>JACVVK020000026.1:1792500-2417500 GCA_018292915.2 Batillaria attramentaria | reverse complement strand
GCGTTTGATGATGCGTGTTTTTGTTTTGAAAGACAGGCATATTTTGGTATAGGTATTGGTATATATATTCTACACTCCCATTTCCATGGCAAGGGAAATTCAGACTGCTCCAACCTTTTTTTTTTTTTTTTGCCAGCATTCACAGTGTGTGATTTTTTTATTTTTTTTCCCATTCGTGTGTGATTCCCCCCCCCCCCCCCCCCCATTCCTCGACCCCTCCCATTTGGAATGGAATTTTTAATGTGCACACTTGATGTTGTGTGTGCTTGTGTAAGCCTGAAGATGAGACAGGCACCCTAAACGAGTCTGCTTGTGATGTTGACTCGATTTCAAATCATTTGTAAAGGAAAAATCCCACCATTGAAATTCCTGCCCACCAGGGACTCGAACCTGGCAGCTCAGGATCCAAAGTCAGATACCTTAACCATTAGATCACATCCTGTGTCCTGTGTCATATGAATTAGTTATGTGCATGAATGGATCCCTTCAAATAAAACTTGTACTTGTAAAGACTGTAAGTTCTTAATATATATTATAATATGGAAAACAGTAAGTGGTTGTATGTTATCTGTGCATTTGGAAGGATGAAGTTGGCTGATGTAACCGGAGGAGTTTGATCTTACTAATGAAACAGTATCTGACCAATGTCTGATTCTGTTGTACAGGTACGAGATCAGATACAGGGTCAGGTGAAGAACATGATAGTAAATTACAGGGATGACGCAGACCTACAGAACCTTGTGGACTGGGTACAGCAGGACTGGGTCAGTACACTACTACATGTAGTCACTAGATCTACAACTCAATCTGACTGGTACTTTTTTTTTTGGGAGGGGGGGGGGGCAGGGGGGGGGGGGGGGGGGGGGTATGAATGGTTTGGGGTTCTTTGGGTTTGGGTTTTTTTGTAGAAACGGAACAGCTCTTATTTGTTGATAACTTTCTAAAGACTGTTTATCGTTCAGACTGCTTATTTTCTCATACTGTTCTAGGCATTGAGTTGTTTGGATGGTCATGATTGTGTATAATGGGTTGGGGAGGGAGTGTCATTTTGTCAGAGTTCTTTTTCCTTCCAGTAAAGGTCACCCTGTCATATGATGTTGACTCATGCAATGATTTTCTGTATTCAAGAGATTTTTTTTTTTCTTGTCTTTGCTGCAGCTGGGTTGTTGTGGAGTTCACAGCTTTAAAGACTGGGAGGCCAATATCTACTTTAATTGTTCATCGCCCGGTGTGGAGGCCTGCGGGGTCCCCTTCTCATGCTGCAAAATCGCAGATGTCAGTAAATGCCTCTCTCTCTCTCTCTCTCTCTCTCTCTCTCTCTCTCTCTCTCTCTCTCTCTCTCTCTGGGTAGGGAGGGGGCTGTCTTGTTTTATCAAGGAAGTGTAAGAGGGATGAACAGAATGGGTAGTTTTGGTACTGTGAAGCAGGTTTACATCTTGGGGGGTAATTTTGATTTTGCCAGTGCAGGCTTGAGTTTTTTGTTGTCATTGTTGTTTGCAAGGCAGAAGGAAAATTCTTTAATGCAAAGTTTCTATGAAGACTCCAACACATTGACTGTTCAATCCATGCATTAAAGGCACTCTTGCTAGTACTACCATTAGGGCCCCCCCCCCCCCCAAAAAAAAATTGTTGTTTCTGGTAACCCGTGGTAACCCGACCGACCCTAATTTTTCCCCCGACCCTAAAAAATTTTTTTAATTTTTTGGCTGCTGGAAAAAAAAATACAAGCATGACCAGTTTCGGTTTTCATGCGTCAGGGAAGTCGTGCGCCATCGCGGACCCAAGATTAGAACGAAATATGGTAAGATAGCGTGTTATACAGTTTCACAGAGCATCATTTCTTATTAATACCCTGTTTCTTTGTTCTTGGATATGTGTGTGTGTGGGGGGGGGGGGGAGGACCCTACCTACCTACCCTATTTTTTTTTGCCATGTTACCAGAAACAACAATATATATTTTTTTGGCCTTACGTTGTTTTGTATAGGGAGGTTCCTGTTTTGGGACATTACACTTGCGTTTGCGCCTGTGCAGTCGAAATAGTCCGTCTCAGAGATTAATAGAGCTCCAAGTGCAACACACTGACATTTGATGGCCAGAAAACTCGGCCGTTCCTTGTGGACTGTTCAAACCCAGTGAGCTACAAGATCAAGTGTCATAAAAACACCCTCACCAGCCACTGCATGAAGTGTCATAAAAACACCCTCACCAGCCACTGCATGAAGTGTCATAAAAACACCCTCACCAGCCACTGCATGAAGTGTCATAAAAACACCCTCACCAGCCACTGCATGAAGTAGGTTGCAGTCAGCCGAACACAAGCCTCTGTGTCTGTGTGTGTATTTGTGTATGTGTCATAGTGGTGTGTTGCTGGACAGCACCACAGCGGATCAGAATGATGGTGGATGATTACACGGCCGGCACCGCAGGTGCCGTAGTTCCCGGGCCTGGTTAATGCCGGGATATTTATGACAGGAAGCGTGGAATGCGGCCCTGTCCAGCAGTCCCAAACCACACGGATCTCCATAGCATCATCTTACCATCATCCTCATCTCCATCATCGTGCATAATAAAAATTGCCCCAACTTCCGAGCCCTCCGTGGATTTCACCCATTACGACCTTTAACTTTTCTCTTGTTGTAGGAGGTGATAGTAAACAGACATTGCGGCTACGACATGATGAAGTCATCACATGTGAGTATTTCTTTCTTTCTTTCTTTCTCTCTGGCTGTGAACGGTAACTTGCATTGTAGGCTATATAAGAATATTGTGGTGAATTAGATACAAGAACAGTTTCATCCCAGAGAATCCCTCTGTACAGTAGAAGTGTATGGGAAACTTCTTGTTCATTGATTCATGTGTGTGCGTCATTTCCACAGGACTTTGACCGTAATATACAGATCTACACTATGGGCTGTATACCTGCTGGAGAAAAGTGGCTCGAGTCCAACCTAATTCCTGTAGCAGGGGTGGCTGTTGGGGTGGCCCTTCTTCAGGTGAGAGTATACCTTAGCAAGATGATGGCAGCTATTATAGTAATGACTGTAACTATCTTTTTGACTGCTTTTTATGCTAAAAAAATCATGAATTTGAAGATCTGGTTGAAAACCAAGGAGCAAAGAAAAACAGTGTCACTTCCATGGCCTACCATCTTCACGGAACACCCTGTGTACTGATTGGGGGGGGGGGGGGGGGGGGGGGGGGGCTAAATACATGTAGTACTAACAATGCTGCTTGAAACAGTATCTTGGCAATTGCAACAAACTGAAACTAGCAAGATGGCAGAAACAGAAGTAGTGAAGGGAGACTACTCTGTACTCTGCGGCCTCACACCTGCAGCATCAACAAAGTGATAGAATGGCAAATCGGCAAAGTTTCACCAGTTTCTTTCATTTTTTCTGGACATTTGGCATTATCTTCAGGTTGCTTCGTAGTTTCACCGGTCTTATTGAAACCTTAGGGACAGGTTTTTTGTGCCTGGTCAAAAAGTAAGGAGATTATCTTTACCTAACTTTGCCAGATTTTGCACTGATGGAAAAGTGAGGCTGGCCGAACAGTTAAGGCTATTATGGTATTGTTAGTTCTGTATGACTGTAGGCTGAATGCTGTGTGAACAGTTATTGGTCTGACTATCATTCTCATTATTATGTTGTTTTTAAGTTGAAAGAGAATACTGCAAGTTTCTCTTTTTAATAATAGTAAAATTGTTATCAATCCTTAGCAGGATCCCCGTAACTACACTAACAGTATAACAGTCTGGTGTTATCTCCCTTACAATGAATGCGTGTTCACTGTTTGTATGTATGTTTGTTTTTTATCATTGCATCAAGCAGAGTCTGTCCTCTTGGGGATTACATCACGCTTACTTACTGCTTTTTTTAATCTTTTCCAGATACTTGGGATCTGCTTTGCTCAAAATCTACGCAGTGATATTAATGCACAGCGTGCCAAATGGTCTTACTAGTCCTGATCTCTAGTGTACATACAGTATATATACTCTGTCAGAACAACGCACGCAGCTGGCTGACCAGCGTACATACAGTATATACTGTCGGAACTATGTGCCCAGCAGTCTGACCAGCGTACATACAGCATATACAGTCAGAACAACGCACGCAGCTGTCTGACCAGCGTACATACAGTATATATACTGTCGGAACTATGTGCCCAGCAGTCTGACCAGCGTACATACAGCATATACAGTCAGAACAACGCACGCAGCTGTCTGACCAGCGTACATACAGTATATATACTGTCAGAACTATGCGCCCAGCAGTCTGACCTGTACATGTATATAGGAGAAAGTGTGCCATAAAGCAGCAGACTGACTCGGGACATGGACATACAGTGTAGCGTTCACTTCCCCTAGTGGACCTGACCTGGAACAGTGCAATGCTGATTGAACCCATCAACTTGAGCTGAGTGCATGTGAATTGTGAGTTGTTTTCGTCATCATTGAAACTTGAGACAGACTCCAGCCACTAACCAGAGAGAGGCTGCTTACCGTGTGAGAGATTTATTGTGTTGAAAAACAGTCTGGCTGAACGTGGTGTTACCTTGACGACCCTGTCATCCATTTGTTCGGTTCTTTACCAGTGATGCATTGTTGCCTGTATATGAGTTGTCGAGTGTTGTGTGTTTGTCACATTGTGAAGTTTCTTTTTTTACCTGGAGCCTGTGGGTTTTTGCTCTGACAACGTTGTTATTTACATTGAAACGAAAGGCGATGTTGCTTGGAAGGGTGTATGTGGGTTTTATGACAAGTTTTTCTCACTTTTCTGTGGCTCTTGTAAATGAAATGATTAAGTGTTGAACTTGAAGGTCACTGGTGTACAAAGCTACTGTATACATGTGTGTAGTTTGTTTGGTTGTGTGTATGCTTGGTTATTTCCTACAGTATTCCCAGTCTGTGGTCAGCTCTCTGTACCAGTTCACTGTCATTTCTCATTACGAGTGCATAACCCATCATTGGGTTTGCAATATTTTGTGAATGTTGGCAGCTTCTCTGATGCTTTATTTGAGATTATGAACCCTGGTCACAATAATATTGTGCAACTGTTGGTTACACTGGCTTATTTCATGTGTAGGTTCATTCTACTTCTAGCAACTTAGCAATATCTGAAAATGGTTTGTGGTAAGAATTATAAGTCACTATTAACTTCTTTCATTGTTTCTTTCCACTCAGTGGTTTGTTGTTTGAAGTAGACATTTTTTATAAATATGGGATACTTGTTGGAGAGCGGAGACTTTTAAAGAAATTGGACACCTTTCCCCAAGTGCAGATTTCCATGTCTGCAACAGTATAGTGCATTCAGGTTGGGGTCTGAATGTGATGGTCATTGTCTTCAGCTTTTCACCTTCAGGACAATGTTAGTCAATCAAAACCAACATGCCTTCATTATTACAATATCATGTTCATTTTTGGTCAACTTTTCCTCCACTCGGTCTATGTGTGCGTATGCGTTCAGCTTGCTTGCATGTTTACACAAAAAGAACTGCACACACTAAATCAATGCGTGTTTTGCTTCTTCTTTTTTAAGTACATCAATCTTTGTCCCCATTTTTACTGATTGCATAGTGAAGAAATCCAGTAAAAGTACTGATGTAGTCAGTCAAAAGATGAGGACATTGACTTGTTACCAATATTGGTAAACCACCCCCCTCCCCAACCACCCATCCCAACATACATTTGTTTCAGCGTGATCTTCACAAGAGCAGGAAGTGTAGAACCTTTCTTTGTTTTTCTTTGTTATGTTTTTGTTGCATTACAAGTCTGTTGTACTTTCTGAAAGCGTCTGCATTTACATTTTCTGTTTTGAGGTTCAGTTCTGTAATCATTTTGAATGATCTGCTGTCCTTTGTGTCTCAAGAACAAGAACAAGAACATGGCTTTCTGATTAAATCGGCATGGAACAATCAAATCAATCAAACGTACTTTACTTTCTAGTCTGTCTTTTAGATAGCTGCAGATGGTTTCGGACGTCAGAGTATTTGTCATACAAATATCCATTGGCTTTTCTTTCAAAGATGCATTTTAGTTATTTGTGTTGTGAAAAAAACTGGTCTATTTTTACCAGCGTGATTGTGTTGTCTCACATTTCCGTGTGAATTCCTTTCAGGTTGTACCTGTGTTTGCTGTAATTGGCAGACTTTGGTGGCATTCACTGTGGTGCAGTCTGTTACGACGCTTGTGCATGCCTTTTTATTTTTCATTATCACAAAGTACTGTCTCACGTTTTGGTCCATGTTGAATTTACCATTTGTGAGTGTCACGTATGAGAATGTGAGTCAAGAAATTAGGCACAGGTCTTTTCCCCTCTAAAGTATGATTTTAGACAAGTTCACTGAAATAAATTTTACATATTCACTCAGGTTTGTGGGGATGATTTCTTGTGTTGTTTTGATATATGTTCTGGATTTTTTTTTTCCTGTTGTTTGTTTATGGGGTTGTCTTTTACAACAGCTAATAAATCGGTGCTGAGATAAGTACAAGTACACTGTACTGACTTTAGCTTTCTCTTACTATCTTAACCAGTTTGATGTCAGGTATACAAAATGTTACAGCTGTAAATACTGTACTGTACGTTGGAACAGTGGAAGACACAGCAACCCATCTGAAAGGCGCAAATAAGCATGATTTACCACTTTATGGGAATGTCGCATGAAATCACTTTTGTACACCATTTTCACATCTGCCTCTTCATGAATGGCACAGGTCAAATACTGTATAATATATAACAGCGAATTCAGGGCTGCATATCCAGATCAGAAATAGGTCACAGACCAGTCCATTTTGGAGATGGCCGATTATTTCATGACTGAGGTGATTTTGTGTCCTACCATTTGTGTAGCACAGTGGGTAATATTCAAGACAAAATAATGTCCTATACTTTTACAGCTGGTTAGGACGTTTGTCCTGTTACAGTTCGTACGGATATGAAGCGCTGTGAATTGTGTTCATCCATTGTTGACTTTGCTGGTACGATGAGATTCACATAGGGGACATAACTGAGGAAGCATAAGAGTAACTTCGCTTACTGTTCTTTCTGTCCCTATGTTGTCTGTGGGTAGAAAAGCATGACATGTCTTGACACAGCTGTAACCTGCACAGCAGATAACAGTTCTTTCCCCCTCATAAATTGTGATGTTTGTGATTGAGTTTAAGTTTACTGTCACTAGTGTGAGTCATTGTGTATGTTAGTCTGTACTTCACTTACTGACGCCCATCACAAAGGATACACAACGAACAGCAGATAGAATCTGGTGCCCTAACAGTATACTCCTTGGCTACAAATAACTCATAACATGCAAACTGCCAACGTGGTCAGCCCTAGTTGACGTGATACTAGGGCTCAGTCGGTATAGAGTTCACCTGCTAGGGGGTGCAAATGTACACCAGTTTCCTGCTCAGCAGGGCAACTGCATCATTGTTGCATCAGCCCTGTCAACTCTTGCACTTTTTTCATGCTGTTGTCACCAAAAGGCCCATTTCCAGAAAATGGAACAGTTTCAAATTAAAATGGTTATAACAAATTTGTATTTTATATATATATATATCATTACCATCTGATGGCCACATTTGTGTAAACCTTCGCATAAGTCATTTTACAAAGTGAGCGGCCACGTCACTTCAAATTGCGAGACCCAAATCCAGGGCACATTTGCACCCAGCCCTACACAGCAAGGGTGAAATCACCGCTCTGAGTGGAGAGCTGGGGCAAATTTGCACCCCTAAATGGGTGTACTATACCAACTGAGTGGAGAGCTGGGGTAAATTTGCACCCCCAAATGGCTGTACTATACCAACTGAGTGGAGAGCTGGGGTAAATTTGCACCCCCAAACACTGTACTATACCAACTGAGTGGAGAGCTGGGGTAAATTTGCACCCCCAAATGGGTGTACTATACCAACTGAGTGGAGAGCTGGGGTAAATTTGCACCCCCAAATGGGTGTACTATACCAACTGAGTGGAGAGCTGGGGTATATTTGCACCCCAAATGGCTGTACTATACCAACTGAGTGGAGAGCTGGGGTAAATTTGCACCCCCAAATGGGTGTACTGTACCAACTGAGTGGAGAGCTGGGGTAAATTTGCACCCCCAAATGGGTGTACTATACCAACTGAGCGTTACTAGGGGCCATATGTTTGCAAAAGGTCCATCCCTATACATGTACTTATGAAAGAAGGGGCATTACAAATGTTGGTCATTTTTCACCACCCACCGAGTCACCGACCCCCACCAGTCTTTGCATCTTGCAGTGAGTCTGCCATCAGGTTTGTTTCATCAGTCAATTTTACGGCCAGCATTTTGCCTGAAGCCCATTTGATAAAGTCATTTATTATTATTGTGGATTAAGCCTATGACCATGAAGCGGACAAAGGGGATTGATTATTGCAGGATTGATTTTTTTTTTTTTTGTACAGGCAGCCACGGAAGTGGATTGTTAATTCTGCCATGTGAAAAACTGTGTACGTGCATGGCAGGTTAGATCTCAGTACATGTGCCGTGTACAACTGAAGTGACCAAGATTCGATAATATGTATTGAAAAATATATATAAAGGAAAATGTAGTGTAAGTATGTGATTAGCATGTACGCTTGTGTTCTTTTTCTTGTGTCAGATGTGTTCTCAAACCATGAGTTCCTTTCTCCTCTTTCTCACAGATATTTACATCTGTAGGAGTTGCCTCTGTTAGTGGATTAGTAGGTTCTGTGAACTGCATTGTTCTGATAACGAATATGAATTTACAAAGTTTTCATACATTTGTCATTTGACCTTCAATGTTGTTTTGTTCTGTGTATGCATTATGTGTATGCATGATTTGGTAGACTAGTCCTACATGTAATATTAACTCTTTGACGACGGAGCGCAATTTCTGACACACGATTTCCTATAGGAAATCGTGTGTCAGAAATTGCGCTCCGTCGTCAAAGAGTTAATAATGTGTTCATGTGGACAGTGACATACGTATCGTGTATGTATGTCTCTGATTTGAACATTTCCCAAATAATCTAAGTCAGATAAACTTTGCTTACATGTACAGTGTAAGGAGAGAAATGCTTGGTACAAAATACAGGGACATGGACACTTACACAAAGGATGTGTTGCTGTTGCCTTGGATATCTAATAACCAGTACACATCCACTGCTCTTCTTTCTTTCTTTTTTCGGTTTTTTCCTTTTCTTTCTTTCTTTCTTTCTTTCTTTCTTTCTTTCTTTCTTTCTTTCTTTCTTTCTTTCTTTCTTTCTTTCTTTCTTTCTTTCTTTCTTTTCTTTCTTTTCTTTCTTTCTTTCTTTCTTTCTTTCTTTTCTTTCTTTCTTTTCTTTCTTTCTTTCTTTCTTTCTTCTTTTTCGGTTTCTTTCTTTTCTTTCTTTCTTTCTTTCTTTCTTTTCTTTCTTTCTTTCTTTTTTCGGTTTCTTTCTTTCTTTCTTTCTTTCTTTCTTTCTTTCTTTTCTTTCTTTCTTTTCTTTCTTTCTTTCTTTCTTTCTTTCTTTCTTTCTTTCTTTCTTTCTTTCTTTCTTTCTTTCTTTCTTTCTTTCTTTCTTTCTTTCTTTCTTTCTTTCTTTCTTTCTTTCCTTCTTTCTTTCTTTCTTTTCTTTCTTTCTTTTCTTTCTTTCTTTCTTTCTTTCTTTTTTCGGTTTCTTTCTTTTCTTTCTTTCTTTCTTTCTTTCTTCTTTCTTTCTTTCTTTCTTTTCTTTCTTTCTTTCTTTCTTTCGTTTCTTTCTTTCTTTCTTTCTTTCTTCTTTTCTTTCTTTCTTTTCTTTCTTTTCTTTTCTTTTCTTTCTTTCTTTCTTTCTTTCTTTTCTTTCTTTCTTTCTTTCTTTCTTTCTTTCTTTCTTTCTTTTTCTTTTCTTTTCTTTCTTTCTTTCTTTCTTTCTTTCTTTCTTTCTTTCTTTCTTTCTTTTCTTTCTTTCTTTCTTTCTTTTTTCGGTTTCTTTCTTTTCTTTCTTTCTTTCTTTCTTTTTTTGGTTTCTTTCTTTCCTTCCTTCCTTCCTTCCTTCCTTCCTTTCTTTCTTTCTTTCTTTCTTTCTTTCTTTCTTTCTTTCTTTCTTTTCTTTCTTTCTTTTCTTTCTTTTCTTTCTTTCTTTCTTTCTTCCTTTCTTCTTTTCTTTCTTTCTTTTCTTTCTTTCTTTCTTTCTTCCTTTCTTCCTTTCTTTCTTTTTTGTCTTTCTTTTTTCTTTTTCTTCTTTATTTTTTCTTCCTCTGCTTTTTTGTGTGCTCTTTTTTCCTTTTTTTTTTTATTATTCTTTTCAGTAAGCTAAGCTTCATATTAGTGTCGCTGTCAGGCTGTGCTAATATTGTGATCATTGCTGGCATTTTAATATGTTGTTACATTGTGCACTTAGTTTTACAACAGGTTTAGGATAAATAATGTCTATGAAAATCAAATATGAATGTGTTCGCTTTTCGTTTTGAGAAGGGAGCACTATATACACTCAGATAACTACAAATGTTCCAACAGATAGATGAAACCTGTTATGGATCTTATGTGATGATGGTTTGTCAGTCAGGTTTCTAACATCTAGATACCTGACTTGTGCTATTTATTTTGTCTATTTTATGTAATTATTAAAAAGTGTGTTGATTCAAAATTTGTTGCTGTGTTGCTATAGGTGCTTATTGCCTGTTGTGTTCAGAACCCAGACAGACTCAGTAGATTTGGGATTCTGTTTCTCACAACAGTAGTTAAATTAAGACAGATTCACCTCACCGGCCCCCGTAGTGTAGTGGTTAGCACTTCGGACTATGGACCGGGAGACCCGGGTTCGAGTCCCATCCGAGGCAAGCGGGATTTTTCCTACCTAGGTCGGCTCCTACCCAAAGCGGGTGTGCTATGGGCCCAATGGGGAGGCTGTTGCCACACAGCCGAGCTTCACCCACTTCACGGGTGCGACTTTGGGGGTGCTTCCCTTGGTATGACACGTCTTATGATGTGGATGATTACACGGCCGGCACCGCAGGTGCCGTAGTTCCCAGGCCTGGTTACTGCCGGGATATTTGTGACAAAAAGCGTGGAATGCGGCCCTGTCCCGCAGTCCCAAACCACATGGACCTCCATAGCATCATCTTACCATCATCCTCATCTCCATCATCATGCATAATAAAAATTGCCCCAGCTTCCGAGCCCTCCGTGGATTCCACCCATTACAAGGGAGGAACACCACTGGAGTCGGCAAAGAGTTGTGGCAGCCAAAAAAAAAGAAAAAAAAAAAGACATTCACCTCACAATGGCTCACACCACTGTCCTAATCCTGGTCTTGTTGAATTAATTTGTCTTATATTGAAAAAGCCCTAGTGTTAGCCCGGAGTAATTATGTCGTTATTTAGCATCACCAGGGTTCACATACATCACAGCATAATATGCTTTGTTATATGCCGTCCCAAGAGCCCATTACTATAATCAGTCCGATTCATCTGACTCAGGAATGGCTCAAGTCTATAGAGTTTGTAGTATACGAACTATACTATATATAATAAGCTCTTGATCTTCCCTGATTTTATCAGCGGAAGTTTTCAGATATGATGATTATATAAAACTTTTTACACCACCCTATCTAGTCGACTAATCACTATTAAATGTGAGAATCATGGGTGTACCCAAAAAGTGCACGTGCACTACCCCAGCAGCGTGTTCTGGCTAAAGGATTTACGTCACGACATGACGTGAAAAACGACTAAAGATTAATGTACGCCACAACATGACGCGGTTCGACGTAAAATATACTACACTCCGCGTATGTTGATTTCCACCGGAAAAACTGCTCGTCAGTTAAAACTGGCAGTTTTTCAGTCGAAATCAACAAACTTGTGTGGTGTATTTTCCTAAATCGGGAGCACCTCATTGCGAAAACTCAAGATATATATAAGACATACTGTTAATCATACATGCAGGACACTGACTGTCAGGGAGTGATTTCATCACGTCAGTACCAGTTGGTTTTGACTGATGACACAACTACTAAATCGTCCTTTTACATCAGTTCTTAATCTGATTCTACAAACACCTTTCCCTGGTGACTCTCTATTTGTTTGAGGCTGACCTGAAATTGAATTGTATGTTCTCTGAGTTCCGGTATTGCCCTGCCTAATATTCATCGCCTAATATTCAGCGCCTAATATTCAGCGCCTAATATTCAGCGAATTTTCTGTACCACGTGCGTGACTGCTGGAGTTACAAGTAAACAGTAACACAATGGACGAATGTGGTTCTATTTTTATTTTTATCGTTTTCAAAACTGAGGGAGTTCAAGAATTGCTTGTCAGTTTGAAAGAGGAAGTACTTTCGACTTTTTTTTCCCAAGCCCGTGTTATACAAAGATTACAGGCACTGTTTGTGAATTGCGTTTTAATATTGGATTTTCCCGTTACTGAAGAAAACTGCTTACGTCTCCATGGTTGTTACGGTTCACCGCCACGGAATGCGGCGTTGTAGCAAA
The DNA here is from genome assembly GCA_018292915.2 of Batillaria attramentaria. Classification (NCBI taxonomy): domain Eukaryota; kingdom Metazoa; phylum Mollusca; class Gastropoda; family Batillariidae; genus Batillaria; species Batillaria attramentaria. The sequence continues at coordinate 2,405,062 of JACVVK020000026.1, read as the reverse complement.
CATCACTGGGCTGAATTGCGTTAATATCAGATTTCCCCGTTGTTTGTTGATGCCTTCAGTGTTAATGGGTAACAGAATTCACGGAATTCACAGAATTTTTTGTAAAAATAAATAAATAAATAATTTTTTTTTAAAAAGAAATTTATCTACACAAAACACTCAACGAAACACATTTACTGGTCCAAATTCTCTGGAGAGAAATCATATTTCAAAGATTGGAGGGCCGGTGAGGAAGGGGGGGTGGGGGGCACTCCTCGAGGTAAGAAGCTAATTGTCTTTACACCTCATGATGGATTTCTCAGCATTCACCGAAGAAATGTTGTTTTTGTCGTTATTGTTCCTGTTCTTGTTGTTTTGGTTTGTTTTTTTGTTTTGTTTTTTGGGTGTTTTTTATTTTTTTTTTTGGGGGGGGGGGGTTGTTGTTGTCAATTTGTTTGTGTGTTTGTAGTTGTTGTCTTTTGTTTGTTTTTGTTTTGGGTGGGGTTTATTTGTTGTTTTCTTAGGGGGTCACTGGTGGTGTCGGAGCCCCTGCTTTCCCCCCCCCCCCCCCCCCCCCCTTCACAAAATGTGTACAATACTAATATGTAATGCCAAACGATAAACACCGCTGTGCCACTGAGTCTTGTCCTAGCTAAGCGACAGGTAGGTGCGCTGGTTCTTGTGCGGGGAACTGACAAGGAAGTGAAACTTATCCGAAGGGCTCCTATGATTTCAGTCCACCTCCGGCCTCTTACTTGCGTAACACACTGCTAAAGCCACAGAACTTTGTGGTGTGTTGTGCACCTTCAATATCTCCCACGTCTCAGGTACTCGGTGGACCTGGGACATGTCAGTACTATTCGCGGCCGCACGATCAGCCCGGCCGCGCGACAGCGTGCAGATTTCCTGATCAGGAAGTACTGAGCAGCAAAGGAGAGTAAGTGCATAGACATGAATCACGACCACTGGCTGCGGGCAGTGACTTCTTCAACACAATAGTAGTCGGATTAAGGAAGTTTATAGACAAATCAGATAAAAACGTCGCCGTAATTTGAGACCTTAGCGTCATTTATCGTTTGGGTGTTATTGTTTGTACTTTGACTCACTGCAGTTTCCGCGCTTGAATTACAACACCCGTTATTTGTCACATCCACACATCTTTAACATACAAGAAGCGCGCGGGCAAGTTGATATTCAGTAGGGGCTCTGGTCTGCCACTGATCACAGTACCGGCCGCCGTCAGTTCAGCCGTTCGGACTAACGCTCGGGGCGATCAGTTCTTCTTCCACAAGTGTTGACAGTGGAAGCATCAACCGTATGTCCTATCGTGTGTTCTACAGCCGACAACCTGAAAAAAAATTTCAACTTTGTTGTTTGAGGCCTCGGACCTGAAGACGAGTCAACGACACACCGTGGTCACGGTGTGTGTACATCAGTCAGGTTTCGGTGGCACATTCTTCTCGAAATCAGTTGAACAAGTGGTTACACTAACCAGGAAAGCGTTCCTAGACTTGGAATACCACAACGACCACGTACACGAGTACAATTTATTCCAACACAAACGCCATGGCTTCTAACGACAAAGATCACTCCTCATGCGAAGAGGTCTCAAGTTCTACCTTACAGTCTAGTGGTCTCACGACATTGAGGGACGAGGCTGACTTTAAGAGGTTTCTCCATGCTGAGGTTGATCACCGCACCCAGTTCGCTCAGACTGTCGTGGAGTACATGAACAAACGCAAGGATGATGGCGAATCTGTTCCGGACCTGATCCAAAGACTGAAGGATGCTGATGGTATTCTACACAGTCTCCTGGAGACCTATCTCAAACAACTGACAATTGTCGAGCGGCGCGATAAAGGTAATTAGTGAAGTGTTTGCAATTTTCAGTCTTTGGATGATACTGATCAGTTGCCACCTTCTGGTTTCTGGCACAACTTGAAACAGCCAATAGGGAAACAGCCAATAGGGAAACAGCCAATAGGGACGGGGTAGTCAGTGTCTGATACGAACATAATACAACAGTTTTTGCAAATGTTGAACCAGAGACAACATCTGTTGTTCAAACCGTTTGTCCATTATCCATTCCCACGCACAGTTAGAAGTTCGTGTGATTTATGTTGATATAAAAATTGATTTATGTGTGTCGATACATTCCATAAGTACTATGTGTTTCTCTGCTCCTCACGTCCAGATGCACAGACCAAGAGAAACGTGGATAGCGGGATAGGTGCATCTACTGAAGACACCCGCCGAAACGGAGTGAGAATCAGTCATACAGGTCAGTAAACTGATATACATACAGTACATGTATATGGTGACAAGACTAGTAGTTCATCTCCGGACTGATTCACTTCAACTTTGAAAAGTGTGTTCGGATCGTTTTCGCACGAACAGACACTGAGGACAAAACACACTCGCAGACAGCAAGACACACACAACTTGAATGGTAATAGTCTCAGTCACAGACAGCAAGCCACACACTGCCACAGCGAGACTGACACACACACAACGAGACAGACACACAGCGAGACACACAAATGGTAAACAGTAACAGACGGAGAGACTCTGAGTCAGTCGGCTTAGATAGCAAGACTACCTAGTACCTGTACATTTTGAGGACTTTAACTTGTGCGTTTGTTGAGATGGCGAAACTGCGAAAATCCTTGTTGCATCTTTGGACAGGTATACTAGTATCAACTGAATCAGTTTTGATCCAGTATACACGAAACATCGTTACTCCGTCATCAGTAACGCACTAAGCAGAGACTGATACACATGGCGACAGTAAGGTATTCTTTCTCATATCAGCGCACCAATTCAGTTGAAACTACTGATCACGATTTCCAGATAGTCAATCATCGTCACCATCGTCAACGGTTGTCATAATCAGTCACGTTATCTACTGAGAAGGTATTATCTGTCCTCTTCAGACGCGGCGGCTTTCTCGGACCTGCCACGGCATTCTACAAGTTCCACCTACAGAGCAGACTTGTCAGCACTTCCCCCAAGAACAGCTACTGAAAACAGCGACAACGACTCCGATAAATGAGAATGAAATACTAGACACTGGACATCTGCGGCGCCGGTGTGCCGGTACGACATGGCCGCGCTTAGCCCGGGTAGTTTGGGGAGGGGGGGGGGGGGGGATGGGCCCGGCAACTCAAGTTGAATGGGAACTGAGGGGTTTTGGAAGGGGATGCACCTTGTCAACGCATAAGGCGGGCAGCCGTCTAGTAATTACAACTTACGCGCAAATTAATGTTTTAGTTGAACCTTGTACAGAATTATGCTGTGTTGCAATGTTAAGTGCCTTTGTGTGACACACACTGACACTCTACACCTTGTACAGTATTACTGACTACCCGGAAGTGACAGCCGGCAAACTTGAACTGACTCGACACTGACTGCTCAGCAGAGTTTGGTGAGACTGTGACCCGGTAAGTCAGGTGGGGCGTGTGTTGGGTAGTTGGTGTGTGACGTCTCCACTGCCACAAAACTGAGTCACTGCACGGTGTTTGAAGATAACCGTAGTGTCAGTTCAGGTCGTGGAGTGAGGGATGGAGGAGGGGGGGGGGGGGGCGTGAGGAGCGGGGACTAAACGGCTCATGCTAGTTGAACAATGCCGCCGCTTGCATGATCTTGGTGAACAAAAGTGAAGTTTGGTTTCCCGCACTGCCATGTGGTGAATACGGTACACACAATTAACAAGCCGCCACGACGAGGGAATTGGACCGAGTGCGGACGGAGCTCGTCCGCGAATTCTTGAACGACTGACCATGCGGTTGACGGCACTAACAACCGACTGGTGGTTCTGTTGTAGACATGCTCTGTCGGTGACTGGGCATGTGTCTTGTGTAGAACCACTACCTAACCTGCTTTTGGGTGTTTTCTTCACTGAGCTTCAGTGCGAGGGTATTGTGTCTGTATTCAGCTCACCCCACCCGGTGTAGGTTACCCTGGCTAATTCAATCAGTTTCAATGCGGAATAGAATGTGTTTCAGTTTTTCTGGAGTCGTCATAACGCTGACGTCCTTCGATCAGCCTAGACTGACAGGCTGCTGAACTGTCGATCCCAGTTGTATCACTAAAATACTGACAGTGATTCTGTTGTCAAGGATGAGATCAGTGGAGTCGGTGTTCTACTGATACCAAGCCTAGTGTGCCAGCTGTACAACAGTTGCCAGATACACTGACCTACAGAAGACTATCTCTGCCGTGTCAGTTCAAGTCCAGTTCTGCCAGGAACTTGACTGAGACCGGTGCTGCCTTGTGGAAATTAAGTACCGTGACGTCAGTGTGGCATTTGTCGCGGCGCTGCTCCTCCAAGCGTGTGGTTTGGATAAAGAAGAAAAAGAAGCAAGATCTTTAGTGACTCGCTTCGCCAGGGCGAACCAATTACTGAGCTGAACCGAAAACATGGACTTTTTGATGAATTAGTTGAAGTATAACTGATTCGTGTTCCTTTCTGTTTTTACCGGTACACTGACCCGTCAAACAAGATACGCAACAACAGCAACAAACAAACTAGACGTGGCATTTCTACTACTATTTTTTTTCCATCAGGAATTGAAAAAAAAAAACCGTGGCTTCGAAACAGCGGCTACTGAGTAAGTGAAACGCCGAGCAGCCCGCATATCTAATCAATGAAGCTTACAATTAATGTGATATCAGTTGATTTCAGTGTAAAGCCTCCCCGCCCTCAGTCTGTCCAGATATATCGACATTGTGTTCAGACCCAATGTGTCTTTCCTGCCATTGTATTATACAGAGTTCGTTTCGTTTCTGTTTTATTAGCGGACCAGTGGAGACCAGTTATCACATCAGTGGAAAGAGAGAGAGAGCCGATTCACACTAACTATTGTTGTCAGTAACCAGTGACAAGGTTCCCTTTCAGTTAACCAGTGAGACTGTACATTGAGCCATGCAAGCAAAACTGATAATACCGGCTTGCATGACTGTACTCAATGCCAGTGAGTAGTATTGTGTTGTGTTGTTGATCAGTGGTTCACACTGACGGGACAGGGAATTCCCGAAACGATGACTGATCAGCCGGTGTAGAAAAACACAATCCCGCACTACTAAAAATACTGATAACAAGGAAGTTGTGCTCTACATTCTTTCAGAGAACTGTGCTGTGTGTTGGCGAGAAAGAGGAAATCCAGTCTTTAAGAAAGGGGCCCACCAACACTCTTATTAAGTCTCAGCCGAGCAAACTATCTTTCGATTTGCCGACGGACGGGGCGGCAGTTTTATGATCAGTAGTGACACTGACATCATTAACTTTTACACTATCTTGAAAAAAACATCTGTGTGAGTGCGTGCGTTTTTGTTTGTGTCAGTGTGTGTGTGTGTGTGTGTGTGTGTGTGTGTGTGTGTGTGTGTGTGTGTGTGTGTGTGTGCCGGTGTGTAATCATATCCTCAGTTGTGTCGTTCAAATATGAACTGAACCGACTCAGTGACTGATACATCGGCGACACTGAAATTTGTTATGGATATGAGTTGTATAACAAAATCTGCTGATGTTACCTTTTCATGTACATGTACTTTTTCTTCTGTTTTTCATTATTAAAGACCTGATGGTCTTCCGCCAATTTGTAATTTTATTTCATGTAACTATGTGTCTTGTCAGTGTGGTCACGTGTCTTGTGTGCCCATCAATTGTGTAATCGTTCAGTCTGCGCGCGCAGGCGCAGTCACGGTGTGTGTGTGTGTGTGTGTGTGTGTGTGTGTGTGTGTGTGTGTGTGTGAGTAGTATAAGTTGCGACCCCTCAACCCTCAGGGAGCCGGGAGCCGTTTGACCTTAACCTGAGGTCACGTCCTTAGCCTCAGGTCAAGGCCCTGAGGTCACGTCCTTAACCTGAGGTCACGTCCTTAGCCTCAGGTCATAGCCCTAACCTGAGGTCACGTCCTCAGGTCACAGCCTTATAACTTCAGGTCATGCCCTTAACCTTATGACGTAAACTTTAGGAAACGACCCTATAAAATCAGGGCTTCACCTTATAACCTGATCATGAAGTGACAGCTGTCATCGCCTCCCTATTTAGGTAGGGAGACCGGGAGCCATTTGACCTTAACCCGAGATCACGGCCATAGCCTCCAGTGAGGTAATACAGGGAGATCATGAAGTGACAGCTGTCAGCGCCTCCCATTTAGGATAGGGGTCCCACATGATGATGATATTTAACTGTTGGTTTTCATTTGTTTCTCTCAGTTACCCAGCAGACATGGATCCGCGATTTCAGCATCCGTTTACCTGTCTTATTGCAGGGCCTTCACAAAGCGGCAAAAGCTATTTTGTCAATCAGTGTTTAGATCGGTTGAAGGATATTATGGTCCCCGCGCCGGAGGAAATTATTTGGTGTTACGGTGTTTACTAAAAATAGTGGACAACAGCTACCGTTTAATTGTACCACGCAATCATGTGGGGTGTGCACCGTAACCACAATAGCTGGCAAAGATTATTACTGTAGGACTAGCGGTCATTTGCAGTTTGGGTCTCTATTGTGTTGCATAACACGAGGGTCATTTCGCGCGACAACAGCCACGGTCACACGCGCATCTGTTGCTCTTATGACACCTAAACGATACATAAGATGGGCACCTGTCAAAGATATGTGGGTGTGATTATTTGTCGAAGATACGGGGGGGGGGTGTATCGCTGTACGAGTAATTGTAAATGTGGACAGTTTGACAAAGATACGGTCGTGCTGCTGCTGAAGAGAAGCGAGAGGGCCAAATGGGTAAAAGTACACTATCATCACTACACTTAAATACCTTTCCTTGCGCTTATTAAAAATAGCGGACAACAGCTACCGTTTAATTGTACCACGCAATCATGAGGGGTGTGTACCGTAACCACGATAGCTGGCAAAGATTATTACTGTAGGACTAGCGGTCATTTGCCGTTTGGAACTCTATTGTTTTGCATAAGACGGGGGTCATTTCGCGCGACAACAGCCACGGTCACACGCGCATCTGCCGCTCTTATGACACCTAAACGATACATAAGATGGGCACCTGTCAAAGATATGTGGGTGTGATTATTTGTCGAAGATACGGGGGAGGTGTATCGCTGTACGAGTAATTGTGAATGTGGACAGTTTGACAAAAAGATACGGTAATGGTGGCGGTGGTGGTGGTTGTCCCCATGTCCCTGCTGCCTTTTTTTTTTTTTTTTTTTTTGCTTGCTTGATAGCAGCTCGTCTAAAAGCTTGTGTCTTTTCCCAGTAACTTTCTTGATGATGATGAAAGGCATTTTGCGGCTCCATAATGTTGGAAAGGCAACTAAAGGTCTGTATGTGTTGTAATATAATTTTGTTTACGCAAACTCAACACACACACACACAGAACAAGAACAACAATATAGCATACACACACAAACAAATTTTATTCAGTCGAGGAACGGCACAAAAACAAAAAAAGATCAATGCATACAACAAGTTCTAAGGACCAATGTCAGAAAAAAAAAAGTGTTTGTTCACAATGAACTTGCGAAATCGTTGCCCCAGTAGAGTTGAGATTGAGGCGGTTGAACGTCTGGCAAATCTGTAGCATTCAGGTGTGTGTCACTCGAATTCTGCTCAAAACAGTGTTGAATCAAATTGTCAATATACTGATCGTCCACCATTCGTTGAATCGGGTACTTAGGTTTTTCTGGGGTCGCGGTAGCTGGCGGTAGCGGCGGCGGCGATGGCTGCTGTTGTTGTTGTTGTTTCAGTTCACTGGTCTGTTTGTTATACTCAGCGACAAGTCTTGATTTGACTTTTCCCAAGCGCTGATGCTCCGAATGTGGAAAATTGTTTTCCCAGCGGAAAAACCTGACACGCCATGTCGATGGGGTGCATCGTAACATACGACCCTTCAACTGTGAGCAGTGCGGCCAAACCTTTAAGCGCAAGCAACACCTGGCTCACCATGTAAAAATGCATCAGCGCCACGTCGATGCCCAGGCTGATTGCAGTCACAAGCGAAAAGCTTCATCCACCTCCCACGTTCCCTTGAAAAAAAGACTCAGTACAGCTGAAAGAGAAAAACGGCTCTTAGATGATTTACCCGCGAAAAAGAAAGAAGTCTATGAAAAACATTTCGAGTCGATACGAACGCACGAGCGGCTCGGTAAAACCCAGTCGGTATACACCTATTTTTGGGATCCCAGGTCGGATTTGCCAAACTGGGAAAAAGAAAATCTGATGGAAATGTTTAATCATCAAAAGAAACGTTTCAAAATTAATTTTTCTCATTCTTTTCTTTTGGCGCATAAAGAGACAGGAGATCTCTCTTTCTTTCACGCGTCTACCAACAACCACAGTGCTTTAGAGCGACCCCGTTTGATCCAATCCAAACAAGATTTTCTGTCTTTTTTAGACGACATTCAGGACCACGATATTTTAAGTCAAGTTCAGAAAGAACGACCTGATTCCAAATATTCTGTCAACGCTATCATGTCAACTTCCTTTTACATCAACCCTCTCCCTGACTTTCCCATCGGGTGTGCATGCGATGAAATCCCCGATTTTATCGCTACCAACCCCTTTCTACACAAATTACAAAAAGATGAAAATCACCAGTTTCCTTACTCGGACGGTCTGTGTCTGTTTCGTTGTCTAGCCCTTCATCAAGGTGCCAAACGACACGCTCTTCAAACCCCTACCAAAACACTGTTTGAACAATGGTTTCATAATCCGTGTCCCGCCCACTTTCCTGGCGTGACCTTGCTAGAACTGGATTCGATTGAAGATTGTTTTCGAGTCAACATCGATGTCTTTGAATTTGACGAAACCCAAACACCTGTCTGTATCGTTCCTCTGCGTCGTAGTGCGTACAAACACCAGTCCATCATGCGGGTTCTTCATTACAAAAATCATTTTATGCACATCATAGACATTGACCAGTTAGCCAAAGCCTTTGCGTGTCCCAAATGTAGCAAACTGTTTTCTTCTAACAAACGGTTACATGAACACGAAAAGCGGGGATGTAATGGAGGTGAACCCAAACCCACGTACAAAGGTGGTGTGTATACGCCTCCGGAGTCTGTTCTGCAACAGCTCTATAACCACGGGATTCTAGTAGACCCTTATTATGTCTTTCCGCACAGAGCAACTTTTGACTTTGAGGTGTATTTTGAGACTGACGATCTCCTTCACACCAAAACAGAGAGCACCGAAATGACTGCCAAGCACGTACCTCTCTCCGTTTCCGTGTGCAGTAATGTGTCTAGTTACACGGAGCCAAAATGCTTTGTAAGCAAAGGGGACCCCCAAGAGCTGGTCGATAACATGCTCGCGTACCTTCACCAAATTGCCGATGCGTCTTACCGTCAGTTGCGTGAAGACTTCTCTTCCGTCTTTGAGCAATTAGACGCACTCGAACAAGATCAAGAACAGCGCGCAGATAGTCTCCACGTTCCAACCCAAACACTCAGACAACACCTCTGTGATTATTTACAAGAGTTACCGGTAGTTGGGTTTAACTCGTCTCGTTATGACTTGAACGTGATTAAGCCTTATTTGATTCAAACGCTGATCGCTCAGGCCAAAACAGACGATGTGACAGAAAATCCCGATGGGGTTGACGTCGAGGAAGAAGGAGAGGAACAGTGCGCTAACACAGACGAAGACGAAGAAACACAAGAAGAAGACAAAAGTCCTTTAAAATTTGTGGTAAAACGAAATAGTCAGTACATGTGCATTTCGACCACAAAACTAAAATTTCTAGACATCGTCAATTTTGTCGCGCCGGGTTATTCTTACGCCAAGTACTTGAAAGCGTTTAACGTTGAAGAGCAGAAAGGGTTCTTTTGTTACGAGTACATCACTAGTCTAGACAAACTAGAGGAAACCACTCTACCCCCACATACGGCCTTCTACAGTAAACTAAAACAGACCAACATCACACCAGCCGAGTATGCGTATTGTGAAAAAATATGGCAAGAAAATCAATGCGCTACCTTGCGAGACTTTCTCGTCTGGTACAATAACTTGGATACAAAACCCTTTCTGGTCGCTTTAGAGCGTCAAATTGCCATGTACGCGACCCTCGGCGTCGACTTGCTCAAAGACGGGATTTCTGTCCCCGGCATCACCCTCAAATATTTGTTTCAGACCATGCCTTCAGACACATATTTTTCTCTCTTTAACGAGAAACAAAAAGATATTCACTCTCTCTTGCGCGATCAGATCGTGGGGGGACCCAGCATTATTTTCCATCGATGGCACGAGACAGATAAAACCTGTATTCGTGACCAGCCAGACAAACCTGTCCAGTCTATCACGGGCTGGGACGCTAATTCTTTGTATCTGTCAGCGATCATGAACCCAATGCCGACAGAACACCCTATTATTCGAAAAAAAGAAAATGGGTTTAAACCAGAAAAAACCGATCCGTTTGGTCAGTTGGCTCGCGAATGGCTCGAGTGGACGATGCACACGGAAAACATTCGCCTGCAGCACAAATTTAACGCTAAAGAAAAGCAGTTGGGCAAACGACACATACGGGTGGATGGGTGGGATCCTGAGACGCAAACCGTGTATCAGTTTCACGGGTGTCTGTTTCACGGTCACTCGTGTTGTCTGACGGCTGGCCAAACCGTGAACCCTGTGAACGGCAAATCTCTGGTTGAGCTCAGAGAAAGCACGCAAGACGTTACCCGGTATTTACGCGAGGATGTGGGTGTGCGTGTGGTGGAAAAATGGGAGTGCGAGTGGAAGTGTGAAAGAGCTTTTAACTCAGACATTCAGTTCTTTTTGCGAGATCATTTCCCGACGCTGAAACCATTCAAGGGTGTGTCGCCCATCACGGAGGAAGCCATTGTCAGAGCTGTAAAAAACGAAACCTTGTTCGGGTTTGTGCAGTGTGACATCGCTGTGCCAGAGACCTTGAAACAGCATTTTTCAGAAATGCAACCCATCTTCAAAAACGCTTCCATCAGTCGTGATCAAATCGGTGAGCTGATGAAAACCTACGCTGAAAAACACAAGCTTCTCTCTCAAGCCCGTCGAACGTTAGTGGGCAGTTTCTTTGGCGAAAGTATTTTGTTAGCCACACCTCTTCTAAAATGGTACCTCGAGCATGGGCTGGTGGTCAGTAACATTACGCTTATCCTCGAGTACCAACCCAAAACCTGTTTCAAGAAGTTTGGTGAAGCCGTGTCTGACGCTCGTCGTCAAGGCGATCAAGACCCGAGCAAGGCCATTTTAGCAGAAACCTTTAAACTGCTCGGCAACAGCGCGTACGGTAAAACCCTGACAAACGTTGCGCGCCACCGTGACATTCATTATGTCGTCCCCGAAAAAGCACCCAAACTCGTCAACGAAGCGCGTTTTCAAAAACTGACTGAACTGACAGACAAGGTCGTGGAAGTGGAATTGAGCAAAAAGAAAATCAATTGGGCCCTTCCTTTGCAGATTGGTTTGTTTGTGTATCAGTACGCTAAACTACGTATGTTACAGTTTCATTTTGACTTTTTAGATAAGTTTGTGTCTCGGTCGAACTATCAGTTGCTTGAAATGGACACCGACTCCTTGTACTTGGCTCTCAGTCGCCAGACTTTAGACGAGGTGGTGCGTCCAGAGCTCAGACAAGAGTTTTACCGTGTGTACCCTCAGTGGTTCCCGGCTCAGGCCTGTCCCCGTCATCAAAAAGACTTTGAAACCACCCGCATGACCGGCGGAGCTTGGGATCCGACACAATGCCCAGCCTGTCAAGCTCAAATCGCGTATGACAAACGAACGCCGGGTCTGTTCAAAACAGAATATCAGGGACATGCTTTTATCGGCTTGTGCTCTAAAACCTACTTTTGTCAGGGTGACCAAACCAAGTTAAGTTGCAAGGGACTCAACAAACATCAAAATAATCTGACGTTTGATAGCTACCAGCAAGTCCTCACGACTCAGGAAAGTGGAGGCGGAACCAACATGGGTTTCAAAACCGATGGAAAATCGATCTTCACTTATACACAAAAACGCAAATCTCTTTCGTTCTTCTACATCAAACGGGTGGTTGCCTCTGATGGCATTTCAACGTTCCCTACTTCCGTTTAGCGTATTGTGATTAAAAAAAGCCGTTTTTCTTCTTTTGTGTACTGAAAAAAATTTTTTTTGGCCAGTTGAAATAGCCCACCTCCTCGCGGTACTGGCTGGATGGTTCTTCGTTTCATGCCAAAAGTCATGATCCTAAGAGTCAACTAACGGGCATTTTCTTCTTTAAAACACAGTGCTTAATAAAATGTGTTTCTATGTTTGCAGAAGGACCGGGTTGCTCCATCCACGTGTGTAATGTGTGTGTGGTTGACCAGTGTTGATACCTGGCAATCTGCAGGCTTGCAAACGTGAAAAAAAAAGTGCTTCCTCGTTCCTGTTAATACATGCTGGAATAAGGTAGAAAGACACCAACTGTTGTCGGTTTGGCTTATCTCTGACAATGTTGTAGCCATGGTCTAAATGGAGAAGCGCTGACCGCCGTCACTTCCGGAGCTCCCTGTTTCCCCATTTATCTTGTATTACTTCACTGCTCCCAGCTCCCTACCTCAATTGGAAGGGGCTGACAGCTGTCACTTCATGATCTCCCTGTATTACCTCACTGGAGGCTATGGCCGTGATCTCAGGTTAAGGTCAAATGGCTCCCGGTCTCCCTACCTAAATAGGGAGGCGCTGACAGCTGCTACTTTATGATCTCCCTGTATTACCTGACTGGAGGCTATGGCCGTGATCTCAGGTTAAGGTCAAATGGCTCCCGGTCTCCCTACCTAAATAGGGAGGCGCTGACAGCTGCTACTTTATGATCTCCCTGTATTACCTCACTGGAGGCTATGGCCGTGATCTCAGGTTAAGGTCAAATGGCTCCCGGTCTCCCTACCTAAATAGGGAGGCGCTGACAGCTGCTACTTTATGATCTCCCTGTATTACCTGACTGGAGGCTATGGCCGTGATCTCAGGTTAAGGTCAAATGGCTCCCGGTCTCCCTACCTAAATAGGGAGGCGCTGACAGCTGTTACTTTGTGATCTCCCTGTATTACCTCACTGGAGGCTATGGCCGTGATCTCAGGTTAAGGTCAAATGGCTCCCGGTCTCCCTACCTAAATAGGGAGGCGCTGACAGCTGTCACTTCATGATCAGGTTATAAGGTGAAGCCCTGATTTTATAGGGTCGTTTCCTAAAGTTTACGTCATAAGGTTAAGGGCATGACCTGAAGTTATAAGGCTATGACCTGAGGCTAAGGACGTGACCTCAGGTTAGGGCCTTGACCTGAGGCTAAGGACGTGACCTCAGGTTAAGGTCAACTGCTCCCTACTCCCTAGGGGTTGAGGGGTCGCAACTTATACTACTTGTGTGTGTGTGTGTGTGTGTGTGTGTGTGCCGCACTGACGGTGTGTGTGTGTGTGTGTGTGTGTGTGTGTGTGTGTGTGTGTGTGTGTGTGTGTGTGTGTGTGTGTGTGTGTGCCGCACTGACGGTGTGTGTGCCGGTGTGTGTGTGTGTGTGTGTGTGTGTGTGTGTGTGTGTGTGTGTGTGTGTGTGTGTGTGTGTGTGTGTGTGTGACATCAGTTGTACAATATTGAGTGATTCGGACGTGCTGAAGAGCACATGATGTCTCGCCGAGAACTTGAAAAACAAGGAAGACCAGTCATGTCTGTGTACATTCATACACCCGTCTAAAATACGTCCTGACGTACACAAACCAGCTTTGCCATGCATATAATCAGTATATGATATCAAGCTGCTCAACACACGGAAGCTACATATATATATATACTGATACAGGGAAGTTACGCGTGTCGTCACTGACGTGGCTGAAGTGTCCCCTTGGCTGGGTTTTTACGTTTATAATGCCTTCTGACAATACATGTACAACCGTTTTTATCCGACAGTAATTAATGCCAGTTGACAATAAATTATACCGTTATGTAAAAAAGTTGTAACAGTTCTCTCTCTCTCTCTCTCTCTCTCTCTCTCTCTCTCTCCAAAGTTGTTGTTTTTTTACATCTCTTGATTAGTATTAGCAACGGCAAGGTTGAAAATTGGTCTGACGACCAACACCTTTTTTACCGTTGTAAAATAAAGATTCGTTCGTTCGTTCGTTCTCTCTCTCTCTCTCTCTCTCTCTCTCTCCTTGCACCTTTATGTAGCTCGTAGTTTAGTATCCTACAGCTAATTCGAGCAATAGACAACTTCTTTATCCCCTTGTAAAATAGTGATTGTCGTAGTCTCTCGCCAACCCAGCGAAATATTACATCACCCCACTTTTCACGCCTCGATCCGCATACGTATTACACACTTGTAGGTACAAAATCAATCAATATGTCTTGTGGGCGTTTATTAATAGTCCCCCTCCCCTCTCCTCCCCCCACCCCCCACCCGCTCCCCCACCCCCTTTCCCCCCCACTTCGAGCGTCTTATCAACCTCATCACCACCGTCGTCTGTTAATATTGTTTTGGTTTGTTTAATTGCTTGTTGTTGTTGTTTCTGGTGATCGTACAAATCAATAGGGAACTATTACTATTATTGGATTTGGAAATGCCCCCTGACTTCATTACCAAGTCGGACATAATTATGTCCTGTCATTTCACACTGTGTCCAATATTAATAAATAATAATAGTAATAATGAGTATTGTATAGGCGCTTTACCCAATTTCATGAATCGGCTCAAAGCGCCGCGAACTGAACCCAATACGCACGCTCACGTGAATCACACGCATTCTCTCACACACTGGACATAAACACATTACAATCACGTGGTGCGAAGGGTCAGCTCAGCTATTTAAATTTCGAAATTCAGAAGTGCATTTGTTTTTTTCAAATTTGGTGGGCTGAACATTTCCAAAGCAGAGGGGGAGGAAGCCGGAGTACCCGAAGAGAACCCCCGACGATCGGCCCGAATGAACGGGGCCACATACGAGAAGGAAACATTCCTTGCCCCGAGTGGGACTCGAACCCCTGCCCTCTCGCATTGGTGACAAGTCTCTTAACCACTAGACCACCGACCGCCCCACACATTCAGGACATGATTGTGTCCTTGGCTCGAACCAGCAGCCATGGTATTTGTCTTAATATAGATCCCACACTGAGATGTCAAGCCCTGTGCTGTCATTGCTAAAAAAGATGTAGTGAACTTCAGATGCATACTAGTAAACGAACTGATTACTAATTGGTGACTGGAAATGTCCTGGTATTTTAGGTGCGCTAATAAGGAAATATTAATAGTTGGTATGATCTTTTTCATTGCTATAATCATTTTATTTCGCCCGCTAAACTTAAATAAAACGAACGAAATGTAACAAAATCAGATTCCTTGGCGCCTCCGAAGTTCACCACTCAACATAATCTTTCCGTTTCAGTAACGTTGAACCTGTCGTGGTAATGTTTTGCTTACAAACGTTTTGATTGTCGTGTACCATTGACATTTTTTTCAAGTTTGTTTGTTTGTTTGTTGTTGTTGTTTGAAAGCCTTGTACAGAATGGTCAGATGTGGTAAGATAAGATAAGATACGATAACGTTGTGCGGCAGTTAAAAATAAGAGGAGGAAATATTGTGGTTGTATTCACACTTGCACGGGAGCTAGGTCAGCATATCTTGAGAACAGACCTTTTGCTGTGAAAACAGGGAAATGACTAGTGTCTATAAATATAACCTTGTTTATTTCTTACAACCTCTCATTTATGCCATAGCTTCAAACACTTTCCTTACTGTCTTGCTTGCCGTGCAAGTCAGTGACCACCTCTCCAGCCGGCTGAGGCGGACACTTAGTGTGCGAGTGTCGTGTGCATGAGGTGGTCTCAGCTGTCATCCAGCACCCAGCTGCGGTTCTAGTTCGCATAGTTTCGCGAAATGGATTCCGAGAGCGTTGCTGATGATCGTCAACAAGGCGCCACCGCCTCTCCAAGAAACACAAGTCGCGAAGATATTCCACCAGATCAAGTTCATCCACCAGCCGGGTATGTGACAAATGCAGGTGAAGCTGGACTCAGGACTTGTCATGTTGTCGACTCCGGACTGCAGAAGATCCTGGCGGAGGAAGTACAGCACAGACAGGAGTTCTCCCAGAAACTTCTGCGGCACGTGAACGGCAGCGTGATCGACTCGGAGGTCGTCTCCGTGCCGGATCTGATGGTTAAGCTACAAGAGACGGACAATATCGTGGCCACTCTGCTACAGATGTGTCAGGAGATGAGCCTGGTCAACAGACGGAACAGAGGTGAGTCGCCCAGTCTTTTGCCCGGGTCATGCTACATCTGATGCAGCACACAACCTAGTTCCATTTGTTGTTGTTGTTGTTGTTTGAAGAGCCATTAGAGATAAAGAATTGTTGGGATTATTTATTTGTTTGTTTCTCTGTGGCGGCAGGGGAGCCGGGGTGGCCGAATGGTAGAACGTTGGATTTCCAATACTCGGGTCGTGAGTTCGAATCCCGGCTGGGGCCAAATATTAAATTTGTGCTGGCCTTTTTTTTCGTTGCCCCGTCTTTGATATCACCAATACGTGGCGGAATAAGACGTTAAATTCTCAAAACAAATGTATGTGTCAACGTATTCAATCCCAACAACTGTGCCCACTCTTCACCCTGTGGGGTCACAGTCAGAAGGAAATTATAAGTTAAGGGCGGAAGAACTTGAACTGAACAATAGGCCTACATCGTATGGGTGGACGAGAGGGTGGCCGGGGGGTGGGGGTGGGGTAAAATGTTCGATCATCAGAAACATTTTCGAAAACGGTTACGCCTTTTGTTGATCTTCCTTATTATAAATAAATACAGGGAAAGTTTGTAAATTGTCAGAAATCAGTTTTAGTGTTGTCAACACGTGATCCACTGTCTTCTTTGTTTCCGTATTTACTTTACTTTACGTCAGTAACCGCAAATGCCGACGCGGCCGGGTAGTGGGGTGAGTGTGTGTGTGTGTGTGTGTGTGTGTGTGTGTGTGTGTGTGTGTGTGTGTGTGTGTGTGTGTGTGCGTGCGTGCGTGCGTGCATGCGTGCGTGCGTGCGTGCGTGCGTGTGTGCGTGCGTGCGTGCGTGCGTGCCGCGTGCGTGCGTGCGTGCGTGTGTGTGTGTGGAGGTGGGGGGGGGGGGGGAGCAGCTCACATAGCCCTGACTGACAAAGGTAATGGCAAGACGGGACAAACAGCAACAGCCCCCCCCCCCCAAAAAAAAAAAAAAATAATAATAATAATAATAAATTCCCAACTTTGAGCAATTCTCTTTTATTTGCTCTTGTTGTTGTTGTTGTTGTTGTTGTTGGTGGTGGTGGTGGTGATGGTGGTGGTGATGGATTATTTGTTTGCGGCACGTGATTAATTCTCTACATTTGATTGGTTTAACATTGCAGCTGCACCTTGCTCGAAACGGGTGGCAGAGAGCGGGTATCAGTCGTCAGAGGACATCAGGCGTCGGGCAGTTCGCTTCAGCAAGACAGGTCAGTGTTTCGTGAAATGCACAAAAACACAGAACTGACTCAGTCATAAAACTCAAACGGCCCCGCCAGGCACAAGCCATGCCGGATTGGAAATAAATAAAACATGAATAAGAAAAATTGGAAGAATTTGAAAACTTTATTGTCTCAGATTGTTTTCTGTTTTTGGAGAAATACACCGTAACCTATATTCGTGTATGCATTTGGTCTTTATTAAAAAGGTTTCCCGGATGTGTGGCGGAAGATGAGTTCCGATGTGGTTAATGAGATTACCGAGGTCAAGGACGGCTATGGGAGTCGGGAGGAGAAGGAGGCAACCCAGCACAGCGACCTGAGTGACTGAAGACTGTCTGGTACAGGTTGTCTGTCCTTGGACGGCCCATCACCAACGCTAAGCCAGATCAACAAAGAAAACCGTCACCAACGGGGTGGGGGGGGGGTGGATTATAAATTATGTGTTTCTGCCGTCACTCAGTTTTGTAAGCGGGCCTGATCAGCACGTGGGTCATTTTCCCATTTGACCGTAGACTAGCCGGAGGCATCTTGGAACTGGACTCAGTTGAAAATCTCACTCTGCAACTGAAAGATACGTCTTCTTTCATTCAACTTTGGTTTCAGGGCCCGACGGTATAGGAACGGAGGTTAGGGCCATGTGGACGGATGTCTCTCGTGCCGCTCGTTATGACTGCCATGCATAAAAGAATTACATCCTCTTCGTCTACCCTAGCAACAAGTAGGCTACTTTGTGAAGTGCGGAAACAACTGAACTGGAATGGGAGTGCAAAGCACTGACCACTGCCCACACAGGGAATGATGTCCGCTGCAATGTTCCCACGCACTTCTGCACGGTGTCGTGTGTGAACAGGCAGCTTCGTGCAGGGTGGTTGCCTTTCGAAGAAGGGAACCACGTACACTGTTTACAGCTGCTGTCAAACAGGATGTCAAGGGAAAGTACCCAGCCAGCTAGCTTGTAGGCTGGTACATGTGGTAATGGTCTGAAGCCCTCTTGACTGATGTAGCCTCCTCCTGAAGGTACCCCCCCCCTTCCCCCCTTTTCTTGCTCCCAGGAAACCAGCAACACGGCTTATATTATGCTGTCGTCTCTCTCACAAAGAGAGCTTAATTCACTGCTTCAGTAAAACACAAAAAGCAAGCAAACAAAACAAACAAAAAACAACGCCCCCCTCCCCCCCCCCCCCAAAAAAAAAAATTGACGCCAATATTAGCGATCATGAGTACCGTATTAACTATCAATATGGAAAATTAATAGGAAAGATTTGTCTGCAGCTGAGTTTTCCTATCCGGTAGCTATAGCTAGTCCATTGTATATTATACTGTACATGTGTATAAATACGTGAGTCAGTGAGCCGGATGGAGACTTCAAGTTACTGGCATGGGTGTGCATGGTTTTCCTGAGTTTCATCAGGCAAACGCTAATGGTAGACTCAGTGACACTATCTAACGTGCTTTTGCACCTGTACGTGTTGTCAATCCCCTCAAGTTCCCCGACTTCCTCTTTGTCGATGTACATAGCGTGTCATGTAAATAAATGTCAATTAAATCTAAATGACTAGCTGAGTTGACCAACGCATGATTTCAGATGTGATATATCAGTCTCAAGATTCCAGTTGGCCCGCCGTAGTTCAGTTTGGGTGAGGGTACCGAGGCTGAATTTTGGGTTGTTTCATCCGGCAGAGCCGCAAGCCGCGTCACCGGGGTGTGGCATCACGAACTTAACTCATGTTATATGACGGTATGTCTCTGTGGTTAGTATAAGCAAGCACCCAACGAACTGAACACTCATCTACTCATCGTGTATAGCGAATACTGATCAGCAACATTATGTACTGTACGTATTGTAAATCTTGTGTTAAAATGAAGTAAACGAAATAACAGTTTTAAAAATTCAGTCACTGTAAGTCATTCATTAGTCTCATTGTGTGTGTGTGTGTGTGTGTGTGTGTGTGTGTGTGTGTGTGTGTGTGTGTGTGTGTGTGTGTGTGTGTGTGCCTCGCCGGGGGGGGGGGGGGGGAGAGAGAGAGAGAGAGGAGCCCCGGAGCAGAAAAAAAAAATCGGCATGACCGACAGTGAGTTGCCCTCGGGGCGTAGGGCACGGACGGAGCAAACTGATGGACACCAGAACAAATGAAAGAAATAGTTATTGGATGGCTGTGTTCGTACTTGACCGACCGATGAAAGCAAACCAGAGATCAACTAGCCCGGCCGGCCGCAGTGGATGACGTAACTACGAGTCACAATCCCCCCCCCCCCCCCCCCGGTGACGCCAGCAACGTCTGCAGCTGAACAAACATCTCAGTGAAGCTGGTCAAGCAGAACGGTGCGATCGACGGCGGCTCGTCATCGGCTGACGACTCGGACACAGTCAGGAGTCAAGGGGGTCGGAACGGATTTGTACAATACCTTGACTGAGATAAAAGTTGCAACCCATGTTTTGACTTAAAAAAAACCGCCGTCTCGAACTCCCCCCCCCCCCCCCCCCCCCGCCAGACTGACCCCGTGTATTACCCTGCCCCCTCCCCCCCACCCCCCCCCCCCTGCACCCTGTCCTGCGTGGCCGCGGCATGTGCAGACATGTATACACAGAGGATGATGGAATACCGACTGCCAGCACGCGGACTTGAGCAACACCCTGACTAAAATGCCTGTGATTAGCCTCTCTGTCCAAACCTCTCAGTCTGGCCGCCACCACGCTCTCTTGTCCTTCACTAAGTCACCATCGCTTTCACAGTCATGCAATACACTACCCCGTGCCGCTGTTCACGTAAGAGTGGACGTAGGAGAGCCATCTGACCATTGGCCATCAAGTCGCCTTGCTGTTCGCATCCAGTGAGGCAGAGAGTCGGTCGGCGAAGGGTGACAACGTACGCCGTGTTCACGGAGCCTGCTCAGTACCTCACCGGCTCGCCACATGTAAGTACATGTATACATTGTATTTCATGTAGTTGCTACTTGGCTGCAGCTGAAGTAAGTACGACTTATTGAATCAGTTCTTGAGCCTGATTAAAATCTCACGTCACTTTCTACCTTTCTCGTTTCTCCAGTTTCTCGTCAAGCCAGTTCAGTACTGAGTCCAGAGACATCGAAGTAACATTTTAAAATGGATTAATGTTTTATCGCCATGTGCAGAAATAGGCTGATGTACAGTGCTTTGTCTTTCCTGTTTGCCAGTGAAATGTCCGCCCTCATCATTCTGAGGAATTCAGTAAGAAAATCTGACAGTATGCGTAATAGTCTTTATCAGAGGCGGGAATCGCTGTTTGCCCCCCCCCCCCCTAAAATAAATCTCTCGTCAGTTCAGTGATATGATTTGGATTTGGACTTGAGCTGAATCCGGTCGGTGCACTGAAAACAACTAGACGTACGTACTTGAACTGAAGTGTAACAGACGACACTGAGCCACAGTGAGGTAATTTATAAATCAGTCCCAACCCAGACCTTGGCTCTGGACTTTAAGTAAAAATGATGATGAACTTGCGTCGATTGAGGAACCAAGAAAGAACCTAATTAACTGCACGTGACCCTCCCGCCGTTCTTTCTCCCTTCCCTTGGCTGCTGCACGAGGATGCTACAGGGGAGGTAATGCGCTGAGGAGCTCTTCTGTAAACTAGTACACATAAACGGCGCGAACCGAAAAGCGAAAGGAACGTCTGACGGTCTGTGACAATCGCAGAAATGTCAGGGTCGATTGGTGATGATTTTAAGGTGATGCTGGAATCACTTAAAAGGTAAAACGTTTATTTGTTGCTGTAGACACTCGGAGGTAGTTGTATTTTTGTCAGCTGCGCTGCAGAACGGGTTGTTTTGGTTCTAGGAAACGGTCGTCCACGTTTAAAAATGGTGGACCGAGAAATCAAACCAGCAGAGAAGCTGCGATCGCCCATAGAAAACAAGTCTATCGTTAAATCTGCTAGAAGTAGTACAGTGTTATTATTGCGTCTTAAGAGAGTGGTTACAGCACGGAGGACAATATACTCAGACGGGCACAATCTCACGATGTACATTCTGTATGCATGTATAGATCTGTCACTAGTGTCAGTCTCAAATGCTTTTTCAGTGACGAACTAGTAACTTGTTACGGTCAGTTTGCGTCTGAGGTTTACACTTATTACAGTAGACCAATTCAGGTGTAGGGTACATATTTTTGAAACACCCTATTTACCGACATGTGAGAGGGGGCTGTGTTGTATTGTAGACACGTGATATTTATAAAAAAAAAACAAAAAAAACTAGCTTCAGGTATTTGTACTGTTGTTGTGACTTCTGTCTTTGTTACTCAGGGTTTTGATACATGTGATAAACACCGTGGCACCAGACTGTAATTCCTGTTGTCCATTTTTGTCCACGTTGTGGCTGTGTTGATTGTCTGATTCTTCACCAAATTTCTTTGTTCATTTTTTGATAGTGACCTGCTTTTGGAGACTGAAGTACTGTCATCTTCAGAATCGGCTGTTCATGGCCACTTGATCTCAGTGTTTCCACACTATGATGTAACCAGCTTGGCTGCAGTTGTGGCTCTACACTCGCGCTTCTTTCACACCAGACCAGAGGATCTGGCAGACGCTTGCACCAACTTTCTTTTGGATGAGGATGACTCTCTGCTTGTTGACTTCCTTTTGCCTCCAGCAGTAGATTACTTCTCCGACTTTGAAGACTGTGGATTTACTGCTGGAGACACTAGTGGGAATGCATGTGGTATGTTATAAGTGACAAACATTTGTTAATGATATATATATACTGTTGTCCTGGTAAAACGGTATTTCAGTGATTGCTGTTTTTCTCATTCCTAACTTGATTCAAGTTCATTGAAAGAGAAGACCAAGGTATTACCAATTAGTGTCCTAAATGTAGATCTATCTATCTCTATCTAAGGAAGATAGAAACCATATTAGCATGTAACACAATATCTCTTCACAAAAAACAAAAAAACTAATTAAAAAAAAAAATAATAAACGCTCTCTCACTGTTTCCAGTTTTAGGTGCTGACCACCAAGCCGAGCCATCATCATCATCATCATCTGATCCCTTTAAGGTCAAGTCACTGCCCCTGCCAGCTGTACTGTCATGTAAACTTGCCGACAAACCAAGTGAGGCAAGTCACCAGTCTTCACCAGCTGCGAGTGCCGTCTGCCAACCGGTGTCACGATCACCGCTCAGTATCTCCATCCTCAGGTCTTCACCAGCAAAGTCATCTCCAATATTACTGTCCAGCAGTAGTGATCAACGTTTGGATAAAAGTCACTGTTCGTCACCAGCAAAGGATAGGATTAACCAACAACCTGTGTTAGACACATGTTCCAATAACTCTAGCAGCAGTGAACGCCAGTATGGAACAGATCTCCAGACTTCATCAGCTGGAGACATCCACCACCATCCATTAGCAGCAGCAGCATCAGACATCTCAGTCCTAACGTCTTTGCCATCGAGGTCTTCATCACTACTGTTATCTGGCATCAGTGAAGAGGAGTGTGAAGGAGGTTCTTGGTCATCACCAGCTGAGGGTGCTACTTCTACTTCTACTTCTAGCAGCCAGCTTGTAAGAGCTACATCACCCTCAAACAGTCCCAGCCTCACAGTCAGTCAGTCAGGGATGGGGAAAGAAGAAGGTGAAGGCTCTGGTCTGACAAGCGGGTCGCCAAAGTGCAACTCTAGTGGGTGTACAGTCTGGCATTGTGCGGATTCGGTGGTTGATTCCAGGTCTGAAAATAAGACAGGTGCTTCACCATTAGACAAACTTGGTGCTGGTCAAAATAACAATGCTTGTGTTTCTGCTGCTGAAGGTCTTGCAGTTACAGGAACAGTTGGTACAGATCCAGAAACATTTCACTCAGGTGTCACTGATGCTAAAGTTAATATTGAAGTCGGTACGGTTGCTCCACTGACCAGAGACAGCTTGCAGGACAAGAACCCCAGCAAAGGATCAGGCACGAGGAAGGATGGGGAAAACCCTTTGCTGGATATTGATGAGTCTAGTGGGGACACTTTGCCAGACATAGACATCCTGTTACGGAAAACTGACTCAGAGCTGCAGGTACAGAAGGGTTGCGTTGGTGGCAAAATATCAGCCAGTCAGGGCACTGACGATTCACAGCACTCCCTGTCCTCAGACATGAGTGACTTGCCAGATTTGGACTTCATTCCAAAGAACCCCACAAACACAAGCTGTAAGACTGAAAAAGATGAGACTGCCACAACCAGCAGCACAAACCTAGTATTTTCAAGTGCTGGTGCTAGTGCTTACACCCAGGCTGTTGGGTTGACGGCTCTCATCACCTCACAAGCAGGAAATGGGAAGAAAGTGGATACTACGGTGACATACAGCAGTGCTGCTCAAGGTTGTGCTGTGTCATCATCAAGGACTGATCACAAGATGGTGAAGAAAGGGGCAGGACCAGCAGGTAGTGGCATTACTGGCAAGGGTAAAGGGTCCTCACTATACGCTGGGAAAGGGGCAGGACCAGCAGGTAGTGGCATTACTGGCAAGGGTAAAGGGTCCTCACTATACGCTGGGAAAGGGGCAGGACCAGCAGGTAGTGGCATTACTGGCAAGGGTAAAGGGTCCTCACTATACGCTGGGAAAGGGAAACAGAAATGGAACGCAGCCTTAGACTTGCATCCGGAGGAGCAAATTCTGCCTGCTATTTCTGCACCAAAACGTAAACTTGACTCTGGGCCTTCTCCCACTAAATCAAATTCCTCTCCTGAACTGTCCGTCAGGGATGGCTATTCAAGCCCTGTTGTTGGACGTCTTACAGAAGACAGAATGCACCTCGGCTATCAGTATCAGCCTGGGCCACCAAATCTGACTACTGCACCATCCATCAAGTACTTGGGGAAAGGAAGTCCAAAGAATCCGTACGGACTATACGCAGCTCAGACGTATTCAGATGGTGCAGGTTTTACAACTGCCAGTGGTCATCCTGTAAAACGGAGTGCTTCAGGATCCAGTATGACAAGTCCATTGCTGGCTTCACACCATGCAGCTGGAGGGAGTGGTCAGTCTTGGGGCACCAGTGTACGAAGGCCTGACATACGCTCAACCACTGCACCATATTCTGTCCCAGGTACTGCAGGAAAGGCATTTTCTAAGGAAAGTACTCCAGCAGACTACAAGAAGTGGAGGTCTCCACCGCCTGCTACAGACAAGCAAGGTGCTCAGCGGCCTGCTAGTGCTACAGACAAGCAAGGTGCTCAGCGGCCTGCTAGTGCTACAGACAAGCAAGGTGCTCAGCGACCTGCGAGTGCAACAGCCACACATACAATGGGCCCAGTGGACATGAGGTCTGATGCCACCAAGGAGACAGACAGGATGGCCTCCATGTTGTTAGCCAGTCGTGCTTCTTATCCCGTCTTGTCCAGTATCATCGACCGTCCCGTTCATACCACTCGCCAGCATTATGCCCATGACCAACCAACGACATCGAAAGTAAGGGGTTTTAATTCACCGCCAACTGTAGTCAAATCTCATCATCTTCTGCCAAGTACTTCATCCCCACCTGGCCTGTCTCAGGCAACGACTTCATCCGGCCGTGGTCTTTTTCAGCCATGGATGTTGGGGTCGTATCCACCTCTCACCAAGTCCACTTCGCATCCTGTTTCTTCTTCATCTTCTTCAGGGGGGATTTTTCCTACACCTCCCTCCTGCGCTAACCCTGTTTCAGGGTCTGTGTCCTCCACTCCAGCTCCAGCCACCAGCAGTCTGGCTACGTCATCACAGCACAACAACTCAGCTCCACCAGCCTCCTCCTACATCCGGCCTTCTCTTCTCACAGCTACATCATCCACGTTAAAACAGTCTTTGCCGACTACCTTTGGTTCCTCTGGCACAAGCACGAGTGGTGGAACCAGGACACTCAATTCCACTCAGCTGGCAAAGGCGTCCTCAGCTGGTTCAAGCAGTTCTCAGGCCAAAGCCGCTGTTGCTGGTAGTTGTGCTGTGGCCGGTGGCCCCCAAAAGGCTCCCTCTGAACCAGATAGGCTGAAGCCAGCAGGAATGTCTGGGACAGCAGCACCTCTCATCCACAGCATGACAAACCCAGCTGTTGAACCCGTTATTGAAGATGTTGAGTTTGTCATTCCTATGGAAGTGGATGAGGCCATCGCACCCATTGTCCTTGACGACACTTTTGACAGGTAATCCCTGTAATATACTCACCCCTCAACTGACCTTATTCTTGTTTTATGTTGTGGGGGTATAGTCTGTAAGGCATAAATTACTCCGTTAGGTTTGTATAAAATGCAAGTGTCACTATGACTGGTTACAATACTGGAGTGTCATAGCACTCACTGGCACTGGCAGAGTACTGGTCCCAGTACATTATAAGTGGGTTTCAAAACTCCTCACATGCAGATCTATAACCGGTTCCACACTACACAGTACATGTATAAATTCATAACATGTACTGTATGTATGTATACATGTATAGTATGCAACCTTTCAGTAATAGACCTGTACCTATTGATTTGCACGTATGTAATAGATCTAGATACAATATGTACATTGTATACACGTGTATACATGTATGCATACAGTCCATGCACTCTATGGAAACTTGTACATTAGTATAGTGATGTAGACAGAACGTTGAGAGCACCCTACAGAGAACAGTAAAACTTTATTACTGTTATGTTGTACAATAGTATAGTGATGTAGACAGAACGTTGAGAGCACCCTACAGAGAACAGTAAAAGTTTATGACTGTTATGTTGTACAATAGTATAGTGATGTAGACAGAACGTTGAGAGCACCCTACAGAGAACAGTAAAACTTTATTACTGTTATGTTGTACAATAGTATAGTGATGTAGACAGAACGTTGAGAGCACCCTACAGAGAACAGTAAAAGTTTATGACTGTTATGTTGTACAATAGTATAGTGATGTAGACAGAACGTTGAGAGCACCCTACAGAGAACAGTAAAAGTTTATGACTGTTATGTTGTACAATAGTATAGTGATGTAGACAGAACGTTGAGAGCACCCTACAGAGAACAGTAAAAGTTTATGACTGTTATGTTGTACAATAGTATAGTGATGTAGACAGAACGTTGAGAGCACCCTACAGAGAACAGTAAAAGTTTATGACTGTTATGTCCACCACACCAAAGGTAATATAAACATGGTCAGGTTGATCTATTCTGTCACCTCATTTCAAGTACTGTTCAGTGTTCTAGTGTGAAGTCAGGGGACAGTAACCATAATTGTGTGAGTGAGTGTGAAGGTCAGTTGACACTGAGGTTTATTGCTGTAGGGCATCACTATGCACTACATTGCCATGACAAACACTTACTCACAGTGCATGTCTTTCATTTGTTGACTGGGGCATTGTAGTTTTGTACAGACTGGGGCATTGTAGTTTTGTACAGACTGGGGCATTGTAGTTTTGTACAGACTGGGGCATTGTAGTTTTGTACAGACTGGGGCATTGTTGTTTTGTACAGACTGGGGCATTGTAGTTTTGTACAGTGTAGTCAGTTGATCACAACTCAGTGGGGTGCTTTGGTTAGACTGAGAGCAGTGGTCAGTCTCTTGAAAGAAGGGTAAATGCAGTTGAGTAGAGAGTTTGGTGGGAAGGTTTTCTTGTACAAGTTGACTTGTAGGATGACTGAGAATCTGTTCAGACTTCTAGCACCAGCCAGCATTCTTCAGTTTGCAGCCTCTTTGGGGTAAAGTGAAATTTGATGATTAATGTTTCTACTGCCAGCTTTTTCTTTATCTTTTATTCACAAGTACCTCTGTAAATTTGTTGTCAGTGAATTGCTATCATACTGGTCATGACTGTTCTGTTTCACATCACACTACACTCTATTGCCTTTCTGCAATTGTGTGCACAGGTTATAATCATACTATTCATGGGTGGAAATGTTACTGAAGTTAAAAAGGCTGAAAGAATATCAGTTGCGAGTGTTATTTTTGTCTGTCGTTTAAGTTTTACTGTTTAGCCTGTGTCATACTTTGACACCTGAACTTGTTCTGGTGTACAGGGTTCTCTGTGAGACCTGATAGTTTCAAAACATAAAATTTGCTGTCATTTTTCATCTTTTTCCAAATTTTTATGCAGGGTTGCACATTTTCCACAGCTTCTATAGGACAAAGTGTCCTGGAAACAGCAAAGTGATAGGACACAGTGTCCTGGCCACTTAGTGGCAATAAAAATTTTAATAGGACAAATGTCCGCTTGAGGTGGGAAAAATAGGACATTTGAAATTTTTATAGGTCAATGTCCTGGGACCGACTTAAATGTGCAACCCTGTTTATGTATTCTCTTTTTTGAAAATTTTAGCCAAGGAGAAGTGGAGATCGTGGATGCGATCCCATCAAAGAGTATTGTTATCGAAGATGATCGACCCTGGCAGGCCCCGGGGGTGGGGAATCCTGGTCCCTCCACCTCAGCTGGCCACACTCACCTACCCCAGCCGTCCACGTCAGCCACACCTTCCCAACAACCTCCAGGAGGTGCTGCAGCTGCTGGACTGTCAGCTGGCTCATCCAGTTATCAGCCACCAGGACCTGCATTTCCTGGCCTGTCCTCCGGCCTGTGTGGCCACCCTGGTCTGGACATCGGTGTCAGGAATGTGGTGAGTGTGAAGGAGAACATGTATGATCTGTGTGTTGGCAACTGTTTTTTCACTGAAAACATTGAGATGCTTGTATTCTTGTTTTACCACATGTCCAGATTTGCGATTTTATTTGGAAAGAAAATTTATTTTAAATTTTTTCAAGTATAGACAGTTTCTAAATCTGCCTTTGGGCAAGTCATGACACCAAGAAGTGCTTGTAGTCTTGTCTTTCCTCGCGGTGTGTGTGTGTGTGTGTGTGTGTGTGTGTGTGTGTGTGTGTGTGTGTGTGTGTGTGTGTGTTGTGTTTCTGATCAATAGCAAACAGAAGTTTGTCAGAGAGTGAAAGATCTGTCATTAAACAAGTAATGTACTTGTGCCAGCAGACTTTTGTGTTTTGTTGCAAATAATATTGATTGAATTGCCACATGTATACATGTATTGTTGATTCCACTACCCACTACTACCCTCATCAATTTGTAAAGACTTGCTGTCCAGTCCTGCTTCTTGCATGAACTTGTTGATACTGAAAGTGCATCGTTTCCTCTGCATTGCAATACAGAGTCATGATCATAAAAGGAAGACTGGTATTGTACAGGTTTTTATGACCTGTGTTCCTTTGGTAGAGTTTGGTCTCAGTCTCGTCGTACTGTATTGTACACTGTTTCTGCTACAGCTGGAGGTGCTTCCGGATGCTTCCCCCCAGTATGTACGAGACATGTTGGAGGGATTTCTTGTGGCCAATGGTCTGGACTACGCCCTCACTCGCACCATGGAAACCATGCTGGACAACCCAGCGTTTCCACGGAAACAAGCTGAGGGGCTTGATGTTACTGCTACAGTGCACCCAGCGCCACAGCCACAGAAACCACAAACTGAACCTGTTACAGTAAGATGTTCACTTTCATAAATCACCAGTAATAACAACTACAACAAGTTGGATTGGAGTGGCATGGTTTTTGATTGTGTTCAGGTTCAGTGGCATTTTCAGATGGAATCTAAACAGTGACATCTAAAAGTCGCTACCTCGACATAATCACTTGGCCGTTGGCGCGACATAAAATTGTTACGGTCGTCCCCCAGCCATCTTACATTCACTCATTCACACACACAGTGGCTTGGCTTCAGGGGACGTCACTCTCATAAATCATAAGAACGTGGTGGCAGGTGTAAAACATCTGCGGGCCACACATAAACACTGTTAACATAGGCACAATGTTGGGTGTCCAAGTGTGTTCCATGCAGCACTAAACATTTCAAACTCATTACCGTCCTTGCTGGAGTCACTTTGTTGGTGCCTTTACAAAGAAATAGATGCTCAGGGTCAAAGCAGTCAGACTAATATAGTTCATCGTTGTTTTTACAAGAATACACACAATCTGTCTATAGAGCTATGTATACACAGTGCATCTGTCAATTGGGTGGCATTGACAAAGCTTTTGTGATTTGCAGGTTGTGCATGTGAACAAGCCAAGCACACCAGCATTAGATTCAAAGGATTATTTCAAGGACTTCAGTGGACCTGTGAATCATCGGACATTGAGCCAGACACTAGATCGCTTGTCCATGGACTTCCCTTT
Source organism: Batillaria attramentaria (assembly GCA_018292915.2). NCBI lineage: Eukaryota > Metazoa > Mollusca > Gastropoda > Batillariidae > Batillaria > Batillaria attramentaria. The sequence continues at coordinate 2,375,526 of JACVVK020000026.1, read as the reverse complement.
GGTGAGTAACAGATGAACATGGAACGCTAGTTATTGTTTAAGTTTACAGCTTTGGAGTAACATTTAATTTTAACTGTTCAGAATTCATGGTCTCACAACCCTACTTTAGTTGTAGTTCAATTCATTTCAGTTCTCTACAACTTTGTTGTCTAAAAATCACAATTTTTTTCTGCAGTGTATTTCTCTAACTGATATACTGATGACATATTTCTCAAACTGATGACATGTTTAGTACTATTGACAAAGAGCTTCAATGGCTGATTAGCTATATATATATATAGATCTGCAATGTTTTCATAAAAGGGTTTGACTTTGAGCAAACTCTAGATCTGTACATTAGATTCAAGCAAGGATAAAATAAAAATTCTGTTCACCATTACTGGCTGTAGTTTTTTTCCTCAGTATCCAGTGCAATATCCCAAGTTTATCATTCAAGTACATGTATACATGTATAAATTTGTGGTTTGTCTTTCATTTGCAGCTGAATCGCACTAACCTTTCATCTGTAATGGCCCAGTTCAAGAACCACTACGCACCAACTTACCGTGCTGTTGAGGAGGCAATGGCACACTTCAAAGCAGAATGTATGAAGAGGAAAACGGAGCAAGAAAGTGAGCCTCGAGTTCCCCAAGGGTTGTAGTACTACTACTAGTGGTGGTCTGGTATTTGTAGGTAATATGCATGAGTTCCGTAGGTGTATGTTGTGAAGTTTTGTCAGTCTGAAATTTGACTCAAATTAGAAAGGAAATGTCAAACCAAGTTCCTGCCAACCAGGGATTCAAACCAGGCAGCTCAGGATCCGAGGTCAGATACCTGAACCACAATACCAAATCAGCTGTCAGAATTCATGTCTCCTGGTATGAGGCATCCTGACAATCAAATGTCTTGTTGTGTGAAAGTATTCCTTTTAGTGCTATCACTAGTTTCAGTAGGTTCACTATCACTGATATTCACATTTATGGCTATTGATTAACAGTCTATTGAATACTCTGTACGTTGTTGAAGTCTGTTTTTTGCGTTTTTGTTTTAAACCATTCTAGTTTCAAGGCATTTGTCTGAGCTTGGTGTGGTTTTAATGAGCTTGTCAGGCTAGCATTGTGACCATGTTAAATCCTTGGAACATTTTATTGCAGGCAAAGGTGCAGATGGTTCAATGAAGCGTGTGAAAAGACCAGATTCCATTGCAGTGATATGCCGCACAGGTAAATTTATGTAGTTTTTGATTGCGCACAATCGCATTATGTAATGATGTTAATTCCATTATTGTGACATTCCACAGACTGATTGGCCAGTTCAGAAATGTTGTACAGTATTGACTATTCTCATGGGTTGTAATACTAATAATTGTTGTTAAGAAAAAAGAAAATAATCAGACACACATTTGCGTGTTTCTCTTTCAGGTGAAAGCAGTGGATGCACGTTGAATTTTACATTGATGAAAAGGGCACGAGACAAACTCCCCTGTGGACGGAAATTGCCGGACGTGTATGAAGAGTCACTCCAGGCTGAAATTAATTTTGTTGCTCGCCACTTTCAGGTAACAAGTTTGCCTTTGGTACTGTTAGTGTTGCATGTGTATATTGAAGCTAGCCGCAGTCCTGATGATGATTACATATAAAGTGATGTGCTCCTTGGGGTTGTAGTAGAAGGTGATGGAATTTTTTTTCAGAGCTGGCCTGTGATGGCTGCTGCTGTAGGAAAGACAATGAGCTGGCTTCATCACTGATTGTACAGACAAAAGTTTTACGCAGTTTTACTGACAGATACATTAAGATAGTAAAATGTTGTTATAAACTATAACATTCTTTTTTACTGCTTACCGAATGTATACATGTACTGTAATGCTATCAGTCAGTCAGTCAGCTTTTGTGGTTATCATTTTGGTTGACATTTAATAATAATAATAACAAGAGACCTGCAACACAAACATTTCACTTGTTTCTTTTACAGGAGTGTGATCGCCAGATGGCCTGGGCACTGCTGGAGACAGAGTATGAAGAACAAGGCCAGATGATCGAGTGTAGCTGCTGTTTTGCTGAACATCCCTTTGAGAACCTTGTGCAGTGCTTCGATGGGCATCTCTTCTGCTGCCAGTGTCTGCTTGGCTATGCTAAAGAGGCTGTTTATGGATCAGGAAAGGTAAAGCACAATGGCGCGTGTTTTGTAACCTTCACTTGCTTTATCTATGTTAAGAGAGGTCTGGTCGAATTCCATGCCAGCTTTCAAGATGTCTTTGAATTATACTGGTATGTATACAACAAGAAAAGTGTTGGGGGGGGGGAGTTGGTCTTTGTTTTTGGTTTTTCATCTGGGGCGGCATGCAGGACACCCCTAACAGTGCGTTTGCTTTGTAGACACGTGCTCGTGGTTTGGCCACTTTGTCAGTAAATGCTGCACATTGTTCCTACTTGTGGGTCATGGACTGTATTAATCCCTGACTCTTGCTCTGACTCCCTTGACTCTTCTCCCTTGACTCTTCTCCCTTGACTCTTTCAGCTGAACTTGCCCTGCATGACAGAGGGATGTGACACAGGCTTTCCCAAAAGTGAGTCATCTCGGGTCAACTTGACACAGAGGAAACTGATTGTGCTTTGCTTGACTGAATATGCAGCTAGAATTCATTCAGGAGTTCAGTACAGTAAAAACTGTAGTCAGTTTATCAGACGGTATAGTGGTGTTGCTCGCTTCAGAGGCAGTGAAGACAAGAAGTTCATATTAGTGAGACTTAGCGCGCCTTCCTCACTGAGGAGAGTATGCAAATTCAGCCTCTGACGTCATCACATCTTGCGTGCTTTGGGGTCACCCGCCAGAGGCTTCCTCTCCGAAACCATTTTCCCTCAGCGAACTTCGTGAGAATCGCCCATTCTACGAAGCCATTTTCGTACGTCTTTTTATGTACTCAAACTTGTAGAATGTGTTGTTTGCGCATTACTTATAGGTCTACTGATGTTTCATTTTATGAAATTCGCAGTCAGCAGTGGGTGGAGAAGATCCTAAATATTTTATTTTTCGATTTTACTGGGACACCCCACGAGCGCTGTCCTGCCTGCCAAATCCAATATGGCGGCCACAAAGGTGCGCCTCGCTTGAGATTTTTACAAACATTTTACCAACCGGTTAAATTCTAGAGAGGTCCAAGACTACAAGAATAGGGGATCGATTTCATTAAAAAATGCGATGTGAGTACATTTTGTGTTCAGCGAAGCCAGATTAATGTAATCAGTGAACGGCTTGTGTTGACAAGTAACCACGCTGGCTTTCGTCTGATGAGAGACTCGCATCCTGACTGGAGTTGTCTCCCTTGTCTCCTTACTCTGCGAAATTCGGTGGCACGCTAAACGGGTGGCCACTACGAAACCCCGGGTAGTGCGCTGCGTTAGAGCGTGGGAACCGGAAGTTCTCCTACGAACTGCAACGAAATGCCTTACGAAGTCGCGCTAAGTCTCACTATTACCTGACACTGACGGTTTAAACCTTTCGTTGTTTGACTTTAAATGTGTTCAGTTATTTCATTTCTCTGAAGCATGGGGTGTGAGTTCCAGAGGTGATTCTAGAGCGCGGGATCGCGGGAATCCCGCAATTTTTGTTCGCTGGTCGCAAAAATGGAAGCCGAGTGCGGCCCTCTGCCCACGACTTGAAAAGAATTCCCGCATTCACGAGTGGCCAGTGCGGGACAAGCATGTATGCAAACGTACGGTCGCGTCGTCTGCTACCGGATGGGTTATTGCGCATGCGTCGCTCCACTTTTGCATAGAAGTTTGTGATTGGTCCGAGTGTTTTCTTTCAGCCAATTACTACCTGCCGTTTTCTGATATGCCTATATATTATGCCCATCATTTTGAGTAGTCGTACATCAGTCACGATGAAGCGGCGAACTTTATTGGACTTCTCCTTCACAAAAGGGACTTCCCAGAAGAAAAGAGAGGACAGAGAAGAAGAGGTAGAAGACGATGCAGAGGATGTGACGGGCGACGGACTCGGACAGGGCGCCGCGCTTGCTGCAGACTCGGAACCGAGTGCCAGCGGTTCGGCCGCCACTGTATCTACCTATTCCACTCCAGAATGTCCCAAAAGCGGGCAGAAAGGAAGGCTTTTCCAAAATGAGTGGACCAAGAAATGGCCGTGGCTGCAGCGGAATGACTCTGGTGGAATGCTATGCCATCTCTGTGTAACACACAAGAAGGATAACCTATTTATGACTGACCGACGACGGATGTACGAACTTCCGAATGTCAACCTTGGAGCACCATGGATTTCCTATCGAACCTCTTTTCTAGTGCCCCCCCCCCCCCCCCCCCCCCCCCCCCCCCCCCCGGTCTGGCCATGTCCCCCATTTTCAAAGTCAGGGGGCCGTGTGTCCCCCTGTTTTGAAATCCTAGAATCACCTCTGGAGTTCAGCGTGCTGTTATTTCATGATGTTTGGTGAGGTAAAGTTTTTGACACGTTCGTTCACAGGCCAGCTGATAAAGGCTTTGCCTCCTGACATGATGGACAAATACGATGAACGAGTGGCGGAGGAAAGTCTCAACTTGGCGGCTATGCCCGATTTGGTCAGGTGAGTGGGGTTTTGAGGAATGACAAAATGTTGAAAGAAGTCGGAAAGAGGTTTGTGCATAATATGTTGATTCTGTTGATTTTGTACTGTGCACTCGGTACTAAGATAATTATGTCAAAATTATTTCTGCATGCGACATGCAGAGCAGAATGACATTTCACTGTAACTGTAAGTAGAAAACTGATGTTACAGGTGCCCCAAATGCAGCATCGCTGCTGTCTTGGATCCAGCAGTCAAAGTCCTCATGTGTCCAAATGCTGACTGCAGAAAGGTAAGTCTCTTCACCACAATTGTTTCATCAGTTTGGCTTTTCTTTGTTGTTGTTTTTTGTTATGATGTGTTATGGGTGATCCTAGTCATTGTTATGATGTGTTATGGGTGATCCTAGTCATTGTTATGATGTGTTATGGGTGATCCTAGTCATTGTTATGATGTGTTATGGGTGATCCTAGTCATTGTTATGATGTGTTATGGGTGATCCTAGTCATTGTTATGTGTTATAGGTGATCCTAGTCATTGTTATGATGTGTTATAGGTGATCCTAGTCATTGTTATGATGTGTTATGGGTGATCCTAGTCATTGTTATGATGTGTTATGGGTGATCCTAGTCACTGTGGAATCCTGAAACACACTGACTTCCTTTGCTGTATCTGTTCATTTGTCTACTTGTCAGTTTGCATGCTAATACCTCCTTTATTGTATTATTACATGTATGTGTATCTGTTTGCAGGAGACATGTCGTGACTGTAAAGAAGACTGGTCAGAACATATAGGAAAGACTTGTGAGCAGCTGGAGAAAAAGGATGAAACAAAACTCCGTACACAATAGTGAGTTGGTCGTACAGATATGGATACAAACAAACAACCTTGGATCTGTTCACATCAGCCTTCACATAAATGATTCAGCCTGTTCCCATCACCAACCCGTTGTTTTTGCAGTGTGTATGATGGATGTAGGTGTGTATCGGATGTTGGTATGTATGTAGGTGTCAGTGCTTGTTTGTATGACTGACTGTATGTCTGACTATATGTATGTAGTGTATGTATCTATGTATGTGCGCTTTTATTCGCATTTATTTAGTTGATTATTTATCTATTACTCAGTTATGTGTTTAGTTATCACCTTTTGTATACATTTGTAAAGCACCTAGAGCCCCGGCTCCGGAGATTAGGCGCTATAGAAATCCTCATTATTATTATTATTATTATTTTTTTCAGGAACTGTGCTGGCTTGTGACTTTGAGACATTATAATTTATCCACTCCAACAGGAGGCAGAAACAACTAGAATGTTTATCCAGCAAAGGAGTGGATCAAACCCTTTATATCATACATTTTACTTTATTTGCTGCATGTAATTGTGTGTGTGTGTGTGTGTGTGTGTGACTGTGTGCGTGTGTGTGTGTGTGTGTGTGTGTGTGTGTGTGTGTGCGCTTGTTTACTGATTTTTATTTTTGTGTGTTCAGCGAGGAGAAGATGACTCAGGCCAAGATCCGGACATGTCCGCAGTGCAAGGCACAGTTCTTCAAGGAGGAAGGTTGTAATAAGATGACCTGCAGATGTGGAGCTACCATGTGCTACATTTGTCGCAAGTCTCAGGTATGTTATTACAACTAGCATTTTCCATTCAGTATCAAATAGATGTTTAGAGGAGGTTTCTGCAGGTTAGTTCCGCAGCTGCCCTTGTAGACATTTGCCCAATCTGTCACAGCACACACACACACACACACACACACACACACACACACACACACACACACACACACACACACACACACACACACCACCCCCCCAACTACCCACAATACAGATCATACACACTCTTCCCCCTTTCCCCCACCCACCTCCCCTTCCTCTTCTCTCTTTTGAAGTGTACAGGAACAGCCAATGAGTGGTGAACCAAGGGAGTGGGGATGTAGGCTCTGTAAGCTGGAGACACACCCCCCCCCCCCCCCCAACTACCCACAATACAGATCATACACACTCTTCCCCCTTTCCCCCACCCACCTCCCCTTCCTCTTCTCTCTTTTGAAGTGTACACTAGGAACAGCCAATGAGTGGTGAACAAAGGGAGTGGGGTTGTAGCCTCTGTAAGCTGGAGAATTGTTTTGAGAGAATGCCAATCCATCTTGTGCCTAGTCCACAACTTTCCAATGTATGACATTTATTTTGACAGTTGACAGGTTTCTATGATGCTCCTTGGAGTTTTTGTTGGTGTGCAGATACGTTCAGTAATACTGTTTCCTGTACAGACATACTTGCAGCGTTCATCACACACACACGCACACACACGCACATGTATACAAATTTTATTTATTTATAAATTTTATTTCTGTAACAGATCAGCTACAAGCACTTTTGTCAACACCCCCGTGATCCTGGCAAAGGCTGTGACAAGTGCACTGCGTGCTCACTATGGACAAATCCGGAGGTGAGGATCGGTATTTACCGTTTTACCTCTACAACTAATAACTCATGCAATTTACAGCTGTTGATTTGTGTACTGAATCAGTGAATGTATTATATTTTGTTGGGTGTTATTCACAGGAAGACGAGAAGCGAGCCATTCAGGAAATGCAAAGAGAGGCTCAGGCAAAGCGGCGTGAGCATGGTAAGAGAGTTGTAGCGTAGTTTTGTGAAAGTCAGGATATGGCCATTATGTAATAAAAGTAATGGAGAAAAAACTTTTTGTGTGTATGAGGATTCAATAGTGTGATCATGAAAGTGTAATTTTTTTTCTGGCAACAGTGGGCAAAATTCCTGACTAAGAGCCATGACTTTTTTCAGTTCCACCATGAATTTGTTTAAGCCGTCACTTATGGCTTGTGACTTCCTGTAGCCTGCTGGCTTAACTCCAGAATAGTGTAATTCATACATAGGGGTCAGTGTACAGTTGGTACACAGCACTGCATAATATAAATTATTATATCCATAGTGCATGAGAAAAAATTGTTTTAAAGCAGTGTACCACAGGTTTTCTTCATGGTCCAGTTGTTTTCTGACGACACCCGTTTGCTGGTAGTATTAGTAAGAGTACATCACTAAATGTGTATGTTCACACCTAGAATTTATAGAAGTTTTTTGTCTTGACTTTGCATGATGTAACTGTCTTCAGGTTTCACAGATGAAAGGGTCATCGGTGTTCCAGAGCCAGCGGGGCCTCCTGCCAAGAAGAAAAAGAAATAGATCCGACTTTCATTTACCCATTGTTTGGTGCTGGAATATTGTGATGACTTGATGTTTGCGTAGTACCAACACTGGTGGTGAAGTTCTAGTCTCAGGACATTATCCATTCTTCTGTTGCCACTGGAGGATTTTCCCTGTACGATTGTCAGTTGGTCAGAATGACTTTGTGATAAGCGTCGTGTGTGTATCTTTGTAGGATCGGAGCGGGCTCATCTTGTGTGCCTTCTTGCTTTGTTGGCCTGCAATTCAGGCTTGCCAAAATACCAGAGCCCAGGAGTCGTGTGGCAGCTGTTTGTGACTTTGCTATTGTTTTCCCATCCCCCCAAATGCCCCCTTTTTCTCTTTTTGTTTTTACCTTTTGAAGAGATCACCTTGCTGAACTGATTTTGTTGATTAAAGATAACACAGTATGTCATGTCATGTCATGTCATGTCATAATTTGCAATGTATATTTTCCCATTATCAGTAGTTTAGTATTGTTTGTATGTAGTTCTGTACTTGTGCTTTTCATCTCCTTTTTATGGTGGGGGCTGTGGAACAAGTTACGGACACAAAACTTTGTACACCATCGTTTGCTAAAATGTAGCGCAGTACTGACACTGTATAACAATATATAGCCATAGTGCGTGTAACTGAAAAGATTAAATGGTGCTACAAAGTGAGTCATACTCGGTGGTTTTGAAGCTGTGTGCCCCTATGCATTATACATGCTTGCCAGTTAGTAGTCTGTTGGTCATCTGCCGCATTTTGTTTCTGTTTGTAAACCAGCAGCTGCAAGAAAACCTTCTATCTAGTATGTTGGAGAAAGTGGTGCCACTTTTTTCTTTTTTTCTTTTTTAACTGTAACTTGATGAGATTATGGTACTCTACACTGTACTTCAAAAAAACAAAAAACAAAAAAAAAAAACCGTGTTTTTGTTAATGAGATTTAGGTTAGAGCTGAAATGGAAAATTTTTTCACATCTTGTTGGTCACTTTAAACTCATGTGAAATGATAGGCAACACTGAATTTTTTATTATTTTTTTTTTGGGGGGGGAGGGGGGGTAGTTTATAAGTTTGACCGTGATAATAATTGGAGTGGTGTCATATTGCACAACTCCTTACACTTGTACACACTTTCCATTATTTGGTGGATGTAGTTGATACTGTGTCACCCATCAAAACACTGATCGAGCTGCATCAGTTTAATAGAGACAGCTTAAAAAAATCATGTTTTCTGCCTAATAAACTGTTATTAAAGAACTTTGAAAAATATTTGTGTTTGTTTTTCCATGTCATTGCTGAAAAGTAGATGCAGACTGTTTTACAATTACAATTCCGAAAATGCAATACAATTTTCAAAATATCAGCTTGCTTGGTTTTCCTCTTTTTTTTTTTTCCTCAGTGTGTGTGTGTGTGGGTGTGTGAACAGATGATTTCAGCCAACTGACCAAATTTTACTGTATTTTCTTCATGCATTTCTGTGACTTGGACGTGCGGTGCCCACTCATAGCGATCGAATCTGCGGATCAAACACTAAGCCCAAACAAGATCATCCTACATAATCAGCCAATCAGCGCCAGGCAAAAGGTCACCAAGTGAAAGACTCTTTCCGGGTCATAGCATTGTTGCCCTAGTTTCTGCTCTTGCGTGCATGTGCGCGTGGCTCTGAGGAGATAAACGAAAGGACAGGACGAAGATATGCCAGTCTCCCCGGCATGAACGGCCCAACATGCGACTGTTGCGGGAATGTCCTCGTCAGGTTCTGTCAAGTCTTTGGACTTATGACGGCCTTAGGTGAGTGTTGCTGCGATAACTCGATGGCTAGCGGCCCGTGTCAACAAAGGCCGGAGTGAACCTGCGGCGTGAATGAATCACGCCACACGGCGAGCAAAGCTTTTCATTCGGCAGCACGCCGCTTGCCCCGAGTGGTGTGATGATGAAACGGCCGTTAAAACTGATGCGATTCGTACGAGAGGTGTTTTTGAAGGAGAGAAGGAAAGTACATTTAGGATGGGGGTCTGCCGATGACAGGGAAATGAGAATTAGTCTGAGCGCTTTTAGTTTGAGGGTGAATACGTAGTTGGGGAAGTCACACTGTAAAATGTGTTAGGCTTACCTGTGGCAGTTTTTTAAATTTTGCATTTTCCTTACTGGTCCAGGATTCCAGCAGATCTGGACTGCTGGTGAGCTTGTGCCTAGAACAGCGTTCCAATCAAGGAGAAAAATCAAAATGATCCACCATTTCAATAATAAAGGTACAACCATTCTAAAATGAAGCGGCAGAGTGGTGAGCGGGCATAAGTATAAGTGACTGTATGGTAATAACCGTTATTCGGTTTGTTATGCCAAGGTGTACCACACATGTAGATCAGATCGGAGGGGGGGGGGGTCACATTCAGAACTTGAATGACAGGTGAAGTTTTTGCCACTGGCACTATACCATCAAGGACATAAACCAATTTTTTTTATTTTTTTTTTTTGGGGGGGATGGGGGTTAGTTATGAAAGCTTGTACATAAAGGTCAGGTAAGTTTTTTGTGACTGGCTGACAGCATAACATGGCTGTAGCATGACCTGGTTTCTCCCAGGGTGACCTAATGAAGGGTAGCATTGTAATATCAGTGTCAGGTACATTACTGTAGTGGCTGTCAGGTGTCGGGCAAAGGTCTCTTGGCAAAGAATTAGCATTGTTCCACTCCATTTACTGGCAGATAGGATCAGGGTGTGCCCTGGCTCAACATATTGTTTGTGTTATGATACTGGGGGGTCAGCATGTCAACTTGACTGCAAGCCAGTACCAGTAAAGATGTTGGTTGTGTTATGATGCACTAGATCAGCATACATCTGCAGATGAAGTACCTGCCTCGGCTGGACAATTCAAATTCAGATACATCTTCATCATCCTAGACAGGGAATTTTGGCAATGGTGGACATAATGGTAGTTGATACTGTAATACGACTACTAAAATATTCCACACACAACTACAGGACAGCAGACAGGACGAATGTATTCCCACATTATTGGCTAAGAGCCTTCATCATGGGTAAAGATGACATGGCCAAGCGTAGGTTCGAGCCCAGGTCCAACTGTGATATGCGGTACCAGTTATTCCTAGTTACCCCTATTGTGGGTTTCTAAGTCCTCCAGCTTGCTTCCCCCATCAAAATTTAAAAAAAATAGGTTGGGTTGCGCTGCACTGCGGCCTGAATATCCTGAAAGGGATAAGAATGAAAGTAGTTTAACACTTTTAGAAACTCAGTTCCTACCAGCTAAGTTTGGGGCAGTGTACCACTCACTACCAGTGGCCGCACTAAAAACAAATTCTATATAATTATATATACATGTATGTCTGCATGGATTTAAATCTGGCTCAGTGGGAGTGTTGCACTTTGATTATATACTCATATTATATACTCATATTATATACTCATATTATATATACTCATATTATATACTCATTATATATACTCATTATAAATTCCCTCCCCCCCCCCCCCCCCCCCCCCCCCCCCCCCCCCCCCCCCCCCCCCCCCCCCCCCCCAAAAAAGTGTGTTGCCTCCTCTGAACCACCTAAAATCATGACAAAATGCACCAGATTGCACAGATTTTAGTCTGATTCTAAACATTTTCCTCCCAAAATAAATGTTTCCTCCTCTAAAGCTCTGAAAGTCACGCACACCAACATGCACCACATTTACACAGATTTTAGTCAAATTATAAAAAACAAATTGTGGTGAGCACGCCTCTGTACACCCCTAAAAGCAGACACGGGCTGCTGGTTTTCAGTTGCCACTTTGTCATGAAATGCTGCCCACTTTTTCCTCCTTTTGGCCGATTTGAAGCCTGATATTGATAAGCAGAGTGGTGAAATTAGTAACTAAAACATGTATACACTCGTCAGTGGAGGTTCAGATAGTGCTAAGCTAGAATGATTGACAGAGAGAGAGAGGTTCAGCAGATACTGGTCTCGCTGATGTGGATGCTGAACCCACACTACTAATCTGTTTTGGGAGAGCATATCAAAGTTCCTAGTTTGGTTTATTATACAGTTTAACTGTGTCAACCAATGATATCTTTGCTTTCTTCTGTCTTACAGGCCTGTGGGGGGTTGGAGTGGAGGCTGTCTTCTACCATCATGACCTTGGCTTCTATATACTGTAAGTTGTCCATGTGACCTTGGCTTCTATATACTGTAAGTTGTCCATGTGACCTTGGCTTCTATATATATATTATATATGCGACCTTGGCTTTTATATACTGTAAGTTGTCCGTGTGACCTTGGCTTCTATGTACTGTAAGTTGTCCGTGTGACCTTGGCTTCTATGTACTGTAAGTTGTCCGTGTGACCTTGGCTTCTGTGTACTGTAAGTTGTCCGTGTGACCTTGGCTTCTATGTACTGTAAGTTGTCCGTGTGACCTTGGCTTCTATGTACTGTAAGTTGTCCATGTGACCTTGGCTTCTATATACTGTAAGTTGTTCGTGTGACCTTGGCTTCTATATACTGTAAGTTGTCCGTGTGACCTTGGCTTCTATGTACTGTAAGTTGTCCATGTGACCTTGGCTTCTATATACTGTAAGTTGTCCGTGTGACCTTGGCTTCTATGTACTTTAAGTTGTCCGTGTGACCTTGACTTCTATATATACTGTAAGTTGTCCGTGTGACCTTGGCTTCTATATACTGTAAGTTGTCCGTGTGACCTTGGCTTCTATATGTACTGTAACTTATGTAAGTTGTCCGTGTGACCTTGGCTTCTATATTATACTGTTAGTTGTTGGTGTGGTTGTCGCTTTTCTGGATGTGGGAACCCGGCTAGTATTTGAACCCTTGGTTATACTTATTATAAAGAAAAGGCTATTCATGACAATAAATGCACACTTGATACTTTCTTTTATATAATTGTATGGAATATATTATTATACACAAATCTGTATGGACTACTTGTACATCTGAACCAGACGATATAAGCAGGGGTGGCAGAGTTCCGATTCAGATCGGATTTCCGATTTGAAATTTCACCTGAATCCAGATTTCCGATTTGGCCGAAAATCGCACGTGTTTTTTTTGGGGGGGGGGGGGGAATTCCGATTTGCAGGGTGGCAGATTTCCGATTCAGATCGGATTTCCGATTTCAAATTTCACATAAACCCAGATTTCTGATTGGCAGAAAATCGTATGTTTTTTGGGTGGGAATTCCGATTTGTCGTTAGGTGGAACTTTCGCGAGACCGTCTTCGGTGGAGTACAAGTTGCAATGGCCTCCTCTTGAAGTAGAAACACTTTTAACCGCAAAATCGTGAAAAAGAAAGAGGTGGCGCGCGCAGGCGGCTACGTAGTTTGCGGCAGCTAGATTTGCTTGCCGTGTGCCGAGTTTCAAAACCTGCATGGCTCTCGTGGCCCCCCCCCCCCCCCCCCACCCCGCTTGTCAATGTATTGTGGCGTTCCTTGTATTCCGATTTTGAGGGTCAATTCAGTTTCAGGACTGCGGTAAGCTGTCTTGCCCCCTCCCCCCCTCCCCCCCCCCTCCCCCCCCTCCTTTGTGAATTTTTTCGGCGTTCCTTGCATTCCGATTTTGAGGGTCAATTCAGTTTCAGGACTGCGGTAAGCTGTCTTGCCGTACCCCCCCCCCCCCCCCCCTTGTCAATTTTTTCTGGCTTTCCTTGCATTCCGAGTTGTGGCTTTTCAGATTTGGCAAAACATCTTGAAGTGGTTTCAGATTTGTAGGTCCCCAGTTGCTAGCACCCCTGTAAAAGCATGTAAGGTAAACGCCCTCCTTTGTATCCGAAATGGCTTCTCTTGTTTTCTTTGTTATTTCAAGATGGGTTTCTTTGCACGCTTGTGTGGAATAGTTTAGTGTCTGACCACTACATAACGTCATACTACACACAATGCTGTTTGTGTTGAGGAACCCTGTCGTGCTCAGCGTGCGTAGAGTGTGAACGTGGAAATACACTGCATGTAGATGTATGTTTCAGAAGTGCTGAGCAGTGCACGCTGATAGAGCATCAAGTACAGCAGCAGCTGTGTGTGCTTACGTCTTCTCCTATGGTTTATGTTTTGTGTTCCACCATCTGGTGGTTAATTTGAGATTCTAACATTATTTTTGATGTAATTTTTCAATATTTTGTTATTGCAGGCCACTTGCTGTGATAATTTCGTTTTTTGAGCTTGTTTTCCTCATCAACTACTGCGTGGAAGTATGCGTGGGGTAAGCAAAACTCTGTGTGTGTGTGTGTGTGTGTGTGTGTGTGTGTGTGTGTGTGTGTGTGTGTGTGTGTGTGTGTGTGTGTGTTTATGGTTAAAAGGCAAATTGTGTGAAGGTAGACCTTTGGTTGATGGGGAGGGGTAGAAAGTTGAAGCTGACTTTCACAGCTTTTGACCCCTCTACCTCATGGTGTAAAGTTGAAGGAGCCATAAAGCATATCGCACTTTTGGAAGCTGGATAATAAGGTAGAGTAGATAAGCAGATAAACACTAGTGGTTTTCTGGAGGATATATATATATATCTAACGTTACTTCTCATCTGTGCACAGACTGTTCTGTCACTTTCTTCAAAACTTCAGCCAGCCCATAAGTCAGACTTTCACCTGCCATGCACCTCTGCTTGTTACTGACTTCCCTTCCGTACCTTGGATCGCTGATGGTATCAAGAACACCATTCTGCAGCGATCACTAAACTTTGATGGTTTTAATTTTCATGCCAACATAGCAAAAACTTTGAATGGTAGAATTGTTACTGCTTCTTTTATTTCATTTTTTTTTTTTTTTTTTTTTGGTGCACTTTGTCCAGGCCGAACAGCGTGTGTGTGCGTGTGTGGGATGCGGTGTTATGGGTGGACGATTGGAAGAAAGGGTTGGCGTACATGGTGCTGGCTGTCCCATGTTTCCTGTCACCAAAACAGGTGCTGCTGGGTGTTGTTTCAGGTAAAACAAAGCACAATGAAGTGATTTATATACCAGAGCCTCTAGAAATTGTTTGAGAATACAGTTCAGTACCTGTACCAGTGCTTTTGGGCATGCTTCAAGCAAATCTGTGACAAAAGCATGATATATATATATCAGTGCTGAATGCTTTGTAAGGAGCCCAAGAACCTGTATTCTGCAATCTGTAGTTGTATCAGCATGTATTTTAAATACCATATAATTGTAAGTTTGTGATATGCTAGCTAAGTTCTTTGTCGAATCTGTTGAACTTTGTGTTTCTAAATGACTTAACTTACTTGACTTATGCCTCTTGATTCCGTGGGGAACATAGAGCCGCTGTGTTTCTAAATACTTCCAAGTTCTAGTTTTGTACATATGTAGTTTTACATTGTGTTCAGTTTGCTTTTTATTCACATCGTGGATACTGTGATGAAGGCTCTTTTTTATGACAACCCTGTACTGCCAATACTGAAAGATGTTACTGGGCTTAGCTTACAATGTATTTATATCTTGTTACAGGCGTAATGTTGGTAGTGACAGGGTTACTATATTGTCTAAAAACCTGCAAGACAAGGCGAGATGCTGCTGTACAACAGTTTATCCCCAAATCCACGTATGACAGGTGAGGCATTCTTTTTCTTTACACTGTTGTGTTCTAGTCCTGTAACTGATCCGTTCGAAAATGGGCAGATTTTTTCTCCCCTTGGCTGCCCCCAAAATGTGTTAAGCAGAATAAATATTTTGTGGACCAAAAGAAGCTCTATCATGGTTGTATGTCTTTGTTATTTTGCCATTCACTTATTATGAAGAGATGCGCATACATGTCTGTTTAGTAGTCAACTTATGGTATTTGTAATGGAGTTTGTTTCTGCACAGCCTGCGTGGCCCATTTGCTGTCAAAATATCAAGTTGGTCACGTTCCATTTTGTGTGGGCAGATTTGATGACGTTCAGGAGGACTTGGAGGACAGCATCGTGAACCCGACAGCCAGCATCCCCTCCATGAGTGTCGCTGATCAAATTGAGATTTTGGATGTCTGACACTGGCTCAGCACAGACGGTCTAATACACAAGTCACACATGGGGGTCTAATACACAAGTCACACATGGGGGTCTAATACACAAGTCACACATGGGGGTCTAATACACAAGTCACACATGGGGGTCTAATACACAAGTCACACATGGGGGAATCCTACTTACACTCCTTCTCTTGTGTACTTTTGTGTCTATGTTCAGATCTGAAGCTTAGAAGTTTTTGAAACGTCTGTTTTGTTTGGGTTGTTTGTTGCTGATCGTTTATGGATGCATCCCTCTATATGTGCCTTATGAAAAACTCTTGCTGCTGGGATTAGTGTATCAAGTTTGCATTTTAAAAAAAACAAAGAAATGTAGGATGTTTACGAGGGATTATTGTGACGTACTGACTCACTCCTGTACGTTTCTGTGCAAAATGGTTTTCTGACAACATAGATTTGATTTATTATTTTGTTTCATTTCTTTGGTCTGTTTAATTCTGATATCAGTTGATGCACAGCTGAAAGTATTTTGTTTGACCTTGCATGTGTACGTCTGTCAGTAACTGAATACAACTAAGTGATGAACTTCAAAACACAGGCTTGTCTACTACATTTGAAAATTTACTGCAGGTGGCAGGTAGATAGTTGTTGGTCTGTGTTAATGCATGAGGTGTACTGTCACTTCTGTAATAATAATAATAATAATGAATCATATTTATACAGCGCATATTATCACAAAGTCACTCAATGCATGTGCTCCTGCATCCATTCCAACAAATATTCAACACACACACACGCACGCACACGCACACACACACACACAGAGCAGCTGAATCAAGAGGAAGTAAGTGGACCTAGTCGTAAGCCAACTGGAATAGATACGTTTTCAAGTCAGGCTTGAAAGGTTCTTTGTCCATCAAGTCTCTGGACTGGCAGGTACATGTAGTGCCTTCCAGAGTGACAGGGCAATGAAGCTAAGCGCACACTCCCCTACTGTTTTTGGCGTTTAAGTGTACAGAGGGAGTTGTGAAGAGCTGATACTGAGTGCTGCGTACTAGTAGCATTGTTTTCTCATAGGTTGGAGTGTTTTGTCAGTGAGTTTAATCAGTTTGTATTGAAGTGTAACTGTTTTCGAATCTGATAGTGTTACGGTACAGTGTTGGCAGATTTGTTCACAGTAGCAAGTTTTCAAACTCACTGCGAATCTCCAGAGAAATTGTTTTAAACAATGCTTTATTTTGAAAGAATTTTTGCATTTTTCAATATCATTTTGTGGTTTGAGATTTCTACAGATGTAGTAGACTGTCACTTGCTTTCTGGCATGGTTACATGATCACATTGCTGTCGAGTTTCCTCCCTTGTTCTACACGACCGTCGCTGCTAATGGATTGGGTGGTTTGGTTTGACATGTCATCTGTGTCATTATTTAATTGCGAAGTTGTGTCCATTGTTAGTCCTCCACAAACTACATGCACGCTGCAAACGGTATGTCCGCTGCACAGTGGCTTGCTTGTGCCTTGAAGTGAAGCATGCATATTTTTTGTATGTACATATTTATGAAGCATATCTTCAGTTGAGCTTTGTTCTGTCTTGTGTGTCCATACACTGATGTTTACAGTTTGAATCTCCACTTACGCACTGGATGCTGCAGACTGCATGCCCACCTGTGCCACCTTTGGCCGTCACATTCACCAGATTGTCCATGCGAAACAGCGCCCCAGAGCACATTCTGCAGTCCTGCCCCCTTTTTCCAGGAAGCAAGGACACAGCTTTGGCCAAGTGGAGTAATGCTAACAGAGAAACTCGGGGGCACCAAAATGGAACTCAACGCCACCAAATTCATCAAAACCACCAACCTAATCATCTGATTCAGAGTTCAGTATAGGGAACGCAGAAGAAGAATGCATTGAATCTCTTGACATATTAGTCTGACTGTTGCTAAGGGTGTCCCTACATCGACTACATGGCCGGAAATTGGTATCCCAGGTTGAGTTGTTTAAAAAAAGTACCAAAAAATGCTGCTGGCGTTGTGCAGTTTGAGAGTAGAGTGCAGGCACACGTACACATGTACTGTGTGTAACTGGTATGAGCAAGTTGCTGTAGCTACCTCCCTGCCTCCGCTGGTTTGGGGAAGCACAGTGATTTGCAAAATATTGTACATCCATTCTTTGTGTTCTGCAAGTACACAGCACTCTTGCTTTTTTTCTTTTTCTTTTTGGTCTGTTTTTTTCAGAGAGGTGGATGTTGGAGAGAGTGTTTCAGAGAGTGTGGATGTTGGTCTTTTATGTAGGGCTGTGTCACACATCAATCGGATTTTGTTGTTGTTTTTGCTGTTGTTTTTTTTTTCAAAGCAAGTTTATCTGTAAAATCAGAACAGTTTAAAAAATATGTGAAACAAGTAATGTTTGTTTCGCAGCCTATTTCAGAGATTGCCCAGTGAAATTCTTACAGATCTTTGTGCAATTTGTTTTTACTGCACTATCTTGAAGTGCCTTCCCTGAAAACTTTCCTTTTCATTAAATTGCATTTTGTTTAAACTACTGGAGAAGTTTGTTCATTGTTACGTTACACTATGCAACTTTTATACGTAGAGATCAGAGCAGCATAACCTATCATATCATCAGAGAAGTCAGTAACATTGCTGTGAGCCATGATATCAAAAGTTTGTGTTCATATATTGTCAGGATGAATTATATTCTTGAAGTTGGCTCTGCTTTTCTGCTTTTTAAAAATTATTATTTATCAGTATTTGTCCAAGAGAGGCATTTGTGCAGGTCATACTGTATATTTGGTCTTCTCATAACTTGATCATTGCTTGCAGTTACTTAGTCACTAAAAATCATCGAATTGCCTATCTCAAGTTCCGTTATATTATTTGATAAGCAGTCGTTCTTCCTGGTGGTGAATTGTTTCGTTGATTTGTGCTGGGGTTTAAGGAAAGATAATTGCAGGACACTGTACACATTTTGATGGTTGAAGATTAGTTTTCAGATTTTTTGTGATGTTTTTCGCCTGCCTTCTTGTCCTTGCTATATACTGTGTGCATTTGCAAGTGTATTCTGCATATGGTGTCTCGGCCATATGAAATCTAACATGAACTCTTTTGAAGTGCCTTTTGAAGTGCATTTGAAATTACTGTCTGTCTTCACACTGCATTGAATAGCATATCAAGAGTATTAATCACTGATTTGCTTTCTTTTCTTTTGTTTGTTGTTTTGTTTCATGGAGTGCTGGAAGTTTTTTACTGAGAGAAATAATTGCATGGTTGTGACTTGGAGGTATATCTTGATACAGGTTGTATCTTTGTTCCCAAACATAGAGCTCCAGAAGTTCCCAGGTTTTGTGCGTTTGCTTTTTCAGGGGATTTTTGTCCCACAGGATATGGAATCTTTGTTTAAGTTGAAGGAGATGAGATCTGAGGAAGACATTTGTGTTTAAGCAGGCAGGTTCTTTTTTTATAATTATATAGTTTTGTTATTGGTATGCTCTCAAAGTGCTAAGCTTCAGTGTTGTGTTTTGATATTTAACTGTATCGGTTGTGTGTACTTTTTTGTATTTTGTAGTTGTTCTTTCGTTGTTGTTGTTGTTGATGATGTTTTGTTTTCATTTCAGGAGAAACTCGTGTTGGTAATACATGTACCTAGTTTTAAGATAGAACACATTTCACTACATCTCTCTCAAGCTTTTTTCAAACTTAAATTATACCAAAATTCTGGTAGATTGATGTATGATTTACTGCATTTCTCAGAGATTATTGGTCATGGTGTTAGAGACTTGTTTAAACTAAGTGGTATGCACATTGCGTGTATGGTAATGATCGATGTGCAATTTTACAGATATGTATGCACCACCTCAAAATTGTATTTTTGTAAAATGACAATCAGTATTGGAAATATTGTTGTGTAGGTAGCTTCTCAGGATTATTTTCTCTTAAACCTTGTTAAAGAGTAAGCTAGATACTTTTGGTGTGGGTTCATGTGTGCTTTCTTCATTTTTTTGTTTTCCTTTTTGTTAATTTTTTTGTTTTTGTTTTTTGTTTTGTATTCATTTTTGTTCTTTTCGTTTCTGAGCACATGACAGAAGATAGAAACTTAGAAAGTGCCTGCAATATTTTTTTTAAAGTGAAACTGCTACAGGCGAGGAGAGTATGTGGTGGTGGTGGAATGGAAGACAAGTGTACTGCCTGATGTAAGGTAGAAAAAATAAAACGATGCTTTGTAATGTTTTGTTTTGCATGGGTGAAAGTTTTCCGCCTCATGGCGGAATTCCTTATTTTGAAAGTCATCAAATAAGGAAATCCTTATTTTCAAAAAAAAAAAAAAAAAAAAAAAAAATTCCTTTCTTTTCCGATCCAACTTTTCCCGCGCCCCGGTAAATTCCGTTCGGCATTATCGCGTGGTTGTTTGGCCAATGGCTGTCGTCCGATCTCGTCAGTCAGCCAATCAGAAGCGTCAACGACCAGCCCGCGGTCGCCGTTTTGCAGCTCACGAATGTTAGCATCCATGCGATCTTCGCGCCGATGAAGCATTCATCTGGATTTTTAAAAATCGAATAATCAAACCAACAGAAAGAAAAATACAATACGGATCGTTTCTGAGGGGCAGACGCGACGTTTTAGCTACAAAAATACACGTATGATGATCGTCCGACTTGGGTGTACGCGTACCGGATTTTCCCAGAGGCTCTCGCCATTCGTTTTTTTTCCGGCGTCGATAAAGCATTGAGCGGTTGTGTTTTCTTACGCAAAACTAAAACAGCAGAAAGAAAAATGCATTACGGATCGTTGGTTAGGGCCAGACACGACGATTAAGTTACCAAAAATTTGCCTAGGATGATCGTGCGCGGGCTGTGGCACACCTGACTTGCGAGTACCGGATTTTCCCGAAGTCTATTTTAAGACGAAAATCAATACGAAAAATCAATACTAGTGATCTCATTTGGGGGAGAGACTAATCAAGATAACCATATCGTTAACAGTCAGGGCTTAGGATCTTCCACCGTGCCTTTGTCGAATTTCCACCTTTGGCTATAAATTTTCTGGCCTCTCAAAAAGTGTTTCAGTCAGTCCTCCTCTGAAGCACTTAAACTGAATCACTCACACAGATTTCAGTGTATGTAACAACAAATCTTGGGGAGCATTCCCCTGCACAACCCTAGCTTAACAATTAAGCAGGCGTGCACTCCTGGCTTTGACACTTCATCACCATAGTATGTGTTGGGCAGTTTGTGGTAAACACACGGTGTAGTTTTACACAGATATCGAAACGCCTGTGCTTGGAAATCAAAATATGTACCTGCAAACTGTAAATTTGTATAAAGTGTCATCCTGTTAAGTCAGTGGGTCCGACTGTATAACAGATACACTTTGCTATTCAAAAACTACACTTTGGCACCCTCCTAAACCATGCTGAACCTTTCTCAGTTTCTGAGAGTAAACTGACAGGTCTTCTAATGTGTGGATTTGAGAGTTTGATTCTCCACAATGATTATTTGGATAAACTTGTGTACAGCAACAAGAGGTCTGTAATAGCTTGAGTCTAAGGGTTGAAATTTGAAGGGAAAATGTGGTAGATAAGAATAGCTATCAAATGCTCTCAGGTGCCACGAGAGGCCTAAAATTGGCTCTTAAATTTGGCAAAATTCGTGTTTTTTTCCGGGGGGGCGTTGCCCCCCTGGTCCCCCCAGCAGGGCTCTGCCCCTGCACCCCGCCGGGGTCTAGGCGGCCCCTGGACCCCGGCCTGGGAAAAGAAGTTTCCTTATTTTCAAAATTGCCAGCTTTCACCCATGGTTTTGTGATGCCATCTGTTGGCAAAGGAGCGCGTGCACAATAGGGAGAGAGACGCACACACACTTAACTAAGTGACAGATTAATTTGAACCATTTTTACGGAAATGAGATCTGTGCTCAGTTACATTGTATTAACAAACAAATTTTTTTTTTCACATCTCCAGTATTTTATTCAAAGTTCATAAGAAATGGACACAAAATATACAAATACATCTAAATGCAAAACAGAGTATTAGAATGACAAATGTTTTAAGACAGGAATGTGAAATTTGGGTGCGAGCAAGATTGTACATGCACTGTGTTCATGTTGATAAAATGAATGTACACATACTTTTCTTTGTTTTCTATCTATCTACCGTCCTATTGCTTCTGATGCTGTCGAGAACCTGAGAAAGAGAGAAAAGCTGGTGGACCTGGCCAAGGCAAAACAAAGCAAGTCCATGAATTTCTTTAAAAAGTAGCTTGCTTTTTCTTTGTAAAATACACACACAGTACGTACCACTCAAATTTCACATAAGGAAAAATGTACAAACACCACAATGAAGAGTGATGACTTTCACAGAACAGCAGCCCACACTCAATTTCCTGCTGTAGTCTATTTCACGTTTCTCCGTCGTTACAGAAAGAGTACAGCCCGATCTTAATGCCTTCCCAATTGGCTGAACCAAATAAATTTACTCCAATACTTGAAAGTCTTTGGTGGTACATGTACACGTATTCCAGCCTCTCACTACATGGCGAATGCAGACAAACAGAAGAAAACAACATAATGATGACAACACAGAATAGATACTGGCACAAAATTCATTACCAATTGTTTGCCATGGTTGAGACAAGGCCTAGTCTGCAGTCTCCCTGCTCTGCAGTCGTTCCTAATAACGTTTTTTTTTCTTGTTCAAAAGTATTTTAAGACAAACACTTGCATTACAAAAGTGTACTTCATCATAGTTCTACTCCAGAATATGTTGTGTTAAAAAATGGAAAGAATATAAAGTTTAAAAAAACATGAACTTGCTAGTATTTAAAATCAACAAGTGAACATGCAGGCTCATGAAATGTTTAATACAGCTACCGACTGATGTAAATGATACATCTGGCCGGTACGCTGCACTAGGAGGGAACATGGCTCGTCTCCAAGACTAGATCGACTGAAATAAAAACAAAAGTGAGTTTCATTCACAACCGTTTTCAAATTTGATCAACATTGAAAGGAATTGACGGTAAACAACATGCTGCCAGACTGACATTGCCTGAGTTTTCAATGTAAAATGCATCTGTTCCATTTGCAGTCACCTCACTATCACTTGTTCACCGCCAGTCTCTCTCTGTAAAATGCCACCAGAATTTTGTGGCCTGAGGAGGTCCACTGTATCGGTGGGAACCTGCAGTCCGAGTGGCGTGGATGACGCAAGGCAGTGAAAGCGGGGCACTGCATGAAGTACGGGGTGGAGCAGAGCAGAGAGACTGGTGTACTTCACTCAAATCATGCTGCCATTTTTGCTGATGCCTTCTGAGTAAAGCAAGGAGCATGCATTGGCGGCTCGAGGCATTGTCTGGGGGGTCGTTTTTCGCTTTCTCTCCAACCTAGATGGTTAATTTCGTGCTTGCCCCTCAACTTGTTTAACTTGGTGGCTTCAGTCGTTGCACGTGACACACAGCCATCACCTGAACGAGGACAACCGACTCCATCACAAATCCTGCTTTGCAAAATGATTCTAACCGATAGCTGCCATTTGTGGCGGACTATAATGTCTCCTCACCCTTCCCGACCTGTGTGGATTCTGCTTTCATCTGACAGCTCAGTGGGGGGAAAGGTATAACATCTGCCCTAACATCAAAAACAACAGCAAGTTGCAATAACGAGATTCTTTCAACACCAGGTGTGAGGGAAACTCTTTCAGGTAGGACAACTTTCCATAAGCAAGTCACAGACTTTACTGAAAGTGTCAAACTACAACAAAGGAAGGGAGTTCGGAATACACGCAGATCAGAGGGACACAAAAGGAAGCAAGAAACAGTCAACAGAGACACCAAACCATTTGAAAAGTATGAAACCACGCCCTTTGTACACAATCATCAGTTCACTGGAAGCCATTCTCCTTCATTACGAGAATGTATGATAAGGTCATGTCGTAGCTGCAGCTTTGAAAACCAGGAAAGCTAATGATGGCAAAAAAAAAAAAAAAAAAGGGGGGGGGGGGGGGGGGGGGGGGGGGTGGGAGACAAAATGTATGTACTAGGTACTATGTATGTATGTACTAGGTACTATGTATGTATGTACTAGGTACTATGTAGTAACGAAATGAAGAAAGTTCAAGCTATAACCAGATTTTGTTCTACAGCAAGTTCCACAACAATGAAAATCTGGTAATCTGTTTCAGATTTTGTCCACTTCAACAGAAAATAGTCTTACAATCTAAATCTTCTGTAGAAAAGCTTTTGACTGTTGGCTATCCTCTGTTCTGGGCAAACTACCTTCCACAGGAAACTTTCAGATTAGGAGAATGGACTTCGTCTGATGAAGTCATAACACATTACATTCATAAAACTGACCCATCACAGAGAGCATCACGACTTAAAAACAAGCTGTGCAATTTGTCTGCTGCACGTACACAGACACAACTAAACACCAACTACCAATGTTCCCATCATCCACCAAAGTTCTTGCAATCAAGCAGGTTAAAACAACTGCCACACATTTGAGATAAAAATACTTTTCAACATAAAATAATACATAGGCTGCCCATCCTTAGGTTGCTGGTTGGCTTCCCCAAAGCCAGATATGCAGAAAGAAGCAGGCCAACACATGGACTACTACATGTAGCGTGTGCTAAATATAGCCACTCGCCTGTATAGTCTCAGCGTCATTCTCACCATGTATAGCCACTCGCCTGTATAGTCTCAGCACCATTCTCACCATGTATTGTCTCTTATTCCACTCCCACTCTGTGAACTTCATTGACTGCAGAGCGAGTGTGGTGTAAGAGTTGCGGCATGGAAGAATGGTCTATTACCTCTCCCCCCAAACTGAATGAGACAGCCATGTTCAGTACACACTAGCATCCAGGCCACGTGAGACGAGCAAACCAGTCATCTATCCTAAACAGAAGGTGAATACATGCACACTGAATCATGTTTGGAGATGGCAGTGACAAATTAAAAAATAAAAACAGAAAAGAAGCCAGCACTGACTGGATGAAGAAACTGACAGCACTAACAGTAGGAGCACATCTGGGCAGGGAAGGTTACACGTCTTTGTCAGAGGTCCATGAACTCTTACGATTTACTCTGACAATGGTATTATCTCTCTTAAACTACAAAGTCTGCTCTTGTAATCAATCACTTTTAGTTTTGCCCCACGCGTCTTTGTAGAAGGTCTTGCAACTCTTGGGATTTACTCTGACAATGGCATTATCTCTCTTCAACTAGAGGAGTCTGCTTTTGTAATCAATCACTTATAGCTGCAACAGTCTCTAACAAAATGAGTAACTGATTTCATTGAATAGGTACTAGGTAGATGAAGACATACTTTACTTACTTTCTCAAGCACCAGTTGTACAAAAATTCCTATAAAGCTGTTTTTTCCTTTGTATATATTTCTGCACAAACTTTTTTTTTTTCCAACAGATCTGGTAGGTATGGAATATAGATGTAAATTTTTACTGTTGCTATTTTATTAAAATACAGTACTTCAAAGGTGCATATGGTAAAATATAAATCATAGCACAAAATAAATTTGGATAAGTTCATTTGGACCAAAATAGCACGTCAAAGGTGTGTTTAAACAGGAAGATTCCTCACCCAAGCACAAGTGTGAACTGATGAATTCCTAAGCAAGCAAAATATTACACAGGCCATACATAAAGGAGTGAGGTGCACACAACCCCCAAAAGGGTAAAGAGGTTGCGGGACCAAAATGGCAAACTTGAAAAGAGCAGATCTAGAGAAAACTCCTTCAGGCATTAACAGTCAACCGTGTTGTAATACAAGCTACCGGTAAGCTGCTGAAACGTTGCCGTTTTCAAATTATCAAAACAGGATGAGAATGCTGGCATCAGTGGCAAATAATGAAATCATGTCAGCTGAATTGAACTAGCAGTCCAGTAAGAAGAGACAGCAAGCTACTTTCTGCATGGGCAATGTGCTACTAAAGAAACCAGACACACACACAGTACGCTATATGTAATACAAAACGGGCAAATGAGAAGCGACGCGTATACTCAGCACAAAATACACTTAGCATAAAAATGTATTATACTGACAATTTCTACCACCACATCTTGTAATACTTTTTGTTCATATCCCTAGCATCACAGAGCATTGACAAATTAAAACAGCGACATGGCAGTTGGTGTCAAACGACATAATCTAATCAGCATGTTACATAGTTGTGGTTAGTGGCGTTGACATGACACGAGTAAGAAAATGACTATGTTGTAGCATGTGTAACTTGTATCAATTTGTGGAGTGCAGAGAATGAGAGTAAGGACAGGAGATATAGCACCTTGCAGCAGTCTTCATTGACAGGTAACAAAACGCAATGTACAGTATGCATCATGAACAACTGTTTCACAAAGGCAAGTTCTGCTCCCTAGCCCTGTGTGACCTCAGTAGAGACATGATCAACGAGTGAAATGAAGTTGTAGTTTTTTCTCGGCTTGTTTGCCATGTGATGAATTAATTTAGCTGCTGTAGATGTAGATTGACGTTGCTATGAGGGATGCACGTAACGGTGATATGACATGTACGTTGCTATGAGGGATGCACGTAACGGTGATATGACATGTTCCATAAGAATGAAATTGCACAAAACTTTGTTACAATAGCAACAAGACATGTTCATTTTCTCACAGTTAATGCTTGTTTTGCATTTTGTCTTTTGGAATCCGCCTTGCTGCTGAGATCAACATTACCATTCTGGTCATCATAATACAAAGAACATAATAAACAAGGCAAAACATGTCAATAATTTCATATGAGTCTAACAAAATGAGGACAAAATTTTGGGCTTCATGGTCTTACAAGTGCAAAACATATAATGCTGTCCTTCCCCCCCTTCCCCCTCCCACTAAGTACTAAGGAATATTGGATAACATTTTTAATGCCAAGGAAATATTTTCTGTCAAATTAAGCTACCTTAACCTATCACAAATTAAAACTGACATAAATGAAAAACTTAAAGAGAGAGGAAGAGAGGAAAGAGCACTGACATATATTCAATTCTGTAGTAAATGAACTGTAGTACACATGAAAGTTTAGGGCCGTAACATCCCTGAAAACAATGAGGCATCTGAACAATGGAGGCACAGTGAAAGTAAACCTAACAACACCTCAGGAATCCATTCCATAAAGAGACCAAGAGATCTGCTCTACACACACCAACAAACCAGTCTTGCCTGTGTGGATCACTGGCCCGTTTCATCAAATGAAGGGTGAGATTTGGAGAAAATGTTTTTTTTGGGAAAGGCTTCAAGTTTCCTTCGTTGTTAACCATTTTGCATACAGGGATTACAAATTTAGACTCACAACTGTTAATTTTTTTATATAGCAAAAACAAGGATGGAAAAGATTATTTTTCCGAAACAGCATTAAACCAATGACAAACGAATGATTTTACGACGGCAGTAGAAACCTCAGCCAAATCTGAACCCATCGCTGATGAAACTGCAAGATCCAAGAGACAGGCAACAGTTCATGTGCACGCAAATCCCATGCTGCGGCAATATTACAATCAATATCAATCCCACTTTCTCACATGCATCAGAGAAAAACAAGACAGAGGGAGGAGCCGTTGACTATTCCGGCTGACCTCTCCCCCCCCCCCCCCCAGCTCTCAAACACGATTCTACAGTCCAATTTCACACACAATTATATGGCAGTGCTCACATCCCACACATAACACCTCTGGTGAGGTCAAGCTGACCCACGGATGGCACCTGGCTGTGACTATGATTGGATAAAACTGGCATGATCCTGTTTAAAACACTACACTACATATAACATAACAGAAGATGCTACGTCTTTTGCTAAAACGGAAAGCTCGTGTTCCCTGTGTGATGTGTGAATCATACGGACAGACAAGAAATGATGTTGTCAAAACTGAATGTGATTCTGCTTCAGTCCTCCTTGTGTTTGTTGTCTGGCCCAGTCACACTACAGACGTAGCAATAATGAACACTTGGGAAACACTGGCATCTTGATATGTTGACTCTGACGACATCATGTTCATCACACAGTTTTGTGAGAAAGTTCACAATAAAAAACACAATTGCCATTTGGTGTTGAAGCTGATTCAAGTCATTCAACAGACTAAATGGATCAGGTGAGACATGTCCGTTCAAATGAGTGACGGTTTGTGGCAACAGCGACGTCATGTGCAAATGTGTGTCTGGGTTTTACAAATGTGGTGTGGTATGCATGTATGTAGATGGGTCTGTGTGTGCACACATATGTGTATGTCGCGTGTGCGTATGAGTGTGTGTATGTCGCGTGTGCGTATGAGTGTGCGTATGAGTGTGCGTATGAGTGTATGTCGCGTGTGCGTATGAGTGTGCGTATGAGTGTGTGTATGTCGCGTGTGCGTATGAGTGTGTGTATGTCGCGTGTGCGTATGAGTGTGCGTATGTCGCGTGTGCGTATGAGTGTGTGTATGAGTGCGTATGAGTGTGCGTATGAGTGTGCGTCCCTGCTGTCACAGAGCTGCCAAAAGACCCAGATCTCTGGCGACGTCCTCCATATTTCTCCGTCAATCAGCACATCATCCATGCACAATCAAGTTCACATTAATTTTACAGCTAGCCAACCCTAACTACACAGTTGTCCATGTTGATCTAGGCTAGGTCCCTCTGTATGAGGTAATGGAAGTTGAGCCAGTGATCATCCCAAAAACTCAGCCGTGTGCTTCCAGGACAGAAAGGCAGTAGTTGCTGGCGACTATCTGGGTTTGGGTAGGGCCATAGGCAGCCCTCTACCTGAGGGGGGCAAGCGTACAGCCATTTCCATCTCCACAAACAGGGAAAAATGATCAGAGGGTATGTGGGGATGAGGGCAGCCAAGTATCTTGTTGTGTCGGAACCACTCCTCGTCGTACGGTCCCAGCATGCCCAGGACACTCAAATGGTCCCGCGAATGGAAGATGTAGTCAATGATGCCCTTAAAGTCATACCTACACGAAAAGAAACACCGTGCAAACTTATTAGCGTTTGTTTACAAAAAAATGTCAACAACCTGTCCCTTCCCAGCAGCTAATGTTTACAAACAAGAAATTCATATACAGCAAAACCTGAAGGACGTATTTCATGATAGGAGTGAATTTGTGTTAAGCGTTAAGCTTTCACCATGTATATTCAGTTCATTTCAATTCAAAAATACTTTACTTTCCCATGTAAGGGAAATTTGGCTGCAGTGATTAAGAGTAAATACAGATAGTCTTCGACTTCCTTCTCTGTAACAAGAAAACAAAATTGTAACTTTTGACACAGCAACTTCTGAATGGAAGACCGCTTACGTAAAATTTGTGACTGGCATGACATCATTGTAGGCACGAGCGAGTCGGAAGTTATGGTAGACGTGTTCTTTATCCCCGTTACTCATTTTCTTCATACACTGGTCGTACACGTTGTTCCTGAAATCGTCATGGTTCACTGCAACTCTACCGTTGGTCAGGTACTCTATCACACCTGTCAACACACACACATAGCAAATGATTCAATTAGCATTCTGATACAGCATGATTTTCAGGTACCCATTTTAAGCCCATGTGTGAGAAGAAAGCTGGTGAAGACAAGCACCTGACACATCACCTCAAGAGACAGCAGACTCCATGACATGATGTGACTGTGGCTCATGTTGAGAGAGAGAGACAAATGATGGCAACAGTACATCACTGTCCTGGGACTTTGGCAAACCGGGAACTCAATTTTGAGAACAGCGCTGCGGAAGTGTGAAATGAGTCATTTCTCAAATTCCCCCACAAGGACTCTGTAGTTTTTGTGGCAGCTCCCCCTCCCCCCCCTCCCAAAAAAAAAAAAACAAAACAAAAACAAAACAAAAAAACAAAAAAAAAACTTTCACAAATGTCCTACATAAAACTGACCACTTCCTATGTAACTATCATAGTCATCAAACCTTTCCTTACCCGAGTCCGGCAAAGAGTTGAGGTCCCCACAAAAGAGCAAAGGAATGGAGTTGACGTCGTAGGGTCCAGGGAAGGGCAAGGGGTATTTGTGTGATGCTTCCTCCACGAACTTCTGCAGCTCCCACATGAGCATCATGGTCTGCACCAGCTTGACGTCGCTGTACTCTGGGTCCCAGTGGATGTGGGCTGTGGCCGCTAGCAGCAGCTGACGCGTGTGAGGTTCTGGGGGCATACCTGCGGCAGATGAAACACTGATGGTTTACACCAATAATACATTCAGTCGTATAGCGTCCTACAGTCACAGCTTTCACCACACCTTTTTTCCTTCTCCTTTTTAAAAAAAACAAACTTTTGCAGCTGCTGTGAACAAATTATCTGTACCTGTGCACCCCCCCCCCCCACCCCCTGAAAATGCTAAAAAAAAAAAAAAAAAAAAAATGCTGACACAAGAATTCAATTTCTGAAGACTCTAATAACCTGCAGTTGCACAGACACTAGTGTCAAATAAACTGGAAAAGTTTCAAGAGATACTCAAGCCAGAAGAGGAAATCCATGGAGACAATCTACCAGACAGGCTTTCACACATGTGTCATATACATGAACTGAGGTGTCAAGCTGCCAAGGAGTTGACGCAGAAAAAGTGAAAATGTGAAATACTGGGCAACAGCTGCAATCAGGTATAAAACAGACAGCAAAGTTGGTATGTTCTGATGCCAAGATACTGGGAAACCTCAGCAGCGGACTAAAATCAGACACTTTTTCTGAAGAACAAAATGATGATGTGGACTATCATGATCCATGTATATGAAGAGAGTAGCCATCAAATAACATCGTTCCCCATTGCAAGTCACTGACAGTTTTACACTCAATGTGGAGAACATCTTGTAAAAAGCCACTAAGTGCTATTGAGGACTGAAGGACGACAGAGCGGCCAGAGAAATGTATGTCTCTGCTTCAGCATACCAGTGATCAACAGTACTATAATTAATATACCACTAGTGCCTGTCTCAAGCGATATGCAAGGCGACAGATGGCAAGCTCCCGTGGGGTGGGTTGGGTTGGGTTGGAGAGTAGAGTGGGGATAGGTTAACTATCCATCAGCGACTGGGGAAAATTGGCTTCAATCTTCACACAATACAAGCGGCAAGCACTTTTTTCCCAGAAACCAAGCAGCCTGTACCCCCCCCCCTCCCTTTACCACACACACACACAAAGGGGGGAGGGGGGGATGTGGGCCATCCTTCAAGGAATAACAGCAAAGCATCTCTAGCTTCTATTCTATGTGTCATCCGGTCCTCATGACGTCACGATCTGTCCCGCACAGGTCAAGGGCAATGTCGTGCAGTTTCATCTGATTAATCACCCATCCATCCCCCCCTCCCCCATCTTTGGCAAACCAACAGATAAATTGGGATACATCTGACTATAATCATGCCACTAACGTGACGCTTAAGTAAACGCGATCTCTGACCAGACAGTATTAAGAACAAACCACAAGGGGCAAACCCCCAAAACTCAGTAAGTAGGCTCTCCACAAAAAGTGATTTAATTCACAGTGACATTAAGCCTACATGCCGCACAAATGACAGCCGTGGTTCTGTGCGCAGCATGTAAGAGGAATGACGACTGATGACAGTGACACACCCAAAAGCCTTCCTTCGCTTCGTGAGCCGACCGGTGGTTTGCGCCAGGAAATAATTTGTGACAAAGACGAAGAGCTGTACACGTTACGTGCTGATGTAGATCATCTTTCAGGTGGAGGATGATATACCTGTCACCGTCTGACTGCTGACATAGCCACGGACCACCCCACATGGCTGCAACGGCGTTTCCTCCGGGAGGGAGAAGACTAGGGAAGGAGGAAGGCGGGGTGGGGGGTGGGGGGTAGGGTTTAGGTTGTGGGTGGGGGTAGTGTACGACAGGTTACCGACACGGGGGGAGGGGGGGGGGGTAGAGTACGACAGGTTACCGACACGGGGGCAAAAACCTGCAAAAGGGACGTTTTCCGGTCAGGCATGTCAACTGTCACTCGTCCCCCCCCCCTTCCAACCCAACTCCCCCCCCCAAAAAAAAAACAACAACTCTTTTTGCAAAAAGTATGGAAGATTGCCATCGTGCTGTATAACGAAATACTGTCATACGTCACAGTATGCGTCCTGATCCGGCCAGCTGTCCTAGTTGACTATCCGTGCGAGCCGTCCGTCATGTACTCTTACCTACAGTTCACTTCACGCCTCTTATTTTCATGCCTGGAGTACGATGACCCAAGTGTTAGCATTACGCCCTGAAGCCGCTCGCATTAATTTTTACTTTGTTTGATTCGGGTTTGAGCAGCCTACCACTTCCTGGTCACGCTCATATGAAGGGTGCAATACTGAGAACGGGGGGGGGGGGGGGGGGGGGGGGGGGGGAAGAGAGAGAAAGTGAGAAAGCCGATAAAATCCCTATACGCTGTGCTTACAAGTCTACAACTGCGCACTTGTCTTGCATCTGGGAACGGAGGCGATGCTGGTGGAAGCGGCCTCGCTAAAGGACGTTTTAAATGCAGGATCATGTAGTGATTACGTCAGCAGCCCGGGATGAATAAATAATGAGCTTTCCAGCTCTCTTCCATCTTAAAACCCTGCCACATCTCCCCATACATAAAAAAAAGCTTCATCGCATTAAAAAAACAAATTACTTGTCAAACATGTTTCTTGTTTTCACGGACTCTTGTTAGTACTTCGGACCATGTTCTTCCTACAATTGCTATGAAAAGTGTTAGTGATTTTCTATTATATGTACGGATGACTACGCGTGTCTGTATCTGTGTATGAAATAGCGGTGCTGATCGGAAACGTCATACCACTGCACTCCACTGTCCACTGATTGAGAGAGCACATGAGGAAAGTCGCGCACCCGTAAACCCTGTCCTTTTTCTGTGAAAAGATTCATTCCAAAGTGGAAAAATAATCTTGTAAAATCCCGGAAAACTCTGTTTAATCACAGTAATACATCACCGAGAGATGTGCCGTTTCCGTGACATTCATTCCTCATCACGTGCGACATTCTCAAGACATGGCGGTGAATAAAAACAGCCGGTGCAAGAGACAGCTGGCAAAAGAGACAAATTTAAGGACAATCTATTACATTTCACATCATTTGACTACTCGCCTGCTGGTCATACAAAGCAGTGTTCACCAAGAGGCTTTATCTTCCTTACCTATCTTACTGCCTCCAACTTACACAAAATTTATTCCAACTTTGACCTCTGGCCCAGCGCGCCCCGGGGCAAACTGACGGTACTTCAGTAAATCTGTGGAAGATGAGTGACGTTAACTGGTAAGGTCATCTACCTGTGCGCTCCGTTTGAGGCTGTTGATCGCGTTGGTCACACCCTGAGGCGGGTGGGTGGTGGTTGTGTATAGTGTAATGCAGCGGAACATTAAGCTTGACTGTCAACATCGATAAGGTTGTTGGTCGGTTGTTTGTTCACGGCCCAACCTAGTACACAAGCCTGGATGAGGTTTTTATCCCCGACATCGGGTCCTCCGGCTGTAGCGTGACAAGGCAGGCACATGGTAACCCACGCGATCTCATCTCCCGGTTCGCCTCCAGATAACACGTGGATTTCATTTGCGGCCACTCGCCAAGATCAGGGCACAATTATCAATGGTCGTTGTCAATCTGAATTGTACCTAACGACCGACCTAACGGCCCTTCTGCTCGTCTGATAAGTCTCCACACCTCACGGCGGTTACTGTGTGTGTCTGCCTCACGGCTGTTACTGAACGATATTAATTTTGGTCTGTGTGAAACTGACAAAACTCACGATACTGGAAAGACGCTACTGAAAGATATTTCGTACTTCTGATACCGATTTTAAAAAAAAAACCCACAAAAGGCTCCCCCCCCCCCAAATAAATAAATAAATAACACACACACACAAACAAACACACACACACCGAGACACACACACACACACACACACACACACACACACACACACCGAGACACACACACACACACACACACCGAGACACACACACACACACACACACACACACACACACACACACACACACCGAGACACACACACACACACACACACACCGAGACACACACACACACACACACACCATAAAAAAAGAAAGGGGACCAAGAACGACAATAAAGACAACTATAATTATCTTGCCTGATTCACGTTTCCGAACTTGCTGGCAAACACGTAATCTAGATCGAGTAACCTACAGGCAAACATGTAATTCGATACCTGCGCGATTAAAAAAAAACAACAACAAAAAACGCTAATCCATCTCTGTAAACCAGACAGCCCCCCCCCCCCCCCCTCCACTCCCAACTCAAACGAAGTTCAAATGAAATCCGGAGTGGCCACCAGACAAATAATAAACGTGACTTGAAGAAAAACAAAAACAAAAAAAAACCCAAACAATGATCTGACATCAAACTGATTAGAAACATCGGTTCATGAAAAACTGGGAGCGCTTACAGGAAAGACAGAAATAAACCTGGAACAACAGACAATCAATAGTACTGAACAGACACATGCCACGACACAGATACCGAACTGGCCGAAAACATCAGCTGTTCTATTAGTGGACTTGACAGGTTCATTAACCTACAGAAGAAAAAAACACATCGCCACGTCTGCATCAGATAGATCTCACTATACCGTAAACAAGCACCGGTCACTCAACAATAGGGGCTGGGTGGAGGGGGTGGAGGGGGCGAAAGGGGAGGGAGGAGACTGGAATAGTGCATGTACATTCTATACACAGCTTGCAGACTTGGCATTGTTCGTCTCTGTGACAACCTGACACCATGATGACGACACGTCTGATGATGGTAAACACACACCCCGCACACTGACAGAAACAACAGAGACTTGCGACATCTCTACTGGACGAGGGTCAATGAACCTCCAGCCAAGCTGACCATCGCGCATGTAACACAGCTGAAGCACCAGCAAGCTGAACACAGACACTGCATGGTATAGATTATTATACGTTGTGTGGGTGTACGCATGACTCTACCATATTTATGGGGCGGTCGGTGGTCTAGTGTTTAAGAGACTTGTCACGAATGCGAGAGGTCAGGGGTTCGAGAACCACTCCGGGCAAAGACTGTTTCCTTCTCGTACGTGGCACCGTTCATTCGGGCCGATCGTCGGGGGTTCTCTCCGGGTACTCCGGCTTCCTCCCCCTCTGCTTTGGATATGTTCAGGCCACCAAATTTGAAAAATAAATGCAATTCTAAATTCCGAAACTTAAATAGCTGAGCTGACCCTTCGTACCACGTGACTGTAATGTGTTTATGTCCAGTGTGTGAGAGAATGCGTGTGATTCACGAGAGCGTGCGTGTTGGGTTCAGTTCGCGGCCTTAGAGCCAAATCATGCAATTGGGTGAAGCGCCTATACAATACTCATCATTATTATTATTATTTGTCCTGCTTCTGAAGCTAAGCTGGGAGGGTTGTGGGGGAGGGTAGGGAGGGGAGAGAGAGTCACCTCACCTGTCTCTCGCCTCCCCTCCCCCCCCACCCGACCCGACCCGACCCGACCCGACCCAACCATTCCCCCCCCCCCCCCCTTGCTGATGGGAGGTGGTCTCAACTGAAATGCACGTGATGAAGTTCTTTACTCTTGCCGAAAAGCGTTGTCGGAACGTGCTAACCGACGGTTTGATCAAATACATACAGGTGTCTAGACTTGCATACGCGCACTTGGGGAGGCGGGGACAAGGAGCGACTAAGTGAGTGCACAAGGGGAACACTTTGTCTAAATAAACTCTTCACACTCCGCCATACGAAGGCAACAAAAGCAATCAAGTTCTGCAGTGCACCCACCACGCATCGTCAAACCTCTTCTGCCGCATAAATCTGTAGCGCACACGTATGTACGTATGTGTGTGCGCGTGCGCGAGTCTATGCCGAGTGCGACGGAATGCGCCAAAAAGTTGTAAAGTGTATAATGACGGGACAGCGACGTGCGAATTTCAAAACACGAACGAGGGGGGAGGGAGGGGGTGTCAAAAACGGTTTGTTTACACCACTAGCAACAAAACAACTGTTACGCAAAGCCCAACAATGAAAGTCGCCCACCCCCTGAGGCTTATGCTACTAAAAGAACTGACAATTTCTAATTATTCTAATCATATTAAAATGGGCTTATGTCTAATTGTGTGTGAGGTCAGGTGGTGTTGATGAACGTGTTAAATGAATACCCTGCTTAGTGTGATCATACGCACGTACTCCTTCCCGTGTTGTGAAACATGCTTACAGAAAATAAAGACACGTGACGTGTGGGCGTTAATTGAAACACAATGTGATTTCCATAGACATAATTATGTACACGTATACTTCGCAACTGCACCCCCCCCCCCCCCCCCCAAGGTAAGGAAGACATAAAAGGAAGCACTCCCACTCCCTTTTTTCCCATCAGAGCAAACCCCGCCCTATTTGCGTACAAGGTAACTGGCGTCCGCGTTATGAGGCAAACTAGCGGTAGTAATAATACACGTGAGCCAATTGTTCCCTCAAAGGATGCGCATGCTGATGTTGGATGACGCACATGGCGACAGGAACCGGAGAAGAAGCTTCCAGTTCCAGTATCAGTCAATTCCACAACACAATTGGCCGATCGTGAAACTCCGCATAAACACTTGGGAGCAGCGTTCACCGGAAGCTGGGGGAAAATGACAGCGGAGAGTGACAAGACGGAAACTGCGCTTCTCTAACACCGGATCCAATCCAAACGACTGTCCTGTCTTTCGTTCTTACTTCAGCAATAATCACTAACACTACATGTACCTGCAGGAAGCGGCAGGAAGAGGGCAACATGTACACGATGGACTTCAATTGAGCGAGTTAGTCTCACGGCAGACACGGAAAGGTATAAATGAGCCACTGTTCAATGCCCACACAAACAACCAGCGCCCTTTAAAGCGACACAGCAGAGAACAAGGACCAGGTAAAGCAAGACTGTACCCACACAGCTCATCCTTGCAGCACACTTTGGATGGTGCCAGTCAGAGAGCCACACCTGCTGCTGTACGGAAGGCGTCTGACAGGGAGACAAGTGTGGAGTACACACAAACAACGCCATCAACATCTCCACACTCACTGACTCAGTAGTCACCAAGTGACCCAGACTGCATGCACTACGAACTGCGTACAAGATGGATTGACAAGCTGGCAGGGACAACACAAATGACAATCACAAGCAGAAAAGAATACCACAAGGTTTCACAACACGCTTCACGAACAACAGACAAGACAAAGTCATTTTTTTCTAGCACTATGGCCCTCCGTTTTGAAAACCCTACACGGAAGCAGATTTTACTTGTTCTTTGAAACAAAAACAAAATCCACAATGTAATCCATCAATTCCCGTCGAGGTATCACCAGGGATCATGTTGTCAAAACATAAAAACGCTTCAAAACAGAAATGTTAAAACTTGTTGTAGGTTAGTATCGAACGCCTGTGTCAAGGGACAGCTTAAGGTGACATTGTCTCCCTTCTTACATCACCGACCACCTGTGTCACGCTCACCTTGAAGGCTTTTTGTCAAGTTTCAGGAAAGACATATTACACCCTAAATACACATACATGTATATGTAGTACTAACCGTTCTCAAAGACAGGTGGCTTGGTCTCTAGCAGTGCTGCCAACCCGATGTTGTCCTTCGTCATGACGCGGTTGAGCATGTCGTCAGAACCTTCAGCATTCGCCATGGCCAGCTGGTTAAACTCCACAAGCTTCTCTTCCACCAAGCTAAACCTGTACAGTCACCACAACACAACCATTCAAGTCTCAATACGTACAAGGGACGTGTATGTTGTTGTAGAAGTGTACCACGTACCGAGCAGAAGACGTGATTTGGTTGTGGACCGAGGACTAGCCAGACTAGCTGATTGGTGGTTATTTTTAGAAACTCTGTCGAGTCCCATTCTGTTCAGGAATGGAGGGTAGGCCCAAAGAAAGTCATTTCTCATATATTAGAAGCCAAAAGGTCACAAAAATGGTCGCAATGGCCAAATAAAACATCCTTCTAGCTGACATAACAGCCTTAGCTGCACACATGAAAGGAGTGATACACTGGCCTACTTCTTGTCCCTGATGAACAAAGGAAGATGAGATAAATTTCACTCTGTGAAACTACGACAGTGACACCTATTGATTATTCCTTAATGAATGATCATAAAATTCTGATGAAACGCCTGGTGCTGATAAGCAAGTCATCAAAGTGGAGTGAAGCAGCGATACATCACACTTACCTCCATAATTACCTGACAGCTGCTGTGGGAATCAGGCTGACACATGACAACATTAACCTTTATCAAGCCACACTGACACACAACATTAACCTTTATCAAGCCACACTGACACACACACACGCTGCCTTACTTTGCTTTTTTGAAGAAAATGGCGCAGCCATCCACGTGTTTGCGTTCTTGCTCGGTCATGGTGCGGGCTCGGGACTTGGGGGAGAAGATTCCATCGTAACCCTCGCGCTTCAACTCGGGCAAGAAGAAGTTGTAGAACTGGTCCGTCTCAACCTCCTGAGGAAAACCACCAGCACGTCCAGTGTCAGGTCAGATTGTTACCAACATGGGGGATACAATAGAGCAATACCCCCGTGCAAAAGTGTGTCTGGTCTGAGCACTCTAGTCTCTACGCTTTTGTCATTATGTGCCGATGGTGCAAGCTTTTCAGTTCACTTTTCTCCCCAATGCCTTGACAGCCGATGGTGCTGAACCTCACTGACTGAGCCACTGTATGCTATGTTCAATGACTAGCACCAACAGTTTCGTCCAGATATTCAAGAAGGGTCCCCAACTTGCACCTCAAAGTTAGAAGATAAATCAACCATTACAACAATGCAGAACAGCGGCAATAAATTCTTTTTGTGTTTTTCCTCAAATTTTGAACATGTGCACACATACATTTAAACATACGAAAAGAGTACACCCCCCCCCCCCCCCCAAAAAAAAAAAAAAAAAAAAAACTGCTGCTGTAAATGCTACCGATCAATTCACTTCAAGACAATTCTGCTACAATTATTTCTTAACCAGAACAAATTTATCACAGTAAACTGAAATCTTTTCACAGTAAAAAAAAAAAAAAAAAAAGATAAAAAAGAAAGTTAAATCCAGCTAAAATAAATGAAAGTCAATAAATACTGCATTGACAAGACAATCAACTCCATGTACTGAGAATAGTTCAGTCTGCCCTTTACATGTAGGCGTGGAACACAAGCGTTCAAATCAGGACCAGAAATAAACAAAGAGCTGAAAGTCTATTACAGCCTCCAGATTAATTATAGCGAACTGCGTGTGTACTTTCATCAGCACACTGTAATGGTAACTGGCTGAGCTTCACGGGAGGGAAAAAAAAACCCAAGTGGATGCGTCACTGCCGAAGCCAATGCCATTTGCATGTGGGTGCGTGTAGGCAGGGTGATCTGATCATGTGAATTATGCATCCACTGATTACTGGCTAAGGCATGCTAATGCCATCAGTGTCCACTGACTCGGACGGACGCCAGTCATGAAAATTACACAGCTCCTCTTCTTACATTCACGTCCTCCCCATACACCCCCTCCACTACCACCACCAACCTTACCCCCGCCACAAACCCCCAAAGAACACTACAAGGCTTATGAAGAAGAAATAATGATGGCTTAACACCGAGTCGTGACAGAGTATCAAAGAACAGATTAGTCACGCTGTTGGCATACACCAAACCTTTCTCCTCTTGAACCCCTACCGATCTGTACAGTACTGCTCATGACACACGTGGCGTATGCAATTTTTACACTCTCCTCTGACCCTATCAGGGAATTTGACAAGGACGACTTCAACCTTCCTACTCTGAGCATGCGCAGGGGGAAAGAGGTGGGGTCGTTGGGGGGGAGCAACCTCCGAGCTAACCCACGTCCTCCAAAAGAAGTGGAGCAGACAAAAGGTGGTCAACTGCATGTACTGACCTGTAGACTGATGATGTCACCGTTGAGGTTGCGGATGTCATCCAGTATACCCTTCTTGCGGTACTCCCAGTTGAGGGCCCACACGGGACAGTAGCCATACTGCTGCCTTGTACAGTACTTGTCACACAGCACGTTGTAACACATGACCGTGAAGATGGCTGCAACAGAACAAGTTTCATCCGCCATTATAAACAAGTCATGATGTGATGGATTTACTGCCATCAGCCTCATAATTTTCACTACATTCACGAACCTTTCACCCCAAAAAAGGAATAAAGTTTGCGACAGGAAAGAAGGGTGTGACATTTAAAATCGAGTCTCATGTAGGAGACAGCCTCTCCTGTTCAGGAGGGGTTTGTGGGACAGGGTTAGGGCATTAAGGGGGTTGGGGCATTAAGGGGGTTGGGGTGGGGGGAGGGAACAAATACGGCTTAATCACAACCTGTATACATGTATACTTAACACGATATTCCGCACAGCTTATCACGACACTCACCCACTTCCACCTAACCTCCGTCCAAGGATGGCACTTCTATCCCCTCCAACCATCGCCCCCAACCCCTTGGGAAAAAATCTTTAAAAAACGACAGTTGCTGGAAGACAGGTTTATACATCTCTTTTTCTTCATTGTTTTAAGAAACGTGTTATCAAGCTGGGTGCTCTGCACGCGTGGTTGCGCAAAACAGAGTGTGACATTTTCAGCTGACAAAAGAACCAAAGAAATCAACTAATTTTATGGGACGAGATGTCTAGGACTGATCTATGGAAAACTGGGCGTGCCTTGAAAACCTTTCTCACTTGAACAAAGCCGGTGTGCATGCATGCATGATTCCTATTCACGATGGCTAAGCTGCCTTTTCCTTCTTTTCTTCCCACTTCATGCTGTAGACTGACGTACAATGCCATCCATGGGCAAGTCGCAGGTGCAACCACACAAAACCACAACAAGTCGCAGGTGCAACCACACAAAACCACAACAACAAGTCGCAGGTGCAACCACACAAAACCACAACAACAAGTCGCAGGTGCAACCACACAAAACCACAACAACGTGTGTGTGTGGGCGACAACGTCAACAGCTTTGAAAGAAAAAGCCCCCATTTTTCAACCTCATCATTGCTCCAATTTCACACTAAGGACAAGCAAAGCCACTTTATGTATAGATCTACTGGTTTCTGTATACACTGCTCCAGCTTGAAAAAGCTAATATCATCACTAGGCTCTTGGATCTCTCTGTGATCATTTTGCCAATACTGTGACATGTATGACCAAAAACAGCCGGGGAATTAAACGTGCTTAAAGAACACAGCCCATAATATCTGTCCGTTAAAAAAAAGTGAACACTGAACGCTAACTGTCGCTCACCCACTCAAGCTGTTTTATTGTTTTATGACCATAAAGGCAGAGCACAAGCTGACGTTTTCTGATCGGCAAGGGAGAGAATTCAATTAACGTCGCTTATTATAACCAAGGGAACACGTGGCGCCGCGTGGAAAGTTCACGCCGACATTTTAAAGACACGGACCACAATGGGAATTCGTTAATTACAGCAGCATACTGTGACAGATGATTGTGGAATGAGAGTTTTTCATTAATTATACAGTAACGACGGAACATTACGGCATGAGGAGGCTAGGAGGAGATCAGAATTTGATCACTATAACTATCACCATTATCACTCTGACTCATAATCACAGATAATGACGAAAGACAGAGGGGTAGAATTTGACACTGGGGGGTGGTAGCTACTAGCTAGCGGTGTGGTTGTTGGGGGAGATAATGGTGCATGGAGGGGGGTGGGGGCGGGGGTGTCCACAGACGAACGAAGCAGTCATTGTCTTGGCCCCGGCAGCTTCACCCGTGTAATTCGTAGTTAGCTGTTCCCTGGTCCATTCTACAAAACCTAGCACACGGGGCTCCAGACTAACACTTGACTGCCTGCACGAAATGAACTTACGCGACATCTCCAGGACACGCATCGGAGGCGTACAAAGGGTTAATTCAGGATTACACAAACGTACATAAATAGCAAATGTCGCAGACCACTAATGGAGTGTGCGCCGTGCAGGTGGTAAGAAAGTTCCTCACAACTTCAAGCCATAATTATGTGTGTGCTGACGTGCTGTGGGGTGGGGTAGGGTGACACTGAAACATCTGAGACTTTCAATTTCTGCCCTTCTGCCGGGTAACTATTTCTAGCGGCACCGGAAGTCGTGACCGGTTCATCACTGTCGCCATGGAAATTTCACCTGTAGCAGCTGGAGTTCAAAGCCAGCCCTGAGCGAACCATTAAGGTTTGCTCGCCGAGTAGATTAGACAAATGTCAACCGTCACATAACGGCTGACCATCGGAAGAGAAATGGCTGCAGATAATGTGCCCCGGAGCGGAGAGGGAACTGGGAGGGAGGGAGGGAGTGCCGCACAATGCAATTAGTGGACGCAAACAGCTTACATAATCCATTCATCACGAACGTGTTTCTGAAGCTTGGTGCTTCTGTACGACTGCAGAACTTTACATTCAGGCACTCGCAACACGCCACAAAGCACGTTCAACACGTCACAGTTTGCTCACGGGGGAAAGTAAAAAAACAATCAGCATCTCATCTGCAACGTCCTTCCATAAATCAAACGAATTTAGAAATTTCAACCTCACACCTACGATGTCTGTGCATTACAAAAAGAGATGTTTCGAAAAAGAAGAAGACGAAGAAAGACAAATGGCTATAAACTGCTATTTCCATCCGTGTGGCAAGTCCTTCTAATGACCGACCCGCCAGCAATTATGAATGCACGTGTCAGAATAACTCGCCGACTCCTGATTTCTCTTCTCTCTCTCTCTCTCAAGCTTTTTAAGTTGGTGCATCTTTTCTTTTGGCTGTTGGGTTTTTATTTGTTGTTGTTGTTTGGTTTTATGGTTGTGTTGTTGCTTACCCTTTTTCTTTTGATTGTTGTGTGTGTTGCGGGGGGGGGGGGGGGGGGCTCTGTGTGTGTGTGAGTGGGGGGGGGGGGTATTACTTATTTCTGTGAATGCGTGCAGTGACGTGGATGTACTGTGAGAAACCGTTTACAGTTACAGGGGAAAGGGGTGTACAAAACAGGCAAAACCCCTGTACTGCCATGCGTTTAAGACAAGCTGACGGGTTTTATCTTTAAACAAAGCGTGGTACACTGTACATGAACGCATCCACCAGACTGCATACGGAGAGAAAGAAGAGAGAAAGATGGAGGTGGTATATTGATTAAAACAGGGAAAGGAGTGAGACGGCCACACAATGCATACGTTGACATTACCGGCAGTTGTGAATGCCTGATGAGCGCCAATTGTCTTGCTGTATACAGACGAAGCTGATACAAGTATCAAATGAAAGGGTGTTGAATATCAAATGGAAGTGTGCTGAATATCAAATGGAAGTGAGCTGAATAAAGTTCTCATTTACATCCGCTGATGACGGATTAAGTGACAACATGTGCAAAGAACATGAGCTGTCCATATTTAGCCTGCTGCAGCCAAGACCGCGTGTCGCGAGGGCAATGACTTGAGAATAAATTACTTTTTTTTCTTCTTCTTCTTCTTCTTTTAGTCCCTGGAGGCAGAAACAAATGCTCCGCCTTGTACTTGATGTTTTGTGGTTTCTTCACACGAAGACAGCACCTTACACCAGCATCGCCGGGTTCGTGCACACACTAGGGTTTGCAAAAACCCACGGCTCCGTCTCGGCTGCTAGGATCTGCAAAATCTCTCTGTCAACACGACGACATGCACTTGGCTCAGGACCTCAACCTGGAGTCATGCACACAGATCCCACGCAACACCAAAACCAGCTTCCAACAAACAATGGGCCAAAACAGCTGCCATCAGCACAGTGATCATTAGCGTCAAGTTGTGCTTGTTGTGTGGCAGGTCTATGGACGAAAGCGTTGCTAGACACGTGGCCAGGCCTTGACTCCCAGTACAGTGGAACTGGTGTAATCAGTGGACGTGATGATTAAATCCGTGTTAACGGCTTGGACACCAACATGTTGCAATCACCTGCAGCAAATCGTTTCTGTTGTGTACTGTGTGAGTTTGTGCCGTGACTGTTTCTGGTGAAATGAAATACTAGACCGGGGGAGGGAGGGGGGGGGGGACGGGGAGGTACTGTGAACAAGGTCAGCTTTCACAAATGTCAGGTATCTCTCTCTCTCACTCACTCACTCACTCACTCACTCACTCACTCACACACACACACACACACACACACACACACACACACACACACACACACACACACACACACACACACACACACACACTTTTCAATCAAACGGCCATGAACTACGCTCGTAAGTCGAATCAGGAGCCGTAGCGTATTGCGATTCTGCGTGATGACGTCAAAGAGCACGTGCGGTACCACTTACAATATTCTAACTGAATTAGTTTCCGAGGAAACGGTAAAACGTGAAAATAATTTACGTGCCAGCGAAGCAGGAAGCAACTTGCCAATGTTCTCTTTGTTCCTACAGGAGCGCCGGGTCTGGCGAAAGAAGTGTTCTTT
The DNA here is from genome assembly GCA_018292915.2 of Batillaria attramentaria. NCBI lineage: Eukaryota > Metazoa > Mollusca > Gastropoda > Batillariidae > Batillaria > Batillaria attramentaria. The sequence continues at coordinate 2,331,415 of JACVVK020000026.1, read as the reverse complement.
TACTGGCGAGAAGCCCACTTCATCCTCCCCCCCCCCCTGCTCCCTCCAAATTCCATACCCCCCCCCCCCAAAAAAAAAAAAAAACAAAAAAAAAAAACTGAACGAAACTATACTGAAAACTGTTAGTGTTATGGAAGAGCGAAATGTCTTTAATCAACAATACTCAGGTACATTGATTGCAGCTTTTATTTTGGATTCTTTGCTGGCAATTCCACGCGAGTATGACGTGTGCTTTTGTTGTTGTTGATGTTTGGCCAGTTTTTGTGTGCTTTTTAAAGGCATTTTGGGTAAAGATAGCACTTTACCACCATGACCAACTGCACCACCGGCTGCGTGCTCCACTAGCAACCCGCACGTGCTTCACGTCATGTTCACTTCACGTAAGATGAGGCTTGAGGCCGCTCCACTGTGCCAAACACTTCCCTGAATGAAATTCCTGCCTCTCGGCTCTGGCACCGAGTACTACGTGGCCGCGAAGCAGCTGAGTGCAACACGCCAGTCATCCCTTCCCCAGGTATTTCTTTTTTTGCAACCCGACTACAGAGAGACAGACTTGGCTCAACCCGACTACAGAGAGACAGACTTGGCTCATCTCTGACGTAGCTGGCAACCTCTGCTCTGGTCACACACCACTCCACGCAACCCACGCACCCAAACTCCATCAGGAAGCTTCGACTTTCTGGCTTCTTGTGGCGCGTGCTGGGGCTATTTTCGCCTGACAAAATATCTGCACAACTCTTTGTGAAGGGGAAGTTAGGCGGCACAATTGCCCAAAAGAGGAGAAACACTTTTTCCCTGCCAAATGGAGGTCATTAACCGGTTGTTGATGATCTGCATACACACTTTCCACCAACGTTATGCACTGCACTTTTACTGTTTCTCTTTATTGTCTAACTGAATTCTTTTCTGGTGACTAACCGGCGCCGTACATTCTACGGACACACCAGTCATCAAGATACCAAGTGGGTCTACCTACGTTGGTGTTTTTTTATGAAGCGACCAAGCCCATTCAGCCCCCCCCCCTCCCTTTTTTAAAATATCTTTTCTTATTCCATTGGCGCCACGACAAGGGAAGGATAAGCGGAAACAAAAGACTAACAGTAATAAAACGACTGACGGATCCCTACGTGCCCACAATTTATTTCCTTCCTTTTACCATGAATGGCAAAAGGCTCATTAAGCACGATCTCACGGCTACTCACATACCACGAGCAGACAAACTGTTACGTTAAGTTTGTTTGTTTGTTTTTAAGTAGAAACGGCCTTCCTGTCGCGTGAACTCCAATAATTCTTTGTTTGGATTTAAGTAGAACGGACCGACTTCCTGTCTCATGAATTCCCAGTTCTTCCTACCCCCATACCGCGTCGTGAGCCGTTGACAAAGGACCCATCCAACTGAGATGTGTTTCAAACGCCATAAGTGGCCTTCCGCCCGACCTTCGGTAATAGTCCTGCCAAAGGGCGCTCACTCACAGCGTCATCGTGGGGGCAAGTTCACGCCAAGTGCACGGTATCGCATAACGTTACCGAAACTATTCAACCCTCTCCTGATAAGCCATTCAATTGATGACAAATACAGCTTTACTATTCTGTAGTGTCTGCCACTTCAAACATAAGCATCCTTCATTTACCGCAAAGGTGACATCAAAGGCATATTGAAAACTATGAAATATGATCGTGGTATTGTTTACGGGGCACGTGACGTCATAAACTTAACCTGATGTTCCGTGCGCTGAATAGCAAGGATGTTTATTTGCCCCCCCCCCTCCACCCCCCAACACACACACACACACTTTTTGGTTTGTTTTTTTGTTGTTGCTTTTTTCCCCCGCAAAGTTTGCCTCTGGGCAGGGAAACAGATCTTGTCGTTTCGCAAGGGGGGAGGGGGGGGGGGTTACTGTTAGCCGGGAAGGCGAAGAGTGTAGAGGAAGGAACTACCGTTTCGGACGTCAGTTTAAACACCTGAAATAGAATCAGACTAAGACACTTTCGAAAGAGCAATCATTCCGACCTGTGACCGGTGAAGTAAGAGAGGACAAGCCAGGGATGCCATGGCCGGGTTTAGCACTGGGAGGGGGGTCACTGATGACGAGAAAATTGGCTTGTGTGCGGGGGTCTTTGTTTTCCACCTGCCCGTTTCAGGTGGGAGCAAACCTTTGGAGTACGGGGGTGTTTGGGATGAACACATGCTGAGGTGGCGGTGGGGAGGGGAGTGATTAGGGCCAGTGAGTAAGCGGGGCGCGCGCACGCGCGCACACACACACACACACACACACACACACACACACACACACACACACACACACACACACACACACAGAGTCTGCTTCAGGCATTCACACACACACACACACACACACACACACACACACACACACACACACTGCAGGTCTTCCAGGGGAAATGAAGGTCTCTACAATAACCGCCCACGCCACGAGGAGGGGACAGGAAGAGGACGATAGAGAAAACTGTCGGCAATTTTATGACTTTTTAAGTGACCAGTCCAAAGTTGGACACCTGCTCACATAAAGGCAACGCTCGCCATACTTTCCCACGGGGACGTTAAACTCCAACCAACCAACCTTCGCCACGACTGCTTCAACTTAGTGCTTCGTCACGGAATCAGACTGTGGTCAGTCAGCCGCCGTCAACAGTGTAGACACAACTCTTTGATCTGCACCAGTGCAACATTATGGTGGAAAGAACAGCTTTCGATAAAGCGTCAAAACCAGGTCTGTTTGAACAATGTCGTCAAAAAACAATTTGTCGTCTGCAGATTGTCGTCTGCTAGGACAACTACCAGAGCCATTCGTTTGGTACAGACTTTTTTTCTTTTTTTTTGGGGGGGGGGGGGCTGCTATACTAAAGTCACTGTTTACTGGGAAATAAAATGGTCAGGAAGTGTTAGTGAGGAACGAATGTACACTAAATCCACCGGAAAAAACAAACAATCCAGCGGCACTCAGTAGAATAGCAGAAGTCACCTTGACTGATGCGGAACCAGACCATGCAGTGATCTACAACTCTACCGTCACAGTGTTAACCACTACAATAACTTTGTTTGGTCCGGAGTTTTCAAGATTTCCAGATGCAGGTCGAGCCGGAACTTCCTGTTGACAAGAATGCAGGTCACTGTCAATTTGATCGTGGTTGTTAACGTCTACATTACTTCCGCTGCTCTTCCGTACAACTGTTTCTTGGGCCGGGTTGGGGGCGTGGAGGAGAAGGGTAGGGTGGAGGAGAAGGGTAGGGTGGAGGAGAAGGGTAGGGTGGAGGAGGAGAAGGGTAGGGTGGAGGAGGAGAAGGGTAGGGTGGAGGAGAAGGGTAGGGTGGAGGAGAAGGGTAGGGTGGAGGAGAAGGGTAGGGTGGAGGAGGGATTACATATTACATGTATCACGATAGACGTCGAACTTTCTACCGTATTTTCGGTTGGCTTCTATTAAACGAGTGACTTGTACCGGCCCCCAATGCCGCTACAAACGTCCGAGGCAATGAACTCTGCCCCACTTAACAGTGAGAACAAGAGCGCAGCCTGAGTGACATCTGATATCGTTCTCGAAGAAAGTAAAACAGAAAGTGTTTCAAAAGTTCTTTCACCCCCTAGCCTAGGATGAGTGAGGAGGTCGTTGCTCTTTGTGCGCAGATTACACGGGGGAAAGTGGAACAGAGACCGGTTCACCAGCCGCTACCTTCTCTCAATCTGTCAAAAGCCATGCACAGCCTACCTGCTGTCGCTTGCTGGTAAGTTTTACATTAAGGAAATTACACGAACCGTCCACAACGGACAACGGCAATAACGCCAGAGACCTACATACTTATGAATGTCTTTGATAAAGTCAATGATCCAATACTCAGTGACAACGGCAAAACTACACCTAACGACCGCTTATCTGCAATCGTTCTGACCAGTTTTTGCTGCGGTCGTGTCTATATCATTCAGGACTTCCGACTTCAATAGCGTGCAGGGCGGACTGAGGAACTGCTGATACAGCCAACTGACGCAGGATGATACGTGTAACTTGTGACGGGCGTGAACTGACGGTTGTAATAACGGCCCCGAGTGGAAAGATATGTCAGTCTGATTAATGCCTCCCGATGAGTTAATCACTCACTAAGGGTGGCTAAGGGTACATGTACTAACCAATATGTCACCTTTAATGGAGACATAGCGATACCGACCACGTCTCGGTCTTACTACCGGACAGTCGCGTTCGGTTGAAAAGTGGGGTACACGCACAACTGTTTGAAAAGAGTTGCCTGCACTTTACCGCCTACTTGTAGTCGCTGTTAAACGTGAAACTGATAACGTGCCGACGTAGTAGTTTTTGATCCGGCGTCCGAGTCAGTGACTTTACACGCTGGAATGTGCCGAGGGGTTTGTCATTCCTACCACACTACACCACAGCCGTCTGGAATGTACAGTACCAGCCAATCAATTTTAACACCTTCACATGCCCTCAATGCCGGCCTTGCCCCCAATGCCGGCCTTGTAGTGCGGTAGCGTCAGTATCACAGCTATATTAGCACACCTGCCTTCAAGTACTCTGTGTGTGTGTGTGTGTGTGTGTGTGTGTGTGTGTGTGTGTGTGTGTGTGTGTGTGTGCGCGTGCGTGATAGAGACACAGAAAGACAAAGCCGCTCATGTGCTGCCAGGGTTTCCTTCCGCTGCGTTCCTGAGACCTGTGGACCAAACGACCAGCATGCAACCTTCCATGAAATAAGTTCAAACATAAACATCGGGGGGGGGGGGGGGGGAAGGAGAGAGAGAAGGCCGAGCTTTGTCCAAAGAAGAAAATCAGTCTCGGTGACTGGTTGCAGCAGCAAGAGATTGACAGATCATACACGGCTTTCATAAATAATACATCAGACGTGCACACGAGCTCTCCTAGTGCATCAACCAATCAGCGTGTTGATTATAATGATAACTGATCGACACTAGCAGCAACAGCATTTGTATCGGGTTTCCAAGGAACAAAGGCGACTGCGTCTTAAAAACGAGAAGCCTACGGGTTGTTCCCACTTCCACCCCTATTACCCAACCCCACCCTCCCTACTACTTCTTCCGGTCACCCGCATACAGGTCACGGCGGTCACTGAGCCAAGCGTGGCGAGATAAGGTGGAAGAAGAAATTCCGCGAGACTGATGTTAGTATGTACACGTGCTCATCTCCATCAGTTATTACTCAAACACGCGCAAATACATAGAAACTGTTAAACGCCTACGGCACTGGGGCTGTTGACAGACGCGCGCGCGCGTGTGTGTGTGTGTCTGTGTAACTGACAGTGTGTGTGTGTGTGTGTGTGTGTGTGTGTGTGTGTGTGTGTGTGTGTAAGATCAAGGTATGCAAGGATAAGCAAACCAAAACATACTCAGTTAATAGCCAATGAAATGTGCACAAAATGTGTCTCATGAAGTTTCTTTATTCAACCCCCCCCCCCCCCTTCAATTCGGCCTTGAACTTTCCGCTGACCTGTAACCAATCGCCGTCTATTGACTATGCGTGTAAATGGAGAGACTGGTACTCCATCCCAAATAATTGCGATATTTCTATGGGCTTTTGTCGCGCGGCTCTAGACGAGGATCAAACAGAGGAAGATACACACTCTTCACAAAACGGAGAAAGCGACAGACAGACGGACAGGCAAGGGGTGTCACAACCATGAGATCTGCCAGTAATATAAACAGGGTAATCGTATGCCGGTGGTTAACTGTGGGGTTGTTTTGGGGTTAAATTAACATCGTCTTTCACATACAAACCGCTGACATTAAATAGGGGACAAGGAGGAACACAGCACGGCGTTTGGCTCACAACTGGGACCCGAACTCACGACCCACAGCTCTGACGGAGTCAGACACACGCTAAAAGAAAGCGAAAAAATATGCGAGCAAAATGCGCAGGATTTAAAGAGCCAATATCATTCCGATGTACACCTGGACTGAGACAGAAAGACCTATATTCGCCCTGACCTCACTGAGAGAAAGCGAGAGAAGTAGGGTATGTCATACTATCCGTTTGTCGCGCTCCCATGCGTTAGTACAACTGCCTTTTGTTGCACCTGCAGAAAGGCCTTTCAGTCCCCACATGAATCTGCACTAGAAAGGATTGAAAAGCATCCCGAGCAAGTAGATGTAAATCTGTAATCACCAGATGAACGGACGCTAACAGTTTGTCATGAATGTGGACCCGCATTTTTTTTTTTACTCCGTTCTCTTCTTAATTTGTGTTTTTTTATGAATTCCCCAGTGCCCTCCTTTCCCAACACTAGGGTAACCGGTGCTACCCACGCTCCAGCCGGCGTGCAGCCAGATGACGATTTGTTTTCTGTGCACTCGTTTTTTCATGAAAACCCCATTTTCCAGTATACCTAGGCCTACATATCGGTCTGATCTGTTTTGGTGGTTGTAGGGTGGGTGATGTCAAAGACGGGGCAACGAGAAAAATGCCAGGACAAATATCTGGCCCTAGCCGGGATCTGAACTCACAACCCGGGCACTGAAAGTCACACGCTCTACGATTCGGCTATCCCGGCTCCCCGTGTTGATGGTTGCAACACCACACTACAGTCTACTTCGTCACAAACACAGTCACAGCATCTTACATCATTATTGGCACTTAGCCAAGAGACAGCTAAAGGCGAATGGACACGTGCACGTGACAGTGATGCTGTCAATCACAGGACGGATGGTTTCCGGTCCGCGCGGCCAGTGTACATGGGTGTATCGCAGTTAGAGCTCTACATATCACGGAGACTATCTCCCGCGTGTTCCAGTTCTTCCGTGTAACCACGTGATCTCGGAAAACAAGCACGTTTAACACTGTGCAGGAGTACGGCCCTACTCTCTTGCATGTACGTTTGTGCAGCTCCCTGCAGGAGAACGCGTTTCGCAGTGATGGCAGTAACAGTCTCGGTGAACAGAGAATGCTGGGGTATCCGCCACTTTGCGCCGCCGTGAACTCTGAACACGTCTCTTTATCTCTCTCACCCCCCCCCCCCCCTCTCTCTCTCTTACAAATTCCTCATTTATCTACTAATCGGTCATGACACCCCCTACCCTGCATTATCCAACGCGTAGTGATGACTAATGTAAGTGTCTAACAATTAAAGAACACGAAATGCAATCAGCAGCATTTTTATGGCAATTAACCTAAATACTCCTTCATAATTCATGCCACAAAACCATAATCGCTAAAGATCACTGAAGCAGATGCACCAGCCCTGGGCCCCGGGATCCACTCATTCTCTTACTGGCTTTGTTCTGACGAGTAATTATCAAGTGACGCGCTGGGACCTTTATGGAAATTCATAATGGCCGCTTTCACGTAGATTGTAGAGACCCTGGAGGATGGCAAAATGCCACATGTACACAGACACACTAGGGCATCTGGCTTCTAGGGGTGGAGAACTGCAACTTCAAACATACAACAGAAAGGAAACGACAAAAGCCGGACACTTGTATTTAGTTCACTTTTGATCCCTGCATACTTTTTCCCTCTCATGCCTCTTGGAACATTAGACTCTCTAACAATGAGATTGTGTAACTGCTCAGACATTAAACTGTCAACTTCATATCTCGCATGTCACATGACAGGGGGGGGGGGGGGGGGGTGTCGGAGAGAAGATTTTGTGTCACTTGGTGGAATAGGAACCATTTGCAAGAGTCGAAATGTTCAGTTTTCCTTCTAGCAGAACAAGAAGCAACCCACCTTACAATTACGAGCTGCAGCAATTTGTCCAAGATGAGTGCTACATTTGTCCGCATGCACTGTTGGCTGTTTTTATGTTGTTTCCATAGTAATGGAAACAACATCATAGGACGGGCTAAATTTTCCACGTTCATGGGCAAGCATCTGTGGTACAAACGCACGTCACTGCCGATCTCCCGCAGAGACGATTTTGCAAGTGTAACTCTGACAATGACGTAAGAAAACATGCGTCATCGATGCTGACGCCGAACGCGCTTCTCCTCCTCAGTGAGTGCCGTCTGTGCGTATGTGTGTGCGTGTGTGCGTGTGTGCGGCTGTGTGTGTGTGAATTGTGTCCAGGCCCGTTTCTTGGAAAATACTCAACCGAATGGCTTCAAATTTGGGGTATCCAAATATATCAAAATGTTACATTAGACGATTCAAGCGTGTGATGATTGCTTAAGTGATTTGGGAGTTATCGCCCTTTTCAGACAAGTTGGTTGTCTTTCGTGTACAGGCGTAATATTTATTTAAATCACTCAATTTTTTGGCAGTAGATAGCTTGAATACGGACTCTGAACAGAGTCACTACTAGAAAATGGTCGCTCTTATAGTTTTCATGTAAACCGAGCCTGAGTTGACATTGCATGTGAACCCAGTTCAGATGCCTATTTCTCCGAAAATACTGAACCGATCGATTTCAAATTTGAGGTTTCTAAATGAATCAAGATTGTTGATTAGAAGGCCCGATCCAGGTACGATTGCACACATGATTTGCGAGTTATCGCCCTTTTCAGAAAAAGTGGCTTTCTGGCGTTTAAAGGCGTAATATTTACCTAAACCACTCTGTTTTTTGGGCATAGATAGCGTGAATACGGACTCTCAACTAAGTGAATTTTGGAGGTTGTCGCTTTTATACTTTTGGCGTAAGCCGTACCTGATGAAAGTGCTGGTGAACACACTTTAGATCTCAAAATCGCTCCTACTATACATAGATAATGAGCCTGGGGTGCCATAAAAAATATACAAAAAAATTAGAAAAATTCACTGCAGCCGTTATCGTCAGTTGACCCGAAAATTTGTACTCACAGCACATTTCCTCTACAAGCCACACGCCTCACAAACATCGAAGAAGAGACGCACGCGCACTGACGTAAAGTAAGTGCGTCATGTTTGATTGACGTGATGCTGTTTTTTCTTGGGGGTGTCTCGCCACTTTCTTTCCGAATTCCTCTGTTTGGAGACGTGGTGTATTTTACTTCTACCAAAGACATTACATTACCAAGATGTTCCACTCACGACGTTTTTGCGGGACCGCTGACGGAGTGACGTCCCTTTGCTTGATCAGGGATAACGCCACTCGTCACAATGGCCACAAGCAAGAAATTGCACAGGGGCGGTGACGCCTGCAGCGCGACTGTTCGAATGTGCGATACAAGAGCGATTGTCAAAGAATGTCATTTTTTCGTTTCCCAAGAGATGAAGAAAGGTAAGTTTCTGTCCATTATTTCAGCATTTTTTAGGGTAGAAATTGAAGACTGAAGTAGCCTGGTTTCTTTCCTCTAGATCTAAAGTGATCGGCGGGGAAAAGAAACAGCTGCCTTCTTCATTAATTTATCCAAATGATGTACTTACATTTGTGGATTGAAATAGGGTTGGACTTTAAAGGTTGATTTGTTTTTTCCATCTTTATTTTTTTTTGTGTGTGAGTGCTATCCGACGATAATTATACAGTATACAGCAAACACTTCTAAAGTGAATCACTTTTCGAACCGTCACTAGATCCAGTTTGATTTCGTCGTGCGGAATAGTGTGTGAATCCCCAGGAAACACGTCAGGTGCTATTCGGCACTCCATCCTGTGATGGTTGATCATCATAGTCCAGCAGACAGACAGATATTATATAGTATGGATTGATAGATCGTCAATCAGGACGCTCTCTCTCTCTCTCTCTCTCGTTCTCTCTCTCTCTCTTTCTCTCAGTAGTGTGTGTGTGTGTGTGTGTGTGTGTGTGTGTGTGTGTGTGTGTGTGTGTGTGTGTGTGTGTGTGTGTGTGTGTGTTCGCGCACTCGTGCGTACGGGCACGTGTCTGCACGTGCACACACACGAGAGAGATACTTAAGAAAAGAAATCCCAGAGGACATTTTTTTAACAGGGCATTTTCTCCCGTGTGTCTTCAGAATCTCATCCAACTGCAGATGAATATCATCTTCCCACTGTTGAAGCTGTCTCAGCACCAAAGCCTGAACCATCTACTTCAGCAAAAGAGGCTGATCTCAGCTAAAAGCAAGTTAAGGGCCTCACGGAACAGGGTGTATCGTTTGAAGAAGAAAATGAAAAACTCTCTGCAGTCAAAAAAAACTCAAGAGGCAGGACAGGAAAGCAGCAGTGCTCAAAGAACTGGCTAACTTTCTAACGCGGCCAAGAAAGACTGTTCAGTTTATAGCATCACTATTGCATACTGTTGATAAGAAGAAGAAGGAGGACAGGTGGACTGAAAAAGACAAGACTGTTGCCCTGTCGTTGTTCCACAGTAGTCCAAAGGCCTATCGGAGACTAAAGAAACTTTTTCTCTTGCCCTCTGTGAGTACACTGCGGCGTTCTTTGCAGAACATTGAACTGTACCCAGGTTTCAACAGTAACATACTTTCAGCCCTGTCCATCGAAGTGAAGTAACTGCCACCTGGCAATGAACTTTGCGCTCTGATATTTGGCCATAAAAGCAGATGAGGTTTTCTGCTGTTTTGAAATGGTTCTGTCGGAGATTTCATGACATGATTAAAGTAGATTGTATCCACTCTTGTTTCAGTTTTACTGTTTTATGTATCCCTCACCTTCTTTGTCTTTCTGTCACTCTCCCCATGTCAGTGTACGTACTGCACGTAATGTTTGTGAGTCCCTGTGTGTGAATTTGGGCACATGTTCAAGTATACTCATGTAGACAGGGAATATCAAAACAAAAACAAAGAATACCTGCAATATTTGTCAGATGTGGGACACACTTGGTGAAATCATTTTTATAACCTGTCAAACAGGGTAAGACGGAAACAACCTTGATACAAATTCACCGCCACATCACAACAGCACAAAACGATGTTGATCAGTCACAGATCAGTAACATCCAAGAGACAAAAGACAATGATAGAGAAAGCACATGAACTAAAACCTGAAAATGCACCCCACCCCCACCCCCAGAACCCTAGTGAACAAATTTACACCGATTATATCGGCTGCAATTGCGTCACAGCGAGCGACAACACACGTACGGCGCTATTGCAAAGACAAATTATTACCCGCGGTATCCCTGACAGACCAAAGGGACGCAACCCACTTGGCGAACGTCACTCCTCATATAGTGAGTGGCGCATCTTGGTAATGTAATGTCTTTGCTTCTACTATGTCGCCATCTTCGTGCAATCGCAGAGAAGACACGGGATATAACAGAATACAACTCCAATACTTTATGAACAGAATATGCACGGAGAACAAATTCATGAAAGAAGAAGAACCCAGAACGCTGTGCAGGGCTGCTTACGTACTGAACAGGTCAGATCCATCGCAGAAAAGGCACGCGTCATTTTTCCGACGTCATGTTTGATTGACGTGATACTGGCATTTCTTGGGGATGTGTCGCCACTTTTTGAACGTTCTCTATGTGTAGACGGGGGAAAGCGGGAGTTTCATTGATGTAGTGTGCTTTGTTTTTCCCACTGACTCTCACTCAATAGCATAGTAGAGTGAGAGAACACCACATAGGTCTCAATGGAGCACAAACGCGGCTCGCGCGAGTCTGTGTGTGTGTGTGCGTGTGCGCGTGCGTGCGTGCGTGTCAGTGAGTGTGTGTGCGCGCGCGCGTGTGTATGTCTGACATAACACATAGTTAGAAAACGTTCGCCGCGCAGACTTGTCTGTTAAACATATTGGGTCGGGTGGGTGGGTGGGTGTTTGGGGATTTAACGTTTTTTTCCACCACATAGGGTGATATCAAAGACGGAGCAACGATGAAAAAGCCAGCACAAATATTTGGCCCAAGCCGGGATCGAACTCATGACCCGAGCATTAGAAGTCCAACGCTCTACCATTCGGCCACCCCGGCTCCCCCATATTGGGTCGGTATTAATTCGATCTTTACACTGCGCACGCAGCAGCAACACTTCAATTTTCATGGGCCTGCTTTCATTGCAAGAACTGTATCAAAGTTATTACGCCAAATGTATTATGCGTCATCCCAGTGAGGAAAAACGTCATAGATTTCAAAGAATACAACTTGACGTCTCTCTTCAAAAAACAAGATTGGTGTGACAGCCCGGTCAGTTGTTTCCATTCAGAGAGAGAGAGAGAGAGAGAGAGAGTGTGTGTGTGTGTGTGTGTGTGTGTGTGTGTGTGTGTGTGTGTGTGTGTGTGTGTGTGTGTGTGTGTGTGGATACATGGCATTACAAAAGAACGACCGTGACGATAGCAGGTGATCAAATGGAAACAACATATTGGGCTGGTGGCCATCTTGTTCTTTCTTTTCCCCTTTTATTTTAACGGACTTCCGTATATATTCTTTGGGCTGCCAGCAATATGCCTCCCGTTGCAAAATGAATCCCCTCTGACGGTATGGTTTATTCATAAGAGAGTACGGAGGGTAGAGCGTGCTCATACTGAGAGGAAACGTCTATGTCAGACCTCACTTAATTTCAAAACCTGATTTCCATACAAAAAACACTGTACGCCTCGGCGTGAAGAAAGCTAGACATTAGCAAGTTGTTAGGTATGAATATAACAGGCTGCAGAGTGAGTTGCGCGCGCGCGCGCGCGCACGCACGCACGCACACACACACACACACACGCACACGCACACGCACACACACACACTTGAGGCTATGCATACACTGGCAGTAGTACAAACAAACAAACTAAATACGGTAAAACTGAACTGGGCTAAGCTGTAGTGGATTTCTCAAACTGCTGCCAACGGTCCAAGTCTTCACAGGAAGATGAAAGACACAGTAAATCTCCTGGGGACATTTTTGTTTTGTTTTTTTGTTGTTATTCTTTTTCTTTTTTTTTTTTTTTGGGGGGAGAGGGGGGTGACTTCTGGTACATCAAAAACAAATGAATTCTATAAAAGTGAACCGGGTTTGACTGTAGCTGATTTCTCACGCTGATGCTAACGGGGTTTGTCTTAACAGAAAGATGTGAGAACATCACAGAAAATCTCTTTGGGGGAGGGGGGGGGGGGGAAATAATGCTGGTGACCTAGTTACTCTCCGTAAAATAGCAGGGTGAGAGTCCAGTGAATGTGTGCAGTGTCTGATCCTGGAAGCAGCCGATGTAAGGGTCACGGCCTCAGGGGGTGAGTGTATCGTATGCTCTACTATTTCCGTTTTTATATGATTACAAAAGTACCTCAGTACTAAAACAGCAATACTAATTTCACCCCCCCCCCCCCCGCCCAAACACTGTTACCAGCTACTCCACCCCCCCCCCCCCCCCGCCCGAACACTGTTACCAGCTACTCCACCCCCCCCCCCCCCCTGCCCAAACACTGTTACCAGCTACTCCACCCCCCCCCCCCCGCCCAAACACTGTGACCAGCTACTCCACCCCCCCCCCCCCCGCCCAAACACTGTGACCAGCTACTCCACCCCCCCCCCCCCCCCCGCCCAAACACTGTGACCAGCTACTCCACCCCCCCCCCCCCGCCCGAACACTGTGACCAGCTACTCCACCCCCCCCCCCCGCCCAAACACTGTGACCAGCTACTCCACCCCCCCCCCCCCCGCCCGAACACTGTGACCAGCTACTTCCACCCCCCCCCCCCCGACACTGTTACCAGCTACTCCACCCCCCCCCCCCCGCCCAAACACTGTTACCAGCTACTCCACCCCCCCCCCCCCCGACACTGTTACCAGCTACTCCACCCCCCCCCCCCCCCCGCCCAAACACTGTGACCAGCTACTCCACCCCCCCCCCCCGACACTGTGACCAGCTACTCCACCCCCCCCCCCCCCGCCCAAACACTGTGACCAGCTACTCCACCCCCCCCCCCCCGCCCAAACACTGTGACCAGCTACTCCACCCCCCCCCCCCCCCGCCCGAACACTGTGACCAGCTACTCCACCCCCCCCCCCCCCCCGCCCAAACACTGTGACCAGCTACTCCACCCCCCCCCCCCCCGCCCAAACACTGTTACCAAGCTACTCCACCCCCCCCCCCCGACACTGTTACCAGCTACTCCACCCCCCCCCCCCCCCCCGCCCAAACACTGTTACCAGCTACTCCACCCCCCCCCCCCCCGACACTGTTACCAGCTACTCCACCCCCCCCCCCCCCCGCCCAAACACTGTTACCAGCTACTCCACCCCCCCCCCCCGCCCAAACACTGTTACCAGCTACTCCACCCCCCCCCCCGCCCAAACACTGTTACCAGCTACTCCACCCCCCCCCCCCCCGCCCAAACACTGTGACCAGCTACTCCACCCCCCCCCCCCCCCGCCCAAACACTGTTACCAGCTACTCCCTTCATGTGGAAACATTTAAAAAGTGTCAAACTATTTGAACACGGTAAAATAATCTTATACAATACAGGTAGCTGGATAATTAGTTTGCTCCAAAAGCAGAATTTTCACTGGAGACACTAAAGGTTATCTTATCTCAATGGTAAGCCTGTGACATTTTTTAACCTGTACAGAAGTCTACCAAACTGATGGATGATGTTGCGACATGCTCCTTGTGATGGATGATGTTGTGACATGAATTGCACACAAGAACTACGCTTTGCATACTTGATTTCTCAGCATGATGTCAATACGCCCCAGCGGTTATTGACTCTCAAAACAACCCAAAACTCAAAACAAGTCTACAGCGAGGCTAAGGTGACATGTTTGTGAGCACTGACCCGTCACTCAGGTGAGGATCAGTTCTTGTACAGCTGTTTACAACAAACCCATCAACACGACACTGATCAAGGCCAATATAGAACACAACAGTCAATGAAAACATCTTTAAGAAACCCCCAAAAAACCCAGAACTTTTTTTGGGGGGGTGGGGGGGGGGAGACAACAGATGTTGCCCTATTAACAAGAAAAACATGAGCTGAACGAGTAGACAAAAGCATGGTCCGCAAATCACCACAATAATACAGTAACAATGACACACAAAATACACTCACCAGATGGACGCGAAATGTCTGGACGTTGTGCGACTATCCATTGTCGTTGGGGTGGTGCTGATGTGGTAACTGAAAACAGAAAGACAATGGTTCTCTTGTTAGCTAAAACAGGCAAAGACTCGTACCGCATTTTCCTCTGATCATCATTACCTTCACGGTTGTTAGGATGCAGACAACTAAATCTCAACAGATAAGATTTTTCTCTGCAAACGGCGTTCTTGAGATACTGATATTATATTGTGATATTGTGCGTCTTCAGAGGAGCGTTCGGAAAATCAGCAAGTTTCACTAGGCTACTGCATTCCTACAATAAAATCATAGCAGTAATTTCACTGGGTATGGTATGAAGCAGCAACATGAATAAATATTCTCCTCAGCAATATATAAAAATATCTCGTACATGTATTTATCTAGGGCAGCAACAATGAACGACATTTTCATCGTAAACATTTCTGACCGGATGGGCTGAACTTGAAGTGAGAGATCGACACCACCACAGTGCAAAATGAGTTTTGTGTCAAGTCAGCCTGGTGTATAAATAAACCATTCACCATGGCTGACACACTCTTAAAACCAAACTCTGGTGGGCCACAATGCTCTCAAATGACAAGGCAAAACCCTATGTCGAGTTGGTAAACATAAGTAAACTTAATTTATGCAAATTTATGTATAGTAAGATGCGAAAGGATGGTGGGCACGAATATATCACTAACACAAGGAAACAGACTTTGCTCTACTTGTCCTGTGTTCATGGACTTACGAGGTCATAAGATAATAAAATGGCATTGCTAATAAGCTCCATCCCAAAACTGTCACGCCACGCTCCAAGTTAGCAGTGAATCACTCCCAAAAGAACCTTATACGTCTGGAAAATAAGAAGTATATGCAGATACTAAGATCTGATTATACATGTGGACCCCATTTGTTCTCCAGCTTCAACACTGAAAATCCCGGGCTCACATACAGGCCGCAGTATTTGATAGTAAATTTGCTGCGCAAAAGGGCACTGCGTTCTTTTGTCTACACCACACTCATTTCTAACTGAAGTCTCTGTGTGTGTGTGTGTGTGTGTGTGTGTGTGTGTGTGTGTGTGTGTGTGTGTGTGTGTGTGTGAGAGAGAGAGAGAGAGAGAGAGAGACAGAGACAGACAGACAGAGAGAGAGAGACAGAGACAGAGCCAGAGCGACAGATGGACGGATTTAGACTGACCAAGAGACACAAGACTGCGACTGCATTTTATTTTATGAACACACACACACATATATGTATCCACATTTTTTTTTCCCAGCGCACTTTGAGACGAACATGTAAGCATATTTGTGTAGAAAGCAAGTTGAACTTGATAAGCCTGTTCGTGGGTCACCTCCATTGTTTTATCTTCCCACACCCACAACCGCAAATACTGATCCTGCCCTCGCAAACTTTAAGACCTAACAGTAACCAGTTCTATGTACACGCCCAATAAAAAGAGGACGAATGGTAACCAAGAAATTTTCACACAAGCCTGTTACCCCCCCCCCCCCCCCCCCCCCCCCGCGGCCGTGTTCAAGCCTTTCTCAAATCACCCTGTACTGGAAACACAAGTAAAATAAACGATTGGGAATTGAGAGGGGGGGGGGTGGAACACAAGTAAAATAAACGATTGGGAATTGAGAGGGGGGGGGGTGGAAACACAAGTAAAATAAACGACTGGGAATTAAGGGGGGGGGGGGGACACAATCAAGGTCAGTTTGAGTTGAGTTTGTGTAGATAAATTGACCTGAGTGGGGTTGACATGAAGGACACTTCTGGTCATCCATAAAATACCGGCTTTACTACCAACGCCCCAGTCAGGGCACAGCTCTTACGCCGTCTTGTTTTACAGCGGCTTTTAACGGGCTGTATTTTCAAACAAGGCGTGCTCCTAGGCTTAGCGTCCTGCTGTTTCGCGCCTGTGGTAACCACGAGGTTTATAGTCTAGAGCCTTGTAGTTTAGGACATCTTCTAGCCATCACCCACACGGAGTGGCACTCGTCCGGCCTGTTTACGTGCACCCTTCACAGGCCAGTCCCACATGCCTCGCCAACTCTCTCTCTCTCTCTCTTTTTTTTTTTTTTTTTTTTAATTGCCCAGGCGATCCTGTGGAAACGCAATCTGACACAGTATGGTTCACCTATTCAATTTCCCTCCCCAGAAACGGCTAACTATTAGTCCCTGTAACGACTTAACTTCCTTTCACTATTCGGGGCCTGCTTTCGTGGGTTCTGTAAAGGCACACAAAGCCTTTCGCCCCGGGCACCGTATTGCACCAGCCTAGTGCTGTTAATCCTTTGGAATGAACAGCTTCTGGTGATCTCTCAATGGTCGGTAATCTGGATTATCTACAGACGGAACATGCTCAGGTTCGCGCCAAAGAAATGGAAATATGAGTGGTTTGGAAATCAAATGACGACGGCACTTGGTGATACAAGCGACTCTGACAATTTATTTCAGTGACAGGCCACGTGTGCATTTACGTTTTTCGTTCTACAGACTGACGTGCTGTGTCATGTCAAGGCGGAAATCCGCTTCAAACACGTGAGCAGCTACTTTTTTGCCATGGGCTTTTTTTTAAAAAATAAAGTGGCCGGTTTTCCGTCTTCACACCTGAACACTTGCTTGATCAGAACCGGCCTCCATACGATGATTCTGATTAGCTGACGACACCATAATATGTAAATAAAGCCTACTCTCATTCACAGATTGCATGTGGAAAAGTGTAGCAAAACTCGTCATATATCTTCTTATCTGCCCTGACCTGACTTATCAGAGCACACTGTATTTTCTCGACAGCGCGGCAAATCATTTTTCAACAGAAAATGGGGTACGAGTGTCCACGTGTTTGTTCCCATCCCCGACATACGTCAAAAGCCAAATCCACCGCCACCCTACATAAAAACGGTGTCACCAGTTGGCGACAACTGACCTGTTTTCAGACCTACCTAACGCCAGGTCACTGCTTCCTAAACTACTTACGCTGACTGACCGACTGACTGACGTGAGTGTCGACCCCCAGCTTAGCTTAAAATGATAGAGAAAATCAATGTGGGTGAACAAAGTGCAACTGACGCCAAAGATCTTCTATACAATGTATAGAGGATCTTTGCTGACGCTGAAGAAACAATACTTAAAACTGTAGTCGGTTTAGTTGTCGATGGCTTGGGGGGAGGGGGGTGGGGGGTGTTGACTCGGCGGTCATCGGGTGCCACACGTAATGAGACGCGTGTCACAGCGCCTCAGGAGCAGAAACTTTGGACCCTGCAAGCCTACACTCGAGACGTATCCAAAACAGACGATCGCAGAATCCCTACCCCTCCCCCAACTTCTCAGCCCCTCTCTACGGCCACTCCCAATGATTCCATTGAACCTTCCCACACCCGTTCCTGCCTGAAAGCGTTCCTTGAAGTGGTACAGCAGCTGCTTGATCAAACTTAGTCAAAGACTCGGCTATTAAAATAGGACACTGTTAAAAGTTACGAGCAAAGCTCGACATAAAGACTCTCTACAGGCGCAGTCATTAAGGCGGAAGTAAGGAGCGTTCGGCGCACTGGCTGCATCATGAGGTAAGACGGTGCACAGGAACTGCCAAAAACACATGTTCACTTGAAAGTCTTCAAATCTGTGGCATTTCTCTCTCTCTCTCTCTCTCTCTCTCTCTCTCACACACACACACATGGAGGGGGGGAGGGGGGAGAGGGGGGGGGGGAGAGAGGGAGGGAGGGGGAGAGAGAGAGCCTGTCTTTATTAAGAAACACTCCGGAGTTTGAAATAACAAGGTTGACTTGTTTGCTTACGTCACTGTGTTTGGCAGCCTCTACTTTCGCTCACCCTGTTGTCGCCTAGTTTGCGCCGCCTTCACAACATCGATCACAAGCAGGCAAAACAAAAACACGCCAGACGTTTCCTTCGGAAAAGTGCGTGTAAATCTTTAACAACAGAAACCGACGACAAAAACAACACGACACCTACACACTTTTCACTGGCGCGTTAATTGAAGTTAATCCGGCCAATAGTCAGGACTAAGAGCCGTGTTTGGAGATTCTGGTCAAAACAAAAACAGCAAATAACACTGTAAAAATCTTTATTGAAACACCAGACGTTCACACCACGCCAGACGTAACCAACTCTAGTGAGCTGACACCTGGTTCGGTGCGGAGGACTCACTGGTTTTCTGCCTCTGTCCTCAGAATGAAATCCAGACACCTGAAACTTAATCGCGCGATCGCAAAATTGGCAACTGAAACCTAAAGACGGGGGTATACATTTTGCTGATCGTTGTGTTAAAGGTCTTCTCAGCGTTTCACATTCTTTATCCATACCATGGTAAGACAGCTCATATAACCATCACCAAGGGTTCAGTTTCACCCACAGTTTTTAACCCTTCACCATTTACTTGCTGTAACAATTGCTGTATGCCCCCCACCCCCATCCCCCTCAAACAATTGGTTTTCTGTTGTTGATGTTGCCGTTGTTGTGCCTGTGGCTCTGATAACCAGCTTCAAGCCCGCGGACGAAATCTGAATGAAAGCATTTGCCTTCTAATCCAAGCCTAGTCAGTACAGGATTAACTTCAGAGGGGATGTGGGGAGGGGATGTGGGGAGGGGAAGGGAAGGGAGGGGGAGGAGGGGCAGAAGGGAACGTAAGGGAGGGAGTGGGATTTACATGTTTGCCTTGCCAAAGTCCGTTAAACCAACGAACCTCATAAAACGTCTTACGGTAAAATATACAAACACACACTTCATATCCAACGCTATCTCAGACAAAAGCCCCCATTTATCCCCCATGAAAATCACGTCCGATGACACGACCCCCGAGAGGGGAAAGGAAAAAGGAGTTGTCCAAAACGCCAGAAAGGTCAGCTTCACACACATACTGTGACTAGAGTGAATAGAGCCATTTGTCAAGCCTGGGACAGGATGTGACCGCGCATCACCCTGCCCGGATGAAACGGACCAGTTAGACAAAGCCCGCAGTCTGGTCATTTGAAATGGGCTGCACATAAGGCAGTCATAATGTCCCCAAATCCTGAGTGACATTCACACACACACACACACACTGACTGACACACCAAAAATGAAACTAAGCACTTCTGGACACGGCGAGAGAAGAGATGGAACAGCTGTACGGAGAGAACGAACGATAGTGAGTGTGTGTGTGTGTGTGTGTGTGTGTGTGTGTGTGTGTGTGTGTGTGTGTGTGTGTGTGTGTGAGAGAGAGAGAGAGAGAGAGAGAGAGAGAGAGGGAGAGAGTGTGTGTGTGTGTGTGTGTGTGAGAGAGAGAGAGAGAGAGGGGGGGGGGGGAAGAGAAAGAGAGGGAGGTAGAGGTGAAGCCTGTTTTCCGCACTTACTATACACATACCTGCCTCTACGTTCGGAGAGAGGGTAGGGTGGGGTGGGGTGTGGCAGGGTCAGTGAGGTCACGGGTGGTTAAAACACATACATACGTCCACAGGGTAGATATCGACTGTCAAATACATACAGTAGAGAAACGCGCTAAAGCAGGACAAAAACCGAGGATAAGCCGACGAGGGCCAAAATAGACCAGACCTACATCTGCTGGTGAAATATAGTCTGCAAACAGACAAACACGTACTTATACTGCTTCTTCGTCACATAACGTCAGCCTCTCCTCAGCCGAGAAGTGACGATCATATACGTATACATCTACGTGTTTCTCACGACATGCCGCTGACAACAGGCACTGAACACGTGATCTAACAGAACCAC
This sequence comes from Batillaria attramentaria, assembly GCA_018292915.2. Classification (NCBI taxonomy): domain Eukaryota; kingdom Metazoa; phylum Mollusca; class Gastropoda; family Batillariidae; genus Batillaria; species Batillaria attramentaria. The sequence continues at coordinate 2,310,826 of JACVVK020000026.1, read as the reverse complement.
AGGCATAAAAAAAACTAATCTAACAGGACTTAAACAAGGTAACCGTTCCTTCCATTGCTTTGGTCTGTGGCAACAAGACAATCCCCGTCTCAGTTCTAGTTCCGCACCGTTCCCTCCCTCAAGATGAATCATACGTAAAGTACGTACTCCGTTCTACACACTACGCTGGTGCCTACATGTTCACGTAAAGTACGTACTCCGTTCTACACACTACGCTGGTGCCTACATGTTCACGTAAAGTACGTACTCCGTTCTACACACTACGCTGGTGCCTACATGTTCACGTAAAGTACGTACTCCGTTCTACACACTACGCTGGTGCCTACATGTTCACGTAAAGTACGTACTCCGTTCTACACACTACGCTGGTGCCTACATGTTCACGTAAAGTACGTACTCCGTTCTACACACTACGCTGGTGCCTACATGTTCACGTAAAGTACGTACTCCGTTCTACACACTACGCTGGTGCCTACATGTTCACGTAAAGTACACGTACCCTGGCTCATGACGTGTCCTTAAAACATGGCATGAAATTCTCTCCCCCCCCCCCACCCCTCTTGCGTGTCCTCTCTCTCTCTCGTGTGTGTGTGTGTGCGCGCGCGCGCGCGCGCGCCAGTGATTTCAGTAGTGTAGCAAGGACAGGACTGTAGACATGTCAGTGAGCTTATCTTTTATCCCTGTAAAATAAAGACCCATTGACATTGCCAATGTCAATGCCATTCTCTCTGCCTCTGTCGCTCTGTCTCTGCGTGCTAATCTGCCAGACGGCCATGCTTTATGCAGCTGAGTATGACATCAATTACAGGACACTTTTCCACCTACAAACTCCGCATCACTCCTGACAAATGTTGAAGACAGAGCTAAATAACTACATCCACACAGCACAAGCTAACGCGCAGGTGCGTGTGCATCTATGTTCATTCATCCCGCCAGGTGTCGTTATGTTAGGAGCAACCATGCTGTTGGTGTATTGCCACAATAAACTGGTGCTGACAGCTATGTCTGGGTCCAGTACCAGCACTGACATATTCTGTCTGCCCGTGATACATCTTGACGCCACTATGTGGACACTGGGCTTAGTTACAGGTGTGTACGATGAACCGGGCATTTGTACCCCCCCCCCCCCCCCCCCCGCCAACTGAACCGCTCAACCCCCTTCACGCTCACACACAAACACGCACAGTGAAGTGAGCAAGTAGACCCGAAGTTATTCCCATACGTCCTTATTCGTATGGGTCATCAAAAAGTCACCCACACATTAATCATACCAAACATCTACAGGGCAAACAAAGGGGGAGGGAAAAGGGTGTCTAGAATCAGAACAGAACAAAACCCTGCAAGAAACAGTGATACTTACACTTCTTGAGCTCGTGAGGCGGCACCATGGCAATTTTTGGCAAGGCATTGTCGTTGAAGAAGGAGAGAGGTAAGGACAGCCCATACACTGGGGAACCCACGAACGACGAGTAGTAGACGGAGTAGAGCGATGAGGCGCTGGTGGTGTACACGGTGGGGGACAGGACGGAGGCCGCTACAGTGCTGCGCGCCACCTCATCCTGCAGGAGACTGTGGTGATAATACACCGAGATGGACACGTCAGTGCCTGTCAGGTCCAGATAGACGCTGTCCGTATAGGGACTATCGCGGTGATCCTGGCTGGACCTGCGGCCTGCCTGCAAGATGTCGATGTCCCACAGCTGACGCCCACTCTTGCGCCAAGGCCACACGGACTCCGGTGGGTGAGGTGGGTGGGTAGCGGTGGGTGAGGAGGGTGGAGATTTGGAGTGATGGTGTCCGGATGAGGTGCTGCTGGTGCTGGTGGTGGTGCTGGTGGTGGGGGTGGTGCCCCGTCGTCCTCCAGAGGCTCTCCTGCTTCGTGTCTCCCCGGCCCTGTCCGCGGCGTCTGCCTCATCTTCGTTGTCTGAAGCTTCCAGAGTAGTGTCGTGTTCAGATTCGTTGTGACTAGCGCTGGTCTTGCGACTCCGCAGGGAGGATACTGTATGCCTGTTGGGCCTGTGGGAGGCAGCAGTGTCCATGGTACAGCCTTCATACTGGTAGATCTGATGAGAGTACCAGGCAGACAGGCACTCAGGGCACTCAGACGGAGCACAGTCATAGCGGTACAGCGGGTACCCAGTGGTGTACTCCGCCAGACGTTCCAACTCCTCAGGAGTGAACTCAAACCCCACATGCTCCTCCACCACCTGACTGTCGGAGTCCGAGAAGGCTTCAGAGCTGGAGGAGACTGAAGATTTGTCTGAGACAGAGTCCGTGTCATCCACAGTCTCCCCACCCTTCTCCTTCTTGTGAAGATCGTTGCAGATTAGGTCGACGTTCTCACACTCAATAATGCTGCGGTGTTGGGCCTGACTCTTGTCCGACAGAGAGACTGCATTGTTGAGCAAATGGGACAGCTTTGAGCGGTTGGAGTTGTGACTCAGATTGGGCTCAATGTTACACGAGTCCTTGTGATGAGCCTTCTCTATGACTGAGATGAGAGCAGTCAAGTTCTTCTTGGATTTCTCACGGCGGTGAGACAGTGTGGAGCAGACAGGCTGGTGATACTGCTGATGCATATACTGGGGAATAAACTCTGGAATACTAGACACATCCCCGAATGTGTCTTGAGCAAGATCATCATCAGTGGACCTGACTGAAACGTCAGAGTCGGTGTCAAAGCTGCGCTGGCGCTGCTGCAGGGCGGAACGGAGCGTGTCCTTGAGGTGGATCACGATCGGGGTGTTGGCTTTGGCCGGCTTCCTGCGACCTTGTTTACTTCTCCGACCCTGTTTGGTGTTAGTATGACGTGGACCTCCACGTCCATTGTTTGTTCCCCCTCCTCCTCCTCCGTAGCGTTCTCTCTGGCAGTTGATGCAGGCACTCATTCCTTGCAGGCGACGTGCGAAGTTTTCCTCGCTAATCACCTCTAGGTTGGCACTGGCGCTCACCACCTCCCTCTTGACGGGTCGCGCCGTCTCTTCCTCCTGGGTCTTCCCCATCGTTATGTTGATCTCTAACTGCACCAGCCTACAGACATCATGGTTGTACAATGTGTGTGTTCACAGGTTCACGATCAATACTGCATCACACCCAAACAACAGCCAAGTGTTTGTTTTGGTTTTACGCTGCTCAGGAAACACTCAAGCCAAAATCGATGAATCTTGATTTGTGACGGTCTGAACTTGACCCCTTTTTTTCTCAACAGTTCAGTATGCTGTATCACAGTGTGTGCTCCCAACTCTGGCCCTAGAGAACAAAGCAAAATCACGATCAATGCTCCGCGCTCGGCCGGCGGAAACAGCACAAAGACTGGAGCAGGTGTGTGTGTGTGTGCGCGCATATGAGTGTTAAACTACACTACCTACAGACACAGAGGCGCTGGGTGAACGTGGTCACGACAATGTGCTACTAGACGCAGGTACCGACTGCGGCAGATGTCCACGCGACTTACGGACGGCTCAACAGACGACCGACTTTTGACAAAGACGACAGTCGCGGGAAAGCGGTCATTGTCTGCGCGTACAACCCAACATTCGCCGTCACTTGTTTTCACACACTCTAGCCTCAGGGTGGAGTGTAGAGAAGTCTTTTCCCAGCCTCCCTCTCTCTCCCTCTCACTCGGGCAGCCAGTCTCGCTCTAACCTTTGCTTTTCGGTCTGTAATTCTAACAAGGTGAAGATGTGACTGGCATTACTGTGAGTTTTACCTGAGCCAAGGTGAACAGGGCACCCCGCGGCAGGTGCTGTCAGGTCTTGAAACGCGCGAGAAAAAGAAACGCACAAAATCCCCCTGTGAATCCAACACAAACTTGCCCGCTGCTTTACAATTTAGCCACGCGATGTTTTTATCCTAGCCACTATACCACGCTTACTGGGTGTAGAAGGCGCGACGCTGGCGTATGACAAATGGGGGTAGATTGAAAACAAGCCGGCAGTTCTGACTTGCTAAGGAAGTGGACAAGCCTCACTACACCTACGCCATGTTGCGGGCTTATGACAAGACAATGCATCAGAACAGGAAACAACATTTAGTTCTGACTAAGAAAAGCACGCCTATCTCTGGTACTGGGCGCGGTGTTTGTCGTTTATATACACGTACTTGTACTTGCCAAACCCCAACCACACGGTGTGGATTACACGCGACTGTCTACAACTTGTGTAAGTCACACTTTCTGATACTAAACGGCCGGTCACCGTGAAACTTGGGTCGAAGCGTCTCGGCGAGTGCGACTATGTCAGGTTGTTATTGACACATAAACTACAGTATTCGGCGCGAGGTAAACATCTCACAGTGACTGCACGCGTGCCTGAACTGACGCCAGGACAGTATCATCATTTATATACACGCCTCATGAGTGGTGGAAAGTTCACCCACTCTACTCGGGCGCGATTCATGTACTGATGCAGCGAGGCCGACCTGACTGGTCTCAGCGGCATCAGTTACCTATCTACCAAGTCAAGTTCAGATAAAGACTACAACTCCGCTTGTCTTTCACAGAACAGAATAATTCAATGTTGTTGTCGCAGTGTGTATGACAACTACTGGACCAGACACCACTGCACTGGCGGCATATCCATTGTTATCCTGAGACGCATGGCGACTGAATACATCCGTACACAATAGTCTACACTTGTACACACTGAGAAACTAGAAGCCGACGAGAGCAGACAAGGTGTTGCCTCCCTCCCTACCTGTCCGGTTTTTGTTGTGTGAGGTGGTCTGCCTGAAGGCGCTCGACTGTCACGCTCTACCTGTAATCACACACACACAAGTCACCAGTCCCTGGCGGGGGCATCTGCCGGCAGAGTGGAGTAATAACCACGTGGTGGCAGCTAGCGAGAGAAGAACGCGCGTATGCACTTCAGGCCCGCGTGCTACGGGACGGCTCTCTCTTTCTCTCTCTCTCGCGCTCTCTCGTGGTGTGCCCAGCCTAGCCTGCCGAGGCTTGTCCGGGTCTCCTACCCCCCCCCCCCCCCTTCTCTATATATCTGGCACAGTCCCCAAGCCCTAGTCTTGACATCTACAGGTAGCAGTAGAAGAGAAGTATTCATGTGCAAGGACAAGGAAGCGCTGCCATAGTTTAGCCAGGAGAGGCTGAACCCCCCCCCCCCAAAAAAAAAAAAAAAAAACCCTGTCAAATCCCTACAAAGCCAGGCGGCAAAGTGCTCTTTGTCTGAAGACTTGACGTTACACGTTTATTGTCAGGCACAAACGCGTGTTGTTAGTCGGCCTGCAACCCCGGCAACTAGACTAGCCACCGGCACACCTTTTCCTTTTTGGCGCCGTCAACAGCTTTCGCCTGCTATCTGTGGTGGCCCATAAGAAGCTGTCAGCCCTAATCTCACTTTCTCTCGCTCTCTCTCTCTCTCTCTCTCTCTACAGCCTATGGCTGACTGAACAAATCTACTTACACTGGGCACAGATTACCGTATAGTGAGGCGGAAAAATGAGAGAAACTTGGGGAGGGAGGGGTCCACTACACTCTATCCACTTAAAAGGTTTAGTCCTGCTGATCGGTTTAAACCGTGAATACTGCGTGTAACACTTTATGTATACTCTACTACCTGTACTCCGGAACACGTGTTTTGCAAAACACTTGTCTCACTCGGTGAAGACTTGAAATGTGGCAAAGAGTGTCTCAGTGTGGATATACTGACGTCACGCAACAAGGATTAACCATGAACCCTACTGAAACAAAACTCCCGCGAAGCACCTTAGTCCAGCTCTCCCGCACATTAAACCATACTTGCACCTTCAGCTGTGCACATTAGAGAAACGGATGTGGTGATGCGATGTGCGTGCGCTCCGTTCCGCCGCCTCCCCGCGCGCACTGAATGACGTAAAGGAACAGATTCCCCCCGCTGGTTTCCTGTAACTACGCGGACAAAAGAGCTGCTAAGAGGAAAAGCGGCTTTTCACGGACCACGGCGACAGATGACCGCAATAATAGAACGCCGTGCACTGGCTAGGTGCAGTGGCGCTTCACTAAAGTCCGTTCAGTCGCGACGTACGTGAGTTTTCTCGGACTCTGCAACATCAAAAGCAGGCTAACAGTTCGCTGGGGTTTAAAAGGTGAAGCGCAAGAGACGCAAAGTTTGAAACGTGTGTGGTGAAAAGAGCCCTAGGCTATCTAAGCTGTGATGAAAAACAACGAAACACAAGTCACCGACCAAAAATTAAATAGATAAATAAAACATCAGTTACAAGCAAATCAAGAGATAAACCTTTGTGGTTCCCCCCGGCAGGCACGGTTGGTGAGAGTAGTAGTGGTTGTAGTGAAGATGGTTACTGAAGAGAGCGTGTCCGGCACTGTGAAGACGACGGTTGTCAGTTAGGGAGGGTGAGGTCATCACTGGCGTGGTAGCAGCGAGGCTAACGGGGGCACAGTTTTACTTAAACGAGGCAAGGTAGCGATGGCGATGATGCTGGTCGTGTCGTAGGCGATCTTTCCACAACGACGACGACAATTTCTTCAAATCGTCGGCTGCAGAGCCAAGTCGGTTGTCTTTATCTCTTGTCGCTAAGGGCGGCGCCTGTCGTCGTGTCAGTGGAGATGCACGTTGCACGAACACCAACGTCAACACAACAACGTTGTTGTCATCCCCCGCCTACAGTTGACGGACACTCGATGACATCATGTGCGCCCGCTCCCAACTGCAGTGAAAACTGTTCCAGCGCCGTTCTCCAGCCTCGGCACCGAGCTCTAGCGATGCGCACAGAGCTTCCCAAGCTAAGTGGATGATTTTTCCGCTCCTGTGGTCGTCAGTGAAGCACGGCGACTCTCCTGATAGCAGGTAGTGGTCGCTAATATACTGGTGCCTTGTGCCCGTCTCCCGGAGGCTGACATCACTCACATGCTAATCAGCAGTCGTGTCACATGACCAAATGTGACCACCCCACACACACACACACTCTCTCTCTCCGTCTCTGCTGGCACCGTTACCGTCGTCGTCTGCCTGCTGCCAATCGCTCTGCCGCTGGTCTTTGTTCCCAAGGCATAAATTATCGATAATGCGACCTGAGCCAGCCTGAATGATTCGCTGGAAACTAGGTCTGAATTCCCTTTCCTCGTTTTCACAAAAGCCTTTGTTCACCACTGTTTTCCACTCTTTGTTGAGAATTTTTCTCTTCAGCGCCAGAAAAGTGTAAAATATATATATATATATGCCTGCTTTTGTTGATACTGTACAGAAAGACTTCACACTGCTTTTCCCGATCGCTTCTTTCCACGTGTTTGAAACAAGGGTCACGGTCACGTTATCTTTTGTCCCCGACGTGTAAAGCGATGGAGCGAACATTAGAAGCGGCCCCGAAAGACAGGGAACTTTTTGTATGCACGCACTTTTAACCAGGATGTGTGTTGTCCGTCAACTCGGACATGGTACAACTACCTTACATCCTAGGCACAACCAAAATGATAATGTGTCATATTCACAGCCGCAAGACCTACAATGACCTCATGTTTTCAACCAGCATATAAGCACTAAAACAACAAAAACAAACAAAAAGAGGGAATGGCGTTTGGATGACGTGTCATACATTGCCAGAAAAAAAACCAACATGAACAAACAACAAACAAACGATACCCTCCCTACCCCCCCCCCCCCCCCCAAAAAAAAAAAAAAAAATAAAAAAAATTCTCCAAAGCGTGCACAGATTATGATATAGTGGGACAGTAGATGAGCGGTGCGGAAAATCCAGTCAGTAACTAGATATGGGGCAAGCGGTAAAAATAAGTGACCTCTGTGGAACCGCCGACCAACATATCAAAATCAGGTCACTGCCGTGATCAAAGAAACGTGGAAGGACTTGTCGGACACAAGGAGAATGATCGTCTACATCTTTCAGAATTCAAGCACAAAGGAACTTGACTTCATTCTGTAACTACAGATACCTATGTATGTCACGCCATTCACTGTGACACTCTACTCATTTCATCTTAGTTTTCAGTCCCAACATGCTGATGATCACAGAAAGTGGTGATCACTAAAATAAAATTTAAAAAAAAAAGAACGATTAAACGGACTGATTTTCTTTGGTGAGACTGAAAGTGTATGTGGTTTAGAAGCGGACCGGACGGACCAGAGAGACGGTAGACAAACCTGGCGCCAGCACATGCGTATACAGTTCTGTCAACAACACAACTTTGCCACAATACAGAAACAACTGTGAACACGGCCAACTGACAGACAGCTCATGTTTGACAAACTGCAGCATACTGTACACACTACCGCAACATCAAACATGTGCATCCTGACATTCATAGCCGCTGTTGCTGATGTTTCTTTTCAGTGGGGATTTTTTGTTGTCGTTTTATTGTGAAAGGCTAGTATTGTACAACCAAGCAGTGAAATAAATATAAGCTTCTCTGTACTTCACTCTGTAAACTACCCCATTCATTACTACCCACCCTTACTGTCCCATCAGCCTGCAAAGAAAAGATTGTGTCGACTGCTCTCTAGGGGCATTTCAATGTCAAGGTTGAAGTGTGGTGGAAACAAAAGCAATAAAGAGGGTGAGTCAAATCATCTTCAACAGCTTGTGGCAACATGTGGTTGCTACGGGCTTTTTCCCCCCAGTCCGTGCACCCGAGAAAGGCTGGACGGGGCGGTCATGGGGGGAAAGGAAGGGTATCTGTTGAGCTGTAGAAAGCAACCTGGCTGTCATTCGTTGGTTGATCTCGCACATGTGACCAAACGGTGTCAACAAGTCCGCCAATAAAACAAGTCTACGACTGTGTGCAGGCGCCCTATAAACTACATGGATTGACCATAAACGTTGCAGTAGTTATCTGATCTGTCGCGACCTAATTTCAGACGGTCCAGAAAAGCGAAAAAAAGGGGGGGGGGGGGCGAGCGGGGAGGGACTAAGGGACAGGACGGCTTGGACAAAGGAAGAGTTGAAAGCTGGGCCAGCGCTCAGAGACTGATCTGTGTGGCTGCCTGAAGGAGCTGCTACGTAGATCAATAACGCAGTGTATACATCAGCAGCATGCGAGTAGGCCGCAAAGCGGGTCAACGTGTATTGATCGATCAAGCCGATCATGGCCAGTACAGCTACAGCCGCCCAGTCTTTCTGGGTCTCAGCCCTTCACACGGGGCACACCACACAACCAGCCATGTTCTGTGGTCAGTGTGGTCACTATGTGTGTGTGTGTAAGACAAGCATCATGCGATTAGCCTGCCCTAGACACATTTACCGCGTCCGTTTTCCGTTTGAATTATTTAAAACCAGCACCTCAGTGCAGTCTTAAAACTGGCGTTCTACATGCATACGCTTCTGTTGTGTATTTAGCCGCCCACAATCGACAGTGATGCAAAGACTGTTAACCAAAGTAAACACTAATCAATACAAGACCTACCGAACCTGGAACCAAAAGCAGTTAGTAGTAGTACCCACACACACTCATACACACGCCCCCCCCCCCCTCCCCTCCCCAGCTCAAGGTATTGAGCCAAATGTGCAGGCTCCCCCCCCCCCCCCCCCCCGGGCTCTTGGTTCCCACCAAACAAACCCTGTTCCCATGCGGGCGAGAGTAACAATATCCACTAACGACCCAACAGCAAAACAGACACTCACAACAATCCTGAGAGTAGCCGGGCCACTTAGCTGTTGATCACACAAGCTCAACTACATAGCCGCTCTGACTGTACATACAAACTGTAAACTCAACACTAGTATAAACTAAATACTGAGGGAACTGAGAGTGATTTGGCAACAGAATACACCACTCAGCTCCCCCATACACGTGTGTGTGTGTGCGCGCGCGCGTGTCTGTGAGAGCGTGCGTGTGTATGCCCGCGTTAAGCCGTTTGCGTGCGTACACAGACAGACACTCCTTGTAAGAGCATCGTCATGAGCCACTTATGAAAGAAAAAGAAAAACAAACAAGCCTGAGTACCCCCCTCCCCCCCCCCCCCCCCCCCCCACGTCTAAGACAAAATCCCAGTGTAAACTGAAAGCACGAAACACAGTAAAAGCCCGAAGACAACCACCCGTCTACTGAGGCTGAGGTCGTCATAAGGCGGTAATGTTTCTTCCCTAACTCCAGACTAATCGAATCAGGTCCCATATCCAGCGCAAGCCCCTTCATTCTGCACCAGTCCTTGATGAAATCCTCCTTACCTCTCCCGCCTGTAATAAAGCCTGACAACTTGTCTTATTCGAGGCCGACTTCTGGGTCGGTGGCGTGTTTAAGACGTCCCCCTTGGAGAAAATCAAGAATTTCCTTGTTTGCGTGGACAGGAAGAAGTTGTACATTACCTGAGAGTCGGCTTGGGTGAAATTTATTCGCCTCCCTCTCCGAAAAGGAAATGGAATTGATGATGAGCGTGTGCTCATGTAGAAAGTGCGCCAACCATGCAAGTTTAATCTAGTCCTAGTCACCGAGTGCTAATACCGTGACATACCTAGCTTAGTTCTGCGCCTTGACGGCTGGTGGGGGGGGGGGGGGGCGGGATGTATGAGAGGGGGGAAGGGCTGACCATCCTTCCTCCCCCACCCCCCTTCCCAGGAGTCAGTGGGAAACCCAGTTCTATCCGTGGAAAATGCAGCTGTACGTCACACACCCCTTTCTGTCCCTGTTGGGGGGGGGGGGGGGGGACACTGGTGACAAACGTTTCTTGCAGCTTTAACCCTTATCAACCCAACAACAGAGAAACTGGATCACTCCTTAAAGTCTCAACAGGTTTGTCAGGCACACATTCACAACCATGCTATGGAAAGCTTTATACATCAGATGGACTTGATCTGCGCATCACACTCGTTCACTTGGGCCACAATACATCTGAGAGTGAAACCACTGTGTCAACCCGGGTTAACCTATACATGGGGCGGCGGTTTTTAGGTTTTTATTGTCATGAGCAAAAAGCACCTGGACAAAATGTAATAAAGAAAAAGTCATGATGGGGTGGTCTGTTGTTATACTGTTGTTGTTGTTGTTTTTTTTCCTCTAGTTTTCCGTTCCATCAACAAGAGACTATTGTTCTGTCTGTTGGTAGACACTTGCGGCTGAAGGTCATTCAAGCACTTCATAGTTCTCTCTTGTATTGGTTCCATCACTCTCATATTTGAAACATGGTGTTAATGAATGGCAGAAAGATGTAAATGAGAAAGACAATAAATCAAACCATGTAGCATGATGACTCACTAATATTTACTACTACTTATGAGTCAGACTGACACATGACAATAACTCACTATCTACACCATACATCTACTGTTAGAACAAAACAGCTGTATATATATTTATCTATCATCTACTCCCTGGAATGAACTTGTCAATTATATTTAAACTCAGTCTCAGTATATATGACACACATACAAGGTGTGGAAAACTTCACTGAATGTGCGTTAATTATGTGCATCAGAATCAGTCACATGGGTCACAATATTGTATGTGACACCATTGTAGTGACTCTGGCCGTCACCTAAGTTGTCCTAGAAGTGTACCGCACACTAAGCAGACAATGCTATTTGGTTGCGGACTGAGGAACTGATTGGTGGCTATTTTTAGAAGATTTGTCGCGTCTCAGTCTGTTCAGGAATGGATCGTAGGCTCAAAGAAAGTGGTATTACTCTAATGTACATGTATACTGTACAAGTCCTGAAAACGGTTGTGATGACCATATGAAACATTCTTCCATCTGGCACATGTATAGCTTTAGAGTTCCGAACGTGGCAGGTTTTCATCTCAGTGGCATCAGGAACACAGAGGTTATGTACGAATACAGCATATGTATAAATAATATAACCTCCAAAACCTGGGTATCGTGTACATGTAATACATGATTTTTCAATACTGGAACTTTGAAAATGTCACAGCGACTGCTGTCTTTGATGTCAATTGGAGTTTACCAACAGTTTGTTGTCTCTATAAAATTCCCAATAACTTTATCTAGATAATAATAATAATAATAATGACGACTTATAAGGCGCCTATACATGAAATAAAACAGGCTCTAAGTGTCGTACATCATAACTACATACACCACTTTCATACACAGACTCACAGGGAACATTCAAAGTTAAACAATAACTCACAACAAGCAGACTGACACGGTGTGGAAGGGCAGAGTAAATCAGTAATCAGTTTTAAATAGGTGGGTTTTGAGGCAGTGTTTTAGATACACCAATTGTGATAATTTGTTGTTGATGTTGTTGTAATATGTCAGTTACTGGAAGTTCATACACCCTACACTCATAAACCCAATTCACTCCTTCAGTGGTGGGGGAGAAATCAAAACAACAACAGGCTGCACGTGATTTCATGATATATGTACGTGTGTGTGTGCATGTGCGTGCACGCATGCATGCGTGTGCACTGCAAAGAAATCAAACTTTTCACCGTTTTACACCCAAAGCCCACCAGTTAACATGATTTACCAAGTTTGTTTTTCAAAGACAAAAGTTAACCATGGTCCTGTCTGTATAGAACACAGTGACTTTTAACCCCCGGGGCGGTTGAAATCTGGGCTAACTGCGCTCTTCACGTGCTCCAACACTCACTGCGCTCCAACAGAAAACTGTGTTAATATTCCAGATGACCTTCACCAAATGATACACGTACATGTGTATGAACGAATTTCCGCTTTCAGTGTCACCCACTTTAATGCACATTCCATAGGCATGATTGTGTAAACACAGCAACTGTCAACAACAATGCAGCTGCACTCAACCAGAAAAATGACAACACCTGGCACTACAACTTGTAAAACCTACCCTTTCATATCTTGATTTTTATCATGAAGCATCAAGCACTACACAACAGACGCTCAAATGACAATTTAGTGGGAACCGAGCAAATATTGATTTTTACTATCTGAGTTTCACTAGGGCAACCTGTCTATAAAAGGACAATTAGTACAAGCAGCTTGAAGATGAAAGTAACTGGTGCATCACCTGCTTTTTTCCCAGCATCAGTAACTAGGGGAAAGACCAGCAGAACAACTTAATCAGTGACACAGTACATGTACCCGGATGTCACGTGACATAAATACAGGTCATCCTGTAACGCCTTACGCATGACCCGTTTTCTTGATATTCATTTATGCATGACCAAGTACTTTGTTAAGTCATGCGTTACAGGGGTAAGTAACCTACTGCAAAGGGGTGAAAACCCTTGTATGTAAATGTCCTGACCTAGTATTCAAGTATATCATGACAGTAGTAATACTAGTATATAATATGTGAAATCCAACTTTACAGGCAGAGTGTCTGTAAACACAGGTTCCCAGTGAAGGCGCTATTTCACCAGCTTACTGACAAGTGGGCCACGGATGGCGATGTGTGTAATCAATGACCCATTCATTCAGTGATCCACTGTGAATAGTCCACCACAACCTGGCCAGTGCTTACATGTTTGGCCATATCTCCACCGCATTATAAAGATTTCTATGCAAGGATAGATACAACCAGATCAATAAACAGGTCAAAGTGGTGCTAAGGGCCATCACCATAGTAACCTAGTTTAAAACCAACATAACCAGTGTACGTAGTGTACAATTACAGGGGCCGGTGCCCATTTTCTGAAACACGCTGGATTTCCAGAGTGAGAACTTACAAAAATTACATTTTTCAAAACTGAGAGCTTAAGAAAATCAAAATTTTCCAGACTGAGAACTTCAGAAAATGAAATTTTCCAGATTGGCAAAATCAGCAAGCTATAAGTTCCCGATTAGAGGGTGACCGCTGAGAGTACTTGTAACGTCACACATTGAGCACAGCGTATACAAAGTATGTGGATGCCCTCTGCTGACAGCAGACACACACATGAACTACGTGCATATATATATATATATATCTTCAACAAAGAAGCGACTGTCACTGTCAATTTCTTCACTGATGTCCATGTTCACAATTCAATTTTCTGTTAACATCCTGTTCACCCTCCCCTAACCAGGACCCCCCCCCCCCCCCCCCCCCCCCGGAAAAGATATATACCTGCAGTTTAGCAGCTTACAGGCTGTTCATAAAGCAAACATGAGTATATTCAGTAATATTACACTCTTATGGTTACTTGTGTTGACAATGAGCAAATGTACACATCACCCATGGCCATCTGACGCACAACCCTATGAGCAGAGGAGTTACTTCCAAAGGGAGGTTAATCTTCACTCGAAATGCTGGATGATACTAAGGAGTATGGAGATTTCACTCCCCTGGTTGCTCTGTATTACCATTACACACACCAAAGTTCGGAGAAATAAACATGTGTCATGTTAAAAATGGATGCGACTGTCTCAGTTGTCTAAACAACACATGCATACCTCTGACTCTGAGAGTGCTTTTTTTTTTTTTTTTAATTAAATTAAGCAACAACCAACACTGTATACCTTACACTCCTCTGCTCTACTCTAGTTTTGGTATAAATAGCGTAAGGGAAGTAATTCATTCAAAGTACTGAGCCTAGAGTGTGCCCAGACCCATCCCATTCCCTGCACCCATTTTCAACTCCTGTCAGAGTTTATCAATAAACAATACCTTGCAAGGCAGGTTAAGCATGAAGTTCCAAGTTCCAAATGGTAGGACAGAGAGGAGCAGAGAGGATTCAGAGAGAGGATTTAGAGACGAGTTTTACAGAAAGTGGATGGAGATGGAAATGAAACGAGTATTTCAGCATTATCACAAGCGAGGCATGCAAAACTTCTGGACGTTGTCAGACAACAAAGGCTTAGACCAGCAACAAATCTGACGAAAGAAATATGCGGTGAATTATAAAACAGCTGTTTCGGTAGCCACCCCATGAACAGGGAAAGGGCATTTCTTTCACCGCCCTGTTCGTGGGGTGGAGAATATGCCTTCCTGAGATTTGAGACTTTAACAGTTGGTGGGGTGGAGAAGCTCATCAGAAAGAGGAAGAAGAAAGACCAGTCCATGAAGTACTTCATGACAAGTGAAGAACTGTACATCATCTACATGTATCAGAAAATACACAAATTCTCATTGCCAAAGGTCAACAAGATGATTGCCCATTTGAAGATGCGCTATTAGATCACTGTGGATACAGTGATGTTATTCATTCCTTTTTGTGAAGAACGTCAGCACAGGAGAAATAAACCCAGCATAACCAGCATCGTTGTGAAGATTTGTGCTTGCCAGACCTCAATTTGAGGGGACAGGGCAAAACTGTATGTAGTGTTGATGGCTTCCATTTCACATTGTCTACTTTCTACAATACTGGCCATGTAATGTTGACGACTGTATACATTCTACGAAAAACCCGTAGAAAGTATGCAAACATAAACTTTCAACAAATGTCCATATGAATTATATATTCTACGATTTTTGCCTATTGTTTATAGAATGTGTACATTCTATGTGGGTCAACATTCTATACAATATGCATACCATTACCACCTGACTTATTACATACTGTTCACCGACTCATGCGCAGTCTCATGGATGACATTTTCTTTCCATCAGCCCGACATGCCAGTAACCCAGATTGCCGTATGATTGATAAGACCTTCAGTACACATGTCAGCCAATAACGCAACACAACTGCTGATTCTGTAGTTTGCATACTGCAGGAGCTTTTACAGTCGTCTGGCTCCGCTCCGTCAACAATGTCTGCAGGCACGGAGTTTGTGGAGTGGGAGTGGAGTCCCATCCAGACAGTGATGCCTGCCAACCTGACAAACATAAAACCCACCCACCTCCACTCAACACACACACACACATGATGGCAAAGCAACCCAAAAAAAAAAAAAAAAAAACCTAAGAAAGGTGAAAGATCTTACCGGTCAGGTTGTCAAGCATGTAAGACAACAGTTTCTGTGATCCATTGGGCTCCTGGTAGATGGATAGCAGATCTGGTGATAAAGGGTTGCCTTTCAATGCTGCACACACAAAAAAACAACAACAAAAAACATAAAGCTTGGCTGTCAAATAATAATAACAATGAACAGTACTTGTTTAGCGCTTAATCTCAAAGGAAGCAACTCATAGCGCCACACACACACACACACTGCCATGCTTGATTTTGGCATCAGACATCAGTCACACACAAATTCATTTTCCAAATGTCTTTCTTACAAAGGCAGACCTATGTGCTATAGTCCATTTGCCGGAAAACTTATCATTTAATGAAATTTCCATAATCACAAAAAGTATGCTGTTTTCAGAGACCCAGCTGGATAGTTTTTTGTTTTACTGTACATGTTGTAGTTTTTGCTCATGTTGGTCGTGAGCTGGTCTTTGTTGCTTGAGCAGTGTGAGGCCACAAATAACTAACTCCAGTAATTTCCCCTTGAACTAGTCAATTTCACCAGTATATGCCTGTCCATCGTTGTAAAATGTGCGTGTAGGTGAGTAATCGGCGCACTGTGTTTTATTTAAAGAAATGCGCCCTACAAATACCATTTATTATTATTATTATTGCTCTGCACATGGGGATTCTGCGTCAATTAGGTCAAACTGTTGAGTTTCTGTACCTCTACTAGGCCCCATGTTCAGATGTAGGTGTACCGCAAGATTGCCACTGACTGTGAGGCTCAAGTCATAAACACAAGATGCCTTTTGCTTTAGTGGTAGAGGTACTGAACATGCACGTGAAACATTCAGACATCACTTTATACTGGACATGCCGAATACAATGCAAAATGTGCCAGGAGACAGCATGTAGGCCTGTTTAGGGTTGAATTCGGGGGGGGGGGGGGGTCGTCATAGTTCACTAGCCACCCCAAGCGTGAAAGCTAAACGGTGACAGATAGATGGGTACAAAACGGAATTTGATTGTGTCTCTGAGTCAGGTACATGGGGTACAATGTTTGAGGAAAGTGAATCCTTTCCTGGAAATCGGGAAAAAACGTCACCTACATTTTTTTTTTTTGGACAAACAGACTACATCATTTCTGCACCACTGTGAGTGTGACCAACAATCAGGACAAATGTCCTATACCGTTACAGTCAGCCAGGACGTTTGTTCTGTTACAGTTCCTACAGATCTATATAAAGCCTTGCGTTTGGTATTTGTCTTACATCACATTTTCCTAAGTTACAAATGACAAGTTTTCAGTTTGCAAAACTACTAGATTAACACACTCACAAAATTTACTCAATACCTGTCCACTGTAACAGAAAGGCCACCCATTACAACATGCATTGAAATATTTGTTGTCTGAGGTCTTTGGCCTGTTGAACTATTGATAACATGGAGGATGCTGGGTTTACAAGTATCACAGGGGGTGTGGAACAGTGGTTGTTTTTTGTTTTTGTTTTTTTTTGCTGCACTAACTCTTTGCAAGCTCCAGCGGTGTTCCTCCAAGGTCATGGCTGGAATCCATGGAAGGCTTGGAAGCTGGGGAACTTTTTACTGTGCATGATGATGAAGATGAGGATGAAGGTACGATGATGCTATGGAGGTCCACGTGGTTTGGGTTGGTCAGTGATCGCGTTAACCGGTAATTACCGGTAAAATACTCTTTGCAAAACCAGAATACCGGAAAAATTTGGAGCTGCGGGTCCCAGGGACCGGTTGTAATTTGCTGGGACTGGTAAACACTGTGGCCTCTGATGGGGGGGGGGGGGGGGGGGGGGGGGCCTGTGAACTTCTGTCAGTTTCAGCAAACGTTAATCACTGTCACAATAGTTTGTTCTCCACTGGCCAGGGCTTCTTTGTTCTTGGGATGGACTCGCTGCTATCTTTACCTCTCGTACCGATACAGTGTTGCGACACTGTGATTGTGTTTAGGTCGATTTGCAGTGTAATTCTTATCACTGGTTTTAATTCTCGTGGGACCGGTTCTGACACAGGTTGTTGAGTGACAGTGTGGGGTAGTCGCTGATGGGACCGGTTTTCAAAATTCCTAGCGCGATCACTGGTTGGTTAGTTATTTATTTAGGGCTTAACGCCGCACAAGCAACACATGGTTTGGGACTGCGGGACATTCCATGCTTCCCGTAATAAATGTCCCGGCATTAACCAGACCTGGGAACTATGGCACCAGTGGTGCTGGTCGTGTAATCATCCACATCATGAGATGTGTCCTACCAAGGGAAGCACCCCAAAAGTCACACCCACGAAGTGCGCAAGTCTCAGCTGTGTGGCACTAGCCTCCCCTTTGGACCCAGAGCACATCCGCTCTGGGCAGTAGCCGATCTAGGTAGGAAAAATCCCACTTGCCTCACCTGGGATTCGAACCCAGGTCTCCTGGTCCATGGTCCGAAGTACTAACCACTACACTACAGGGGCCAGTGGTATGAACAAAGTGGAGGTCTGAGGTTCTCCCAAGGCTTGTCAAAGTGACTTTATGGCTTGCCAAAGACAGACTTTATGGCTTGCCAAAGACAGACTTTATGGCTTGCCAAAGACAGACTTTATGGCTTGCCAAAGACAGACTTTATGGCTTGCCAAAGACAGACTTTATGGCTTGCCAAAGACAGACTTAATTGCATTGTAGTATACATATCATACAGGGAACATCAGAAATACATATAATACAGGAGAAACATACCCAAGTTTTGAAGCTGAAAAAGCCTCCCCAACTCGAACGGAAGCGATCTTAAGTAGTTGTAGCTTAGGAGAAGTTCCCGAAGAGTGTGCAGGTCACCGAGTTCCGACGGTAAACTCCGGAGCTTGTTTGAGGATAAGTCCAAGTAGGTCAAGTTTACAAGGTGACATATTTCTGGAGGCAGACGCCCCAAACTGTTGTCATTGAGGTAAAGGGAGGTAATATGTTGGAAAGCCCATAGTTGCGGGCACAGGTTGCGCACAGTTCCTGCAAAAAAACAAAGCATCCTCAGAAACACTGCTGTCATCGCTGCCACTTGCTGAGGGCCGGCAGAAAATTCAACATGTGAAAGACGTTAAACTAAAAGCAAAATCCACTGCACTGCAGATCTGCTAAAAACAATCAAATGGGGGGGGGAGTGTTGGTTCTGCTCTTGAAAATGTTTCATGTATCAAGCCATAACATCATAGTCAATGTCTGGGTCAGAGTGGGACAAAAAGTGCAGGCAAGCAAGCTTGTTCTCTTTATAACCATGCCAAATATGTTGTGTAAGGCTTCTAATATTGAGGGCTGAAAACTTATAAATACAGTAACTGCAATGTCCACACAGAGCATCAGTTCCTTCAAAAACAGAATTAGGCATTTGGAAGTGGCATTATGACCCCCAGCATCTACTGATCCAGTTACTTTAAACTCCAGCATATGTAGCCGCCAAACATTATGATTCATGCACCTCCTGTGGAAAGCTATGTATTATACCCTGGCTTCCTGTGCACACACACACACATGAAGGTAAACACAATAAGCCCTAAACAAGGGCAAGGTTCGATGAATGTTTTGAAAGCCACCCAACATCACTGGATGCGCAAGATTTTGGATGGAGAAAATTCTGCCTTTTATCAGACAATAAAGTTACATGGAACTGACTTGACCTGAAAAATGGATCCAGGTGTGAATTACACAGACCCATATTGTTACGTGCACATGAGTCACAACACTTGAGTTTCAGAGCACACAAACCCATATTTTATTCCAATTAAACTTTTAATTTACAATGTTATTTCCTGTCATAAGGGCCATGTCTATGACAGGTACTCACCTGAGATCTCAAGTTCATACCAAGATGATCGCTTGCCTGCTGCTACATCAGCAGCAGACATAATGGTATGTACCCTTCGAGGGTTGGGCGGCTCGTACTTTTCCTTTGGCATTCTCTAAAATTTAATGTGCACTGGAAATGAAAAAGACACATGGTGTTAAAGTCATATAAGAAGTATAAATTTGTAAATAAACATGAATTTTGGAAAAATATGAACTTAAATAACAGACGTCCACACAATATGTCACATTTCTCATCCCACTGAAGTAGTGGTTTGCTGAACAGATGTGCAGGTGCCCTTTCAACATGTGCTGAAAAAAAAGTCTGGAAAGTTCTTCTGTTTAGAGCGACACGGTTCACCATTTCACAGAATGTTTGGGTTTCTGTGTGGACGAGGTAAGTTCACTTAGAATTATTATACCTATTCGCTACAAAATGAAACTGAACACTTATTTGCTAATTCAGCACATGCCTGTGTTGATGTTTATTCTGTTGATACAAAATCTGTCGTGTGAACAAATGAGGAGTTTCGTAACAACTTAAGCCTGTCCTTCTCCACAACCACAAGCTCACAAAGTGACGGTATCATTACTGTTTGTACCTGCATCGATATGTCGAGAATATACCAGACAAACTGACTGATATTGTGACAGTCAGCTGTCCTCCTTTCGGGTTGTCTTCTCTGTCCGTCCGAACGCAATGGCTGATGTGTTTTCATTGGTTGTGTGGGGCAATCATCAAAGAAGGCTTCTGATTGGCTAAAATAGAAGTTGAGCACTAGCAAAACGAAGAGTTTATCGTCAAACATATCCTGAGTAGAGTGAAAACAACATGAGTATTTTTCTGCAGAGTCTGGTCTGTTTATGATTAATTAAAAACTTTGTGGGAGAAAATTGATTTGACGATTATTCAGAGTAGGCTCCCTTTATGACACAAGGTCATCATGGCGTCTTCCATGCTCTCTGGTAATATGAAAGACACTGGTTAAAGTGTGAAAGCCAAACACTGCAGATACTTAAAACAAAAAGCTTACACTGGATTCAACACTACACTGTCGTTTCTCTGTCTGTGCTATCTAACGCTGTTGCGTTTTCTAGTATCGGCTACAACTCTCTCGGGCCGTGTAGTTTACCACCATGTTTACAGTTTAGAGCATAGGTCGTCATTCGGGAGGGTTCACCAAGATTGGGGTTTTGCGATTTGGCAGAGCGACAAGAACTGTATGCGTGTTTTGAATGTTGCTCCAGATTAAGTGCATCTTAAGTAATTAAGTACGCCATGGTCTTCTTGCTACACAAATATACCTGAAATTTACCAAGTGCTGTTGTGTGATAGTGCTTGCGGTAAGAATTTCACTTGCATTTTCTTCTTCGTTGAAGGTCTGCGATCCCTGTTGCTGGTAACAGCAAGTCGACATGCAGTGGACCAGTGCATCTGTTTATCTCCTGCTGTGATGCAAGTCCGCCATAAGGTGTCAAAAAAGACTCGAGCCAGAGCTCCTCACGTACCCCAGGAGAAGGAAAAGTGGACAAGAACTTTGAGAGAAAAGTATTTGCTTTCAGGAATTTTGCTTCAAGTAATTTTGCTTCATGACTATCTTATCATAAATGCTTGTTACTGTTTTTTTCCATCGTTGTTTTCTTTTCTTTTCTTTTTTTTTTAATAGCATTGGAGACCACTCGGTTGAGAGACCAAGAAGTCACCAAAGGTGTAACAAAGATGTGTAGCAAACAGATTTATTCATCAGGTGGAATCCAGTCATGCACAGTGACCACAGATGCTAAAATCATTTTCCCTAATGCAGAAATATATTTCTATAATGTCAGTGTCTTATACCTGTGTTTATTCTTCTTTTTTTTTCTTTTTTTTTTAGATCTGCACAGGTGAAAGATCCTCGGCAGACAAATTCTCCTGTATTTCTTTCGCGAGTGCCTGTGGATGATGTGTGGATCCGGACGTACTATCCACAGCCGAAATTCTCCTTGGAAGAAACGATCATCCGTCACAAGGAGGCTGCCGACCCGACCATGCTTGACAACATGGAGGGCTTAGTCTATGCAGACATGGAGCTTGACATGAAAACTGGCAAAAAGGTAATGAACAAAAATGTGAACAAAGGTCTGAATACCAAAAGGTTCAAGACATTCTTAGAGGACAAGGAACAAGACAAGTTTTGTTGCCAGTTGTTCAGCTAAGTAGCCTTTGTCAGGGACAACAAACAAATGGTATGGTATGGTATGGTATGGTAGACTTCTCCTCGGCGCACATATCCATCTCTGCTGAAATGCTCACGGCGCCGCAGGGCTGGAGGACGAAGCAGTGAAAGCCTGCTGCCGTTAAGCGCTACTTTGTGTGCAAACCTCCACCCTGCTATTGACTCTGGTGCGTGCGACAGTATTTCTGTTTACCACGCCACCGGCCACAGCCTACTCTTTTTCGAGAGATGAACGTGGGATTTTTAGCGTGCACACTTGATGTTTGTGTGTGCGTGTGTACACGAAGGCGAGACAGGCACCGCAAACGAGTGCACATAGATTTGACTCGATGGGACAGCACTACTTAACTTGATATTCATAGAGAGCAGCAGCAGCGACTGTATCCTTTTTGCTGATTGCTGTTGTTGTTTTACAACTGCATAGTTACGGTATCACATTTTTTGTGTCTTTGAGACTATAAGTATAATGAAAGTAAGTAATACATGCCTTTTTTAATTTGTTTTCCAGACTAAGTTCCTGAGCAATGTCAAGGGCACAGTATTGTTACCTCATGATTTTGAACAAAACGTGGAACAGCAGAGGATAGCAATATTTTGCCAGGTTTGTACGTGCACACTTTTTTATCTTTTCATTTCTGACAACTTTTAGGGAATTTGACCCAACTGTATGCGCTGTATGCAGTGACTGATGGGCAGTTAGCCTGCTGTATGCAGTGACTGATGGGCAGTTAGCCTGCCGCAGTCAAACCAGTATGGTATGAATGTTTGACCTTTTTTTTTTTTTTCACATAATGACCAACAGTTTTAGCATGCCAGGTTTTCTTTTGAAAACATACTGCATGCATACTTGAATTTTAAATACTTTTTTACTTAATTTGTAAGTTAAAGTTGTATAAAGCAAGGAAGATGGTCCCCCTTTCTATTCCTTGCGGTCATACAAGTTTCAGCTCTGACATTGGTGGGAAAAATACATGTGTGTCGACACCAAGCACACACACATGCATGCATACATGCACACACGCACGCACGCACACACACACACACACACGCACGCACACACACACACAAAACAGTTGCTGGATCTGTAAAAGACCTGCACGATTGCAATCTGCATTGTTTGTTTATGTCTTCCAGAAAGAAGAGGATGTGGCAAAAGCCAAAGATTTGGGTGCAGCATTTGTTGGGGCCGGAGATCTTGTCAAACAGGTACAACGTCTGTGTGTGATGCAAATTCCTTCTTTCAGTCAGGATATTTATGTTCACGTTGCAGTGTCTTATGCTTCATGACAAGGATTTAATACTAATACTGCTACTAATAATCACATTAGTATTTGGTGCTTCATCAAGATTCTTGTACCACTGTGCTAAAGTTAACATCACCTGATGATGAGACACAGACTGAAGACACGCACTTCAAGTAACTCGGCAAGACAATATCAGTCATCTGCCACCATGACAAAAAGAAAAACATGAACTGCGTACATCATAACGTGTGTGTGGGAGCACAAGTGTGTGTGTGTGTGATTGTGTGTGTGTGTGTGTGATTGTGTGTGTGTGTGTGTGATTGTGTGTGTGTGTGTGTGATTGTGTGTGTGTGTGTGTGTGTGTGTGTGTGTGTGTGTGATTGTGTGTGTGTGTGTGTGTGATTGTGTGTGTGTGATTGTGTGTGTGTGTGTGTGTGATTGTGTGTGTGTGATTGTGTGTGTGTGTGATTGTGTGTGTGTGTGTGATTGTGTGTGTGTGTGATTGTGTGTGTGTGTGTGATTGTGCGTGATTTTGTGTGTGTGTGTGTGTGTGATTGTGTGTGTGTGTGTGTGATTGTGTGTGTGATTTTGTGTGTGTGTGATTGTGTGTGTGTGATTGTGTGTGTGTGTGTGATTGTGTTTTTGATTGTGTGTGTGTGTGATTGTGTGTGTGTGGGTGTGTGTTAGTGCGCTGCTTTTGTAACTGGTCTTGACGACAAGTGATCTGTGTTTCTGCCTGTGCATGAAGACAAGTGATCTGTGTTTCTGCCTGTGCATGAAGACAAGTGATCTGTGTGTCTGCCTGTGCATGTATGAAATGCCTAATGGGAACGATTTAATCCATCTGTGTAATAGGACCCCAAGTGTAAGTACTTTTGCTGTCAATGTCATAGTTTATTGATTTACTTTCCTTGCTTCCAGGTGTTTGATGGTTTGATAGACAAGGATGAAATAGACACCGTACTGTGTACACCAGACACACTGCAAGACCTCATACCGATACGCTCAATTCTTCGTGACAAGTTTCCTAGCAAGGCCAGAGGTGCGTGCTTCTCCTGTTTCTCTGTACATCTGTAAATTTTATTAACAGTACGTACACTTTGCGCTTACATGTTAAAAAAAAAAATTGAATTCTGTGTGTGTGTGTGTGTGTGTGTTAGCAGAGCATAATGATTATTTGATTTTTATAATTCTCGGTTTGGTGTATTTTAAGCCCTGCCTCTGAACAAAACTGTTCTTCTTCAGAACATTTTAGGAAGCTTTGTAAACCCTGGGTTTGTGTGTGTGTTTCACTTTCAGGTAACTTAAGCACCAACCTTGATGAGATGTGGACTCTGTTTACAAAAGGAGTAACATATTCTTCCCAAAAGAAGTCTGATGCAGTTGGAAAGCTGCAGGTGCCATTGGGACAGGCAAGTTGACTCAAAATGTTATTTTATCTGCTTTTGCTTGGTGCATATTGAGGTGTTTGTAAGTTGACAAATCTGTCTATCCTGTGCCTCAGTTAATTAAATTTTTACTCTGGTCAAATGCACTTTCTTTTGCTTTGTTTGCCCCCCCCCCCCACCCCCCACTTAATCTTTTAGTGTACCCCTGATTTTCCATATATTTAATTTCAGATATAGTTTGTCAGGTGCAGTAATGGTTTCTAGGCTAACTGGCTGGCTATCCATTCCTCAGGGTGTTGTATAGGACTTTACATGTGGTGTTGCCAGCAACCTTCAACCTCCATGCCTGAACATGCAGAATTTACACTGATATTGTGATAACGTTTTTAACCTGCTTTTCTTTTTATTTTCAGTTAAAAATGCCAGTTGAGGACTTGATGGAAAATTTCCTAACATATGTCAATGCTCTTTGTGAAGGAAGATCCAAGAGCCTAGGTAAGATAAATACCGGTCCATGTACTCTGTTCCTCCTCCTCTTTCTTGGAGACAGCAGTTCACCATTGCATACAACACCAGCTACCTCACTAGCCAGCCTATCATGCACTACAGTGCAACAAGGCGTACCCGCCCACTCACTAGCCAGCCTATCATGCACTACAGTGCAACAAGGCGTACCCGCCCACTCACTAGCCAGCCTATCATGCACTACAGTGCAACAAGGCGTACCCGCCCACTCACTAACCTCACCTGTTTGCAGTCATGATGTATGTCATGATTTTGGATCTGTCTGGATCACAGATGTGAACATACCGTATCCTCACCCCCAGCGGTTATTGTCTGTTTTATGCAGGTCCTTTCATCACCAAGGTCTTCATTATTGCTCCACCCTCACGTGAACGATTCCTTCTGAAAGTGGAGGACTACGTCCCAGGCTACGCGACCAAAGAAAGGAAGGACGATGAAGATTCAGACAGCGATGATGAGGATGAAGAACGAGGGGCTCGCAGAAAATAAACGAGATTTATGGTAGTTGTTTGCTTTTGAAGCAGCTTGTCAAAACTGAAGGTTACACATCAACATTTCTCGGTTGTGTACTGTTGGTGTGGTAGATGTTCTGAGTGGATTGTGTTCTGTACGATGTTCAAAGTGCGAGTTCTAGGCTGGAGTGTACGGGATACTTAGTACAGCCCTCGTTTGTAATGTTAAAGTTTTGATTTTATCATTTATTTTGCTTGTGTATGTCAGAGAGAGAGAGAGAGATCTGTCAATGTATGCAGTATGTGAATAGAATAAAACTTCATAAAAATGGACCAGTAAAAACTGTACTCTCTTTATTTGCTATTCCCCTCAAAGTGCACTTCAGTATAATCTACACAAGTCTGTTAGGGCCATTCAAGCCTCTTACAAAGAGACTACACACAAGCCTGTTGCAGTATGTATGCTAACATTGGTATGTGGACAGGGGGTGGGGGACGGGGAGTGTTCCAAGCACGAAGATACCTCTGCAGTAGAAGAACTGGGCTGCTACATTGATTTAAAATAGTGAGGTCGCCAAGACATTTCCTGAAATCTATAGCTGCATGCAGACCACAAAACCAAATACAATTATCATCTACACAAAGAAAGTAATACATAGCTGAGGTAACAGCAATCGTCAAACGTTGCAGGAACTATCAGACATGTAGAAGACAGTAAATCTCTTGCACACATCTATACTACAATGATGGCAGAGACGGACACTTTACGATCTCTTCGTAATCTCGTTCGTCAACCAGTGTCAATCACATGCCCTTGATAATTTTACGATGAAAAAAATGACTTGAAGGCTACCTCTACCATACTGTTAGAATGGTTGATGAAAATTCCGTCATACCACAACACCCTGTGCACACACATGCAGTCTTGTGAACAATGAAGCTCTTCTTATTATATATACAGTGTATATCGAATCCTGAAAACTGCCCCACTCAGGTGTACATACAACGGTTAAGTCTCGCAGATGGACAAAGAACGAAACGTACATGTCTGTACAATATAGTGTTAAAAAGATACCAGCTTTGCTTTATGCTTGGTGGTGAACCTCAGCTGTGAACGTGATTAACGAAGAAAACATACTCAGGAGAAAAAGGTTAAAGGAAAAAAGAATCATACAGTCACTCATAATTTTTTCTTGTGCACATTATTCGCTACAGCATCTCATAATTGTGCTATTTACAGTGACATCTACACATCGTATATATTACTGAACTTTAAAAACGATTGTCAGGTCACCCACATGAACTAAGTGGTCACGTTATGCCAGAAATGACCTGCGTCTGTACAACCATACACGTGCATGCATTCAACAAAATCACAGGTGCCGTTTCCTAAAAAGCTCAGTAACTTGTCACTGGCTCAGCTCCAATTCAATTCAAACAAGGTACATTTTTATAATCACATAAACACTGTCACGCATCCATTGTCATGAAGTTAATCAGGCAGGTGGCAAATACATGTATACATGAGGTCCTTTAACCAAGCAAAACAAGCTCCAGGGGAAAAGTCATAATAAAAAATCTTTTCCGTACACTTCAGCAGAAAGAAAACATATGAGATTACAACCAAAGATGAGAATACAAATCCTCTAGCACAGAACTGAAGAAAAACGTGTACTACGCAGGACAGGACAAAAAATTCCATGAGGATCTAAAACAATCCAAGCCTGTAGAATGAATGCCTACGTGAATGTCAGACCTGCTTCCCGGTATACTACAAAGATCTTTTCAATGGCAGCAATGTAGGCAGCTGTGCGGAGGTCCAACCCCAGGTTGTACTGCATAGCTGTCTTCATGATGTTCTGAAAAATACCAGGTAAAACGTTCACATCAACTCAAACCACGGCTTAAAGGGAGGAAAAGTGTGTAGTATTTAGTGACATAGTGGCAAAGCAACAAGCACACATCTATACAGCAGATGCGTTACACTCGGGGTGTGTGGGGACATGCTCCCCCAGATTTTTTTTTTTTTTTTAATGAGACAAAAACGTTTAAAGGCGGAAACACTTCTTTTTCAAATAGATATTTTGGATTCAGACTAAAAGCAAAGCCGACATGTAATGCTAATAGTGTCTAGGGGCACGCTCCCCCCGATTTTGTGTGTTAATTACACTGAAGTCTGTGTAAATTGGTGCATTTTGACACAATTTCAAGAGTTTCAGATGAGGAAACACTTTTTTGGGTGGAAAGGTTTTAGAATGGGACTAAAATCATGCAGTTTGGTGCATTTTTGGCGTGATTTTAAGTGCTTCAAGCAGGAAATGCATTTTGAAAGGGAAAAAATTTTAATCAAAAGGGGTAATCCACCACTAAGTGGTAGATTTTCAGCCCTGTTTATCATTAGTGTTAATAACCACCATTACCAGAGAATATAAACATCAACTTAAACTTTGCATGCTCACCCTTGCAGATCTCTCCATGGTGTACTCTAGACCTGAGTGCACGATGTCTTTTTCAGAGGCACCCTGCAAGTCAGAAACCAGATGAAATGTTACAAAACTATGATACATGTAGCTTCATTGGAACCCTATGGTGTACTCTAGACCTGAGTGCACGATGTCTTTTTCAGAGGCACCCTGCAAGTAAGAAACCAGATGAAATGTTACAAAACTATGATACATGTAGCTTCATTGGAACCCTACTGGGTTCAGTGTTGAGAAAGAACATCCTGCATTATTTGTTGTAAAGGATCCTGCTGGACAAAACATTTTCAAATCTTCTGCATGCACCTTCTTTCAGGCCAGAAAATAAAGGTACATATCTGTACACTGCACAGAATTAGGCATGGTTTCAAACGACAGCGTTGTCTCCATTACAGAAGGATGAGTAAAAAGGGCAGTGTGGATAATGAGAGCTGTGCTTAGTGACCTGCAAAACAATGCAGGTTTTTCGTATCATCCAAACTTACATACCACTAGCAGGTTACAGGAGTAGTAATGCAGTACTCACAGCAATCCTCTTCTCAAAGTCATCACTTGGAACGATGGGAATCACTCCTCCATTCTTCCCAAACTTCCTCTCAAGTGACCTCTGTACACTCTCTGAAAAACATACCCTGACACCCTGTACCAACATGTGCTTGCTCACAACAGTCTATCCCAGCACTGACTGTTTGTCAGAAAATGCACACTGTTTTTCTTACTTAGTTATCAGTACGGTATTTCAGGAACTCCTGTATACACTTGTCATAGGAATAGAAAGTATGCTATATGTGCTTACCCTGTATACACTTGTCATAGGAATAGAAAGTATGCTATATGTGCTTACCCTGTATACACTTGTCATAGGAATAGAAAGTATGCTATATGTGCTTACCCTGTATACACTTGTCATAGGAATAGAAAGTATGCTATATGTGCTTACCCTGTATACACTTGTCATAGGAATAGAAAGTATGCTATATGTGCTTACCCTGTATACACTTGTCATAGGAATAGAAAGTATGCTATATGTGCTTACCCTGTATACACTTGTCATAGGAATAGAAAGTATGCTATATGTGCTTACCCAATTAGAAATGTTTTGGTTTTGCTATGCCTGTTCTAGTTTTTGCTCTGTGCATGGCCAATTTTGTGCAAATTAAACCGGTCCTACTAATTTCTGAAAACACTCTTAATACGGATAGAATTGGGTTCAAACATAGAAATGACAACACACAAACATGATTAAAGGTGAAAAAAGTGGCCTTAAAAAAAGCTAAAAGGTAAAAACGGTGATATTGCAGAAAATAACCAGACCGGACCAGAGTCGCTTCCCTTGGGAGACACGTTCATTTCGTCATGTTTTCTTGGAGTGAATAAGTACTTTTTTTCCTTTAAACTAGTTTAATGCCTCTTTTTTCACCTTTAATCATGTTTGTGTGTTCTTATTTCTATGCTTTAACTGCGTTCTACGCGTATTAAGAGTTGTTTTCGGTAATTAGTAAGACCCAATTAAACTACACACCTTCTGTATCTGTGCTAAGTCTAATGATACAAAGGTGGAGCATGGGACACCAACAAAGCATGTGCCATACGCCATCTACCAAGTATGCCTATTATATTTACTTTCCTGGATTACAATATATATCAGCTGGTCATAACTACACCCAAGTGTGCCGAGCAGCCATTATGACTATAAGCGTCAAGCAAGGAAAAGACTATTTCGCTTCTCTTTCCTCGTTTTGAAACATCTTGGGCACATTTTCATCGAGGTGGGTTACGTTTTGCAACACGCCTTCAGTCCAGTCGGGCCTCAGAGTCAGGTACACTTTTTCTTTGGGTGACATGTAAGTAAAATCTGTCATTTGTTGGTCATCATGAAAAAACAGTGTGCTTTTTCTGCAAACACCCATACTGTGATAACTGACTACTGACCCCTCTCCAGCGACTTCTGTACACTCTCTGTAAAACAAAAGTAGACATCTCGTGCTGAACATGGACCGCCTACTCACAACAATCTATCTCTTATGCTATGTGCTCCTCCCCCCTCCTCCCAACCCACCGCTCCCCTCAAGGTAGTAGTCATTGCCACTTTTCTGACCAGCAGAGTTTTAATCTCACCAGCCTCAGCCTTTTCTCATCAAACTTCAAAGTGAAAGTCTCCATCTTGGTCAATGAGATGCTAGACACACACACACAGTTACTTTTACTGCCACTGCTTAGATCTCAGCCAGGTGACTAGAACACTATTTCAAGTATTTGACTGCAACAGTAACAGAAACAGGAAAATTTCCTGGAGATGTCCATAGCATACATGTACACCCAAAACGGCCTCCCAACCTTTTTCTCCCCTTCCTCTTCTTCACGTAAAATTTGCAAACAGTACTTTTCTTTTGATTCAACTTAACTAATTGACCAAGCAAGGATTTTAAAAAGGGGTAACTCAGGTCACCAAAGACGACGAAGTACTTACCCAAGAGATGGTAGTTGGAGTCCTTCTCGTACTTGAAAGTCAAACGTCCGTAGCTGACATGATTGAGATTCTTCAGCCACTCAAAGTAAGAGACCGTCACACCTCCAGCGTTGATGTACAAGTCCTGCATCGTCACATACAGTACAGCAGATTGCTAAGCATTTTCACATCAACTAAGGCAGCAACAAAATTTTCTCGAGTTTGACAACAGAAGCAGGTAAGATGGAATTGGAAACAGGATTTGTAATACAGGTAATTTGTACATGTATCAGGATATCTGCTGCCTGAAATTGGTATGTGGGATAAAACGTTTGTCTCTTTTGAACAGCTGTTAAACCTTTGTCAAACAACGATGCACTGGCATATTGACAATGGATACTGTTACCATCTGGCTTTTGATGAGGAAATGCGAACATTCAGATGACGAGAAACCCCTAACACCAGCATAAAACACAAGCTACACATCAGTATAACCATCGAGTACTCACAGGAATGACCAAAATGTTCCTCTTCAAGAAAATCTCATCTGCTCCTACAGTTGTGGGTCCATTGGCACCCTCGGCAATGATCTGTGAACAGATTAAAAAAAAAAAAAAAAAAAAACTCTGATTTTAAAAAACTCAATCTTGCAAAGCTGAAATACGGTTTCAAGTTATACTGACACATATCTGTGAATTTTAATTAACTTAAAAACAAAATCACTATATCAAATATCTGTGGAACATATACAGACTTTGAATCGACGTAACAAAAGATTACCCCCTCCTGTTGGGACAACCTCTGGGCTTCAAAACAGCAAGCAAGATATGGAGACCGAGTGTACCTTTGCCTGCACCATGTGAGCGTTGTCTTTGGTGAACTGTTTCTCTCCAGCAGCAGGCACCAGGATATCACACTTCTCAAACAGCAAGTTGTCGTCATAGGCCTGGGCCCCAGGGAATCCGACTATCGTCCCGTTCTCCTGTAATCGTAACACATCTAGTACTGAGAATGATTCATGCTGCTGTAATTATATTTATAGCACAGTTATTGAGAACAATCTCAACAATCTCGAGCATTAAGTGAAAGAACTGGAACAGCAAGTGAACATTTCATTCACAAAAACTG
The DNA here is from genome assembly GCA_018292915.2 of Batillaria attramentaria. NCBI lineage: Eukaryota > Metazoa > Mollusca > Gastropoda > Batillariidae > Batillaria > Batillaria attramentaria. The sequence goes on along the minus strand of JACVVK020000026.1, from coordinate 2,279,391 downwards.
CTAACTGAAGAATTCACTTTATTTCCCATTGTCTGAGAATTTGTTCTAAATATGTTCCTGTAATTGAAAAGTACTCACTACTGGTTCCAATGGCACAGCTGCTTCACATCTAATCTCAATTAAGCCTGGCGATTCCCTGTTTAATTTCTTCCACAAAATGAGGCCAAAATCAAAGATGGGCAACAAGGAAAAAAAAAAAAATTTGGGCTCTGAGCCAGCATTCAAACTCACAACTCAAGCAAAGAGTCAAATCTTCTACCAGCTAGCTATTCTCAGCTTCCTGTCTCAGATAAGGGACTGTTTGAATGCAGGATAGACTGGTGTAGGGTGTACGTAATACTGGTAATCAGGAATGCTTCTATGAGCATGACGGTTCTTACAATTTTGTAGTCCTCAAGTTCACGTGGGCTGATGCCATCCTTGGGGTTGTAGATGCTTCCGTCTTTCTCCATCACACCAATACACTTAGCCCCCGCACGGTGCAAGTAGCGCATGCTGTGGAGACCGACATTACCGAAACCCTGAAGGATGAAAGTTTTGTCGCCAAATCCTGGAGTCAGACCCACCATGCTCATGTAACTGGCCTCCATGATGAAGTTGTGAACACCGTGGTACAAACCCTGCACACACAACACCAAGTAGGTGAGTAAACTTAAAACTTAGCCTGGAAAATTGTCAAATCCTGAATGTAAAGAAATGAAAGAACAAGTTCTGCACCTCAAAATATGTGTAGATGGGTGATCATTATGTGTAGATGGGTGATCATTATGTGTAGATGGGTGATCATTATGCGTGCAAGGTACATGATTCACATACAGAAGTTCCTCAAATATTCCACAATCGAGATGAACTGGGTATACACAAGTTATCTGAGCAAATAAATTCAACAATTTTGAAAGCAAAAAGTTGTTTCTATTACTAGTATTAGCTCTGCTTCACAATAAGAACAAGGGAAAAATTTATAACATACCCTGCCAGTAGCGGAGATTCTGCCGTGAATGCCTCCCTGTGGGATTGGTTTACCCGTCACACACGCTCTGGCGTTGATGTCAAAGTGACCTGCGGGAATGTACAAGACACTCATCTAACAGGATGTTATTCCAGCTGTTACAAGTTTCATCCAGACAGTGACCGAATGAACAAGTTTAAAGAAACAAAGTTTAAAGAAATGATCGAACGTGAAAAACATATCAAATTATAATTTATAACAGGAAAAATCCCAACAAACACCGTTTTAAATTTTGAAATGTATGGGACGGACCTCTTTGCTACAATTTTACAATGAAAGAACTGTGATAGTGAGAGTCTGAACAGCATAATGGATGCGAGGAACAGAATAAATAAACAAGCGACTGCCCAGCATTAGCACAAAACACTAAAGTTTGCTTATGCTGTCACAGATTTGTCCACATGTTGAGGGAGGAAATAAGTTTGGAAACCAAACTTCGGAATTCCACAAATAGTTGTAACAAATCAACAAAACAAATACAGAAATGCAGCACTGCAGGGCTTCCTATTCCGACTACTGTATTTTTCCCCCGTTGAAAATTGTCACCTGACTTAAACATTACATAACTAGCTCTCTATGCACCTAACATTTCCTGGGAAAGAGCATTTATCTTTCACAGATCATGCTATGGCATAGGCACTATGACCATGAAACACACAGACAGATCTGCAGCTACAAACACAAACATTAATAACTCCAAAAGGAAACACATGTTGCTGGGTTTCATAACTGAATTAGTAAAATGATGAAACAACCACCTGAAATATAAACAGCACGTCTTTAACGCCATTTTAAACGAAAAGAAACCCAACAAATGCCAGCACAACATCAATACAATGACTAACTCAACTGCACTGAGTGAATTTGGATGTTACACTCAAGAAGTAACCAAATTAATCCATATCCCACAAATGTTTGTTTTATACGATCATCACCAGTTTCAAGTCAAATCAGACTGACACAATCAATGTTACACGGCGTCCAAAGAAGTGGCATCATATTGATGTTGCACTGTGAAAAAGTACGTAACAAAGGGCCAGTACAACAGACTAGGGACACCACTGTGTCCAGCGATAGACAGACCGTCCAGGAAGTTCCAAAGAGACTCTCTCCTCAGATTGTACAATGGCGCGCCCCCTGTGGCCGGGCAAGTGTGTTTACAAAGTAATTAGTGCAAGAGATACGCTTGATATGCACTGCAGTACAACTATCAATACAACACCACTTCAACTTTCCTGATACATCAGTCTACAGAGAGACTGAATGTTAAATGTGATAGAATTACATGTACAGTGTAATGACACAGAACACAGCCTGCAAGTTCCAACAGATAAAATTTCAAGGCTTTCAAGGCTGCAGGTGGGCAGGTATAGTTTGTCAGTGACACGGAGCGCATGGTGGTCAATTACTAGTGCGTACTGCACACCAAGGTGAGTCAACATCATCAGAGGCTCCAAAAATCAAACAACGCAGGGAGAAAATCAGTCAATAAGGATTTTTTTTTTTTCTTTTTTAAACATGGAAGCAAATCATCCCTGCAAATGAAAATAACCACACACTATACATACAGAAAAAAAAGCAAAATAGAAATGGGTGGTGCTGAACTATGGTGGGGGGTTGTGGTGGTGGTGGTCATGAATTTCCCAGCATTGGGTTAATAACGAGTATAAACAAAACAAAACGTGCAGCTCAAAAACCAGCCCCGCCCACCAGCAAGGTTCGATGTTGATTATGATACCAACAACTACAACAGCAACTTTACCCAAACTGTAGCTTACCAAGTGAATTGCCGTAGGTGTCGGCGATCCAGCTCATCTCACGTTCTCCCGTACCCATGTCAGGGGCAGGCACATCAATACCAGGACCTATTTCCCCCGAATAAGAAAAAGATTATAGCACTATACAGCAGGGTAATTCACTTGGAAAAGCACGAAAGATGGAAGATTTTCAGCCCTGATGCACTGAACACACGTAGACAAAGCCACCGCAATTAACAGTGTTAATACTAATGATATTGTTACGCTTCAAATGAATAAAACAAGTTGTAAGGTTACCAATGAAGCCCTTTTTGGTGAGCTCTACAGTGAGTCGGCGAGTAATTTTCTCCAGCTCATTTTCTGAGTAATTATGAGGGTTGATCTTCACGCCAGCTTTAGCTCCGCCAAAGGGAACATCCACGATGGCGCACTTGTACGTCATCAACGCTGCCAGAGCCTTCACTTCATCAATGTTCACATCTTCACTGTAACGTATACCTGCAAGCAGCCAAGCATAACAGATGTAACTCATAAATTAGAAACAAACAACCACACAGTCTTGCAACATTCACAAAGGAAACGCTCAATGAGCTCCTAGTACTATGAAACATCCACATAAAGACCTTGGATGCTGCAACTGTACAAGGGAGACAACTGTGCTTGTAGTTGTATGGGAGCGAGATTTTCGATCTACTGTACCCAGCACAGGAGAAAAAATAAAAAAATGTTGAAATCAAATTAATTTTAAGAAATGTCATCTGCTGTCTGTTTTTGTTGAGCTGCCATCTTTAGCCTGCTTGATTGCCCCAACAACTGCCTTATGACAGCTCGATATATGTCCTTGGTCCTATCATCCAGTGAACTCTGTGTATCTTCAACTCTGCACACTCACAGGTCTAGCTCAGGTAGAGTGCCGGAAATTCACGGTCAGCTCATTCAGCTATTAAATTTAACATACTGCATCTCCACTCTGGCCAGACCATTACCCCCCTCCCTCCCTCCAACACACAGTTGAACCAAATCACAGATTTTGATTTCTGGAATGTTTTGGGGGTTTTGTTGTTGTTTTTAAGTAATGTAAGAGTCAGGGCTGGTGGCCGTCTTTGGTATACAGCATACAGTGATACTGACTGTAGTGACAGTGACACACCACTATGCTGTAGCAAGTATGATGTGAAGTGGATATATATTCAGCTCAAGGATCTGTTAAGTGGCCCCCAGCCTGAACACCAGTGTTATAAACTTATGCCTAAATGCGCCACTAAAGACAGAGAATGACACAGGTAATAAGTCTATAAATGATATGGACTGATAAAGTGACATGCCACTTTTGCCAGCTATGCAGTGAACTGAATGCAGCTTTCCAACATAAAGGAGAGAGAGATCTGTCTATACAGTAATATCAATTATCAGCCCCACACACACACACACACACACAAACAAGCTGAAACATTTACAAAAACTTCTATTAAAAAAAAAAGTGTGAAATCTTGTAGTATCAGTATTGATGTATGCACTCTAGTGTTCAGTGCACTTTTCACGGACGTCCGCATACAGAAAGGTGGGAGCACCAGGATGATCTGTTTGTTGCATCACTTCCAGAGCTGTAAACATTTAACAAGTTTCACTGTCCACAACCCGGACTGCCAGTACAGTGTACAGGAAAGAACGGCTGCACTGACTCACTGATGTGGCACAGGGAGCGGAGCACTAAGCGGATCAAGAATGGGTGAAAGTAAAAGCTGTAAACGCTTTACACTAAGTTTACACCACCAGCCGGTAATGGTCCTATTGTGAGCAGCTTGGCCAGCGACAGGATCTAATCCCCACACTCCTACTCCAATCAAACAACTTCCCAGAAACCACTTCACCGTCCGCCCGAGCCTGTTCAAACTCGGAGCACTAAGAACTGCTGAACCCGGTACATGCTAGCACAGGAATAAGGATTACAATTTACATCTATGCACCAGCAACAATAGTACAATTAGCAGCACTGCATGGAGTACATCACTACATGTAGTGAAACACGCCGCACACTCGACAATCTATAACGCTGCACTGATTCACTGATTGAGTACCCATGCATAAAATGAAACTGAAAGTGGAGTAGTTGTTTAATGATCTAACTCACAGACAAGATGCACAGAACCATCCCTACAGTATGTAGGTCTGGGGGTACTTCAAGTGCAAAGACCAAAATGTACATCTGTGCACACCCAATAGATATTTCTCTATGTACACATCACTTGTATTTAATGCATACATGGCAAAGTGGTGACAGCCATGTGTCATAATACTACCACTTGTTCCCAGAGCTCTCTTTTCAGATGCCAGTCATGCCTGTTGGTTAACTTGGGCAGTCAAGCGGAAAGTGGGACACAATGTTATCATCAATGCTGCTATACAAAATCACCTGCGGGACGGGGGTAGGGGTGGGTAAAGGTAAGGCCTACACTTTGTAGTCAATGAATGGATGCAGATTACTTGCTTGTTGGGGCTTCTGAGTCTAACATCTCTCTCCACAAGGTGATGATTAGAGGCACAGGATGCTGCCATCCACTGCCTTTCTCTACAGGACCACAGTCACGCGAGCACAAGTACACAATAATGCGCAATTTCTCTGAAGGGGGCATGCTACCCCAAGCACTAGCAAGCAGACAATGACCTCTTGACCCAGAAAAATGCTGCGCGACCCACAACGGTTTTGGTGGTGCTGTTGTTCTCTCTCCAGCTGAGTACTTGTGCCTTGCTTATCTCTGGCCATATTTCAAACCATTACCCACTACAGCCATCTGTATGTGTATTGCACAAACGTCATGTTTCCCCAGTGTGGTATTAGTACACCTTACAGTATTACATGCATATAGGACTAGGAGATGAAACGCACATCAACCTGTCCCATTATAGTGTACAGTAGGCAGTCTAACAGCTGCTTGCCAAAATCGAAAGAACAACAAACAAACAAAACAAAATAAACATCTTACTTTTTAGATGAAACAGTAATGTTTAATGAAAATGTTTATAATGATACTTGAGAGTTTACTCTGATGTTTTGTCACGTTTTAGAAGAATGTAGAGAAAACCAGTACCCTAACCAAACACTGTGACAACCCTAAACTTCAGCCATAACAGAGCTCAAAACCATTGGTGGCAAAACACTACACCAGTCAAAATCGAGTCCTGATGCATGAGAGTTTCAGATGCTAAACTGTTTTTCACCATTATTTACCTTTGTGCATAGTTTTTATCCCCAACCCGGCCCAACCTGACCCCTAACCTGAAACCTCATTGATTTTGACTTTTAACCCTAAGCCTCATTTAACCTAAATTTCTAAACCTCATTCAAACTGGGTTACTAACCCTAAACCTCCCTCTAAAGTATGCTTAGTCATATTTTCTGCAATTACTTGGCCTGACCATTACAATTTATATGCATGTGTCAGGTACCCCAATATACCATCTCCAGAAAACAGACCATTTTGCATTATCCTGTCCCCAAACTCAAAGGCTGACCCAAAATTCCAATGAAAATGGACTTGGTTAAAACAATAAATCTAAAGCACGTTCACACTCACAGCGATCTATTTCTGTTGTATCCCATTGCGGTGTGGTAGAAGTCAAACACCGGGCAGCTGACACCTGCGTCAGTGAGACTTAAGATCGGGGAAATTGTAAATGAAGTTGCTCGTGAAACTGATAATGCTGCCTAGATATACACTGATGTTAAGTTCTATTAATCAGTGTTTCACTGAGACTTGTTACCTCCTTTGCAGGGCGTTCTATGCTGGCTGTGTTGCGCGCGATACGCCTCAATCATCTCGTATTCGCCATTATCACGCTTGATGGGAAAGTTGATAGCGATGGCATGGTTGCAAGGTTTGATGATATGCAGTATCCCTCTCACTCGTTGCTTCTTCTCATCCATAGGCATCTTCCCGTGCAATTCATCGACAAGCTTGTCTGATATGATACCAGCAGCACGATCGAAAAACATGCCGACCATTTCAAAGAAACTGGCTTCATCTCCGCCGTCAGTTGTAGAAGGCGAGCCATCGCTGAAAGGTCGGTGCGGCGAACGTGAAGCACAGAGCACTGCACGTGTGAGAAGTCCTTGGCTACCTGTTTTCTGAACACTTTGCCGGCGAAGTTCTTGTATCAGCCGACCTCGCAACATCATGCTTTTGTGGCTGGTCTAACGGAGAGGAAGCCGAGAGTGCTCTGAAACCAATCTATCAAAAATCTGCTTCGTCTTGATTTTACGAACTCGACTCGACCTCCACAGTCCGGGATCTCGCGAACTCTTGCGTCGTTTGATTGGCTATCTTCTCAACCTTGACATGCCCTTGTGCCGGAGGTGTGACCGGTTTCAGCCAATGAAATGCCTCCACACAAAATGTGTGTCTTATCGCCGCACGTCGCCCAAACAACAAAGTCATCGTGACCTCGTTTCGGTACTCAGCTGATCAACAGGTGGTTTTCGGTCACTGACCGACAAACAGACAGAAACAACAGCACACAAACAAATAAATGGTGATACGTAAAAAACAGTAATATTGGCAAAAACCAAGAAACGCGCGGCGAAGGGCCACAGTGGGTGGCCCCGGTGGCTCAATGGTATAATACAATGCTTTCTGTAGCCTCTTACTGCGCCGGCTAGGCACGTTTTGCCCCTAAACCACAGAGCTGTATATATATACATCTAGGCATGCGACCTAAACCTCGATCGGTATGATATACTCTCCCCAGCCAGTACTGGGGAGATCCTAGCAGGCCAGTCTGGCCGGATCAGTCAGTGAAAACATGATCAGCCCGGGTCACTCAGTCAGTGATGCACGCGGTGACTGTGTCACGGTCCACTCAGTGCCGGCTCGCGCGAGACGGTCAGTCAAAAACTAAGTTTGAAAGTTATCCAACTCTACTGATGATTCGTTTTTCTAGATTAGCCAAAGTTTGTCAGTCTGTTTGCTTGTTTAGGGTCTTTATTTTGCTAGTGAAACGGAACCGGATTCAGTGCCGGCGAGTCAGTGTCATAATCCGGCATCGCTGACTGCCGTTAGTACCGGGCTCAGGTCATCTAGTACAGTCAGACCTGATGGGCCGGAACTGCGCTGAAAACGAACTGACTTTGCTGGACTCAGACTGATCATGGAAATACTGATGAGTGCACACACACACACACACACACACACACACACACACACACACACACACGATGTATGTCGTAAATGTTACAAAGATCGATAAGTACTATTCAATTCAATTTCAATTCAATAAATCTTTATTGTCCCAAAAGGGCAATTTGTTTTGCGGCAGTAAAATATATTACCTATAATGAAAATAAAAAATAACAGTAAAACAAGATAGGGTATTAAACTGGATTAAATTAATTAAACGGTAAGTAAAAACAACAGCATATTATATCACAAATCCTCACTCAGTCCCTCCCTCCCCCACCCCCCTGCTCCTCTCTTCAAAAGGCACAGCCACCACACCCTCACGCACGCACCAAGCACACCTTTAGTATGCACTAAACATTTGCAAACTAACCACACACACAATAAACACAAAACACACATGATTTACGAGCCAAACACTGGAGCAGAAACTGTGCCTTACAAGTCAGAGTTAACCAGGATGATTGCATTTGCAACAAATGACTGACGGTATCTCACTGTTTTCACTTTTGGCATTCTAAACCGCCGTCCAGATGGTAGCAGGACAAACTCAGAATGAAGTGAGTGCTGAACATCATTCAAAATTGTTGTAAACTTCCGTCAGGTCTTGTCTGCCTTTGATACAGATCGGCGAGACAGAGCTGCTGTACCCCTGTGATTTTACTGCAGATATTGACAATTCTTTGTAGTTTGTTCTTTTGTTTCACATTTGCATTACCGAACCAGCAGACCAAAGAAAAAGCCAAAACACTCTCAATGAAAGCCCTGTAAAACAGTGTCAGAACAGTGTTATCAACTCTAAAATGTCTGAGCTTTCTGAGAAAGTACAGGCGCTGGTGTGCCTTTTTACATACAACATCCGAGTTTTCCTCCCATCCCAGCTTGTTGTCAATAACTGTGCCTAGGTATCTATATTTATTTACAATCTCCACAGCTTTTCCTGAAATGAGAGTGGGCTGAGGGAGTGGTGATCTTTTTCTGAAATCAATACACATCATCATCATTCCTCTTTACTCCTTGTGGAGCATAGGGCCTCAACAGTTATTCTCCACTTCCTGCGATCTCTGGCTGCTGTTTTTGCAGCCTCCCAGGTTTGCCCGGCGGCTTTCAGCTCGTCCTGGAGGCTACGCCTCCATGTCTGCTTTGGGCGCCCCCTTTTTCGTTTTCCTTGCGGGTTCCAGTCAAGTGCTTGTCGGGTGACATTAGACTGGCTCTTCCGCAAGGTGTGTCCAACCCATCGCCACTTCCTTCTCCTGATCTGGACTGTGATACTCTCTTGATTTGTCCTCGTCCACAGGTCTAGGTTTGGCACTCTGTCGAACCACCGGAGACGAAGGATCTGTCGGAGGCACTTATTGATGAAGGTCTGGATCCTGTTAGAGCTGGTTTGGGTGACTCTCCATGTTTCAGATCCATACAACAGGATGGATTTCACGTTGGAGTTAAATATCCGCAGCTTGGTTTTGGTGGAAATGGCAGTGGCTCTCCAGACAGGTCGCAGGATTGTGAAGGCATGCTGAGCTTTCCTGATTCTGGCTTTGATGTCCTCATCTGTACCTCCTGATTTGCTGATTTTACTGCCAAGGTAGGTAAATTCTTCAACATCTGTGACTGCCTGTCCTTCGATCTGTACTGGTGCATCTTGTTTGTTGTTGGTGCGCAAGACTTTTGTCTTTTCCTGACTGATCTTCAGGCCTATACGTTGCGAGATCTCTCCCAAGGCATCAACTTTTGCCTGCATATCTTGGAGCCGGTGTGAGAGTAGGGCGAGATCATCTGCAAAGTCCAGGTCCTCCAACTTCCTTGTTAGCGTCCACTGGATGCCTCTTCCGGAGCTGGCATAGGCTGTTCTTGTGACCCAGTCGAGCACCACCAAGAAAAGAAGAGGCGACAGCAGGCATCCTTGTCTGACTCCCGTGGTGACCTGGAACTCATCGGACAGCTTCCCATTGTGGATGACTTTGCAGGAGAAGCCATTGTAGAGCTGTTTGATGATGTCCACCATCTTTTCAGGTACACCATAGTGTCGAAGGATGGTCCAAATCGACTCCCTGTCCACGCTGTCAAATGCCTTCTCGAAGTCGATGAAACATACATAGAGTGGCGTTTGCCACTCTATTGTCTGTTCTACGATGATTCTGAGCGTGGCAATCTGGTCGGTGCAGGATCTCTCCTTCCTAAACCCCGCCTGCTCATCCCTGAGTCTCTGGTCGATGGCATCTTTCATCCGCTCCAAGATGACCCTTGTGAGAACTTTGCTTGGGATGGACAACAAAGTGATCCCCCTCCACTTGCCGCACTGTGAGAGATCTCCACTTTTTGGCAGCTTCACGAGGAGGCCTTTCTTCCAATCTGATGGGATCTCCCCTGTGGTCCATACCAAGTTGAGTAGCACATGCAGCTGGTCCACTATGGCCTCTCCACCCTCTTTCAGTGCTTCTGCTGGGATGTTGTCTTCTCCTGCTGCCTTGCCGTTCTTCAGGCTCTTCAGGGCTTTTCGTATTTCCTGCTTGGTGATTTTATTTGTGCTAATGTCAAGCGGGTCCCCGGGCTCCAGATCAGGTGGGTTGTGCGGCGATGGCCTGTTCAAGACTTCCTGGAAGTGTTCCTTCCATCTTCTAAGCTGGTCTTCAACTGTGGTAAGCAGCTGGCCTGTCTTGTCTCTCACAGGCCGGCTGGAGTTGTTCCTCCGCCCACTCAGAAGTCTGGTTGTCGCGTAGAGTGCCTTGAGGTCCCCCTTGCCAGCTGCCGATTCTGCTTGTTCTGCTACTTCATTGACGAAGGCCCTCTTGTCATCCCTCAGTTGTCTCTTCACCTGTTTGGCCAACTCGCTGTACCTGTTGGCGGCGGTCTGTTTCTGTTGCCGGGTTCTGGCCTGGTTCAGATCCTGTTTGAGCTTCTTTCTCTCCTCCACCTTCTGCCATGTCTCATCGCTGATCCAAGGTTTCCTGTTGGATGGTGGTCTTCCCAGTGCTTCCTCGCAGGCTCCAACAGTGGCTTGTTTGAGGGTGGTCCAGGCGTGTTCCACTGTCCCCTCTCCTTCTTCGTCTCTCTGAAGAGCCTCAAAGCGGTTTTGTAGAGCAATCTGGAAAGCCTCCTTGGTTTCCTTCATCCGTAGTTTCCTGACATCAAATCTGACCCGTGGGTTCTGCTGCTTCTTCCTTGCTGCAGACAGCTTCATCTTCAGCTTCGCAACAACCAAGTGGTGGTCCGACCCGATGTCAGCTCCTCGTCTGGCCCTAACATCTTGCAGGGAACTTCTCCAGCGTTGGCGAACTATGACATGGTCAATTTGGTTCTCTGTTCGATGGTCGGGTGAGACCCAAGTTACCTTGTGGCAGTGTCGGTGGGGGAAGAGGGTACCCCCAATAGTAAGTTCGTTGAAGGCACAGAAGTCTGCGAGGTGTTCTCCATTTTCATTCATGTCCCCCATGCCATGTTTTCCCATCTCTCTCTCCCTGTTGGTATTATCGCAACCCATCTTGGCATTGAGGTCTCCCATGAGAATCAGCATGTCCCGCTTGGGTACCTTGTTGATGACCGATTGAAGCTGGGCATAGAAGAGGTCTTTTTCTTCTTCATCTGCGTTGTTCGTTGGAGCATAGCACATGATAATGGACACCTTCTGGAACCTGGATTCAAACCTGGCTGTGATGATACGGTCTGAAACTGGTTCCCACTCCATCAGGCTTCTGGCTGCTTCCTTCGACAATAACAGGGCCACCCCAGCCTCATGGGGGTCATCCTCTTCCTCCTTGCCAGAGTGCAGTAGTGTTTCCCCTGTCTGTAGTCTGGTTTCCCCAAAGGTGTTCCACCTTACTTCACACAGGCCGAGCAGTGTGAGGTGATACTGGTTCATCTCCCTCACCACCTGTGCGCACCTCCCAGTCTCCCGGAGTGTCCTCACATTCCACGTTCCGATAAGGGCAGGTTTCTTCTGTGAGAGCAGCTTCGGGACTTCCTTTATGGTTGTCCTCGGGCGAATAAGGGTTGTCGGCCCTGCAGCTTCCTGGCGGGTTTGGCTGCAGCGCGTCATAAGCCTCCGGAATGGAGCCCTGGTTCTTCCGAGAACTGGTTTTGTGGATAGAATACTGTCATTGGTTTCCGTAACAGGAACTTTTTTACATGAACGAGTCGTTAGCCCATTGCATAACCCCCAACCTGGAGGACCAGGGTGCACCGTTTTGTCTGGCCTCTACCCCACGCAGACCTGTTCGGTATGGTTGGACCTGCCAGGAGCACCAAGCTCCCACCGACATAGCTCTGGGGGTTGCTGAGGCAGCACAAGCCGTCCCACCACTGCAAGGCGGAGCACCATCGGGACGGCAATACACATGTCCTTGGTTTTATCAATGTTGAGTTGGAGGAAAGCATTTTGACACCAGTCTACGAAGTCATCAACAACAGGACCATGTCCAACATCATTGTCATGAAGAAGACTAACAATAGCAGAGTCATCAGAAAATTTGAGAATGTAACTCCCATCATGTTGGCTACGACAGTCATCAGTATAAAGAATGTACAAAAATGGTGAGAGGCAACAACCCTGGGGTGTTCCCGTTGATATGAGAGTACTGTCAGATAAACATCCATTAACTCTGACCCTCTGCGTTCTATTAGTATATTGCAGTCAAACTGACACATTGCATTTAGTTTGCACAACAGCTATTTGCTGTTACTGACGTTGAGTCAGTGACCGGACTTATTAAGTCACGTTAAAGGTCTGCAATCTCAGCAGAAAGCTGAACAGTGCCGTGTGTGTTTTGTGTTTTGTTTTGGTTTTAAACTACTGATCCGCCCAGGCTGTGCAAACCTGATGCACACTAAACTCTGTCACAGTTACAGAGTTTTCGGCATTGAGCCTCTCTGAAACCCATATGACAACCAAAGCGGGCAGCCTGATTTTAAAGCCGCTCAGCCGGTTTGCGTTTCGACACTGAGCGAGACCGGCACTGACTGAGATCAGTCACGGTGGCACTGAGTGGCAAGTCAGACATCTCGGCGTGCAGCACACAACACTGTGACCCGCAAGGTACTACATGTAGCGACTGATGTGTCTCACTCACTGACCAAAAGCACAACTGATGAAGTCACCCATCATCATCATTAGCTTGCTTTACGTCCTATGGCTTTTGGCCCTTAAGGACAAGTTGTTCCTGGCGTGTGTCTTTGGCTGCTTGGCTAGGCGAGTGTCTTTGGGGTGAGTGAGGGCTGTTTTGCTTAGCTTTGGGCAACGCCAGAGGGTCTCTGCTTGGCCTTCTGATGCCTGGTCTGGGTTTGTTTTTTCAGTGCCTCAGTCTTTTCTGTCATCCGTACTTTTGCCTTTTAGATTATCACTGGGGCTTTTTGGTTTTAAAACCATTTTGTCAGATCTGATCTGACGATCGCGTCGGTCAGGGTTCTCATTGGCCTATCACCTAGGGCTTGGTGTGGCCTGAGGAAGTCAGCCGTCCGGCTTCAGTGAGCATCTGTCTCTCAGGTCCCAGACCGGCTGGAGGCTGGCGGGCAGGCCATCACAACCGTTTACAATGTGGCGGACGTCTGGGGGCTGCCCACACTGGCAGAGGTCGTTACTCCATGTGTGAGCGCAGCACAGTGTGCGTATTCTGCAGATGATTGCAGAGTGCCTGCGCGGGAAAAGTGGCACGTGGTTTTGGCCACCCGGGAGGTGGACCCAGCCATTTTCTTCACACAATGCACGGAGTTTCCTCTCTCTGAGAGTGTGGGCCGCTCTTTGTATCTTACTTTTTACTTCACTGAGTGTCTGGGGTAGTTTTGCTTCCATGCCATCGCCGGTGGCGCCCCGGGCCGCGCGATCGGCCAGCTCGTTTCCGCTGATCCCGCTGTGGGAGGGTAGCCACATGAGGGCTAAGACGGTTCCCTTCGTGATGATCTGATGGGCCAGAAAGAGGATCTCGCTTTGTACGTCACTCCTATTCCTCGTGCCCCCTCTCTCTAGGGCTTGGAGTGAGGATTTGGAGTCGGACAGAATGGCCACGCCCAGCGGGGGGTTTGGCATGTCGTTGACAAACGTGAAGTCACCCAAACTCACGCTCTGGTTTTATGAGGGCGGCCCCGGTGGCGTCTCTGAAGCGCTGAAAACTCTGCAACTCATTGTGACAGAGTTGCCCGTGCATTAAGCGCACTGCAGTCGCAGAAGTCGCAGTTTTATCAGCCGGTAAAACACAATGTTCAGTTTAATAATAATAATAATAATGAGTATTGTATAGGCGCTTTACCCAATTTCATGAATCGGCTCAAAGCGCCGCGAACTGAACCCAACACGCACGCCCACGTGAATCACACGCATTCTCTCACACACTGGACTTAAACACGTTACAATCACGTGGTGCGAAGGGTCAGCTCAGCTATTTAAGTTTCGGGATTTAGAATTGCATTTATTTTTCAAATTTGGTGGGCTGAACATTTCCAAAGCAGAGGGGGAGGAAGCCGGAGTACTCGGAGAGAACCCCCGACGATCGGCCTGAATGATCGGTGCCATATACGCTCGGAGAAGGAAAACTTCTTTGTCCCGAGTGGGACTCAAACCCGTGACCTCTCGCATTGGTAAAAAGTCTCTTAATCACTAGACCACCGACCGCCCTTTGTTTGCGGCTTTTTGTGAGATAATTGCAGACCTTTACTGAATACACTGAATCAGTTAGCCAGAGAGTGTGATCTCCGGCTTGCTCACACATAAAGGGCAGGGGCACTTCTTGCCGCTCAAGTTCAACCGTTGACTGACGTTGAACTGAGCTGCTTTCACCGAGTTGACCCGGGGAATCCCCACTTATGGGCCGGTCAGTCATGGATCGGGGGCAGCTGCCAGTAGCCAGTCCAGCCTCAAGCTGCTTAGTCCCGCAGCACTTTTACCGAGCCTCACTAAAGCTGCTTAGTCCCGCAACACTCCTACTGAGCCTCAAGCTGCCGGCTTAGACCCGCAGCACTTCTACTGAGCCTCAACTTGTGAACTGTACGGTTGACCCGGAGTACTTTCAGCATCAGGCTGCTTAGACCTGGGGCTCTTCACGCTCAGTGGGGAGTAAGGGAGACCGGGGCTAGTCCGCCCTCGGGGCAAGTCCGTCCTTTGGCTTTTGTTTGAAAAGTATGAGATAAATCGTTGTTTTGGTGACATCGCTACGTCATCCGATCGCCAGGCTTCCTCCCATGTGAATTTGGCTTTTATATTGCGCACGCTGCTCAACTGAGAACAAAAAACCTGATTTTTAGTACTAAAAGTAACTTTCAAGAATTTTTGTTTCGGTCAGGTTTTCGCTATTTCTGATGAAGGCAGACGGACACTCAGAGCATTGAACAAAGATCAGTATCCAAGCTTTCGTTTGGAAGTATCCTTACGGTTGTAACTGGTGTCAGTGACAGCTGATATCTCGGACAAGATGGATACCTGTGTCGGGGCGAGTGCGCCCCCCTCAGCAGGGGCAAGTCCGCCCCGTAGGCGGACATGCCCCGGCGGTGGACGGACTTGCCCCGGAGGTAGACATTCACAAATCCTGAGCGGTTTTTATGCTTTTATAAGGGGTCGCTGTGGGCGGGGTGGGGGGGGGGGGTGTCCGTCGACCTGATCACCACGCTTTCTCCCATCTGAATCTGCCCTGCACGTGGAGCACACAGGTGAGTTGAGAACCAGTTAAATACCTAATTACTAAACGCAACTTTCAAGATTTTTATTTCGACCAAGTTTCCACTATTTCTAAGGACCGCAGTCAGACATTCTGAGCAGTGACCAACGCTTAAGTTTAAGGGATCCAGATGGCTAAATGGCCGTTTTCCGTTACTGAAAAAAAATGCGCTGCAAGGAGAGCGAGTCCGCCGTCTGAACAGAAAAAAAAACAAAAAACTGCACTGATCAGGAGGTCAGCTTGGAAAAGCTAAAACTGCCAAAAATCACGCACAGAAGAGCAAGGCAAAGAAATCTCTGACATATGAACCATCGGAAGAGGAGGAAGATCACTGCATTGTCTGCTTGTCTACCTGGTCAGCGAGTAAAAGAGGGGAAGTGCATCGAATGTAAAGACTGGGCTCATGTGGAATGCGCAGACATCGGGAAAAGTCCATCCTACGTCTGTCACAACTGTTTGGATACAGAATCAGTCTACAGCTGCTGAGATGATCTGCACTGTGCAAGTTGCCGGGGTTGAAGACATCGCATAACGCATATTTTGTTCTCGTTGTACCAGACAGTTTGCTGGTGTTTCGGTTCTGATATTAAAATAAAAAGGACTGTACTGCATGGTGTGCTGTGTTGTGAGAAGTTTGAGTGTTGGAGTATGTCTGGTGTTTGTGAGGATGGAGTGACTGTGTGGCGGCTGTAAGTAAGGGTATAACTGAAGGGACAAGCCCGCTCAGCGCGCGCCGTTGTGTGTGTGTGTGTGTGTCAGTGTGCCGTGTGTGTGTGTGTGTGTGTGTGTGTGTGTGTGTGTGTGTGTGTGTGTGTGTGTGTGTGTGTCACGGTGTCAGTGTTTGTGTGTGCACGGTGTGTGTGTGTGTGTGTGTGTGTGTGTGTGTGTGTGTGTGTGTGTGTGTGTGTGTGTGTGTGTGTGTGTGTGTGAAGCCCAGCGAGTCCTTTATTGTAATGTCAGAGCAGCGCTATACAAAAAACATTTATTGTTATCACTATTTATGCCCTAGGCATATGTGGGCGAACTTGCCCCGGCCTCCGGGCGGACTTGCCCCCACGTGACGGTCGGGGTAAGTCACTGACGGAGTCCGCCCTCTCAGTCAGTCAGTGGAGGGTAGGTCAGCTCACAGACAAATTTCAAAAATTGAGTATTTTTTTATGGCAGTCTTCCCATTTTTTTTACTACACAATGTAGGCAAGATATTTGCGCTTAATTTAAACCCGAGTAATTGATCCTTGAGCGTTAATGGTACGTTCTCCAGGTCGCTCAGACTGCGAAGTGGAGCGAACTAGCCCCGGTCTCACTCATTTCTTGTCTCAGTCTTTTAAACCCAAAAGAGCTAGAATCATCTGAACAATCACATGACGAAAACGAAATTAGTCATGTCTGATACAGTCTATTTTGGATTGTTAGCTGTCGTGGCTCTGAACGATTTGCCGTCGCGAAGCGTACGAGGACGATGAAAGGGCCGTAACTGCTTATGACGTCAAGATCGAATTCAAGATGGCGACCAGGAACGAGCTCTTCCCTACTTCGCTCTTCAAATTCGACAATTTGTAAGTTACTGACTGTGGAATCGGCTGTTTAACTTGAAATTAATTATTTCCGTTCAAAATGTTTGGAACGTACCCGTTTCCTGCACATTTCATTGGAGTACGGACGTGATGATTTCGCGAAGCCGACCATAACGGATGGCTGACGACCCCGAAATCCCAGATGTGACTAGACTTTTTTTTCCAGATCCTTCGTAAACTGACACATCGTAAGCGCTGTACCGGTACAGTTGTATAGGCTGTGTAGGTTGATGCGCTAATAGTAGATCTGTGCGAGCGACGTTTGTAATGTGAAAACAGTTACATATACATACATGTACACCCTCTTAACAACTAGATCGGGTGACACCAGTTCGGAGTAAAGGTTACTACGTCATTCGTTTTACCGAAGGCTGAACGCCATCGGACCCCATGAACTAAATTCGGTACCTATGATTAAGCAGCAGTTGACTCGAAACACTTAAGTTTGACGACCTGCATATATACATACGTGTGTGTGTGGGGGGGGGGGGAGTGGGAAGGGGGTGGAGCCGGCGTATCTGAGCGGTAGATCGCTGGAGTTCAGGTACTCCAGTGGACAGAACGAATCCGGGCAGGGGCCAAACATTTCAGCCGGCCTTTTTCCCGTGGTGGGGAAAATATGTTAAACGCCCATACAGCCACCCACCCTTGTGCGTGTGGGTGTCAGTGCCATGTATCATGCGGCACACCTACAAGACAAGATGCCCCCCTCCCTCCACCCCAAAAAGAAAAGAATGTGGCTTCAGCTTATCAAAATTGGTCCCATTTCTGTAAGTACATAAGTGTTAGTGAATGTTTGTTTGTTTGTTTTTTTAAATATAGGGAGCCGCGAGTACAGACGCATCTGAAAAATGTCTACTCCACTCTGGGAGTTGGAATGCTGGCAGCTGCTGCTGGTGGCTACGTTCATCTCTTCACCAACATCATGCAGGTTATCATTAATACATGCCAGTGGCCTGTCTACTGTTTTCAGATAATTGAAATGGACCCTGTTGTTACCAATGTCCTTATGTCATTGTTTGCTAACCGGTCATTTGATCAGCTATTAAAGTGACTTCATCGTCTCAATGTTAAGAAATCTGGTTAGCAACACAATAAGTTTTATAACTGTGGAACAACGTGGAGAGAACTATCATACTTTATATTGCTCAAAGATGTGAAGGTATTAACAACAAAAATCATGTAGCAACACCGGAGAGAAAATAGGAGTTTATGAATCAGATAGAGATTACCATACATGTGGTTGGACAAAAATATCTGGAGGGAAAAAGAAATGGTTCAACTTCAATACAGTTTTATTGTAGTACATGTAACTGTGCTTGCTATGATGGTCTGTATATTTGGTAAACATGCAGCTATGTTACTGTTGATAGGAAAAGTAATTTAATACAGCACTGCTAATTCATCACTTGGACTTTTCCTTCAGGCGGGATTTCTTACCACCATTGCAGCGCTGGGTTTGCTCATTTGGCTCGGCACCACCCGCCACTCCAAAGAGAACCTCAGCACGCGTGTGGCCATCTTCACCGGCTTCACCTTCTGTTCAGGTGTGGTTTCATTAAAAGATACATTTTTATGATTAATACATGGGTGACACTCTTCCGTCTGGGTGATGGAACTCTGTTTTTGTTGTTGTTGTAGTTGTTTTTAATCCTTTTCAGACGGACGAAAATTCCTTTTTTGACAAAAGTAGGGTGAAAAAAAAGAAGAGAGTCTGGTTGGTACGGTCTCGAGACTTGCGCGCTGATAGTAATGACGTTAGCACTCTCTCTGTCTCTCTGATCTGGCAATCACAGTTTTACTGACTCAGTGGATCTGAAGACCCAATCTGCTGTAGCACAGGGATCTAAAGTCTTCGGTAGATTTGACAGATTTGAAAAGAAAAAAAACACCACCACCACCACCAACAACAACAAAAAAAAAAAGAAGACAAACTAGCAGGAAATTTGGAGAAACAACTTTATTGGATGGCTTCAGTGCTCCTTGTGTCAAGATTTCTGAGTGTTAATTTTGTCCCAGTTTTGTGGCTTACAGTTACGTGACTTGACAGGACATGGAAGCGTACACTACATCAACATTAATCATCAATTATGTTATGCAGTTACCACTTTTTAATATTTTTAACATGTATAACTATTTGTAACATGAATGTCTTGTTTGTTTTTCCAGGAGTGTCTCTAGGGCCATTGCTGGATCTTGCCATCATGATTGAACCCAGGTAAATAGATGATTAGACTTAGAGAACAGACACATTGTGAGGTGAAGCAGATTTGACTGCTTGGTTTCAACTTGTATCAGTTTAATGTTTGAGTTCTCGTGTGACACACTTGTGGACTGAAAGCTTCATCACATTTTTACAGTTCTCGATTCCCTGTCGTGCTAGTGTCCACTAGCTCAAAACAAAGAAAAAAAAAGGGGGGGGGGGGGGGGATTGAAGAGTGCACCACAAGGCGTACAGTGGTGCAGGGTTGTTTGTGTTCCTTGTCATCTTCTAGTGATGCGGCATACTTTATTTTTAGCAGGGCTCTGATTTCTGAATCTTCCCCTCCCCCCCCCCCCCCCCTTTCTTCTTTTCTTTTAGGTCTATACATTGCACCTCCATGGCTCTTTTTTAGTCTGTTTTGCAGAATGGCAAATACAAAATTGTATGGATTATTCAGCTGTTAGGGTAACGAGTGTTGCAAGTTGTGTTTCATGACACACCCAGGTGAAAATGGAGTGCATTGTTGTGTTACAGCATCATTCCTACTGCACTGCTGGGCACAGCAGTCATCTTCATTTGCTTCTCACTGGCTGCGCTCCTGAACAACCAACGCTCTTTCCTCTACATGGGAGGTGTGTGTGTTTTAAAGTCACAGTACATATGACAGGCAACATCATGTGGAAACTTTACATTGAATGTGCTTAATCGATGAATCAGAATCAGTCACTTGCATCACAATATAGCATCTGAAACCATTGTCATGACTCTGGCCAGCATAATGTTGTACTAGAAGTGTACCACCCGCTGAGCAGACGACGTTATATGGTTGCGGACTGAGGACCAGCTAGATGATGCCGATTGGTGGCTATTTTTACAAAATTTTTCGAGCCCCAGTCTCTTCAGGCTGAAAGAAAGTTGTATTTTTCTAATAGTAGAAGCACAAAGTCATGAAAACCAGCAAGATGATAAGTGAAACATCCTTCTATCTGGCACACAGTTTTAGAGCTTTGAAGCGGCAGTTTGCCATCTTAGTGGTTTTACGAACATAGTGGCTTCAACATTTTGATTATTGTTACTGCTAGCATAAAGTTTCTTAAATACTGTTCCAACTCCTTGTCACCAGCAGGTACCTGGATGTTAGCAGTCGATTAACAACGGTTTCAAACAGTGTTGTGTCGCTTGGTTTGGATCAGACATGAAGCACACTGCATGAATTAATAAAACCCAGTATGATCATCAGTTTTGTGCAAGGCATGGTTGAACGCAAAACACATATGCACGGATTAAAAGAAATGGTCTGTGTCCCTTTTCTAGACGTGAATATATTATACTTCCTCATGAGTATGCACCATTAGGAGGTACGTAAACAGGATGTTTTTATAGTGGTTGTATTTGTGCAGGATTCTTGATGTCTGCCCTCTCGTGGCTGTTGATCCTGTCGTTGGGCAACATCTTCTTCGGATCCCGGCTGCTGTTTGATGTAAGATGATCGTTAATACAGCTACAGATATCTTAGATAAATAAATGGCTTCATGTGTGGGCTGAGTAGAGGATGTGGACATTTCAGTGATGTTCAGTTGTTGCTGTAATGTGATGTACATGACTGAATTTGACACGGGCACATTACATCGTATTTACGCTGTGATAGAGACAATCCAGCTTTAGTTCCCTGGTGAAGAGGATTGGGACTTTCCTTCATGAGTCAGGTTCACACACATTGTCTTTGTCTCCCATTTTTTTTTAGCACAGCATATACTCCAATTAAGTGTGCATGTTGCAGATTCTGTGAAAGAAGATCAAGGAGTTAGTTATTTGAGGCTTAATGCCACACATGCAACAAACTATTTTCCTGCTAACAGAAAAGGTACTCAAACTTGTGGAGGAAAGGACTGGAAAAAATACACTGTTCTTAAGTGTGAATACAGGGATGTCACTGGTGCCCGGACACAGGACTATGACCGATAGACTTGGCCAAATGTCCGATGAAAAAACTGTCCAGCAGGACAGATGTCCGGTTGTTTATTTCAAGAGGAGGTCATATGTCCGATTGCGTTTCTGTTGATCGCGGACAAACTAGTGACATTTTTCAGAGTGAGGGCTGCCGCCTTGCACTACTCGGGGAGCTTGTGTTTATGTGGTTCCTGTTTTACGGTGCTTTATTGTCGCGCGCCAGAATGTCCTATTGTTTTGTTCCAATTCAGGACATATGTCCTATTCATCTGCCACCTTCCAGGACATTTGTCCTATAGGTTTCAAGCTCCAGTGACATCCCTGTGAATACAAGTAACATAACGCCAGACACTGAGATAGTCATTATAAAGATTGTTTTTCTGCATGGAAGGTTTCTTAAAAGTTAGAGCAGAGAAAGGGCAGTTTTATTATCTTGCTGTTGTTGATATGTTGGTTTGCAGGTTTTCTTGCTGTGTGCATGCACAGTACTATTGAAATCTGACAGTCCATGTACATGTATTAAATTCCAGATCAACCTGTATGTGGGCCTGTTCATCTTCTGTGCCTTTGTGCTGTACGACACTCAGCTCATTGTGGAGAAGAGGCGCCAGGGTGATGACGACTACATCTGGTAAGGCCGCCTACATTTTTAGTCTTTGTTAAAGGTTAGGGTTGGAAGGAGACGGTATATTGGTGTTCCATTTATATTTGAACAGCCACAGGAAACAGCCACCATTTTGAGTTCTTTGATGGTTTTTGTTGGCCGAGATATAAGGAGATGCTATGAATTTGAAAAATTTGGGCACTGATACTGGACTGGACGGGACTGAAAACTGCCTGTTTACTAATAATAATTTATGTCATTCTTTGCAGGCACTCTGTGGACCTGTTCCTGGATTTCATCAACATCTTCCGTCGGCTTCTGATCATCCTGTCCAAGAAGGTAGCTTAACAGTATACTGTAGCGTCTTTCACTGCTGGAATAAATTTTGAGTAGTATGATAATCTTTCTGAAATGCTTTAACTGTAATAGCATTTAGCATTATCTTTTAATTGGTACATAACTGACTGCAAATGTTAAATATGTTCATTAACAGTGAGCATGTGTTCCTGGGGCTCTTCTGCTAACATACTAGTTACAGTGCATGACCGACCGTTGAGGCACCTGACTTAAAAGAGTCTGAATCAGACGTTGTTAACCCAGGTTCATGTACTGAATCAGACTGTGTTAACCCAGGTTCATGTACTGAATCAGACTGTGTTAACCCAGGTTCATGTACTGAATCAGACTCTGTTAACCCAGGTTCATGTACTGAATCAGACTGTTAACCCAGGTTCATGTACTGAATCAGACTCTGTTAACCCAGGTTCAGTACTGAATCAGACTCTGTTAACCCAGGTTCATGTACTGAATCAGACTGTTAACCCAGGTTCATGTACTGAATCAGACTCTGTTAACCCAGGTTCATGTACTGAATCAGACTCTGTTAACCCAGGTTCATGTACTGAATCAGACTGTTAACCCAGGTTCATGTACTGAATCAGACTGTGTTAACCCAGGTACATGTACTGAATCAGACTGTGTTAACCCAGGTTCATGTACTGAATCAGACTGTTAACCCAGGTTCATGTACTGAATCAGACTGTGTTAACCCAGGTACATGTACTGAATCAGACTGTGTTAACCCAGGTACATGTACTGAATCAGACTGTGTTAACCCAGGTTCATGTACTGAATCAGACTGTGTTAACCCAGGTTCATGTACTGAATCAGACTGTGTTAACCCAGGTACATGTACTGAATCAGACTCTGTTAACCCAGGTTCATGTACTGAATCAGACTCTGTTAACCCAGGTTCATGTACTGAATCAGACTGTGTTAACCCAGGTTCATGTACTGAATCAGACTGTTAACCCAGGTTCATGTACTGAATCAGACTGTTAACCCAGGTTCATGTACTGAATCAGACTGTGTTAACCCAGGTACATGTACTGAATCAGACTGTGTTAACCCAGGTTCATGTACTGAATCAGACTGTGTTAACCCAGGTTCATGTACTGAATCAGACTGTGTTAACCCAGGTTCATGTACTGAATCAGACTCTGTTAACCCAGGTTCATGTACTGAATCAGACTGTTAACCCAGGTTCATGTACTGAATCAGACTGTGTTAACCCAGGTACATGTACTGAATCAGACTGTGTTAACCCAGGTTCATGTACTGAATCAGACTGTGTTAACCCAGGTTCATGTACTGAATCAGACTGTGTTAACCCAGGTTCATGTACTGAATCAGACGTTGTTAACCCAGGTTCATGTACTGCTGAGTCCATAATATCCCTGATTACCTCTATAGCTTTTTCAGCATAACACAGATTAATTCAGCGAGACCAGGGTTGATGCTGCCCCATAGTGTGGGCAGGTGTTCCACAAACATTCACCATGTACCCTTGTCTTGCAGGAAGGAGAGAAGAAGAGGAAGAACTGATGTGCCTGAACAGAGCTGACTGCACCAGTCACAGTATACAGATTCTTTCTTTCTTTAAAGGAACTGCATACATTTGTCTTGTCAACACTCGTCAGACTCTATAATTTTTTTGTTCAATCAGCAATTGGTGTGGACGCCGAGTGTAATCTGAATTCTTTGGGTCAACTTTTTCCTGTCTGAGTAAGGCTTTGGTGACTTTTTTTTTTCCACAAATCATGAAATTACCCAAGAAACTTGTCTTCTTTTGTCCAGATTTTGTTTTGCCAAATAAAATCAAACTTAGGCGAATCTTGGCGGAAATGTTTTTTTTCTGTCTGTCCCGTTCACCCAATATGTACTTGTCTGTTGTGACGCTTTGTATTATCCCTACACAAGAATAGCTATAAACAGTAAAGACAACTTGTTTCACATACACAGGTATTCAAACATTTCATGCAAAACGTTTGTAGTCTGGTCTTTTCTGACACGTTTTTCACAGGAGTAACATGTTCACAGATTGCTCAATGTGTGGATTGTATCTCTACAGGAGTAACATGTTCACAGATTGCTCAATGTGTGGATTATATCTCTACAAGCTTACATGGTGCACCTTACATGGGTAATTTTACTTATCAGTAAGTTTTGTGTTTGTTTTGGTGGGTTTTTTTTCTTATTTTGTTTTGGTGGTGTTTTTTTTGTCCACAATTCATAATGCTAGACTTGAACAGAAAGAGGACTGCAGTTGGCTGTAGGAAAAACTTGCAATTGTGAAGAGGGTTGTCTTTCTCCATGATGGAATTCTGGCAGCTTTTCAAGTGGTGCCTTTTCTTGGTCTAGCCCTAAACTGTAAAGTCACAAAAGGAAACCTCAAAGATATTAAAAAAGAAAAAAAAAAAACCCAAACTATTACTAGTAGTGCTCATAGGTTCAGAGTGTTTTCCTTTCGCTGCCTTTTAGGTTACGTGCAGTGTTCGTTCAAGTGATGTTTGTTTTTGCAGTACACAGAAATTACTTTTGTCGTAAAGAATGGCGGCAGACCACATGAAGATAACTTCCATCAGCCTGTTACAATACATGGCACGTTAACGGCTAACCACTGTCAACATCGTTCAGAGTAGTAATCTTTTTTTCAGCACTTGTGAGCAGCACCGATGTTCAAACCTGGCTGCTTACAATCTCAAAACTTGGTTGGGTCTTTACGGTTACAAATTTGTGTACATGTAGTGTCATACTGATACAGATATTAATTCTCTGATTTCTTTTGTGATTTTGTTGGTTTGTTGTGTTGCACACTTTCTTTCAGGCTTGTTGCTTTTGTTGGTGTAGTGACTTACTCGGTTACTGCAAGCTGAAGTGAATTACTGATGAATGTTTCAAAGGCTGTGGTTTTGTGTTGAAAATATTTTCATGTTATATTGTAATCACTTGTACAATTCCAATAAAAGTCAGAAAAAACAAATAATTGCATTTTTCATGAGATCAGCTGTAGCTCATACTGCTAGAGCTTGACAGCTTCAGTTGCTTGTGAATGTTGCCTCTTGCCAGTGTTGCAGCTTCAGGAGTTTTTCAGTATACTGTACCAGCAGCTAATCTTTTCCATGTCTGTTATTGATCAATCCACTTACCTCCTCCTCATTCAGCTGCTCTGTGTGTGTGTGTGTACATTTGCATATTTGTTGGTGTGTGTGGGAGTGCGCGCATCGAGTCACTTTGTGAGAATTTTACACTATGTAAGTACAATTCATTATTGTTATTAATTCACTCATGTCCAGCTTACCACCAGTGAGGGAGACATGAAAATTAGAAATGCCTTCACTAGTGATGGCTACCTTTCATCAGCAGAATCTCTTGCCAGTACAAAACGTCTAGGCACACGGTCTCGTATTCAAAATTCCCTGAGCACAAATCTCCAAATGGCAAAAACAAAACAGGCCTAGAGCCATTACAAAATTTTCCATCTTGACGAATTGCCAACTGGGCTTGGGGAAAAGAGCAGTTGTTTTTTTTGCCGACTTTACCAAAATCGTGTTCCATGTGGACCTGTTTAGCCCTTGGGTGATCTCCCCTGAACTGTTCTCAAGAAAGGACATGACTGTCGGATCACCAGTTGGCAATTCCAAAATATGTTCCGGATGTCGGTTACACTCTTTTCACAAGTAGCCAGATTAGCCCATGCTAAAATAATGCCTTTCTTGTACACATTTTTTAAAAGGATTCTCTGCGTTTTGACACTTCAAGCAGAAATTGCGCACCTGTTGGAATGAATAACCGTGTACTGTGTTGGCACTTCACCCAACTTTTTAAAATTGGCTCTGAGCACTGCGAGCTGAACACAACACACATGCTCACGTGCTTCCCTGAAATCCAGCACCTCCACCGAATCCTTCAGGAGCCACCTGAAGACCTATCTCTTCTCAAAGTTCTGATGCGGACTCCACCCCCCCCCACCCCCCTGCAGACTCCACCCCCTTCGCCTGTTTTTTTGTTTGTTTTGTTAACACTTGTCACCCCCCCCCCCCCCCCCCCCCCCCCCCACGCTACGAGCATGCTGGGCATGGAGTTTTTCAGCGCGTTACAAGACACCATCATCATCATCATCATCATCACGTGGATCACACGCATGCTCTCACACACTGGACATGAACACATTACAATCACATGGTGTGAAGGGTCAGCTCAGCTATTTAACTTCCGGATTTTGGAATTAAATTTATTTCAAATTTTATGGGCTGAACTTTTCCAACGCAGAAGGGTAGGAAGCCAGAGTACCCAGACAGAACTCCCGACGGTCAGCCAAAATGAACGGTGCCGTGTATGAGAAGAAAAAATTCTTCACTCCAAGTGGGACTTGAACCTGACCTTTTGTATTGGTGACCACCAGACCACCGACTGCCCAAGTATCACTGCTATCAGCACCCTTTCTTCTCTCACTAAGGCAGCTTGGGTATAGGGAAAAATAATGGGCCTACTTCTGACAACCAGAATATCATGAGAGGTAATGTACAGTAATTTTGTCTTCCTGCACTGGTGTTTCAATCCAGCCTCTTTACACTAAAATTCCACACCAGTGAAATATAATTATTTAGTGCTAACAGGCCATTACTGATAGTGATACATACATGTATGTATGCATGTACATAGTGTATGCACAAACCTAACACAAGAAATGTGCATCAAAGTGTTTGACATCTTCGAAAGTCTTTAAGAATTAAGATTCTTCTCACACACACACATGTACGTATACGCATCAAAACAAAAAAGTTAAGAACAAAGTAACTTTATTTACATTGGCTGCCTAAAAGGAGAGACACGTACAAATGATCCTGTCAGCAATATTACCATTCACACAAAATGGGCGATACTTCATCTTTGCACAAACGTTTATGAGATTTCTTTCTTTCTTCATTCTCACACACTGACATCGTCCATCAGCTGTCATCTTCTTCATCCTCAAGTCTAGCATCTGAACTTCCTGATGGCCTGTAACAAAGATTAAAAACCAACTCCTTTAAAGGTAAGCAAAGCTTTGACTCCACTTTTTCGTAACGTTCAGGCTAGAGCAGAAATAGTAAAATGCACTTGGGCTCCTTAATTAAAGGAAATCACCTCTGGATCTTTTTATTCAGATGACATCTGCAAGGTGAAGGTCCACCCTGGGCTACTTTTCCCACTCTTGCCTTGACCCAGCGTAGTTTGCAGGACTCAAAACTAAAAACTGTTGCTTTTGTTCTGCAAACTGATGATAAACATATAATGCACTACAGTCTTGTCTTAGACGACTAACTTAGAGTAAGATTACTAAGAACAAAATAAAAAATACAAAAATTACTTTGACTCCATATCTGAAGGTTACTGTAAAGCAAATTTCATCCCAAACTGAAAGTTTCACCAGTGTACCTAACTGGTAGTGGTAATAAAAAAAATGTTGTCATTTTCTTACCCTGCACAATCTGATCCACTTTTGCTTGAACCAGCACAAGCACCAGAACTAGAAGCGCTGCTACAATCACCCGACCCTGTTGAACCACTTGAGCATCCTACCGACTCTTCAGGTTCTTCGTTTTCCTTGTTGCTGGGTTTCTTGACTAGAAATGAACCTATTCCTTTCTGCCAGTCTGGCGTTGGCCTTGGACAAACTGGATTTCCACCGCCATATTTTTTGCCTGGAAGGAGATTCACAGAATCAATTATAGCAACCTACCGAAGCAGTTCCCTTTTGTTCACCATTTCAGAAATCTGCACATTACTGAGACGGTATTACTGAGGTACTGGGAGGATGACAATGACAACATAGCTGACAAGGTTTACTATCGATAAAGCCTGTACATGTGTACACAGTGAACTGCCAAACAAATCAAACGTTCAAAGACTGAAGCATCAGCAGAATTTGAACTGATCTATGATCAGTTTAAATACAATACCTGCTGGAGATGCTCCGGCGCTGCTGCTGCTGCTGGCTGCGGGTGAACTGCTGGATCCTAGACTCTTACGTGGAGCACGGGCTGCAACCACTGTGACAAAAACAAAACAAAAATACATGAATAAATTATACATTAATTATACATAAATTTTATCTCCAAGCTTAAGTCAATACAATCGTACTTAATCAGAACCATGAAATAAAATCTGACCAAGACGTCCAAATATCCAATGCTATATTGTGAACGAACGGAAGGATT
Source organism: Batillaria attramentaria (assembly GCA_018292915.2). Classification (NCBI taxonomy): domain Eukaryota; kingdom Metazoa; phylum Mollusca; class Gastropoda; family Batillariidae; genus Batillaria; species Batillaria attramentaria. The sequence goes on along the minus strand of JACVVK020000026.1, from coordinate 2,250,938 downwards.
CAATGTCGATTTCGTCTGCTGACGTAAACACTGTGATGTATGCATTTTGGTGTTTGGTTTTTTTTATCAACATTGCTTTTCGTAATTACAGACACTGTTTCCGACACTTAATGGTATAACTTGCCTTTCCGAGCAGCGGCGGGACAGCTATCAGCTTTTGTTCGCACCATTTCGTATTCTGCGTGGAAGCTGGGAGGGAAATCGTCCGGGAAAACTCACGTACCGTATTTCCCGCGTTATTCCTACCGGAAGTTAGTTTTAGTTAACCGTTTTGTACTCACGTTAAACTTATTTGATAAGTTACACTGTTTATCATCCATACGATTCAGTTTACTGGACAATATAGATTGATTTGTTTGGAGAATAAAAAATCTCAAATGACACCTTCGGGCATTTCCGTCACAAGTAACATCGGAGATATTCGTGTTTATAGAGGTCCACGATGGCTCGACTGGTGGTGAAAAACAAACATGTTGGCGGGTTGACAGACTCGGAGTTGGAAGCTGAAAGCACTGACACGCTTCCAGGTGTACCACATGTACGACAGTGCTTGCGGCATGCGTGAGCTCTGTAGAAAATTGACATCGTAATTGACAAATCATAACATCGACTGATGCCCCGTTGAGGTCAGGGGCTGGTGGATCTGATCTCGGCGGCACTGTGACCGGCTAACCGTGCTGACAGCTGAGACCATGGTCAGTCAGAATCAGTTGCGACCAAACTTGAAAAGATGACGGGTGTGCCAATTCGTTCCGCCATTACATCAGTTTGTAGACCAGTGTAGACTTACCCGCCCGACGATAACAACAACAACAACAACAACAACTGACAACAAAACAATGGGGGGGGGGGGGGGGGGGACAAACGGAAAAACGGAAACTGACAGCCGGACTCAGCACGGTGACTGAAAACTGAAAAACTTGTTGACAGTAACGAACTCAAGCCATGTTCAGGCCATGATAGGCCGGCGTCATTTCATCAGTAGCCGGCCGGGGAAAGGGGTGATTTCAAGATGAAAGACATAATGCGGGTCTTTTTCCTCAAACTGATGACACCAAAGGACTCGGACGTACTGTATTTACCATTACACGCCGGGCACATATGGTATTTAACGCGGCCGGCCTGGAACTGAGAAAACTGAAGAGAAACTGAGAAACACTGACTGGCCAGCCCTAGTCCAGTCAGTTCAGTCAACTTTAAGACGTCGGACCGCCAAATCAGTGATGTAAGACTGAGACTGCAACTGAAGATTCACTGAGTTGTGGGAGTTATGTTTGTTTGTTTGTTTGTTTTCGTTATCCAGAGAACAATAACTATAAAAGCCAGAGGCAATCTACGTTCAAATCATCAGTGGATCCAGCATGGAGCAGATCATTCACTCCACTGACTCCGCAAATAGCGACCGCGTAGAGTGACTGAGCTGCAAGTTCGTAGGTAGCACCATGTACTCCGACCGCCACTGACCCCTGCCCACCCAACTTTCGCCAGCTTTCAAGTAGTCCGGTGGTCGCTGCTGTATTTACACCACCGCCACATGAACAGGGTAGGTCAGTCAGTACCCGTCAGTGTCCTCAGCCGGTGACTGTCGGTCATTCAGCGGCCAACGGTCCACTTGACTGTTTACATGTCCACTTTACTGACGTGCCTCTTTTACCGGCCGTGATTAAGACGAGATGACTGATCTGATCACAGTGTCTCTGTCCAAAGCGGCCTAGACGGTGAACTGAGGTAACCCGGCTGTCCGGCCTGCCCTTTCTATGACAACAGTGTTTATCTATGCGTAAACATGACATCGTCAGTCCTTCGAGGTCAGGTCAGTCCACTGAGACTGTGACTTCAGTGTGTTAGTTAGCATGTGAAGAACTTCAACAACCACTGACGGATGTTAGTAGTGATCGAAAGCTGCATGGTACAGGTATCGCTCAGACTGATGCCGTCCGAATCATAATTATATCCTCAAAATTCACCACAAACAGAAATTTGCGTTTGAAATGGCACGATATGTTTGCCGCCATCTCATGAGGTGCGCCAGTCGGGCGCTGGGTTGCTCTCGTGAAATGACTGGACTGGTGGACTGGCTCTTGAAACGAAGCATGGACTGAAGGATCTACATCACTGATTTTGTTGCCCAGTCTCGTCCATAAGAACCTCTTGTCGCCGACTTCATCATGTTTTGCATGACACTTAGGCAAAGAGCTTAGATAATATAAGGCTCTTTGGCTGCTTAGGTTTGGTCTGAAACTGAACCCAGCCCGGACCAACCGGCACTGAGTCAGTAAGGCCATGAACTCGGTGTGTGTGTTTGTTTACCATGACTTCCAGAAGGCCGGTTACGGATACATAACTGCCCCACGATGCGGCCATCAGTAGAGCATCCGAGACAGTTTCTTGGTGGCTGTCATAAAAAGAAAACTGAGTGCCCCTCTTTTACGAATGGGAAAGAACTGAAACGGAATTGATTTCTTTCCGTCCACGTTTCAGGGTGTTGGGTGTTTGGGGGTTTAACGTCCTTTTCCACCACATAGGGTGATATCAAAGACGTGGCAACGATGAAAAAGCCAGCACAAATATTTGGCCCCAGCCGGGATCGAACTCACGACCCGAGCATTAGAAGTCCAACGCTCTACCATTCGACCACCCCGGCTCCCCGTCCACGTTTCAGACGGTCATCAGTATCCGAACTACACGCGCTTCCCTCTTTGTAGTGTCTGGCAAGAAAGTTTGCCAGACCATGCCACGTGTCACGAAGTTGTGCTCATTATGCAACACCGGCACGCGATTGGCTGAATTCTTGGCCGGGCCCGCCCTCTTTGATCAGTTGACAGGAGTAGAGTCGTCTATTCAGTCTTTGGGACGAGACTGAGACAAAAGAATGTCAGAGAACTGAACTGGCTGCCGGGGCCAATCCAGATTATCTATAGTAGAGCATACTTGCGTCTAAACGAGTGTCAGTCCGGCGTTTGCCGCAGCCTCGTATGCACTTCTCCTAATTATTGGTCAAGTTACAACGGGGTAATTCCACCTTTGCGAAGCCAACTTAAGTTTTTGGAGCAATTTCGCTCGTAAGTACGCCCGTACGCTCGAAATTCTGAACCTTGATAATTAGTACAGCTCTTAATGCGATACAACGTTGTTCACGCTTTGTGCGAGCGGCCGGCGAACACTCAGATTCTACCGTGGAGCATTTGCCGGAGTGTGGTCGCCGCGTCATTGAGTACGCTTCTGTTGTCTCAGTGCCAGCATTACAAACGCTGTCACTGTCCAGGTGTGTAAGTGGTGTCAGTGATGGCCACTGTAGACTACCCACGAACTGAAACCTGCGCCGGGACAGACCGGCTCAGAACTGACTGACGACCTGTGAGCGGCATTTCAGGGGCGCCGGAAGATGGAGGGAGGGGGGGCAGAATCTCGGAGGGGGGAACGTTGCCCGAAGAAGGTGAAAAGCGGGGGGGGGGGGGGGGGGGCGGATCAAAATGCTGCGTAGACAAAAAACCTTTACGAACCAGGACGTTGCCCGAAAAAAAGTGAAAAGCGGGGGGGGGGGGGGGGGGGGGGGGGCAATCAGAGGAGCGGACAGCGGTCCGCAAAAACAGGTTCTCTGTTGGGTGGGATGAGGGAGAAGAGCACCAAGAGGGGTAGGGGGAGAGGTAGGGGAGGGGGGGGCAAGACCATGGCTTTGCCCCCCCCCCTCTTGCCATAGTCACCTGATTTTCCAGGGGGGGGGGGGGGGGGAAAAGACACTCTTGCCCCCCCTGCTTGGGTACAGGGGGGGGCAGCTGCCCCCCCTGCCCCCCCCCCCCCCCCCCGGTTCCGGCGCCCCTGCATTAAAAAAAAAAATCATAGTTGTGACTTTACTTTTAGCTTAGTCACTGGCAGTCCTTATGTCAGTGCACGGACAAAGGCCAGATGAGATATACACAGACTTCTAGAGCAGTCAGTTATAGAGTACACGCGTACAGTACGTTCTATATCAGTCGCTGTTCAAATTTAGTTAAATCCCGACTGACCTGACCCTAAACTGACTAGGATGAGTTTCAGTACTGATTACGAAACCGGCTTGTGTAAACAGGCTTTTCTGGCTGAAACTGGTTCTTTGGTTTACTGGATATTACGTGCGTCAGAGGCTGCGACCAAAGACCGTAGATAATAAATTATCTACGGTCTTTGCTGCGACTAAAACTGTGTATATGTCATCATCATTAGCTTGCGTTACGTCCTATGGCTTTTAGCCCTTAAGGACAAGTTGTTCCTGGCGGCATGTGTATTTGGCTGCTCGGCTGGGCGAGTGTCTTTGGGGCGGATATGGGCTGTTTTGCTTTGCTTTGGGCAACGTCAGAGGTTCTCTGCTCAGTCAAGTTGGGTCTCAAATGCCTGGTCTGGGTTGTTTTTCAGTGCCGGCCTTGGCCTGTTCTGTCATCTGTGTTTTTGCCTTTGGAGTCTATGTGTCTGCAAAACCGGTAGTTTATATACTCCACATGGGTTGGCGGCACAGATCTTGATCGTTTACAGCAGTACTCCGCTGGTTCGTTGCTGTAGCTCTATGGCCATTGCAGCCACTGACATTGAAAATGGCTAGCCGGCCATGCATGGCCCGCTTTCATGTCAAGGCACACTTTGAAACATGTATAGTTAGTGTCAGTCAGCCACGGTGTAACTGAATTGAGCCAGTCTGTATGAGCCAGGCTGTTCCCTTTTCATGCGTTTTGTCAAAACACTAACACAGGGTTCACAATGCGAGGGTTGCAGTGCAGGCAGAGATCTGTATGACTGTGACGTGTGTATGTATGTATGTCAGTGTCTGTTATCTGTATCTCTGCTGCAGGCTATTCAGTTAGCGACATTCGAGATGGAGTCAGTTGTCCTCCCTGGACTGAGTGTAAACTTGCGAACTACCGTCCGTCTCTCCAGATTTTTACTGATGCGAAGAAAGACCTGCTTCAACTTCTTTTTATAATAATTTTATGCGGTTATGCATGGTCACACAACATAATGCTCCTCAGTAAAGTGCCGCGACGTTCACTCAGTTTTACAAATGAGAGCAGCCATTGGCATCACACACTGACTGAGACGTATGCGCCGGCACATTTAATTGTGCACACATCTGTGCTGCGTCACGAACCGTGACTTTGAATTTCATACACTGTCTTGCAAATTCGTGTCATGTGCATTAACTGACGCTGAGTGAGTCAGTACAAGTGGGACACACACACACACACACACACACACACACACACACACACACACACACACACACACACACACCGTGCACACACGCACACACACACACACACACACACACACACACACACACACAGGTGTCGGTCAGACAAAACTCAAACCGTATTCGTTGTCATCTGTATATGTATTGATACTAACGGATTTAAATATATTTTTCAATATGAAAACTCTACCAGAAACAGAAAAAAGTAAAAGGGCAAGATTCTGTTTGAACGAAACCAGTAACACCAAATCACACTGCATGAATCGAATCAAACAGTTAATAAAGACTCGGACCGAATCTCTCTCTCTCTCTCTCTCTCTCTCTCTCTCTCTCTCTCTCTCTCACACACACACACACACACACACACACACACACACACACACACACACACACACACACACACACACACTACCCTTAGGTCAGTGTATATATCTGTAACGTTCTGGCTATCAGAACGTATGAACATTGTAAAATAATGATAATGATAAAGATTCTTTAAGAATCGACACTATCCGTGGTACAATGTATTCCCTGTAATGCCGGTATAACAGGCGAACAGTTCACATGTACAATGTACAAAAAAAAGATCATGACAAAATTACTCTTCAGTCGTTTTCTCAACAAGACAGAGGGGAAAAAACAAAACAAAAACAACAAAAAAAAACAACCCCAAATACCAATAAACATCAGCTGTAAACAGTTGTAAAAGCTGTAAGTTGCTGTATTTCTGTGGTATCACAATGAAAGTCGATGGAAAACAACAGAAGAAAAATTAACAGATTCCCCAATCCGGAATGAAGAACAACTTGGAGACTTGTGCGCATCCACAAAACTACCAACGACATGCGTAGTAAACACTTACAACAAACACACATGTGTATCGTCGTTGCACGTATCACATACTTTGCAGTAACTGATTTGCTGTTTGATACTGAAAAGAGTGTATCCTGACAACAATCAAAAATCAAACAAAAATATTTATTCGCGCTTACACCATGCACTCTGAAGTCCATTGGAATTCTGGTTTAACTCATTGTTCGTTTATTCGTGCATTCATTCTCAGATGAAAAGGCACTTGAAGCGGGATGTAAAAGATACACCAAAAAATGTCCGCTAAAACGGTATGGTCGTTTACCAGCGGAGCTTGCCTGGGACGTATTTCTTCAGAAGACCCTCGTAATAATCATACAGCGACTCCACATCGGGCATCTCCGGGGCCTTGGTGTAGAGATCGAACTGGTTGAACTCCCGGATCCACTTCAGCATGGCCTCGTCCTTGTTGTTGGTCAGGTACTTGTAGGCGCCGGACGTGTGCCAGGGGTAGAAGGAGTGGTAGCGGACCATGTAGAGAGCCTCTTCAGGTAGACTGTGGGTGTTGACTTGCAGGACCTGGTACAGATACTCGTCGTGACCCCAGGACATGTACACCTTGTCCAGCCCGCAGTGCTCCTCGTACATCCCGAGGCGGGTGTTGAGTTTGGGGTTCTTCATGTCGGGGTTTTTGGCGAAGCTCTCCACGCCGAACACGATGCTTGGGTCAGGCCGGCAGCCCACTGGGAAGGTGTCGCCCACCACGGCCCACTGCTTCTCTCCCCACAGCGCCATCAGCTTGCCAGCGTCGTGGATCAGACCGGCAACCTGCAACACACCGGAAAGGAACACGATACGTCATATGGAGAAAGGGTGTAAGCGCCGTGGATCTGATATAGTGGTAAGGCCCTTTTCACAGGTCATGGAAGACGTGTTGATAATAGCAAATCCTAGTTGGGGGCTGTATCACACTAGCTCGGGCAGACCTCGAGCAGTCCTCCGGAAAACGAGATGGTCACCCCGACTATCACTGCACTAACGAGACTTCAGTCCACAAGCACAGGCCTCCACGCGGAATGTGCACATTGCCTCACTCTGTCTCTGACGTAAAAGACGTGAGAGCACCGGGACTGTCAGAGTCAGTTGGTAGAAAAATCTCAAGCACCAATGACATCACGATAGCATACGGTGACATATACTGAAGCGAACAGACGCATTAATATCATTATATGAATGCACGAATGAAGTCAGCTATAAGGTAACCATCAGTTGTACCGTCATGTTTCAAAACTGACCAGTGCTGACGTGTCAATCACTGACAGACGATACTGATTCCATAACGACCGTTACCTGCAGCCAGTCCTTGTCGGGGTGATTCTTGCGGATGCCCTCAGCGGTCTGAAAGGCGTGGAAGGAGTTGGGCAGGTCAATGTCAGGGTCACTCTCGTCCACAAGGTCGTTCAGCTTCTCCAGGGCCTCCAGGATAGTGAGGTAGCCATGGTCCAGACGCCCCCAGTACTCGTGGCGACCCTGAACAGACAAGGTCAAGTTATGGCGGTGCCGATAATCAACATCTGACGACGACACTAATGATGCATGTATTTATGATGGTAATAAGCTTAAACCCTTTTTCGTCTACGCTAACATTGTCACCATGTGTTGGGCACCAGCTGCCCGGAATCAGTCACCAGTCGCTGCGTTGACAATCTGACACTCAGTGTCGTACAGATCTAGCCACACTGAGCCTGGGTACGGCGTGTACGTTGTTGCCACAGGGTACGAGGGTGGGTGGGTGTTTGGGGGTTTTAACGACCACAGGGTACGAGGGTGGGTGTTTGGGGTTTTAACGACCACAGGGTACGAGGGTGGGTGTTTGGGGGTTTAACGACCACAGGGTACGAGGGTGGGTGGGTGTTTGGGGGTTTAACGACCACAGGGTACGAGGGTGGGTGTTTGGGGGTTTAACGACCACAGGGTACGAGGGAGGGTGGGTGTTTGGGGGTTTAACGACCACAGGGTACGAGGCCTCATACTGATACTCAGTTGGTATAGTTCGCCCGTTGGCCCGAGGTGCAAATGTATACCAGTCAATTCCGTCGATCATATTCCGGCATAAAGTCACGAAGTCACTGAACGGCCACGTGACTTTCACCTCGCCAGACCCCGGAGTACATTTGCACCCCCTTCCGCGTTGCGGGGATACAATCGCCCCCGTTAGTGGACGACTGGAGTTTATTTTCCCCTCCGGTGCATGACTGGTATACATTTGCACCCCCTAACGAATGGGGCGAACTATACCAACTTGCACGGAACCATACTGATACCGGGCTGACCGTATCCGTCGTCGTTAGCACTACAGTATACAACAGTCACTATTCCATGCACACTGACTAACACTGCGACACAGTTATGGACGCTAGTTACTATGCGGCTTCCGATTCGTGTTAAAGTCACAGTTTCCTCAAGTTGTTCACTGATGACGGACATTTCGTCCTCTCATCAGCACCACCCTCCCGGCATCCCCGTCTTCCTGACGTATTTTTCTTAGATGGACCTCTACTCACTGGCAGTTCCGACTGCTGTACTGTAATGATCAGTGTGACCTTCAGTCAGTGTGCATGTCAGACGGTAAAATACTCAGTTATGCTAACGATACGAATTGCAGCGTGCGTACAGACGGAGGGACTCTCTGTGCGCTGAATTACTCAGCCGTTCAATACTGCATGACGCTGTGGGTTTAAGTGTTAATCGATCAACGCCCCGAGCCCAACTGACCCACACTGACCCCACCCCACCCCACACCCCGTCCCGCCACCACCCTAAAAGAACTATCTGAACTCTATATGTAGAGAATAATACTGTCGTAACTTGACTCTAGTCCGGCATGCAAAAGCTGGAGTTTCGGAAGCGGCACGTAACTGACATGCCCGGCAGTTACACCATTCAGTATAATCACACGCAAACTGAGCCCCAGCCTGCGGTTACATCCGTGATATCATGATATCCGTGATAAACACTTTTGAGCCGGTAGCAAATTCAGTGTAAACTGTGACTCCTCAGTGTGACCGACACACATTTTCTTAGAAGCCGGCGGTTCTACTAAACAGCTGCAGTACTCAGTGACTCAACAAACTGGAAAACCCATACGGACATAAATTATTTTCAATAACGAAACCGTGCATGTAGTCGTCAGCCAGATAATAAGGACTGATCGAGTAAAACTGATACTTCTGTTATGTTCCGTTACCTTGACGAACTCCAGTGTCTGGTGGGTGTGCATCAGATCGTAGGTGCGCACCACGTGCTCAGGAACATTGTGGATACGGAAATCTCGGAACTTGGAGGCTTCTTTCACCTCTGGTCGAAATTCGGACGGATCCGAGAGAACAACGGGAAGAACTTCTGCAGCGGCTGACATGTTGCTATTTCAGTCACAAGCTAGAAAAAGCTACTCGATCACTTGCAATGAAATTTGATTTCTCAGAAACAGGGTTTGGCTGCACTGAGGAAAAACGAGAACCGTCGGTTCAGGATTTACTTCACTGAAGCGTTGCAAAAATCGTTAATAGAGGTGTTTGACGGCTGCGTTTGTTGCATACGTTGACACGCTCGGTAAACTTGCACTGAGGTTGATACACTGACGAGAAACCTGTACCTATGCACAGCTGCGCCGCGTCAGTATACGCTCGATAACAACCAGGTGAAGTTACAAGTCAGTCCAGTCCCAGTTTACGGAGCTGGCCTCTGCCTCTGAGTGAAAAAGGCTGGGGAAGCAGGACTGATATACATATACCCATACACTGACTCTCCTTCTCACCAGACCACGGTATAGTGCAGTCTTTACTCGCCGCGCTCGTATAAATAGGCCGTACGCGCCCCAAGCTTCGAACCGGTTTGTTCCGGTATAGAGAGACCTGACTAAGGTAATAGTATGCTAGGCCTAAAGCAACCACGACAGCACGAGTCAGTCAGTCATCGAGGTTTTGCCGTGGAGCCAGCCACTGCAGGTTACCAGTCAGCTGACTGCCAGTGATCATGGTCAGCTGACCGACTGTGGAGTGTTGTTTACGTACTCCCCCCCCCCTCCCTCAGTTCCCCTTCCCCCACCCAACTTGACTCCCCCTCCCTCTTGAAACAAAGGGGTCAGTCAGCCTCCTCCCTCTCTCTCCGTCTAGCGTCCTGCCGGGTTCTCTGCTGCACTGCCACGGTCAGTCAGTCATTGATCAGTTTTCCCGAGTCACGGTCCGCTGCGCCATGTACAACATGATATGCACCTGTCTGACTCATGCTACAGCTGACATCAGATTGGTGTAGACTACGGTTCTGATCCAGCGTTCTAACATGATTGGACTGACTGGGCTGACGAAGAGAAACGAGTTTAAAAAAAACACCTTAATTTCAGTCGTGTGAGAGTCACTGACAGTAAACCTCAGTTCAACTTGCACTCATCCTAGCGATACTAAACAACAAACAACAACTACCAAACCGGCACGCGCATGCCAGTGCACGGAGCGTAATCACTGATTGAGGCAAGGACACAAGTTAGCAAGCACTGAAGGGCCGGCACACACACACACACACACACACACAGTGACTGACACATGTACACACGCAGACTGCACACACACACACACACACACGCACACACACACACACACACACACACACTGACTGACATGTACACACGCAGACTGCACACACACACACACACACACACACACACACGGAGTTAAAGTCGTACGCCAAGCGGACACAGGCCGGATCGACTGCTTTCAGCACTGTGACGGTAGAGTTATGACTTTCGTGTATAGGCTACGGTCGAGGGGGGGGGGGGGGGGCACTCGTCATGGTGTTTCAGGGGCGCCGGAACCGGGGGGGAGGGGGCAGCTGCCCCCCCCCCGTACCCAAGCAGGGGGGGGGGGGGGGGGGCAAGAGGAAAATCAGGTGACTATGGCAAGAGGGGGGGGGGGCAAAGCCATGGTCTTGCCCCCCCCCCTTTCCCTACACCCCCCTCCCTCTACCCCTCTTCCTGCTCTCTCCCTCATTCTACCCAACAGAGAACTCAGTTTAGGCGTTGCATGAAATATCAAAACGCCTTGGCAGAAAGTCGTCTGATAATCACTCCCAGTGGCTCCCTGGTTCGTAACGGTTTTTGTCTGCGCAGTATCTGAACCCCCCTCCCCCCCCCCCCCCCCCCCCGCTTTTCACTTTCTCCGGGCAACGTCCTTCCTTTCACTGGCTCTGGCGTTTCCCCCATCTGAGATTATGCCCCCCCTCCCCCCAACATCTTCCGGCGCCCCTGTGTTTGTTCACCAAATCGCGGCCGAATCACCCAAAAAGAAAATTGGGTGAGCTGACCTACTCAGTTCAGCTCGTCAGTGATCAGCTGAGGCGGGACGACCTTGTCTTGGTGGCCGGGTTGCGTCAGACAGCACTGGCATAAACAGGTGCCACCCGAGGCGTCTAATCCTTCCGAGTTGAGAGACCTGAGCGGGTCTCCGTGAACTGACGTTATTCAGAAACGTCTGTCCCGGCGGGGGTTACTCAATATGGCGGGATGTTACTTCGACTCAACACTTATCCGTCAGTGACGACGATGGTTTTCACGGCAGGTCTGACTCGAAATTACAACGTCGTCTGAAAGGTACACCACAGCGGCAACGCGTTCAGTAAAAAAAACAAAACAAAAACAAAAACAAAACCCAAAACCGAAAAAAAAACCACCAAACCACCCTTGAGTCCGGCCCCGGGGTCGGGAGGTGGGGGTGGGGTGGGGGTGAGCTATCTTTACATGATCACTAGTTCACTACTACTGAAGCATCCACACTCAGTGACGTGCCACACAGTACTTATCATAATATGAAGCTGATAGAGTTCCTGCAACCCTGCCGACCTGTTGTCAACTGCAACGAAAGAGCAAACCTGGGACCTCAGTAAAACTTTGAGGGCAGCCTAGGCGACTCCATAGAAAATCAGCAGGGAAGTGTGTGTGTGTGTGTGTGTGTGTGTGTGTGTGTGTGCCTGGTGTGTGTGCCTGGTGTGTGTGTGTGTGTGTGTGTGGTGTGCCTTGTGTGTGTGTGTGTGTGTGTGTGTGTGTGTGTTCCGGCGTGGAGCCCGGTGGGGTCAGTGGGGGCTGGGGGTGTCATAACAATGCATAAGGCACTATTCAACAATTCGGCATCCTATACAGTTTTCAGTCAGTGTGGTGACAACATCTGTCAAGTTCACACCGTCAGTCGGGTTTTTTTTTTTTTTTTTGGCTGCCTCAAGTCTTTGTCAGATCCAGTGGTGTTCCTCTCAGGTCATGGGTGGTATCCACGGAGGGCTGGAAAGCTGGGGCAATTTTTATTATGCATGATGACGGAGATGAGGATGACGGTAAGGATGATGGTAAGATGATGTTATGGAGGTTCGTGTCAGTGGTTTGAGACTGCAGGACAGGGCCGCATTCATCATTAGCTTGCTTTACGTCCTATGGCTTTTAGCCCTTAAGGACAAGTTGTTCAGTCCTGGCATGTGCGAGTGTCTTTGGGGTGGATGAGGGCTGTTTCGCTTTGCTTTGGGCAACCGACGTCGGCCGGAGGGGCCGCATTCCACGCTTCTGTCATAAATATACCGGCGTCAACCCCCGCAACTGACAGGGTTGTTCCGACGTTAGCCAGGCCCGGGAATTACGGCACCTGCGGTGCCGGCCGTGTAATCATCCACATCACTGTAGTAAGACGTGTCATACCGTCCCTAAAGTCGCACCCGTGAAGGCAGTGGGTGAATTTCGGTTGTGTTGCGGCAGCCTCCCCGTTTTCAAGTCTGCGTTCTCAGTGAGACACTGAGTAGGTTTGCCCTGTTCTAAGTCAGTCCTAACCTAACTCACTCAGTTTCTCTGCCTAGTTTTACTGCTGGTAAGACACTGACGCAGTTATCACTGACGTCACAGTTAGGGTTCGTGATGTCACAGTTAGGGTTCGTGATGTAACTAGTTCTCAAGGACGGAATGCCAGTGACTGCCTTGGAATTCAATTCGGTTAGATAAACTAGCAGGCGAAATTGGGCCAGAGTCAGACGGTATTTTGAGTTCTACTGAGGCGCAGAGGCGACGATAGTACTGATACTGAGGATCTTCAATTGGGCGCCCGGTACTCCGGCTCTATTTACCCATAGTTACATACAGTAGTCCTCGTTTAACGTCACTACCGTTTAAGGTCACAACTCGGATAAGATCAATCAGGTTGTTGGTCCCGGCCAAAAGCCTTCTTTGTACCATTTAGAATTCCTCGCTTAGCGTCACCTCGGATAAGGGAAAACCTCGGATTACGTCACCCCCGTTTTGGTTCCCAAATGAAAAAGACTACCGGTTAAGATGAAATCCATGTGATGAGAGTGGCTTCCCTTGGAAACAACACCCGGATTTGCACTGCGAGATGAAGACGAAACAGACGAATTTTTATTTCATTTTTATTCCATGAGATGATACCCAAAGACTGAAAATGGAAACTGGAAGGGAGGGGGGGGGGGGGCTTCTTTTTGATGAACTGACGATAAAGATAGTTTACCGCAGATGAGTATACTTACAAAAGATTTCTTATTTCGTTCAGGGTCCTTTTAGATCTAGAAATTGGTACAATCTTTGTGAAAGAGATAAGAGCTGCAATGCAGGGAGCAATGTGGTGATATGATGATGGTGGTGGTGATACTTATGTTGTTAGAGAGGGAGGGAAAGGGGGGGGGGGGAGCGAGAGACCTAGTTAATTTCTAGGCTTAGTCGGAAGGCAAGTTGAAGTACTTTTGCAGTTCACGAAACATCAGTGCAACCATCCCTCAACCATGTAACAGGGGCAAGATGTTTGGAGGGGGCTTGGCATCAGCGCCGGGGTGGGGGGGTGGGGGGGATCCACAGGATTCGGAAAAAAAAGGGGAGGGGGGGGGTATATGCATTTGCGTTCGTTTGTGCTTAGGTGCGCGCGCGCGCGCGCGTGTGTGTGTGTGTGTGTGTGTGTGTGTGTGTGTGTGTGTGTGTGTGTGTGTGTGTGTGTGTGTGTGTGTGTGTGTGTGTGTGTGTGTGTGTGTGTAGAATTACATATTTTGGCGGAAAGTCTTTCGGTCTAAAATGTGAACAAAAATGACAAAATCGCCAAATATTGAGCTCCTCGGATAAGATCAAGTTTTTTACTGGTAGTTGATCTTATCAGAGGACTGTTTAGGGTGCCCCTCGGATAAGATCAAGAATTTTTTTGGTCCCGTGGGGGGTCACCTTAAGCGAGGAGTACTGTAGTTTACTTACCAATTTGACCCCACACTGCAGTCAGTTGTAACTCAGCACTGAGAAATTGTTAAGTTCAGCGTCAGTATTTGAAAACTGAGAAACGTGTGTGGCAGCTGCTTTTTTTCTTCTTTTTTTTTCTTTCTCAGCCCCCCCCCCCCCCCCCCTTTGTTCTCGCTTCAGATCATGCAAACGTTAGTAATTAAGGCTATCCGGCTTCAGTTGTCAGTTTAACTGACCGGCAAATTGACGACCGCAACCAACAACTCCCGACACAAACTGAAACACAAAGTGCAAACAAGTGCTGATCACTAGCAACCGACAACAACAGCCGCAACACCGACTGAATTCAGTGACGACGACAACAACGACAACAACTGACAGCACGGCGCTTGAACAACAACGCGACACTGAAGTAGACTGACAACTTGAATTACTCCGGTCAGTACTTGAAGCACTACTAAAACTGACGGAAAATCAGATCAGCTACGGACTACCAAGAACTGATTACCATCAGTTTTACACTCAAGTTCGTGTCAGCAGCGAGAGCCTGAGGTTAAAACCGCTGAGACTGATCCCCGTCAAACAAACTGTACTAGGCATCGATACCCCCCCCCCCCTCCACCGGCTCCAGTGAACTTATTCAGTCAGCCGGCCATTAGAGACGGCGATACTAGATCGAGTTGTTGTTTTTAATTAGCTGGCTTGTCACTCAGTCCGGCTGTCAAGTTATTCCGAGTCCATTAACGCCGACTTTCTCTCAGTCTAGAAAGCCGCTGGCTGTCCACAAGCGGGCTGGAGTAATTCATTTTACTACTCGGACTCTGTTCGACAGACGGTCCTTCGTGCAGTGGTACACATCGTGGGACTCAGTGTGTGTGTGTGTGTTAGAGCTGTGAACCGGTTCAAACATCCAAACCGGTTTTTAACCGGTTTTTTAACTTCAAACCGGTTTCAGTTTAAACCGGTGTTTTTTTCCGGTTCAGTCATCACCAAAAGGTGTTTGAGGTCTGCAAAAATATTGGCGTTTTATGCGATGCGTGTTCACATATATGTGTGTGTGTGTGTGTTCAAGTGCATCAGCGATCAGGCTGCAGTAAACTGATCGCTAGTCGTCAAAAATAAATCCTGGCTAAACAAACAACACACAAAACGAACAAACAGACAAGAAAAAAAGAGGAGGAGGAGGATGAAAAGAAGAAGAAGAAGAACTTGTAAGAAGAAGAAGATGGAGGAGGAGGAGGAGAAGAAGAAGAACTTGTAAGAAGAAGAAGATGGAGGAGGAGGAGGAGAAGAAGAAGAAGAACTTGTAAGGAGAAGAAGAAGGAGGAGGAGGAGGAGGAGAAGAAGAACTTGTAAGGAGAAGAAGAAGGAGGAGGAGGAGAAGAAGAAGAACTTGTAAGGAAAAGAAGAAGGAGGAGGAGGAGGAGGAGAAGAAGAAGAACTTGTAAGAGGAAGAAGAAGGAGGAGGAGGAGGAGAAGAAGAAGAACTTGTAAGAAGAAGGAGGAGGAGGAGGAGGAGAAGAAGAACTTGTAAGGAGAAGAAGAAGGAGGAGGAGGAGATGAAGAAGAAGAAGAACTTGTAAGGAAAAGAAGAAGGAGGAGGAGGATGAGAAGAAGAGGAACTTGTAAGAAGAAGGAGGAGGAGGAGGAGAAGAAGAACTTGTAAGGAGAAGAAGAAGGAGGAGGAGGAGGAGAAGAAGAAGAACTTGTAAGAAGAAGGAGGAGGAGGAGAAGAAGAAGAACTTGTAAGAAGAAGGAGGAGGAGGAGGAGGAGAAGAAGAACTTGTAAGGAGAAGGAGGAGGAGAAGAAGAAGAGGAACTTGTAAGAAGAAGGAGGAGGAGGAGGAGGAGAAGAAGAACTTGTAAGGAGAAGAAGAAGGAGGAGGAGGAGATGAAGAAGAAGAAGAACTTGTAAGGAAAAGAAGAAGGAGGAGGAGGATGAGAAGAAGAAGAACTTGTAAGAAGAAGGAGGAGGAGGAGAAGAAGAAGAACTTGTAAGGAGAAGAAGGAGGAGGAGGAGGAGAAGAAGAATAAGAACTTGTAAGAAGAAGAAGGAGGAGGAGAAGAAGAAGAAGAGGACGAAGAAAGAAAGAAAGAAAGAAGGCAGGAAAGAAAGAAAGAAAGCAAATCTAAAGTTTTGACCACTTTGCTGTATTTTCTTGAACAAAAACTTCTCAAACGCAACCTGACCATAATTCCCCCCCCCCCCCCCCCAAAAAAAAAATATAAACTTACTTCAGCCCATAATTCATATTTTAAGTCCTCTGCTCTAGAGGGCTTGGGCCTAAATGTGAAATTAAAGTTTTTTTTCTAAAATAAAAGTTCTTAATTTCCTTACTAACATAGCATCCACTAGTAATACTTGAAACAAACGTGAAATAAAAATTTACATCAAAATAAAAGTTAGAAAATAAAAGCCATATACAGCATCCACTAATCCTACTGAACGCGAAATAATTTAAAAAAACAAAACAAAAAAAAAACAGCACAATTCTAGGAAATCGTTTCGAAACGCGTGGCTTTCCTTTCAGTTTCTGTGTTCTTCAGTAATTGCGTCATAACAACTTATCAAATATCAATCATATCTCGCTGCAGCCCCACCCTGGAAGACTAAATTTGACAGAGTGCAAAATTACAGAGTTGACCCTTTCTTAGTTTCTTAGTCCCTTTCACACCCATAACCCAACCAGCAGTTTCACATCAATGCGGAAAAAATGTCAACAACATTACCCCCCCCTCCCCCCACACACACACACACACACTCCTCCTCCTCCCCCAACCCCAGCTTATGTTACAGAGTAGGATACAGACGAGACTACAAGATCTGCAGATACGTTACAAGAATTCCAGCGGCCGCCAAGAAGAAATTAGAAGAAAAAAGATGACTTAAGTAACTTTAGTACGTGTACTATGACCAAAACACCGGTTCGCGACAACTCGAACCGGTTCGGCGAACCGGTTCAAATGAGAACCGGTTAAAACCGGTAAACCGGTTAACCGCGGCAGCTCTAGTGTGTGTGTGTGTGTGTGTGTGTGCCACGGCGTACGTGCCAGTGTGTGTGTGTGTGTGTGTGTGTGTGTGTGTGTGTGTGTGCCGGTGAGCCGGTGTGTGCCCGGCCGCGGTGTGTGTGTGTGTGTGTGGTATTCACTCAGTTGGAGGAACTGAGATTTCATCACCGAGTCACTGCCGGATGGTCAGTCAGCCGGTCAGTCAGTTAGTCAGTGACCGGCCGCACTGCCGGCAGTGCATATCACTAATATCCTAACTGTATAGCTTACTCCGACCACGAGGCACCATGATCATTTGTAGTTTATGTCATCTCGAAGAACTTACACACAATGACACATACGCATACACACGCGCGCGCGCAGACACCGCCACAGGAGAGGGAACTGAAAGTCTGAAACCTCATTGCAAGCCTGACAGCCAATGTCACAGATGAGCCATCGCAGAATCCCATTCAAAGGGAGACAACTGCAATTACGGCGTTCCGGAAGTGGCATTGTGGTCGGTCGGACGAGGTGAGACAGTGACATTGGAACCAAACCTGTCCATTCTTGGGAATATTTCACCGTGATGCTGTCTGACATGGCCTGATTTGCGTGAGTGAAGTAGAGTTTTACATTTTTCGTCACCTGACGATAACTTGAAGAGCACACAAATCGTATTTGTGTGCGCATCCGTTCGCTCGGTCAATGCTGATGGAGGCAGCAGACGATCTGTGGGATCGTGCGAAGTCGTGCGAGGGGTGTGCTGTGAAAATCAGCTATAACCTGTCGATGTTCTTGTTCTTTAAACCTGTGGATGAGTGCCCCAAAATTCTTTACACAGTTTTTCTGTGGTTTTGTCTGTTTCATATACTTTGTACAGTAAAGTTGGAAAATGGAAATTACGTCAGCGGAATAAACAACACATCAGTGTCTCTTTCGACAGCAGAACACACAGGAACAACAGAGTGGTTTCTCTGTTGCTCATGTGGTTTGTCCACATGCATTTATTAACATATATTGTGATTGCTGTAATCAAACTGTCTTTATATTTTTCAGGTTTACTTATCTTTTGGTGCAGGAGTACACCAAACTCCAAAGACATTGCCACCATGGCAACACAGAGTCAAGCTGCAGAAGAACTGGAACAGTACTTGCAGGACAATGGCATCACCCTGATGGTGCCTGAGGGGGCCTTCAAGGGATGGCTTCCTCGTGTCCTTTATACTTATACCTTGGAGTCCTTGTATTTGCCCTTCTTGCGCCTGCTTAGCTTTCCTGTAGGGGGCACTGCTCTAGGAAGCCTCACTAACATGCGCACTTTTCATGCTGTTGGCAACTACCTCAACCGTCTGCCTTCATGCTTTGTGCAGTGTGTTCGCATCGTAAGCCTTGACCTCTCCTTCAATCATTTCACAGAGATCCCACAGGCCGTGTTCAGTCTAGAGAACCTAGAGGAGCTCAGTTTTAGCCACAATGATCTGGAGGAAGTTGCGCCTCAGATTGGACAACTGACAAGGTTACGTGTACTGAATCTTGGTGGTAACATTTTGAGCAGTCTTCCGATGGAGATTGCCAAATGCCGCCACATTCAGAAACTGGATCTTTCCGGAAAGTTTTACCCCCGTGGACAGATGAAGAGTTTCCCAACAGGCGTGTGCTTTCTTTTTGAGCTTGTAGAACTCGACTTGAGTTGGCAGCAGGTTCAGAGCATCCCTGACGAGTTTGGAAAGCTCAGAAAACTACAGCTGTTGAACCTAAAGGGCAATCAACTTCTCCATATGTCACCAGAAATTTCAAAATGTGTCAACCTAAAGTCTGTGAATCTTGCTGGGGCCCTGAAAACCCGTTCTCAGATTCCAGAGGCACTGTTCAGCTTAGAAGAATTGGAGTCACTCAACCTCAGTGATAATTATTTCACGGAGATTCCAGACAATGTGTACGGCCTCTGCCACCTGAACACTCTTATTGTCCAACGCAATGCTCTTTTGCGGCTTCCTGACAACTTGTTCCAGCTGCGTCGCCTGCAACACCTTGAACTCAGTGAGAATTACCTGGAGTCACTTCCGGCAGCTGTGGGGGGAATGCGGCGCCTGACTTACCTGGGACTTGAAAGGAATCGTCTGGAAGACCTGCCGTCTGAAATCTGCCATGTGAAGTCGCTGGTAACGCTGGCACTCAGCTCAAACCGGCTGTCCAGTGTACCAGAAAACATTTATCACTTGTCCAACCTTCGGGAACTGACACTGGACAACAACAAGCTGGTGGAGCTGCCGTTACTACTCGATCGTCTGGATGGGTTGATGCAGACAGGAGGACTGTCACTGCATGGTAACTATCTACGCACACCCCCCCAGGAGATCTGTGATCAGGGCGTGATGCCGTTATTTCATTTTCTGAAAGAACTCAGAGTAAGTGAGGCTCGACACCGACGCAAGATGATTCTGATTGGTGCTGTGAAAGCTGGAAAAACGAGTCTGCGCCACGCTTTGATGCTTGGTCATTCACAGCTAACAGCCGAGCACGAGCGCACGTGGGTGTTGGAGCGCCACCTGTGGGAGCCAGAGTCAAAACTGCGTGTGCAGATCCTGGACTTTGGTGGTCATCACATTTACCAAGCAGCTCACCACATGTTCCTCACACCTGATGCCCTGCATGTGCTCGTGTTTGACCTGAGGCGCTATCAGAGGGACCTGTATGATGAACTGATCAGTAACTGGCTCGATGCCATCATGGACCGTGCTCCAGGGGCCTCCATTTTGCTGGCGGGCACACATGCAGACCTGTGCTCAGCAGAAGAGGTGTCAGAGAAGTGTGAGCAGGTGGTACGACGCATACAGAGAGAGGAGGCAGCCAAACTGACAGAACTTCATGAGGAGATAGAGAGGGTTCGCTCAGTGTTGGAAAGGCCGGAGGTGAGAGACGGCGGTGGTGGTCGGTTTGCCGACATAGGGGTGGAACGTCTACAGGAAAAACTGAGTTATCTTGAGAGGATGCTGAACACAAGATGTCAAGTGCCTGACCGAGTGTTTGTGGTCAGTTGTGCAGAAGCTTTGACGGGCGTGAGTGAACTTAGAGACTACCTCATCTCCACAATGAAGCAGTCAGAGGAACGCCCCCTGCCTTACTCCTGGTACAAATTCCTGACAGATTTACAGGGAATGCCGGATCGTATCCTCTCCATGGAGCAGGTGTTGGACATTTTCACTGGTGTCATGGCCTCCGTCAACCAGTCAATGATCAGCATGGCAGGCTCTGCTAGACTCAGTCTAGCTTACGTTCTCAAGTACTTGCACACCACCGGTGAGATCGTGTGGTACTTTGAAAACAGAAACCTGGACAAGATCGTCTTTCACCGGCCAGAGACCCTGATTGAGATGTTGCGAGCTGTATTTCGGCATGACTTTCAGAAGGTGGTGAACTTTGACCCGGAGCTGGGAAGGAGAGCGGGTCTTCCGTCGCACAGGTTTGAGATGCTGAAAGATGATTTCCTGCAGAGGGGTCTTATGACATTCGAGCTCTTACACTTCACACTGCTGCACTTTCAGCTGTCCTCCGATGCTCTGGACACGTTCATCGACTTGATGCAGAAGTTTGACCTGTGTTTTGAAATGAAAAGGGAAACCGACCCCTCTCTCGTTGGCTCAGCACGTGTTCTGATGTTCCCATGGTTTTTCTCAGAAACATGCCCACAGGATTTGGCCACCCTGTGGCCAAATACAATTCCCAGCAACACATTTGAACTGCGTTTTGAGGTTGAGTTCCCTCGCAAAGGGCCACCATACTTCTTTGAAAAACTGTCAGTACGACTTCAGCAGTACGCATCAGAACGGATCAACTGGAAATACGGTGTTCTTGCTCGCAAAAACCACTCCAAACTCTTGGTCACTAGGGAGAGACGTGAGTTGGAGGACGTGACGGTCATCACTGCAGCAGCTCGAGGATCGACCGACCTGCAAGAGTTGTGGTGGTTGTTGAAGAAGACGAGGCTGGAGATGCTACAGCTGCTACAGGACTGGCCATTCATCCAGCCCACCGCCAATCTCTTCTGCACTCACTGCTTGCTGCGTTACCCGGACGATCCATACCGTTTCCCGGCTGAGGTGATGGACCTGCACATGCCTCCCAACACCTACGTCGCCCGCTGGTGCCGCAATTATGACCAGGATGACATCCCAGCATGTTTTGTCTACCCTCTTGACACGGGTGAGTGTGATCATCACATGGTATGTTCATGCTCATCTTTGCACACCTTTATGTGGCACTTGAAAAATTTCGTCAAGTTGCTTGCTGTTAAGGACAGTAGAGAGAGAGAGAGAGAATAGTGAATGGAAAATACTGGTACATATTTGTTGTGGGACTGTGCTGACCTGACAGTTGTACGTTTATCTCATGCAGATTACCAGGATGATCTCCAGAGACACATGAAAGCTGCAACAGACTTCCTGCGCTCCAGTTACGACACCATTGATGGGCCTGGTAAGTATCAGTGTTCTGCTTAAGATACAAGATGCTTTTGGCACAATGCTTATGTACATTATATACCTGCTCTTAGCAAGTGCAATCAGACAAAAGCCCCGCAGGTTCTGTGGCATTATGTGCAGATTTCCAAGCGATTATTCGCATAAAAGAAGGGAGAGCGTTGTTCAGTATAGTTAAACTGTTGGTAGGATTTAGGGCTTTGATCTCTACCACAGCCTCATCACGTTGTGTATGTTGCAGGGCTTCTGTCTGATGTGGGCCTGGCCTTCATAGCAACGCGTCTTGGATTTGAATGGCAGACGTTAGCGTTACATTTAGGTCTGCTTCAGCCAACTGTGGAACAGATCATCATGGACCACCCCAACACGTACCACCGCATCCTGTCGGCACTTCAGCTTTGGAGGGATGATCATCCCAACAGCAACAACAACAGAGACAGGGGTGGTGGGGACAGCAGACCGAACAAGATCCAGCAGTTGCTACGAGCTCTTATCCAAGATGGAATCGAGAAGTTTGAGCTGGCAGAAGAAATTCGCCAGCGGTTCCAGATAGCTGATGATGATCTGTAGTGTTGGTTGTGTGCAGGTTTGAGCGTTACAGCTGCAAGATTCTGTTTATGTACAGGCTGAACCTTCAGCACCACTTGACTAGTGCAGCTTAGTGGATCTTCACCAGCAGAAGGTTTTACAAAATGTTGACTTGGATTAGTTTGAGAGTTTAGGTTGAAATTGAGCTCATAGTGTTGTGAGCATTAGCAGCATGCGTGATGTTTATGATCTGATAGTAATTAGTAGCACAATTCTGTCATCAAAATGTCAGTAATAGTATCATAGGAAGAATGTTTGCATGTCTTCCTTAACCAACACAGTGTTGCATGTTGGACCGTCTGCCAGCAAGAATTGAAACAAGTGTGTATGTATGTACTTAATTGTAAAGGCTACCCCTAAAACAAATTGTCTGTTGACTGTAGTCCTAGTGTGTCCTATGAGTATTTTGTCCTGAGCCACTTTATTCTACACAAGGCTTTCTCTGCTAACTTCAAGCAAAATAGTTTGAATGGACTGATGAGAAAACCAGTTGCTTAATGGCTGATTAAGGGGGCGTGCAAGAGATCACTTCTGTGCATGTGTATGTACAGTGTCACAGTATTTTGTATTGTGATTTTTTACTGTTTCATGCAACTAGTATGCAATGCTTGTATTATGGAAATGTAGAAATGTTGGTTTATTGCATTGTTCTAGTGTGTCACTCCTTGAAAGAAGTGACTTGCCATCCTGCCATCTTAGGAAAGTTTGCAGGAGACAGACGTTGACAAGCGTGACCCAGGTCTATATCTGCTACATTGACATCTCTAGGCTAAGTGTGTTATTGTTGTTTGACTTATCATGAGCCTAACATGCGTGAGCTGACCTTGCTTTAGTCTTCAGCCGCAAACAGAATTTTGCACCATTGTTACAGATTTTGCCATTGTATGCAAAATGCGTGTTCACACTCGCTCCCCAATGCTAGAAGATTGTAGGAATGAGAGTGCAGTAGTGTTGGTACACACACAGGGAAACCTACTGGCCTGCTTGTGCCTGTGCATGGTATGAACATTCACTTGAAAATACCGATATTTTTGTGGTGTCAAGTCTGATAGTTACGTCAACCAAACTGCAGACAGATTTGAACGCACCAGTTGTAGAAATCTTCTGGCTTCAAGTGAAGCCCAGTTTGTGTGTCATTGTTATTTTCTGATGTTTTATATAAAATGGATGTTATACTGTTAAACTGTTCATATCTCCTAAGGTTTCAATCGTTTCAGGTATGTGAAATGTACTCATAGAATGAACCACATGCTGACTGAACCCATAATTTTTACATGTCAGCTTCTGTCTTAGGCCACAAATACCAGTTGTGACAGCTGAGAAATGATTCACGAGACGTCAGTAGCACCAGAAGTAGTCTAAAATACTGGGCATTATTTCTGCATCACGGTTGTTATTTTTTAGTGCAATATTTAAGCCATGTTGGCTCAGTTCCAATATTCTCCAGGGCTCAGTTGCATAGGTGTTCTTAGCATGCCAAAATTTTGCTTAGCATTAAGTTCATGAGCTTTGCGGAAAACTTGCGTTGCATGGCTGCCCTGAACGGCCCGCCGTGCATAGATTTGAACTGAATTTGTATACTGCCTCCCCCACAGACACAGGAGGTTGTGTTGCTAAGCAGCTTGCGTTATGGTACAGCTTTACCTGAGATTGTGAATCGTGTAGTCTTCCAAGTCATGCTTGAAGATGTTTAGGGAGGGAGAGGATCTTTAGACACAGAAACAGCCCTTTTAATATCAGTATAGAATTATTTTCATGTTTTCTTTTCTGCTGTTTTGATATCAGGGAAGAGTGTGTTTGAGAGATAGAGGCGGGAGGGATGATATCAATGTAATTCCATCTTAGGCAATCACTGATCAGTCTGACCCAGTTCTTCTGATTATCATTGGTCCAAAATGATGACTGTGGCCCCCTCACCCATGTGCCTAAAAATAATCCGGCATTGGGTGTCGTGACCCAGTTCTTACTAAAACTCCGTTGAACACGCTGCACACGTTCTTTGTTACACACGTGGAGGGTCTAAAGAAAGGCAGATAAGTTTGAAATTTGTGCACGTCCATGCAGCTGAGCCTAGAATTCTATTGCCAGTAGATTATTGCACCTCCATAGAAATGACATACGTCAGGCATTCGCTTCTTACAGAGAACAGCTCAATCTTGCATGCCCATGCATGCATTTGTCTTACTGGAAGATAGTACATGTAGCATATTCATGTAGACTTAAGAACAACAGTCAGACTGTGGAGAACGGCCAGTTTGTCGGTTAACTTTAACCTGTTTTCTCATTCAGGCAGCCACTGAGTGTATATTTTCCTGATTGTGTGTATTACCCACTCTAAAGAGAGCATGTCTACAGCTGTTGTAGAAGTTTATTTATTACTCTGATTGTCCTTTG
This sequence comes from Batillaria attramentaria, assembly GCA_018292915.2. NCBI lineage: Eukaryota > Metazoa > Mollusca > Gastropoda > Batillariidae > Batillaria > Batillaria attramentaria. The sequence goes on along the minus strand of JACVVK020000026.1, from coordinate 2,226,196 downwards.
GGCTGAATCTTTCATTCTGTACTAGCCTCAAGTATATTAAAGATCTATTTAACTGCATTGATCGGCCACACAAATTCTTACAAGAATGTTAAGATTAAGTCTTAGTGTTTCTTTATGAATGGAGCCAGATGTTGTGATATTTCTAGCTATGATGGAGCATGTTTGCAACAAATCATCTGAATAGGATGAATGGCCTTGGTGGTGTGTCAGGGAACAGGTGTAAGCTCCCGTACAACTTTCTCAGGTCGTCCATCTCATTCTCGCCATCGGTCATCCACACTCCCCTTCCCCAGCCTGTTGAGTTCTTTCTAAGCTATTCTAACCCTTTCCTTCGAATCTCGGAAATCAGAATCATTGATAACGATACAAAACCATTTCAGTAGGATAAAGAGCCCGGTCAGTGTGTGTCAGGGGACAGGTGTAATCTACTGTACAGGTTTCTCAGGTCATCCATCTCTGTCTCGCCATAGTCATCCACACTGAAGTCAGAATCATTGGTAATACGTACAACAAATAGGCTCTGAATAGGATGAAGAGCCCTGTCAGTGTTCCTGGGGTAGATGTAGGCTTCCATACAGCTTTCTCAGGTCATCTCCCCATGGTCATCCACAGTCCCTTTTCCCAGCCTGTAGAGCTCTCTCAAGGCTATTCTAAAGCTTCGTTTGCATCTCTGAAAAAGAATCATTGATAATGCAAATCAAACCTCAATAGGATGAAGACCCCTGTCAGTGTGTCAGGGGACAGGTGTAAGCTTAACAAACAGCTTTTTCAGGCTGTTGATCGCCATCTCGCCGTAGTCATCTACATTACCTTTCCCCAACCTGTTGAGCTCTCTCAAAGCAAAGGTTTTGTTGTATCTTGTAAGTCTGAATCATTGATAATGTCAGCTCTGTGGAACTGACTGAGGTGCCTGTTTAGGACGTATCTAATATGTATCACCTCGCTCGTCTTGTATCCCCTGACTCTGTTCTGAGATCAACACAGAAATACGCTGGTACGTTGGTGAGTTCGGTGTTTTCGAACGTTCCAGTCTTAGTTTCTTAATTTGTTTCTTTGAAGTAAGCTTTCAGCGTATTCACACTGTTTTAGTTGCTTTCATGCTGTTCTTTGGGGTAAAATCTGATTACATTGGAGGAATTTGTCTGTGGGACTGTTAAACCACAATGCCACTTTGTCAGCTGGGAAGAGCAGACAATAGCAGCCTGCAACAGTAGTGTGAGTAAAGTTCATGCAGTGACTTAACATGGAATACAGGTGTCACAATAGGCTTGTACTAGATGAATGCTATTCCCTCATCAGCAGGATTACATTCATGTACAAACAGGAGAGTATGTGGTAAGCGGTGTTATTGCTCAGACCAGCTGCTTTTTGCAAGATGGCCAGCAGCAGTCTCGACACTCACTGGACCTTGGAACTCTCAACCAGGACTTTTGCTTCAGGGTTAAACAAATAATGCATCAAGTATGCTGCCAAAGGTGCACAGAGTTGGACGTAAGGGTATTGTAGTGTAGGGTGTCATTTTCTGGTGTATGCAAGGTAAGCACAGATTATGTACTGAGCAAGACATGGCCACACACTGGTCATAAGCAATCCAACAAGGCCAGTACATGTACCTAATGATATTTCATCTCCATCTACTCTACACTCCTCATACAAGGCATTTAAAGGTGTACATTTGGGTAGACTGTAGTAGCAGCTGCTGTTACTTGAGAGTGTGTGTGTGAATACCTGTCTGATAGTGGTTTGTAAAATAAAACGGACAAATATGTGCCAGTGCTGTTTGCAGATTAAGTGGATATGTGTGTGTTCGCGTGGGTGTGATCTTGCATTTGTGCACATTTTTCTTGCTGTCGTTGCAACACCTGTCAGCAGTTACAGTGGCTTGTTTTAGTTTGACAAGTGTGCAAAAGACGAGTGCACACACCCTGTACAAAATTACAAATGCAGCGTGAACAATAGACACAAACAGCATTCAATAAAACGCAAGACACCTTATCTCTGCCTCAGACAGCTTTAATTCTTTCTTGTCTCATACAAAAGACATTAGTTTTTCATTATAATGTGTGACACATGGAATGACTAAAATATGTACAGCACATGCATCATGACTAAGATGGTAATAGTATGATTGTGAAGGATGCACATCACATTATTGTCCTATCCACTGCGCCAGATAGGACAACAACATTTCACCTGTAGTTCATTGTCACTCGGTCTTACCTGCAAACTAGTGGGCATTTTTCATTTAAGGTGATAAGCATACGGATACTTATCATGACCAACAGGAAATACAAATTTGTACAAATCCGAAAGCCACATTTTTTTCCTACCTTACAGAGATCTGCCATAAATTTGTGAAACCGTAAAAAAAAATTATGCTTTCAAAAATGCAAATGTTCACAGGCAACGACAGACTACACTGCATAAAAAAACCTGCCAAATTAACCCACCACTGTTACCTGTAGAGGTAAATCAGTGCCCAAAGTTGCCAACTTCTTATCAATGAACATTGGTACTCAAAACTAAACTGGATCTAAAATCTGTTCTTTACTTCTTTCCCCAAGATCTAGCACCAAGGATTCAATATGATTTCAGATGGAATTAAAAACAATTTGTAGGAACAGGCAGGTCTGCAATGAAAATAATGCCAGTCTTAAAAACAAAACTATATGTTACTGGTATGGAAACAATGTCATCTTTTGCAGTAAACAATATCAGGTGGAAGACAAGTGATACAGTTAAATCTGATGTTGTGACAAAGCTGGTAACAATGTACAGGTTTTTCTGTGTGATGGTGATCGTGGCAAATAACATGACATGTATGTGTACACGTTCTCAAGTTTACATGTCAACAACCAGCACCCTTCCTCTCCCCCATCCCCCCCCCCCCCCAACTACCCCATGAAAAATCTAATCAAAACATTTTTAACCTGACAACCAGTTTATCTACAGTTCTTATAAAACCCATACTTTTGTTTCTGTTCTGTTTTACTCATGGCTAAAACCAGCAGATAACCTTAACTGTGTGTAGTCTAAAACCCACAGATTATTGTGTGTAGTCTGAATGATGCCATATCAACTACCACTCAAATTACCAAAACTGATACAGACTAAAAACAGCACTTCATGCATGTACCATCCCTGTCATTTTTTTTCTGGTAGATCGATGTGAATGTCTTGCATGGAAGAATTGCAAAGGGTGCAGTTTCTCACTGTCCACATGCTGAGATTATGTGGTGTTACAATGTACCACTTAAATCTTTCAAAACAGGTATACACTGCACAACTGACAAACTGCTTAACCATCCTTTGTTGTGTGTAAAAGTTTAATCTATACCCCTTCCCATCATCATCCCCCCCCCCTCCCCCAGTAAACATCACAGAACTGTCAACTGTGGTGGTTACAATGATCTCTGGGCGCCTAACACTGTATGTCTGTGATCAGCAGAAAATTGGTCAGCAACAGGTGTATTATATATATTGTACTTCAGCATCACAGAGCACAAATGGATACATCACATAGGGTAAAACAGGCATTGTGCAAAACACAGTTAATACAATAGTAACATTAACAATGGTCACTTGTCATCAACAAGTTTTTGACACAGACAAGTAGCAAAATATCAGTTTTCATACATAAAATTATTTACAATCGAACATTTCTAACGTACATGTACACTTTGTAAGGCACCCAGTAAGAAAGCATTTGAAACATGCCAAGAAGTACACTTTGTAAGGCACCCAGTAAGAAAGCATTTGAAACATGCCAAGAAGTAACATTCTGCAGCACACACGTACAGACGGGTAACCTGTACATGCAAATGATGCCCACCAGGCTGTACTGGGTACCCAGTAAATATCTACATTATATATTATAATTAGCAAGTGAAGAATACAGTACACATGTACAGTACGATGGTAACAGCTCAAGCATCGTCTTTCACACAAAGGATCAGTGAATAAAGACAAAATCACAGGTTATGAAAAGCTTGTCGTTACAAGACTGCATGCACACGTTATGATACAAGACCTGGCACTCAAAATGTCATGGTTTTACTATACCACACAGTTACATCTCTTACTCGTATTAATCATTTATCATACACAGCAGCAACTGCATAAACCATATCATGCCTCTTCTTTGTTTTATTCCACCACTCAATACCAAATCTAAAACTTATTTTCTGAAACAATGATTTACTATTAAAATGAACCACTACACATGATGTGTCATGTCAGCTCTACATGTCGTGCCTGTTACCACAGCCCTCTTGTTTCTTGTTTTTCCAATTTTTCAAGACTTTGGCAACAATGTCTTTGCTGCTTACACAGTTTTAACTCATTCAACGCTGGCAGTTTTCTCCCTTGAGACATTCCCTAGGCATTTGGAATGGAAGGGTTGGTAAAAACTTCCCAAGTAATATCACAACTCTTTTCACACAAAGAACAACGTATCTGGTCCTATCCCGCAAACCATCCGAACACGAAGGACCGTTTACGCAGTCCGGGTATTTGAAATTGGAGGTGCACTGGTCACGAGGATTGTGCAACCCCTCACAGCATATGCGGTCCCTCAAGTTCAAGGATGTGCAGGGCTGGACCAGATTCAAAGTTCTTAGTCTTGAAAGAGTTAAGCTTTTGTAAAGCGCTTAGAGCTTGTTGAAGGACAAGCACCATATATGTACTATTATCATTGTATTATTCAATGATGTTGTTAACCACCCATTTCTTCATGAATGATACTTGCTGTGGACTAGCCACAGATAACACAAGACTACACAGACTGTCCCACTACAGTACAAGTAGCGTAAGAACTAAATGTGCCATGGAGCGCCACAGTGTCGTGTGGAAATGGGTGCGGGGGTAAAGTAAAATCATTTCAAAATGTCTCATGTTAGTCAGCATTCATCGTTTATGCACATGAAATTGCACTTGTACAGTCACAAATAAGGGGTAGGGCAACAGACTAGGAACCACATACATACGGCTACTATCCTCTCATACGCTGACTCCAGGAAATGGGGGGAGGGAAAGGGGGAGGGGCTGAGGGGAGTGGGCGTTGGGGTGGGGGCTGAGGGGATAGGAGCAAAGTGGGTCTGAACAGAAAGACATACTGAGACCTCAGGGTTATTTACAATACCGGTACATACAAACCATGTTGACAATGTCATGGACTTCACAGAAAGTTACACACAACTACAGTGGATCTGCATAAATACATACAATTCCAGCTACAAGTTGTTCAAGAACAGAAGAATCTTACTCAATAATTGTGAAGAGATTACTACTGTGTGTGTCCCATGCAGGAACAACATGATATCACAACAGCAACAGTTACCGGAACTACTTTCTCTGTTTCAAGGTACAGTGTACAATGTCAAAGAAATTTCATTTGATAATTTAATTTCAAACTAAGAGTAAGATCAGAGTCTGATACAGATCTAGTGCACTGCATGAACCTTGTGGGACTGTGGTTGAAGAAAGGTCAGTTTGGACAAGTTTTGAACATTTCTCAACAATTCCTTTTCATTTGAATAAATCGCTTAGATAAAAAGTATGTGTCGAAAAAAACTTTGAAAAAACAATACTTCACAATCATTGCGATCAGAGAAAACAGTGCAAGACAAGGGGCTGATAGTAAACTTACAGTCAACTAGAACAGCTTCACTAACATAGTATACAGGTACAGTACTGCACTGGCAGAAGAAAGGCCATAAAAACCTGCACTCAAACTTAGGTAAAGTACCTGGAAGGAAGGAATTGAAAACACAGACTATCCATGTAAAGAAGATTGTGCATGTATGCAAGTGCGTGAAACCATGAAACCTTAGGTATGCACAGGAAGGTGGAAATCAACCCACACCTTCAACTGTTGCAATCAAACTGGGGCTGTGACACCAGTTACACAACTCAGCCCGCCTCACACACATCACTCTCTTGAAATTCATTGAAAAACATTAACTGATTTAGCGTCTATCACTGAATCAGGTTTAAACGAAGTATCAAAAATGTCTCGAGCAGTAATCTTTGCAAAGTCTGTGAAAGTAGAAAAGACGTTACAATAAATGGACAGGTTTTTATGATGCATCATTCCATCACAAACACAGAAGTAACGATTACGCATAACAGGGTTAGAATTATGCATATTATATATGTATGTAAAAGCCGTGCCTGTGCAACAAAGATAACAGCTGAACCCTAATATTACTTTTCCACAAGAGGAGGTGGCAAGAACCCCTAACAAGAGACGCTAAAATATCACACATAAATGTTGCATAAAAGAAAATCCATTTCAACTATCACAGCATTTCGATACCAAATGTATTTTATGCATCTAAATATTATGACCATCCCACACTTTGCCATTCATGAATTTCCAAATATAATGTGAAAACTATCCTCTGCATAAAAAATGGTGCTTCCTCTTAAAAAGGTGAGGAAATTATAGATCTACAGAAGATTCAATTTTAGAAGAAAGTCATAAGCAGCCAACTTTCCAACCAACTCAAATTTTTACATTATGTACCAGTAACGAGCAAAACAGTCGACTTTTTCCTTCAAAATGTATGTACTGGCAATGAACCATCCTATACGTAAATTTATACATGTATACATACAGTTCAGGGCAAAAGTGGTTGTATGATTTATGTATACATGTACATACATAAATCATACAACCACTTTTGCCCTGAACTACATGTAAGAAAGACTTTGAGAAAATTTGTTATAAATTATGTTTGATTGTTGTAAGTTTTTAATATGGGAGATAATTAAATTTCCAAATAATTTTGAAATACGGTAGTAAAAGCCTACTTATCACGTTTTGAATGTTGAGGGACCAATGCCTATATTCAACATGATTATAGCAGTACAAGTACTGACACGCATGGCCATAGCTGGCAAACAGTTTTCTGAAATTCAGTAGAAGAGAGTCTTATCTTAGCCTACTATCCTACTATCCCCATTTCAAAACTGTTCAGATATATTGTAACCTTGTGATGAAGACACTCACTATCAAACATGGTAAATATGATACTGAAGTAATATTGAGAAATGGCTGGAAGAGGGACACCGCACATCACAGGAACAGCACAGCCATGGATATAGCTAGACTGATGTAGCCAAGTTTGTACAAAATGTGATAGCTGTACAAGAGAGTAGGCTTCCGTACCCATGTGAAGTATTGCTACACATACAGAAGGAACACATCCATATATTACCATAAATATACTGAGTTCTGGTCCAGGCATCCACTTTCCCAGAGAAAACTTGGGGAGAGGATCACATGCAAGTCACTTGTAATGATGAATCTACGATGAGGCTTGAAGTTGAGCTGTTCGGCAACAATCTTTGCTATTTTTGCAACAGTCAGCTTTCATTTCATTCACTTACCATAGATCTAGAGAAAAACAAATTTCCATGATTTTTGTTGTAACTTTCTCGCAAAGTCAAGGAGTGGCCTTTGTTGAACACAAGGGATATGATTCACTGGCACAGAAAAGTTATCTCCTCCTCCCACACAGAGATATATTTCAAGCGAGAACGCCCCACGTTGTGTGTGTACCACTTTGCAAGTAATCCTGGAGTATTCTATTGACAGTTGACGATTCCAAGTACAGACACTAACAGTAACAACACACATGCAGAATATTGGAAATGCCATGATCTTGCTCAAACTGTTATGGAAGAAGAACGCTCTTGGACTGATCCAAAAGGAGAGAAGCAGGGGCTGACGAAATGATCCTTGAATCTGTTGAACACAAACTGTTGTACAACATCACTGCTAACTCTGGAGTTTCTGTTTGATTTGCTGTTTGTCAACTCACATGTTCCTTGTAGAGGCTCGACAACACTTTCCTGTAACATCTGCAGCTTCCAGCTGAAACAAACATGTAGCTGTGCAGCACGTGCTCAAGTGTGCAGTTAACAGATTTCTGTATTCAAGGCACTTTTGATTGCAGATGAAGAAGAAGAGGCACATCGCTGGCACACAGATGCTATGGAAACCACTCCGATGCATTTCTGCTGTAGGGAGGGACAATGCAGCACAGAACACGCCACGCTACACCTGTCATAAACGCTCCATGGATTTTTCAGTCACTTTCTTTCATCGTGAATGCCTGCATGTTCCATTAAAGACAGTGTGCTCTGTTGGATGGAGTGCCAATGCATGATAAAGCTGGGAAGGATCCGGCACAAACTGATGCTGTGTCTGAGTGTACTGTATGATGAGCTTTAGAAATTCATGATCAAGGGATTAAATCAAATTCATGTCGTCGTCAGATGAAGGATCACAATGGTGAACTGCGTTGATGTTAGCAGCACAATGATACGTTTTTTGCAGCACACGGGAACTTGAAGGAACAACAGCACCCACTGAATTTTGAACACAGGCACTTTATGGAGGAAAACTGACGTTGGAAGACTTTGAACACTCTTACTTCCACTGGTTTCTGTCTTTCCGCGTACACTGCCTGTAAAGTCAAGTACATGTACAGCAAACCCCTTCGCATCACAGTGAATGGATAGTACACTGACCTGGGAGTTTTTCTTTCTTTCTTTCTTTCCGCGAACACAGTCTGTTAACTCCAAGCAGACCCAACCCCTTCACATCATAGTGAATGGATGTTAACCCTGGCAGTGCAGAGGCTGAACTATTCCAGACTACATCTCTGGCCTTTTCAGCACAGGACAAATTCCTTCAGCAAGACCTGGGTGAAACTGACTTGGAAGATGACCTCATCTGCCTTCACTGTTGACACTGTCAGCGCTTGCCTGTATCACCAAACCAAGTCCAAGTAGTCTTGTGTGAAATAAATTGTGAAATAAATGCTGTGTAGTCCAGTGTAAGGACATTACCCTCACAAATTGTTCAGTACGGTTTCTGTCTTTTGTACAAACTACTAGCTGAAGGCACTTGTAGTTGAGACCTGTGACCAACCACTGCAAACGTCTTAATCCCAATCAGGAATTCACGCCACTCGAGGCTATGTCACATCGCGCACAAATTTGTCTTTCAGTAAGTCCTCAGCAGAAGGTCGGTCGTGTGACGATCGCTGAAACGTCAGCATGAGAAAGTCTCTCACATGAACTGAGCAGTTGCCAGGCAACTCGTACTTGGGGTGCTTGCTGGTAGCGATCTGGAACATGGCTGCCATGGGTTCGTAGTTGGGAAACGGGGGTTTCCCAGTGAGCATTTCCACCAGCGCACATCCAACGCTCCTGTTGACAGAAAGGAGGAAGATCAGCGTTAATGATGAGTGAAAGGGAAAGTCTGGCTCCCACAACATGCACCGCTATCTCTTAGGGGAAAAGAGTGTAAACAAGAGAGAAATAATGAAAGAAAAGATCATTCACACAATGTCTTCTGTGACAAAAAGTAGGGTTTTTTTAAATATTCGTGAAGTTTACCTTGTACCAATCAATTTCATCTAAATGTAGCAGTTTTACAAGGGCTAAATCCCTGCCCCCCCCCCCCCCCCCACACACACACACACAAAACAGCCCTTCAACAAGTGATCAAGACAGCAAAGATACCAAATGTGGGAATTTGGACAGAACTGGATTTTGTGGGTAGAGCACAGGATGACATGCGCTGTAGACTTTTCCTGAACTTTCTTACCAGTTATGCCAAAATTCCTCTCTGTCTATTTGAGCTTCAAATTTGACAATAATAAAGCGTACCAGACATCCGCCTTGCGACCATAGCCCTCTCCGTTAATAACTTCTGGCGCCATCCAGTGAGGTGTACCCACAACCGACTTGAGACCAGTGGCGCTGGTGATCACCTGAAGACGTTTGGACGCCCCAAAGTCGCCCAGCTTCACGTTCCCTTGGGTGTCCCGCAAAATATTGGCCGCTGAAAAAGACAGGTATGTAATCAGTGTCAAGGGGTGAGCGGTAGTCTAATAGGTAGCGCGTCGGATTTAGCCGCTGCGCTACTGAACGGCCATCACCAATGTCACGGCAATGAAGCGTGGGTTCGAGCCCAGGTCGAGCTTGTGATATGTGATACCGGTTTTTCCTGGCTACCGGGTTGCTCATCGGGGGTTTCTCTCCGGGTTATCCGGCTTTCCTCCCCTAGCAAAATTGTAAAAAATATAGGATAGGTATTGGGTGGCGCTGCACCGCGGCGACACGCCTCCCCCGGGGGAGGCAGCCCGAATTTCCCGAAAGGGATAATATAGTAACCCCCCCCCCCCCCAAAAAAAAACAACAACAAACAAACTGAGGTATAAGTACAGTGTAATATCACTTACTACACACTATGTATAGACGATTTTCAACAACAGTGAGAGCCCACAAAAATCCTCCCGCAGTATGCACATGATTCATTAAGTTCACGTCAGCTTATGGCTACCATAACAACTTCAAACAGAAGAGGAAAATTTTCTTATTGCCACTGGTGCCAAGTACTACTGTAAAAAGTTTCACAGAAACTGCTTTACGGAATTCCGCAAACCCTAATCAAGAGTGTCTTAGAAGAACAACAAAGACAGAATGTGTCCTGTGTGAGTCTCACTAACCTTTGATGTCGCGGTGCACTATGACATTTTTGTGAAGGAAAGCCAGCCCCTCCAACACCTGCCTGGTATATTTGCGAGCGATGGTCTCTGTCAGCGGACCATACTGTTTCAGCTGATCCTGCACTGAACCCTGCCAAAACCAACATTCATCAAACATGAAATACACCTACAAGTTAAGGTAGGAAAGGAAGAGTTGAACTAAACATTTTATTACATACAGCTACTCACTGAACCTTGACTGGATTTGCATACTGTCAAATCACTATCAGTCATGCCTACGTTGACTGGATTTGCATACTGTCAAATCACTATCAGTCACGCCTCATGGAGATGAGAAACGTGTAAATGCACAAAAGCCTGATATGACAGAACCTCCACAGAAGGTCAGAAAATACTAATCAGGTTGGTAAACTAGGGGCAAAGCACTGCTTCAAGTTAACCTACTTTCTACAGTTACCAGCAAGGATCTGATAGCCTACCCCTGGCATGAACTCGATGAAGATGGAGAGGACGTCATTGTCTTGTTGACATCCATAATACTGCACAATACGTTCATGTTGGAAATTCCTCAGCAACTGAACTTCATTCTCCAAGGCACGAACCTCCTGTAAATAGAAATTGTGTTCCACAATACATGTACAAAAAATCTGGCAATGAAAGAGTGTGTGTTTGTTTTTTAAATTGGCAAAATGATAATTTAAAAATTGCAAAAAATGACAATGAAAAGTTAAAAATTGCAGAAACGGCCAAAAAAGAAAAGAGTTCCACTGCAAATTCTTTATCCAAAGCTGACGAGGGATAAAAATTTTACCTTGGATACTTCAGCGTTCATGTTGCCCAGCTGTACCTGCTTGACGGCCAGCTCAATGCCAGTGTCCTGGTCGTAACACTGGTACACCATGCCGAACGCACCTGAACCCAGCACTTTACCTTTCTTCCAGTGAGTCGGGGCTCGGGGAGCTGCAAGAAAAACAAGCAAGCATCATGAAGACATCTTGTATTTATTTGCTGGCTACTACTGACCACATCTCCTTCTACAGAACAAAATCTTCCCTACAATATTCCTCCACAGTTTTGAAAGCATTCAAACAAGAGTGATTATCAAGGTACAACTATCTGATCAGAGCCATAAGTACACTGTACATATATAAATCTATATATAGTAACACAAACACAACACATTCCCACACATGTATTTCTTTAAGCAATGTGGTCACATTCCTCTTACTAACTTTATCATATATTTTTACACCAAAGACGTCAATACATGTATATTTAAACTTTCCGACACTTTTGTGGAATTTAACATGGGGGTAGGAACAATTTTCAAACTGCAAGGCTGTCAATGACCTGGAAAATAACAATGTTTGATTTTTTTAACTGGTACGAGGGGAAAACTGTCTTTGATGTGATGGACATGAAAACAAAAGGCTTCCTGACAAAACACCAGCGGCACAGCGTAAAATATTTAAGTATTATATTACAATGTACATTAAGCATTATTTTATTCGATGTACATTACACATTATCTTATTCAATGTACAAATTTCTAGAAATTTTTAAAATTAGACTCTGGTGAGATTTTACACCAAAGACAACTTATTTTTTACAAGCCTGAATACTTTTCTTTTAAAGTCTGCAAGTAACTGTTGTACAGTTTACAAATGTTCATGTGTTGCAAAGATCCACTAAGACAGACTGACGTCAGTGAACGCAAACCATCCACAGCAAGGGAACTGGCCTGAAACCACTTAGCCACACAATGTAACAGCACACACCTACACTACACCATACACTTTTCCCTGCAATTGAGCAGCTTGGGTAAAATGGCCAGCAACAACCACTAGAGCATGTTGAAACAGAACTTACTATGGTACATACCCTGAACTGGCATGAAATTCACAAAAGGTTCAGAATAGTTTTGATAATTGTAGTCTCTACATCGCTCCCTATTTTAACATCAGTAAAACACAACCACCACTAAAGCATGGTGAAACAGAACTTACTATGGTACATACCCTGAACTGGCATGAAATTCACAAAAGGTTCAGAATAGTTTTGATAATTGTAGTCTCTACACCGCTCCCTATTTTAACGTCAGTAAAACACAACATCACACCCACTGTGCATTCACATCACACTTGCTTCATCATTTTGTTTGGTGAACACACGGACACAAGGGTAAAGGTGGTTTTGGAAACAAAGGACAAGGGAAAGCCGGAACTTTATAAGCAAATTAAAATCTTATCTACGCCAAAGTCTGCACACACAATTATATTCTTACTTCAAATCACTTTGCCATGTAACTGAAGATTCTATTAAATGTTCGTCTGAGGCTCTTGTTTTTCATTTTCAAAATGCCATGCCATGACGCACAGTTTCACTGATACAATATTTGTCCCGAAAGCAAAGCCACCTAATGAGTTACAAACTTAAAAGGATCTACATCTACACCAGAGTACGGCCACGCTATGTAAAACATAAATCGCACAAAAAAGCAGCAAACTGCAACACTGAAGCTGCATAAAACTCTATCAACCCATGGAATTTCCTTTTCAAACTTAAAATCCTTCTTCCAAGAGAACACACCAACTCAAAACAAAGACACACTGCAGTGAGAAGCCTGTCAAGACGTAGTTGGAGTTTTGGCTAACAAATACAAGAAGCAAAACGCCGCAGGATTTGGCAATAGGGTAAAATTTCACTCTGCCTACCTGAACCTTGTGCTGGAAATTACATGGAAAAGAACATCACTAGACCATGTTTTGCACAAGTTGTATAGTTGTAGTCTACATGGAAAAGAACATCACTAGACCATGTTTTGCACGAGTTGTATAGTTGTTGTCTACATGAAAAAGAACATCACTAGACCATGTTTTGCACGAGTTGTATAGTTGTTGTCTACATGGAAAAGAACATCACTAGACCATGTTTTGCACCAGTTGTATAGTTGTTGTCTACATGGAAAAGAACATCACTAGACCATGTTTTGCACCAGTTGTATAGTTGTTGTCTACATGGAAAAGAACATCACTAGACCATGTTTTGCACCAGTTGTATAGTTGTTGTCTACATGGAAAAGAACATCACTAGACCATGTTTTGCACCAGTTGTATAGTTGTTGTCTACATGGAAAAGAACATCACTAGACCATGTTTTGCACCAGTTGTATAGTTGTTGACTAAGTTTAAAGAGTTTCTCTCTTGCATCGTTAATACAACTGTAGTATTTGAAATGCTAGATACTCCACTCCCAGTTCCAACCCATCCCAAGATGTCGAGGATGTAAATTTTGATCTTCCTGTATATTACAACTACTGCTAATCAACTCGACAGGCTCACTTTTCTTCATGTTCAGTACAAATGACAGCTTCAAATGTCACCTCACAAAAGCATATGGGACTTCTATCATATGGGACTTCTATCATATTGGACTTCTATCATATTGGACTTCTATCATATGGGACTTCTATCATATGGGACTTCTATCAAGCCTAATGAAGACTGCGATCATGTATTGTCAACCTTTGGGAATACATGAATATTAAAACAAAAAGAGACAAACATCTGGTGAGCAGCAGACATCACAGTCACAGATTTTCATGCTTGCCTACACTAAACTGTTAGAGATGACAGTTAAAGATGACAATTTCCAACTGGAACGGGCAGATGCGTAAGCAAATTGCAAACACACGGGGGGGACAATGGCCACTCACATTTAGAGAAGAGGGCTGTCGGTCGGGTGTATGCCCCGCCCGGCGAGTCCATGTCTGGATCTGTGGGGAGACCACTGCTGCTACTGCTGCACGTACTTAACGTGCCTTCGCTGCCCCTGGACATCAGTGTCCGTACAGACATGTGTTCTTCTGGTCGTCTACACGTTGATCGAGGAAATGTCTGATGGCCTGCAATGAGACAAACATGATACATGTGAAAACAGAAGTTTTCACCTCCACCTCCGAAAGAAACAAGACCCATTCCTGAAATACCATTTTTAGTGGTGCTGACTTTTCTGACAGTGCAATTTGCCATGTGATCAAACCTTTAATATGTACCCTATGTAACATGTTCAGGTGTGCGAATGTGCAACTACACAAACTAAAACATCCAATAAGACGTAAGTACGAAATGACAGAAAGTCAGAGGGAAAATACATTTCAACCATTCAAGCTACAGATTATAAAGAAGAAGAAAAAATCACACATCACTCAACAAACACGAGACGTAAAGGTAAGTACTTTTGTGTTCATTACTTGGTTACTGTAGTTTGTCACTGACAAGAACTATCACTGAAACACCAAACTGTAGTGAACGTGTTTTGATGTGAGCATGTTGTAGTGGATGTGATCTTACCAGTGCCATCGACTGTCGGAGTATGGGTGGTGGATTCAAAACCTCGAGGAAACGTCCCAAAGTGTTTTTTGCCTGAAAAAAGGTTGAAATGTTTACATGTAGAAGATACAAGATACTTTACTGTCCATAGACAGATATTCACTGTTTGGCAAACTCTTCAGCATTTCAAGTTCTGCATACCGATCACAACTAAACACTTAATCATACTTTAAAATCTTGTGACATGGAAAAAAGGAAAAAGTGTACTGGTAGTTGATCCTGTTTCTGGACATGTTAAAGGGACACTCTTGCATAGCTGAACTATGTGTACTGGTAGTTGATCCGTTTCTGGATATGTTAAAGGGAAACTCTTGCATAGCCGAACTATGTGTACTGGTAGTTGATCCGTTTCTGGACATGTTAAAGGGACACTCTTTCATAGCCGAACTATGTGTACTGGTAGTTGATCCGTTTCTGGACATGTTAAAGGGACACTCTTGCATAGCCGAACTATGTGTACTGGTAGTTGATCCGTTTCTGGATATGTTAAAGGGACACTCTTGCATAGCTGAACTATGTGTACTGGTAGTTGATCCGTTTCTGGACATGTTAAAGGGACACTCTTTCATAGCCGAACTATGTGTACTGGTAGTTGATCCGTTTCTGGATATGTTAAAGGGACACTCTTTCATAGCCGAACTATGTGTACTGGTAGTTGATCCGTTTCTGGACATGTTAAAGGGACACTCTTGCATAGCCGAACTATGTGTACTGGTAGTTGATCCGTTTCTGGACATGTTAAAGGGACACTCTTTCAAGTTTCATAGCCGAACTATGTGTACTGGTAGTTGATCCGTTTCTGGACATGTTAAAGGGACACTCTTGCACAGCCGAACTATGTGTACTGGTAGTTGATCCGTTTCTGGACATGTTAAAGGGACACTCTTGCACAGCCGAACTATGTGTACTGGTAGTTGATCCTGTTTCTGGACATGTTAAAGGGACACTCTTTCATAGCCGAACTATGTGTACTGGTAGTTGATCCTGTTTCTGGACATGTTAAAAGGGACACTCTTGCATAGCCGAACTATGTGTACTGGTAGTTGATCCGTTTCTGGACATGTTAAAGGGACACTCACGCATAGCTGAACTATGTGTACTGGTAGTTGATCCTGTTTCTGGATATGTTAAAAGGGACACTCTTGCATAGCCGAACTATGTGTACTGGTAGTTGATCCGTTTCTGGATATGTTAAAGGGACACTCTTGCATAGCCGAACTATGTGTACTGGTAGTTGATCCTGTTTCTGGACATGTTAAAAGGGACACTCTTGCATAGCTGAACTATGTGTACTGGTAGTTGATCCTGTTTCTGGATATGTTAAAAGGGACACTCTTGCATAGCCGAACTATGTGTACTGGTAGTTGATCCGTTTCTGGACATGTTAAAGGGACACTCTTTCATAGCCGAACTATGTGTACTGGTAGTTGATCCTGTTTCTGGACATGTTAAAGGGACACTCTTTCATAGCCGAACTATGTGTACTGGTAGTTGATCCGTTTCTGGACATGTTAAAGGGACACTCTTTCATAGCCGAACTATGTGTACTGGTAGTTGATCCGTTTCAGGACATGTTAAAGGGACACTCTTTCATAGCCGAACTATGTGTACTGGTAGTTGATCCTGTTTCTGGACATGTTAAAAGGGACACTCTTGCACAGCCAAACTTATTACAGTATTCCAAAATGGTTGAAAACATAACAGATGTCTGATTAATAAAGCATGTACTACCAAAACAAAACCAAAAACATCCACAATATACATCATTATACTGTGTTTCTGAACTGCGCATTATGCAGTAAATTTGAACTTGCACAGTTTATCAAATCTATTTACAACCTCTCACAGACACATATGCACGCAAGCACACACACACACACACGCTCAAAGGACAGATGATCCACGCTAACAGCAATGAACGACTGCATGACACAAAGTTACACTTAAAATACTGCACTTGAAGTGTACACAGACACACAGAAGCATCCACACATACACACACGTACACAGACACACACACAGACACAGACACACAGACACAGACACACACACACACACAGACACACACACACACACACAGACAGACAGACACGTACACAGACACACACACAGACACAGACACACACACACAGACACACACACACACACACACACAACAGACAGACACACACACACACACACGTACACAGACACGCACACAGACAGACACAGAGACACAGACAGACAGACACACACACACACACACACACACAGACACACACACTGATCCACACTACCAGCAAGGAACGACTGCATGACGTAAATTTAGACTTAAAATACTGAACTTGAAGTGTACTGTCTACCACACTCCAGACACTTACATTCTCGGCCATAGTCGTCCTTGGCACTATCAGAAAGAACGCTCCTCCTCGAGTCTCGTCTACTCCTGAATGGGTACGTATCATTGCTGCTGGAAAATAAGGCAACATTATACATGTAATACTGGAGTGGCAGTCTTCATGGAGCGCTACATTTCGTGTGTTAAACATGCTGATGGTCGGTCACAAAGGCACAGTAAGAAGAAATTTGATATGCATGCACTCTAAGACAGCTTTCAGATGAGCCACGGAGGCAGGTGACAGAAACACATAGAAGTAACGCTCTTGATGTTTACAATTATGAAAATATTGCTGTTAACTAGCAATGCAAAGTACTTCAGCAGATAATTGGAAATGCAAAATCTGACAATTGTTATCCACAAAGGAAACTCATCAATTATTTGTGAGGCAGCCAAAGGCACTACTGCCTTTTCTTTCTTTTTTTGTGGATAATTTACACACCATCAAAAAGAAATAACCTACCCCAAGGGTATTTCACATAAGTAATTTCATGCAAATGTCAAGGTCACTGTGACTCATCCCAGCTTTAAAAAAAAAAAAAAAAAAAGTTACAATGTATAGGAACTAATGGTTTAAAGCTGCATGTCACAGGACTGTACTGAACCTGATCAATTAACTACTGTCAGAAAATTCCACATCATGATGTTAAGAGGGCAAGACAGCAGGATGACAAAGGGAAAAATACATATTTCTCTCTCTCTGTCTCCTCCTATCACAGACATAGAGACAAAGAGAGAAAGACAGGCAGAGGCACACAGAGTTTTCACACCACAACAAGAGGAACAAAGCCCAAGAATATATACAGACTAAGTTACAGCATTGAAGAGACACATACTGTCCACTGGCGCTGATGTAACTGCTGTCAACTGACTGTCTGTCAAGCGATGAGATACTGTCTGACATGGAGCCATCTCTGTACCCAATCACATCCTGCAAAACACAAAATTAATCACACTTTTTATAATTATCATGATTATATTATATATATGAGAATTCCAGGTGTAGGGGGAATTTCCATAATTCAAGGATTGGATGGTACAGATTGTAAACAAACAACAAAACAAAGTAACAGCACCCCCTCCCCCCACCACACACTTGCAAGCATGCACACACACACACACACACACACACACACACA
The DNA here is from genome assembly GCA_018292915.2 of Batillaria attramentaria. NCBI lineage: Eukaryota > Metazoa > Mollusca > Gastropoda > Batillariidae > Batillaria > Batillaria attramentaria. The sequence goes on along the minus strand of JACVVK020000026.1, from coordinate 2,207,763 downwards.
CACACACACACACACACACACACACACACACTGTACTTCTTCACCCAATGGTCCATAAAATGAATTCTTTGGAACTGCGACTGACTGTGTGTCAGCATCATGATGTCACAATAGATACAGGACAAACACAACAGCAGGTATCGGTATGACAAGTCTAGAGCCAGAACCAGCAACTGCGAATAAACCACATCTACAAGGTTACATCTTTTAGCAACCTGAGCAAGAACTAGAATTCTGTCTGGATACTGCGCCATTGTAAGCTGTTCCTCCACAAGTGTTGAAACAGAAAAAGGAAACAAATCTATTGTCAACTGTCCTTGGGAACACCTAGATTTGTTTTTGGCCACGCAAAAAAAAAAGAAGAATAACACATTATTTCTTGCGCACAGGGAAACGTCCACAGAGTGGTTCACGGAACAGATCATTTGTATTCCACACTTTACTTCTGCTAACCTACATTTGTATTCCACACTTTACTTCTGCTAACCTACATTTGTATTCCACACTTTACATCCGCTAACCTACATTTGTATTCCACACTTTACTTCTGCTAACCTACATTTGTATTCCACACTTTACATCCGCTAACCTACATTTGTATTCCACACTTTACTTCTGCTAACCTACATTTGTATTCCACACTTTACATCTGCTAACCTACATTTGTATTCCACACTTTACATCCGCTAACCTACATTTGTATTCCACACTTTACATCCGCTAACCTACATTTGTATTCCACACTTTACTTCTGCTAACCTACATTTGTATTCCACACTTTACATCTGCTAACCTACATTTGTATTCCACACTTTACATCTGCTAACCTACATTTGTATTCCACACTTTACATCCGCTAACCTACATTTGTATTCCACACTTTACATCCGCTAACCTACATTTGTATTCCACACTTTACATCTGCTAACCTACATTTGTATTCCACACTTTACTTCTGCTAACCTACATTTGTATTCCACACTTTACTTCTGCTAACCTACATTTGTATTCCACACTTTACTTCTGCTAACCTACATTTGTATTCCACACTTTACATCCGCTAACCTACATTTGTATTCCACACTTTACTTCTGCTAACCTACATTTGTATTCCACACTTTACATCTGCTAACCTACATTTGTATTCCACACTTTACTTCTGCTAACCTACATTTGTATTCCACACTTTACATCCGCTAACCTACATTTGTATTCCACACTTTACATCCGCTAACCTACATTTGTATTCCACACTTTACATCCGCTAACCTACATTTGTATTCCACACTTTACTTCTGCTAACCTACATTTGTATTCCACACTTTACATCCGCTAACCTACATTTGTATTCCACACTTTACATCCGCTAACCTACATTTGTATTCCACACTTTACTTCTGCTAACCTACATTTGTATTCCACACTTTACTTCTGCTAACCTACATTTGTATTCCACACTTTACTTCTGCTAACCTACATTTGTATTCCACACTTTACATCCGCTAACCTACATTTGTATTCCACACTTTACATCTGCTAACCTACATTTGTATTCCACACTTTACTTCTGCTAACCTACATTTGTATTCCACACTTTACTTCTGCTAACCTACATTTGCATAAACAACAAACCGGCTTGTGCAGCAATCATTGTGAAACGTGTCCACTATAAATCTGGCCGCAAGTCAAGCCAAGCTTTAATAATTATGGAGGTGAACATGTGAAAAGATCGCTGGCGTTTGCTACCCAGTGACAAAATCGCTGCACTCCTAATTAAAAAGAAATCTAGGACAATCATATCTTCTTTCACATGCGGGTGTGTAAGATATTAGCCGTTCAGCGGTCCTGGATTCAAATTACTGTTTCAAATTTTTCTCTAGGAAATGGATACAACCTTTAAGACTACGCATTTTCAGTATTAATGCTCTACTATCCGTTTAGAAGAGCAGGCTATGGCCTGTGGCGTGGAAAACAAAAAGTACTGCTGCACACACCGAGTGAACAGCAGGGTGAAGGTTTCCACATAAAGTAGCGCTTAGCGGCAGCAGGCTTTCACTGCTTCGTCCCCCAGCCCTGTTACGCCATAAGCATTTTAGAAGAGATGGATATGTGCGCCCAGGAAAAGCCTACCAAAAGTACCATACTCTACCATGCCTTACTACTAAGAGCAACATATCAGTGACAGCAGTTCAGTAAATAATATGGATGCTGACATTACTAAGTCCACACCCCGAAGCTGGAGGCTTTTAGGTGACCAAACATCACATTAAACAAAACAAACATCTTTTCCTAATCTGTATTATTCCCAGGTAATGAACTACACGCTTGTGGGGCTCAGAGGCCCTTCACCCCCCCAAACCGGCCTTTCACTCCTGTTTGTTTTGGGGAGAGATTATGGCGACTGGTGGTGTTGGTGAGTGGTGATGTGTGAAACCCCTATTGGTCCCGACAAGCGTATTCAGCAGTTTCCACAGACAGATGGTTACTGTTTGGGATTCTTGTGATCATCCAAGCAGACTGAGTCTGTGTCCCTGATATGTACTCAAGTGGTATTGATTTTGTACCCCCCCCCCCCCCCCGCCCCAATGAAACTGTTTTTGATATTCTTGCAATACAGGTGTGTGTGTGTGTGTGTGGGGGGGGGGGGGGAGATTGTGACAAGCAAGCTGATTCTGTGTCTGTGATAAGTTCTCTGCTGGTACTGTGTTGATTTTGTAACACCCCTCCCCCGGGAAAAAAAACCCTTTGTTTTCTTGCAATGTAGGGGTGTGTGTGCGTGTGATTGTACTGCATGTGTGAGACAGTACGGGAAAGAAGATCCTAAGTAGGGGCATGTGATGTTTACATTTGTTTTCATCACAGCTGTCGCTAAGCCAGCACAACACAGGCATACCTGCTGAATGAGTTGACACAGGCAAAGCTGGCAAACCACTTAGCAGTTTCATAACAGTGTCCTGAGAAAACATGTAGGTCAAGCCTCTGACATAACCACCCAGACACTTCCAGTAGTGAATGGTAAGTTACTGTGAACCATTTCTCATTTCTCAACATTAGATATAGCGGCAGGCCGATCTCAGACACTGTCCAGGCAGTCAGATGTAAAAACTACATTCCTTCTCACCAGTAAACCTCTCCTAAGAATAAAAATTAAGATTACACAAAAAACAGCTCTATTAGCCCTAATCCTTCTCTTCATCTACTGAAAAAAACTCCCTTAATTCTAGTAACACACTCCTTAGAAAAAAAACTAAAACCTACTCCTCCAAAAAAAAAACAAAAAACAAACTAACTGTAACATGACAAAAACAACAAAAAGACACCTCCCCCCCCCCCCCCAAAAAAAAAAAAAAAAAACCAGCCCAAAAATAAATTTAAAACACACTCACACGGCCCAAATCTTTGCCTTCATCTTTGGAAAACAAATCGTTTTATCATCATTATCTACGTACAATTGTATTCACATAACACCCTCCCTGGAGTGTTGTTTCACCATGTTTTGATACACATGGCTACATAGTAAATTAAAATTTAAAAAAAACAAAACAAAACCCAAACCACTTAATTTGCACGTTCACAGAACAGTGCACTGACAGTGTCACAACTTGTTAACTTCCCCCTTTTCACCAATCCCTCCCCGTTCTCTCTCCTTCAAAGAATCTGTAACATTGTCCGGAAAAAGGGACTAAGTGACTAAGCACCCATCCAACCCATGGTGCTTAGGCCTTTTTTTTTTCTTTTTTTTTTAAGGTGACAGTTAATCTGTTGTGAGCTGCCACTGTCGACCCGTCCACGTCACTAGACCTACCCACATTTCTCAGAAGTCCTACTTGATGTTGATAAAGCCTTGAGCTAACACGCCGCTCTCTCTGCTGGTGATTTAGCAATGTCAGGTATTTGTCCTGATAATGTGAACAGTCGGTGGTCACATACTGCAAGATCACTCAAACTGCTTGTCTCATAGTCATACAGCGATACCTGTGTCAAGCGCTCTTAAATGTGACGCATGCCACCAGGGAGAACGATTAGCTTAAATGTGACGCATGCCACCAGGGAGAACGATTAGCTACAGTTCTTTCCATCTGTAAACGCTAGTCTTGGGTGACTAGTTCTTTTCATCATCCAGTGAAATAACTATGACTATACCTTACCTGTCCGAACTCACTGCCATACATGTACAATGTATTATAATTTGGCTGATAAGACCACTTGCATCAGCTTTTGCCTGTTGTGTTCTACCATGTGATCGCCGTGTGATGGCAAATCTTTTAAACTTACAACTATATTATCCCTTTCGGGAAATTCGGGCCGTTTCCCTCAGGGAAAGCGCATCACCACAGTGCAGCGCCATCAAATACCTATCCTCTTTATCTTTTTCAATTTTGCTGGGGGAGGAACGCTGGATAACCCAGAGAGAAACCCCCAATAAGCAGCCCAGGAGCCAGGAAAAATCAGTATCACATTTCACAAGCTCAAGCTGGGTTCAAACCATAGCTTCACCGTGACGACCGTCCAGTGGCCCAGTGGCTAAGTTTGACGCACTACCTACTAGACCACCGCTGACCACTGTTGAACCCAAAAAAAAAGAAAAGTCTAAACCAGGTAACTATGATGAATGTCTAAGACAGGTTTAACCGTGACAGTCCCAAACGCACAAGAAGCATAGACACTGTAGCTGCATGCATGTCTCTACTCAAACGATCATATACGTCAGGACAGCCAGACACGCAATGGCTGCAGGTACATAAACTTATCGCTCAAGTCAAATCAACTCCACTGTTAAAAGCACAGTAAGCGTTCATCTCTAGGCACTGTACATGTATATTCTCCGCATGTGATCTGCAGGTGTCTATCTGTTTTCTGACTCTGTCCCTGTGAGTGTGATGGCGGCAGACAGCTGTAACTAGTGTGAGGAAATGACAGCCACTTGTAGCGCTGTCTGACTGTCCGAGTTTGTCAGGCCTGACCTCAGTCAACCAGGAAACAGCACATTCATCTTCACACACCTGCTACATCCAGGACAGGCTGCCTTTCAACAAAACACCTTCTGGTTAGTCCTTCAAGTCAAAAACTACTGGCCCATCCTGAAAAAATCTTCCAGCAATCCCCTACCCTGTACACCCCGGCCATACACACTGACAAAAGCTGCTCACTCAGTAGACCAGTTCGAAACACCATCATTGTGCTTTCCATACACTGGAATTTTATAGCCACTGGGTGACATTCTCAGAGCAATCGTTGCTCTCACTCTAAGGGGGAAAAAATGTGACTCACCATATCATGCTCTGGGATGAATGCCCCTTCTCCAGCTTCGATGATTGAACTAGTGCGAATATAATCCTTTGCTGGTAACGAGCCTGGAGGAGGGCTGGGAGAGTTACGCTGGCCCTGTGAGGTAGAAGACACTGTCTAATATTGGATTCACATCAAAACAAACAACAGTGACAACAGAAAAAGAAACAAGACCAAAAAAAAAAACAAAAACAAAAAGGCAAACAAATAATCCTACTCCTAGCTCCTAGCAATGATTATCACACCTTTCATACGCCCCATACCCCCTCATTGTCCACATCAACTCAGCATTAACAGTGACTAACACTTTAGTCTGGATTTGTTGCAAGAACCAAGTATGCAGGTGGACGGGTGTCTGGGAGTTTAACGTCCTTTTCCACCACGTATGGATGGTATCAAACACAGGGCAACGAGAAAAAGGCCAACACAAATATCTGGCCCCAGCAGGGATTTGAACCCATGGCCCGAGCATTGAAAAAGCAAGTATACATGTGTTGGTTGGAATTGTGTAGTTGGAGTCAGCAAGCCCTGGACTGTACCACTGTACACTTGTGAGTAGCACAAGCAATAAAAACAAGGTATCACAGCTTTCAGCCCACATTATTTCTCCTTACAGATGGCAAAAGCTTTTTGATGGATCCTCAAGCATAGACCTACCTCTACTCACACCTCAGTTCTGTATTTAGAAATCTCAAGTGGAAATCTATTCTGGGAATAAAGACAGTGTTATTTCTGTCCGGACTCCACATGGATCGCTCTTGCACCTTATAAATCAACTGACAGAGAAAACTCTTCATATTCAAATGCTTGCTTTTTATTTGCCTGTCAGGCGAGACGATGGTATTGAAGTTTAGGGGCTGAGCCACATAGAATAGCACTCAGCACTGAGTGAATTGATGGGGTAACATAGACAACAGCCTGTTGACACAGTGCAGATCGGATGCTTGAGGACATCACGGAGATCATGTATGTTTTAGTTTTGTAAATATTTGGACCACATCAGCGACGGTACGTATATTTTGTGCGTATCCATGCAAAGACAGTGAAATGTGATCACATCTTGACAAATGTGAATACACCTAGCATGTACAGGTACACACAGACCGGTCGGCGAAGCTGGTTAAAAGGGGATTGAATAACACAGCCCTTACAAAGAAAATATTTGACTTCAACTTTCTCAGTAGTGAAAGGCTATGACAACAGATATAAAAAATGATCAGTTTAAATAATAAAACCAGAAAGGAATGAGGTTGGTGAGTTGGGGGGGGGGGGGAGGGGGGGTGATGGGTGTAGAGTGTTTGCATCTGACAATCTGATGGTGACACAGTAGACACTTTAAGTAAGCACGATTGCTGAACATTTACATCAGCAAATGCTGATCAGCCAACTAACAAATACTAACAAGCTAAAACTGCCTGCACAGGTAACGTAGAAATAGTAGCGCACACACACACACACACACACGCACGCACACGCTTCTGACCTGATACTGGTGATAATGGTTGCTGCTGGTTGCAGCCGGGTGTGCTGGGTGTGCAGGGTGGGTGGGTAGAGGGGTATCCACATTGGAGGTGAGGTAGAGGCGAAGACTGGACGTGTGTTCATTCTGATCCACCAGCTGAATAGCATTGTCCAAGTCCGCCTGGCACTTCAACGCTATGTAGATCTGTGAACACGCCAAATTTTACACTATATGTATGCCAAAATGTCTTTTCTACTGAACAGACCTAGATCTACACACACACACACACACACACACACACACACACACACACACACACACACACACACACACACACATTTGGACTATGGCTAACCTCGCCATTAGACTGTGTGTAGAATATGTTGAGTGGGATCTGGTACATCTCCTTCAGTTTGCTCATCAGCTGGTCCAGTGTCACCGGTCTTGTAACGCCCGTCACCCTGCGATACAAAACACGTTCTCCAGCTGAGAAACAGCAGCCATAGAATTTCACTGACAGCACAAACTATCTATGGTATTCATAATAAACTTCAACGACTGAAGGCAAAAGAAATACCCAACAAGCTCAAACGTGGGATATGGAAGGTGTAAAATGTCTGCATGAACCACACATGACATGCATCCAAAGTGTACGGTAATGTTGTGAGCATCAGCAACAACCTTCATGACACAGCCAGTGGTTATTCCCACAATGCATCTGCATTTGGCACAACTACATATTGCACTTCATTTTTTTTTTTCGAAGAAAACGGTTTTACATACAACAGTGAATAGTATTTTTACAGGGTAACACATGCACTGGGGGTCACTCAAACCATTTGTTCGTTTTTGCTGTTTGCACACACGCAGCCTGACAGGTCATCTTGTCCTGATGTGCGTACACTTTGGGCTTTATCCGACTTACCTGCATACAAGGAACTGGCAGAGAAGCAGGCTAATATTAGTAATAAGCGCCTAAGGGATTATGCATGTAGTCTGAGCCTTGTTAGTCATAAACACTAATGACAACCTATCACCACACAAAGGGGTGTGTGTGTGTGTGTGTGTGTGTGTGTGTGTGTGTGTGTGTGTGTGTGTGTGTGTGTGTGTGTGTGTGTGTGTGTGTGTGGTCACAAGTGTTGCTTTATTTGTATCCAGCCGCCTCTCTACCTGCAACTAATTACTGTGGGCTTGATAGAGGAGTTTAGTACATCTGGTGAACCCCAGGATCATGTGCTACGTATGCGATGGTCAATAGGAAACTGAGATTCATATGTATAACACTCAGTGACAATCCTTGGCTGCCCATGACTTCAAACAGCTATCTACCTGTCTGTTATGTCTGTCAGTTAGGTTAGGGTTAGGTAATGAGATGCTGATGCAGGTCCTTCCATCAGGTTAGAAACCAGTCTTTGTTTTCTCCCCCCCCCCCCCCCCAACACAAACACACAGACAGAGTGAAGTAAATTAGACAGACAATAGTTGTGCAGCCATTGTTTGTATAATCCCTACGTATGAAGTGTAAGAGAACAGCTACATCAGTGGTTATAACCTGCCATTGTACATGTATGTTGTTGTTGTTTTTGTTTGTGGTGGTGTTCACTTTACTTGTTTGTGTTCTTTTATTTCAGGGGATTGGGAGAGATAGTGGTTTTTTTAGTTTGTTGCTGTTGTCTACTTTTACTCCCCTCCACATGAGATGTTCAAACTTCCACGTCATCCACTTCTCTCCCATCATTCTTTGGCGTATCACCGAGAACAATGGGCTGGTATTTTCTCATGACATGATGCTGATTATCACTGTACATGTATCTTGAAGTGCCCCAAGCGATGGTACAAGATTATCACTGTATCTTGAAGGCCCCCCAAGCATCAGTATCTGATTGTAGTTTCAAGGTTAGCTCCACCAGTACATGACCCTGAGGCACAACCCCATAAAACCACTACATGCAGTCTAGGAAAACAAAACGTAAGCGGACTGTCACATCCCATGTGCGTGCAAGCGTCTCCTACACCCGGGTGAACGACCCACCAACCACAAGCTATGTCCGTATGTAAATGAAGGAACTGCGTCGCATCATCGCATCATCACATCAAAACAGCAATCAAGTACAATGTGGGTAAGTACTGATAACGCTCACGATCATGACCTCAAAACCAATACTCTGTACCTAGCCCCCTCAGTCCCGCTCCCCACCAACCCGCCCTCTCTTCCCCCAAAGTCCCTATTGCCCTATGCCCCGTCCTGTCCTGGTAGGGTGAAGGGTGAACGGACCTGCTGCTGCTTCACAAACCCAACGCCAGCCCTCGCTACTGCTCGTGTACTGTTTTACCCTCTGTCTTCCCTTCCTTACGGAAATCCCTTCATACGAATGTCCGGGTGAGAGGTTGGAGGGGAAGGGAAAGAAAGACACACACACACACACACACACACACACTGTGATGCGGCTACACAAGGCCAGATACCTGTACTGTACATCTGTCACGGAGAGACAAGTGACGCAGATGGTGACATGTTTTGTTTGGATCAAGCTTATCACTGGACAGGTCCGACACACAGAGAAGTGTGTCTGTGTGTGTGTGTCTGTGTGTGTGTGTGTCTGTGTGTGTGTGTGTCGGGTGGAAGGGGGGTGGGGGGCTCAGTCGGAGATGACGTACAATGTGTCCTGCATCTGTTTCCACGGCAATGACTCCTCACGCTGAAAAACCTGGTGGTGGCGTTCGATGAGCAACGGGCAGGTTGCTGGGGGTTGGGGGTGTCGGGACATGGTGCTCAACGTATCTAATCATCCTTTCTGATAACTTCTCCGCATCTTGTTTTAACAGGATATACAAAGCTGTCGACAGCGTACGCTCCAGTTTCGGGAGCTTTATGTGTTTTGTTCACAGTAACGTTTGATGACCCCCCCCCCCCCTTCCTTACGCCCTTCCAAACCCCAAACCCTTTCCTAGCATCCCCTGTTAGCGTTACTACCTAGGTCAGCTCTGTAAACGTACACCACCAGTTCAATGCGGGGGGGGGGGGGGGGGGGGGGAGAGAGAGAGACAGAGAGAGACACAGAGTAGTGTGTGTGTGTGTGTGTGTGTGCGGGGGGGGGGGGGGGATAGTGTGTGTGTGTGTGTGTGTCAGAGAGAATGTGTGTGTGTGTGGTGTGTGTGTGTGTGTGTGTGTGTGTGTGTGTGTGTGTGTCAGAGAGAGAGAGAGAGCGAGCGAGCGCATTATGTGGAGTGGAACTGGAAGGTCATGCACGACGTACAGGTGTTGTCAAATCAATGTTTGTATGATATTGACCGTGACTGTGGAGCACATGTTGCCTCAACCACCGAATCCTGGCAAATTTACAGCGCCCCTCAGATAGTCATCAGCAAACTGAAAACCTTATTACATATTACAACACTGTGAATGCTGGTGTACATCAGTCCAGCAATAAACAGCAGATGGGGGGGGGGGGGCGGTGGGGGGGCAGGGTGAAGTGCCAGCATCTCTGGCTGTGATAGCTGCCGCATAACCTAAAGGTGCAGTGCAATCTCAACAAAAAGTCACTGTGTCTTTTTAAAAACCTACCCAACCTAGTCACCGTTACAGAGTGAGTGAGTTTTTCAGGCTTTAAGCCGCGCAAGCACCATAGACTAATTCGCGGCTAAGTGTGCCTGCACTACTTGAAAAAAATAAAATAACAGACTCAATGCCAGCATAATTTCACTTTGGATGGATGGATTCCGCTACCAGCTCCTTCACACCCTCTCTGGTATGCTAATGAACAATTGGCATTGTTGTAAAAATCAATCTTTAGGTCAGAAAAATTATGAAAACAGAATTTATAAACCAAATATGTGACCTTCCACACGAAATGAGTCTTCTTGTGCCAATTTGTTCATGTTACAAGTCGACTCGTTTCGTGGTGGAGGGTCACATATCTATTGTACATGCACTTTGAGCCCCCCCCCCCCCCGCCCCCCCCCCCCCCCCCCCCCCCCCCCCCCCCCCCCCCCCCCCCCCCCCCCCCCCCCCCCCCCCCCCCCCCTCCAAACTACGACTCCAAAGTAAGGCCGGTGATGAGGCGCCTGTGTGGCCGACTGAACTGCACTGTAACTCATCAAATCCTCTTCTGATCCCGGCAGGTGTCCCCGCTTATTGACTTACTGCTGAAACTGGGACACAAAAGGATAAACCTGTTTTCCTACAGCAGATGGTTAGAATTATGACCCCTACACCGCAAATCATCTTGCTCCGACCCACTTCACCACGCGACGTAACGGCGCGCCTCAAGTGCTCATTCATGCGCCGCTCAAAGACTTGCACATTACAAATGTGTTCTTCAACGAGAGATCCTCCACTAGCTTATCATAAGCAACCTTAATGCAGCAACACACACACACACACACACACACACACACACACACACACACACTGACGGTTTGTTTTTCTTCTCAATGCATAATTCCAGTGTAGTTCTCACGGTCACCATTTAAGCTTTGGAACAAGTTCGCTGGTGGGTGCGCCTGAAATTTTCTATCTTGATGATCTGTACAGCTCTAAAGGCGATACAATGTTGTTTGCACTTTGTGCGCGCGGTCGAACATTCAAATGGTAGGATTGTTGTCACACTACTGGAGCGCTTAGTGCGGTGGCCGCGTCAGCAAGTACGTCATGGAACTCAGAATGATCTGTTAGTATAAACACGGTAGCATTAGTCCTTTTCATCTTCCATCCATCCCCCCCCCCCCTCAAAAAACTATGTTCGTATCAACACGTTTGTTAACACCTGGTAGACTGTAGGTACTTAGCAAACCCCTGCCCAGGAAGTGACCAAAGGTACTGTGTTGCGGTTAGCTGTGTCATCCGTGTTTACGTATTCTTTACGACCGCGTGTGTGGCTTTTGCCAGTCCTTTTTTTTTCTGTTTTGTGTGTGTGTGTGTGTGTGTGTGTGTGTGTGTGTGTGTGTGTGTGTGTGCGTGCGTGTGTGTGCGTGTGTACCGTCCATAGATAGTGTGGGCTGGGAGGAGGGGGAGGGGGGGGGTATTTGCCATCGCGCAGCTATTCCTCGCCATCTCAAAGCTTTCGATTTCACAAGAGAAAAGGAACGGCGACGCTGATACACGGGGTGGTAGGGGCAAGACATACAGGCGTCAAATATACATGTACCTCTACCCTCTGACCCCCCCCCCCACCTCTACGCCGCCCCCGCACACCCACCCACCAACCAACCACCCACTCCCCCCACGCATTCTTCCCCTCAAGTGTCCCCCCCCCCCCCCCCCCCCCCCGACTTGCACCGAGTGTCTCTGTACCCCCCTCCCGCCGAGAGATCCTGTTTGTCGCGACAGGCCTGCTCATCGACACAGGTAAAGGCAATTAGGAAATGTCAGAGCTTGCGTGCAAAGCGGTGCGAGAGGGGAACTGTGGGGCCGGCGAGCCTCTCAGTGGCAGGTAGACCATTGCACGTCTTGTTTGCTGAAGAACTGTCAAACCTCCCCGCTACTGTCCTGACAGGCTAAACTGGGATCTGGCTCGACGGGCACGAGTCAACGATGGATCACTCGCTAGCTTGTCTTACTCCGTCTCGAGAGTACCTGTCTTTAATTGTTGCATGTCAACCATAGGACACCGCACGTGCTACTTACCTGTAGAGTGTGTGGCCGCACCTGGGCGCACGGTACGAGCAAGCACACTCTGTTACTTAGGCTTACACACACGCACACACTTGTGCATGCAGGCTGAGCACAAAATGCACTTTGTGCATGGAACTGTGTTCAAACACTGAATGCACTTGGCAGGTAAACCTTGTTGTTGGAAGTTCAAACTGATTCACAAGCTGTTGCGGTATACTCATATATAAAGTGGCAGGTACATGTGCCAGATGAATAACTAACCCTGACTGATTTCGGTACCCCCCCCCCCCCCCACACACAAAATATATTGTCAAAAAGAACACTACACACTGAACGCACATATAATATATGCACATGTATAGAGCAGACAGAGTGAATCTTACCTTTTTTCACCATGAAATTCACATTTGACCTTGAGCTCATTCCGTCTCTGCAATCATGAAAGACAGGCAAAGTAAACACAAGTGTCTAACACATGAAAAACAGTTCATTTTTCAAGTCCAGTCACAAAAAACATGTATTGGGTGGTGTTCTTATTAATCTTTAAATCATTTTATTATAATTCCGGGGTTTTTGGGGTTGTTGTTTGTTTGTTTTGTTTTTGTGATTTTTGTTGTTGTTTGTTTGTTGTTTTTTTGTTTTTTATTGTTGGTTTTTTTGGGGGGGGGGTGTAAAATCTGATTCAAGTGACTAAAGACACTTTCCATGCAGACAAAAAAAAAAAACTCCAACAGAGCTAAGCATTTTCCTTTTGCTTTGAATGATCACTGATGTCTTCAATCAAAGATCCAATCAGAAGCTGAATGAAAGAGGTCAGACCTGAAGATTGTGGTATGCAGCACGGCGGACCTGGCGATCGCCCATCCGCAGACCACGTGCCAGGTTGGTCTGGATGGATGCCATGACATCCTGCAAGCCATCTTCCCCTGGCCCTGTTACAACACACAACACACATGACATCCTGCAAGCCATCTTCCCCTGGCCCTGTTACAACACACAACATACATGACATCCTGCAAGCCAATCTTCCCCTGGCCCTGATACAACACACAACATACATGACATCCTGCAAGCCATCTTCCCCTGGCCCTGTTACAACACACAACATACATGACATCCTGCAAGCCATCTTCCCCTGGCCCTGATACAACACACAACACACATGACATCCTGCAAGCCATCTTCCCCTGGCCCTGTTACAACACACAACATACATGACATCCTGCAAGCCATCTTCCCCTGGCCCTGTTACAACACACAACATACATGACATCCTGCAAGCCATCTTCCCCTGGCCCTGTTACAACACACAACATATATATATATATACCACTACACAAACTGCAATATATTATAATACTCCTTGTTGGCTTGTACAGACACACTACTCAAAAAAAAAGAAAAGTCAAGGACCAATTCCAATTCTAATGGTCATATTTCATAAACGTGTGAAGATAAATTAATCACAAAGCCATGCCATTGGTAGCCCTTCCCTTATCTGTATGATTTGCAATTCATCTGTCAGACATAATGTTGCCATGACACACTGGGTCAGCGTGTCAGCTTGCAAAGACAAACAAATGAGTAGTCCTCAAAGCAAAACATTCCTTCTTACACATGCATGTATGTCACATGTATACATGTGATGCTGTGCCAAAAGTTCATCAGCGGTACACTGTGTACATTTGAAATGCCATTAAACCTATTTTTCTGCACATTTCAACATAATTTTGGGTTTCTTATAAAGATATCTGGCTAAGGAAATAGCTGAGATAAATTGGTCTTGTTTGAACCAACAGAAGTGATGTTATTTTGCCATAGAAACAGTTTTGGGGGCCTAAAAATCGGGGTCAAAATGGTGACTTGACAGGGCGACCATAGGATTTCATCTCACTCCTTCCAATGCATAAAACCACGCCAACTAGGCTTTGTGTTTGCATTAAACACAAACAAATCTGTGTTTTTCGGTATATTATGATGCGTGTTTTCGCGTTTGTACGAGAAAAAAGTCCCCGCGAAGTTCCGCTTGCCGCTCGTCACAGATTTTGTCTTGCCCGGGTAATCACATTCTCGCGTCACCGAGACTTCGCGAGACCCTCATTTGCATACTATTTATGGTGGCAGCCTCGTTTTGGACATCAGATTTGAGATGGAGGCTAGCGAGGTCCACTTTGCCAGCATTTGAAGCCAGTAGAGCGAATACAAAGCACACGCGGTTTTCTTTTGTCCCATTGTGACAAGCGTGCATTTTGAAAAAGTGAGGACTCTACAAATGAAATACTCTGTTTATGGCCGATTTTTTAAAGACCGAGGTATCGTTTACAAAACGAGACCACATGGTGACAACAAAGATGGCGTCGTCTGCGCGTGAAGGTAAGTTTCAATTTTTTGTCCCCCAATTTTGAACGGGTGAGAGATGTGACAAGTGACTCAAGCATGACGAGCAACAGCATAATCAAGTAGTTTTACGCACGAACGTATCGTAATAATGGGCGTCTTTTGCAGTTTCCAAATACAATGAGTGAAAGTAATATTATTCGTTTGCCCGTACTTTCGATTTTCAAGCTCTGAGCAGTTATTCGCGGAAAAAAGTTTCCGAGGGACATTGTAGATACTTGGTCCAGCGTGACGAGGCACATGGTGGTTAGAATTTCTTCTGACAGTCAAAATCCCACTTCACTCGAACTTGCTGTGCTTTGATCAGAGGTACAAAAGAGTAACAAACATTGTTTCAGGAACAACACTCCGATTCTTTTTCTTCGTAGTGTCTTTCTTTGTGTTGCACATCACCATTTCTACTAGGGACACTGTAGAAGTATGGTTAGCTTGGTCCAACGTGGTGAGGTACATGGTAGTGAGAATTCTTTTGAATATTCAAAATCCCACTTCTGTAACTTGCTGTAACTTGACCAGAGGTATTAAAGAATGACTGAAATATTGTTCTGGGGACAGCGCTCCCATTCTTTCTCTTTGAGTTTGAATTGGTTTTTCACGGCCTGTGTTGCACCAGTAACACCAAAGACAAAGCAGAAGCATGTCAAAACCAAACTGGCTTATAAACCTATTCTGTTTATTATGAAATGTAAGGAATGTGGAGTGAAAAAACTGAGTATGAGATTCCCAGTCCAAAGTAGCTATTCTTTATCATAAGTTTATCTGGTGGTAAATTTCAGGTCTTCGTGTACGTTTGAGCAAAGAAGCGACAGTTGATATAAAAAAAAAAAAAGCAATGCCCAGTCTGGATATAAATGTTTGCTGGTAAAAATATAGTTTGTTAACTTAAAACAAATGTCATTAATTATCCTTTTAGGCAGTCACTTGCCTCAGTTTTTGGTTTGTCACATGTGCACATATATTGTATGAAATTTTATTTTCAGGTCGCCTCCATTTGCCCCGAAAATGAGATGGGCCTTGTGATCTTTTGGATGAGGCAAGGACATTTCTGGTTCTGATCATCCAGGCCAGAAGAGTCATGGGAGCCAGTGGCATTTTTCCTACGAATTGCCAGAGCTGTGTTTGCAAGAAACACTGTCGACACAGCACATGCAGCTGTACAGCGTCTGCCGCTAATTTCTGTGATATTAACTGTGATATTACTGAGATAAAGACAAATGTTTGGAAGTGAGAACTATAGTTGTGGTTTCTTTTCTTACGTGTTGTACAAATGTGTTTGTTAGCAGTGTTGTTTCCGAAAAAGAACAGCTCTCCCTAGTAATTTGTCCTGGACATGACTTGCGACATGCCACACATTAGTATGCTGGTCTATGGAAATATGGCTTCTCACTGACTTGTAACTGTGTTTACATACAAATACTGCAACTAAACATAGCATAACAACACCCCCCAAGTACTACCCGCTAGTTCTCCGGCTTTAAGAGAGAAAGTTCAGTCCACGGAAATGTCGCTCATCACACAAGACAAAATGTGTCATTTGTAATTGCACATGAAACAGTATTCAAAGCTTCCAAACCCATTTCTATCTTTCTTACCCAGGTTCCATTACATTTCCATGCAGAATTTTGTTTGTCAATGAATTTATTTTAGAGGTATACATAAATATACTTTGTCCCATGCGACACGTGACACACAGTGTGCACTTCATTAAAACATGATTTTTGCAAACACCACAACTTCAACTATCTTTTGAAATATATATTTCAGTAGAGGAAAGAAGCCTTCATAAAATCATGAAAAAGTTTAACTGAAAACCAAGATCTGATTTTTGTGTAGCTGGTCCACTTTTGGGTGTGAACTTTTGGCACAGCATCATGTATGCATCTCATTTTGTTCAAATGTGCTGTGGCGCATGTTTCAGGGCGTTAATTTTGATCAAATTTTGTGTGAAACGCAGCACGGGGTACCAGAAATGGAAGGGCAGGATTTTTTGCTTTCACAGCATTGTCTGACGTCTTGTCAACACAACTGTGGAATTTATCTTTACACGTAACTTACAAAATATATGACTATTTCAAAACAACATGTATGTAGAATTGAAGGTAGTCCTTGATTGTTTGCAGTACTGTAGGATTCTGATTGTTGTTAAACATGATTCTGATTCTGCATAGATATGACACCCAAACTGCAACACTGGCACCAGTATGTCTGCTAAATTAGCAGCATGAAGCATCTCACAGTTGACATGCAGATACTATGAGGTCACGCATGTAAGAGTACAAAGTATAGAATCAAATTCTCAGCCCAAGGGACTACGGACACTTCAGTTCTACATGTATACTACAACATTACAAGTATAAAATTTATACTGTATACATGTACATGTATGTATGTATACAGATGCAGACAAGACAAGGGTGGAGGTTGGAGGGTGGAGTTGGTGAGTGGGGCAGTTCAGCACACGAAAACAAAAGCAGAAGGGGAAAAACTTCAAAAAGTGTGTAACATTTACATGTAGTGATGAAGTGGCAAAACCACCAGCAAGTGTTTGTAAGACCCGTTATGCTAGGGGCATACTTCCCCATTAATTTATTTTTTATATTCTGCTAGATTTAGGGAGCGCTCTCAGCTTTACTTACTTCCCGTACTTCCAAATTGACCTGATTAAGCGCATGTTTTCGGCTTTAGCGACACCTTTGTTCCTGTTCTTTATATGTTTTTTTTTTTTTTTAGACAAAACTGTGTACAGGTTTGGTGGATGTTGACAGATTTTATGTGCTTCAGAGGAGTGAGTGAGTGAGTTTAAAGCCGCGCAAGCCACAAAGACTAATTCGCGGCTGAGTGTGCCTGCACTACATGAAAAAAACAAAAATGTAACGGACAAAGGATGCAAACTGGTCTACGGGGCTACATAAACCTAGGACATGCAGGAGACGCTGCACCTTCATGCTAATTTCTCAAACTCCCGGTTACAAAAAAGCGTAGAAAACAAATGACAATTACAACAAGTAAGTGCTTCAGAGGAGGAAACACTCTTTTGGAGGAAACTTTTTTTTTTTTTGAGGAAAATCTTCTTGGATTGGAAGAAAAAATTTAGAATTAGACTAAAAATGAAACCGAATGTGTTTTGGCAGGAGCTTAAGTGCTTCCATGAAGGAGACAATCTATTTGGGGGTGGGGTGGGGGGGGGGGTCGGCAAAGGCAAAGGTCGAAATCTGCCGAAAGGATGAAAATTTGTAAGCCCTGCAAAACTGCTAACAAATAAACTATTATAAACGGACGATTCCAATTCACCCCAAGCTCCAGGTTTTTGTGCATGCATTAAGAGTTCCCACATATTTTGCACTTACGGGTGTTGGGTGGGTGGGTGGGTGGGTGTTGGGTGGGTGGGTGGGTGTTGTTTTTTTTTTAAACGTCATTTTCCACCACATAGGGCTGATATCAAAGACGGGGCACCAATGAGAAATATTTGGCCCCAGCCCATTTTGCACAAGTTTACAGTTACACTAAAGAAAAACAAAAACGACACTGTGACTGTGCTACATGTGCACTCAGTTGCCCCGGAGACACCTCACGAACAACGAAGTGCTCAGTTTTTCAGTCCACATTTCAAGTTGTCCTTGTCAGGCTATAATCTGACCCAATCAGATAAACTCTATCACTACATGTCATATAAATAATATCCTACCCCATACAGGGTAGTATCCTTTTGCTGACATACAACACATCACCTGCGTCCCCAATAACACTAACACTGCTGGATTTTGCCATTGTCTTGAAAAGAAAAAGTCGTGCATTTACTGAATTAGTTGCCTTCCAATACGATAACAATAATACATCTAGTACAATTTTCACCTTTTCAGTCAGTTCAATGTAAAGCTTGATTGACATCAGCTGAGGCAATTCACGTCAAAAACATACGTTATACTTGTAAGCAAAACCACTTACGTAACTGACAAAACATGGTTTATGAATTAGCATGTTGAATTATTCATATGGCATGTTACAATATAACCTCAATTAGACCTTTACTGCAGCTGCTGCTGATCAATATGATCATACAAGGAAGTCGCTAATTTTTTTTTTTTTAATCCAGCAAAAAAAAATCCAGTGACGTCACCCAATTCAAGTTCTCCATCGCTGACCTGCTAACTACATAATTTAGCATTATCTGGTGACATCAAATAGTGAGGTATTTTTCCCAAGGTTGGCGATCCCAGTTTAACAGTACTAAAGTAAATGATAACAAGAAGGGCAACAGGAAAGGGTGTAGGAGTGCTAATGCTCCACTTATCCTCCCACTATTCCAAACAGGACTGATAGGAGGGCTTGTAAATGACTTCATAATCCATCCTTGGAGTTTTTAATGCCATAGCAATGATGTGATATTTAGGATATGATGTGATATTTTAAGGTGTATATTTATTTGTTTGAGTGATTTTAATGTACTATCATGTTTTGTATGATCCCCACACCATAATTTCCCCCTAAGGGGATAATAAAGATTTATTGTATTATATTGTATATATTGTATTGTATTGTATATCCTTTATCACTTTCTTAGGCACTGCCTGATATCTAAAAGACATTCCAGCTGTTCAAAACGACAGCGAAAGATCACAATATATAAGGACCTCTTTGGGTTTGTCCTCCTTACGGATACAGGTTATGACACCCTGGTACTGACTACTGAGTCACAGTCAACTGCTCCAGATCAAATCCTTCATTGACAGACCGAACAAGGAAAGTCCCGATATCAATGAATTTTTTTTTTTTTAATTCAACAGTAAAACCATCCAGACCAGGGCTTTTAATAGTTTTATTATTTTTCATGTTTTTCAATACAAACACTGCCTCATGCTATGATATTATACCTTCCAATGCATCCATATCTTCACTTGAGAGTACAGACCTGTATACTTGCAATTAACTTATCTAAATCCACATCTTCAACGTCTTTGTGGCTGTAAAGTTGCTGGTAAAGTTGCACCTCTAATATAGGCGAGACTAGAGTGAGCAGACAACAGACAAGACAAATTTATTCCACAAGTTTTGGCTATGACCTAAAGGGACAAACAGAGAGGTGTTACTGCACAAGGACAGTGCTGCTGCTCACTGCGACTTGTCTCGCTCTGTTCATGGACAGCAGTAACAGTAAACCTTTTGAATTACTGTGCTCTGTGTACTATCATTTTTTAAAGTATACTATACCAACACTACTTAAGAACTTACTAGTCTACACTACAGTGTACTACAGAGAAGGGCTTCCTATCCATCAGAACTAAACAGGATAAAGTGGTCTGGCAGAAAATATAGGACATTTGTCCCGAATCATGACCATGGTGCAGTAAAGATAGGACATACTGTCTATCTTGGTGAAAAAAATTAATCCGTCGTTTCAAAACTGAATCGCTCTATAGCCTATGTCTGAAGTGGATGTGTATCTGAAGACTAAACATGTTTGTCATGCACACAACAACGCTGTAGAAAACTTTTCACCGAATGCACTTAATCCGTGCATCAGAATCAGTCACTTCAGACACAATTTAGCATCTGAAACCGTTGTGGTGACTCTAGTAAGCATTCATGTTGTTCTACCTGTATACATGTACAGAAGCATACCATGTACTAAGCAGACAACGTTATTTGGTTACAGATTGAAGACCAGCCAGACAGCGCTGATTAATGACTATTCTTAGTAACTTTTGTCCATCGTGCAGTACAGGTATGGAAGCAGTACATACACTGTATTTCTCTACTACATGCATTATAAGCCTCAAAGTCACACAAACAGTTGCAGTGGCCAAAAGGAACGTCCGTTCACTTGCATACAGCTGTAGCTTTGTCCCCTAAGTCAGAAGGCAACATGAACATGGAGACTAGGCCCTGCTAGAGTTTGGAACTGAGAGAATGGCACGTATCACTGCATGTTGCTCTATGACAGCAGAACATGGAGACTAGGCCCTGCTAGAGTTTGGAACTGGGAGAATGGCACGTATCACTGCATGTTGCTCTATGACAGCAGAACATGGAGACTAGGCCCTGCTAGAGTTTGGAACTGAGAGAATGGCACGTATCACTGCATGTTGCTCTATGACAGCAGAACATGGAGACTAGGCCCTGCTAGAGTTTGGAACTGGGAGAATGGCACGTATCACTGCATGTTGCTCTATGACAGCAGAACATGGAGACTAGGCCCTGCTAGAGTTTGGAACTGGGAGAATGGCACGTATCACTGCATGTTGCTCTATGACAGCAGAACATGGAGACTAGGCCCTGCTAGAGTTTGGAACTGGGAGAATGGCACGTATCACTGCATGTTGCTCTATGACAGCAGAACATGGAGACTAGGCCCTGCTAGAGTTTGGAACTGGGAGAATGGCACGTATCACTGCATGTTGCTCTATGACAGCAGAACATGGAGACTAGGCCCTGCTAGAGTTTGGAACTGGGAGAATGGCACGTATCACTGCATGTTGCTCTATGACAGCAGAACATGGAGACTAGGCCCTGCTAGAGTTTGGAACTGAGAGAATGGCACGTATCACTGCATGTTGCTCTATGACAGAGCGACGAGTAGAAGCTGATGGGAAACTAGAGGACAGTGGACACTGGGAACGGGAGATGGCAACACCGGTAATGACAGAACTAAACTGATGGAAGGACTGTAGGTAACAGGTACTTACTGTCCATTTTGTGTGTGTTTCAGTATCCACAACAAATCCCTCAATCTCTGCTTAACAGTCATGGACGCAGGCTTTGTGACAAAAGAACCGACTGAACTTGATCACACAACAGCTGGCACTCTGAAACAAACAATAACCAGTTTTTATTTAGCAGCAAAACATTTTCGGACTTCCTCCACTACACACACACACACACACACACACACACACACACACACACGCACAGTATGTGCACCCGGTTGATACTGTTCGGCCCTTATTCTTACACTGGGCGTGTGACAAAGCTTCCTTCACAAATTGACTCATCACAATGTGCATCCAAAATGAGACAAACATGTAAATTTTCATTTGAAATTTGACCATCACAAAACATGGCCTTTTAAAAATAAAATTGTATTTTAACCTTTTTCTCGTTATGTTTGGTTTAGTTTTGTTCAGATGCGGATCTGTGAGTGCATACATCACCATACACAGAGAGAGAGAGAGAGGGCAATTTCTAACAGGAAACCTAAAATTACAGCATTCAGACAGTAGCTGGAACACACCAGCAGAGGTCACTATTGAGGGCAGGAAGCACTGAAAAAATGTCAGCATGTCTGTCACCAGAATAGAACATTACAATGTTATTTTCATCCCTGTTCCCCATACCCTTCATGGATTACATACATGTATTTCAACCAGCGACACTGTGGGTTAGAACTTAGACACACTGACATTAGCGACAAGCTTATAGCACGGCCTAAAACAGATTCCAGATTTGGTGTGCTGGGAGGGTTTGCCAGTCAAACTTTGATTTGATCTGTTGCGCGTGCTGGTCTGTTCGTAGCGCCTATGCGTTATCAGACCATTACTCAACTCAGTGGCAAACCATCCCTACCCACTGGTGGGCTTTAAAGATTTAGGATTCAAAATAATTCCTGTCTCCTGGGGGGGGGGGGGGGGGGGGAAGGGGGGGGGGTGTAACTACAAAGCAGACATAAAAAAGAGGTAAGCAGAAAAGTACTCTGAATAACATAAACTGCTTTGAATAATTTAGTTTTACGTTCATTTTACAATTAACACATTCACTATAAAAATTAAATATGGCTGCCCAGGAACCGTGCACGTGCACCTTGCTGTCAGCATGCAATGTGAGCGCTGGGTTGGAGAATTTCCAGTCCACTTCTTTCTTACCCAGAGGTAGCAAAGGGAGGACAGAAACGTGGAGAGGGGGTAGGGGCTGGCATGGAGGAGGCTTAATAATTCTAATTTACTCTTACACAAGCCATGCATATAACCATGAACTTGGGACGACTGTCCTTGTAGAAATTACAAATACAGTGATGTCACCAGTTGCAGTCTGGCATCAAGCCAGACATGTCGGCAGAAAGAGAAAACAAACATTCAAAGTTCAGCCAGAGAAGCCTATCGTTTCCCTCTCACAGCCCCGTACCAATAAGGCCTGAACTTGAAGGAGCCTTGCCAAGTTCCCTATCTGTATCCAGACACATGCTAGCTCCCAGAAAGTGTGTCATGCTGATAGGGGCCCCAGAGAGAGAGGGGGAGAGAGAGAGAGAGAAGTCGGCTCCGCGGCCTTGTGCGGTTTCTCCAACGGGGGCACAACATAACTCAACAACACATCCTCCACTCCCCCGCTACAGTATCGGCGGGACCCTCGCCTGGATTTTCATCACTATCCACACACACACACACACACACACACAAAATGGGTCTACTGAAATTTATTTCCGCGGCTCGTCTGGCAAAACGAGCTTCGCCCTCTCAAGCAAGCAGCGTGTGTGTCGGGCTGTGTGCTGGTATTATCTTGCTTTATGCACCACACAACTCCTCTGGCATGTAAGCGTGTAGACGCGTAACTATGCACACACTCACTGTGACTCTGACACTTCTCTGGCGTAAGTGAAGTGGAAAGTATTTCCGCTGGTTGGTTGACTGACTGGCTGACGGTGAAGTTACATGGTGATCCAGACCCTATAATTCACAACAGCTGCACCTCGTCAGTAATATCACCTGGCACTCCCCATTGTTCAGCATTAAAAAAAAAAAGGAAGTCTCGCTTCAAGTTGCGAGACGCCCCGGTGCAAGCATCTCGACACACGGTAACCCCAGCCTTTACAGTCTGCACATTAGACACTGTAGCGGGGGTGGTAGCATACACGAGACGCTCCGGCCTATTGGGTATATATAATTTATATATGGACTACTGTAGACTGCCAGATTACGTATGATGCTGACACCACACTGACGGTGACCTGAACACTCCGTTCACTGCTGTCCGTAAAGTTCACTTCACACTTTACAAACCACACATTTGTATGCGTCAGTTCAGGTAAACTTCGAGGAGAAAAGACAAGAAGAGGTATGGGTCGCTGATTCTACATCGTTACACGAGTGACATAGTGAAAGCCTAAGTCCATGAAAGCCTAAGTCCACTGCGGCACACGGTGTACACGAGCGAGGATGTGAGTGATGTGTGGTCAAAACGCGATGGCCCAATGTCAGCACACTCCGGTTTTACTTGTCGGCTGGCGGTACATTACGACCCTACGCTAAGACAAGAGACAAGCGGAAAGAGACGGGGATGTCCTCAGCCTGGTGCTGTATGTGATAGGAGGAATATGTCGGAGGTCTGTGGATGTCATTCACCATGTAGGTAATGTCAGCAGTTCTCTTTGTGTCGCGAAGGAAAGCGGTATCCAATAGACGAGAGACATACTCTAGATAAACAGTAGGCCAAGGACTAGCTCGCAATGCCCTGTCGCACTGGGACCGCAAAAAAGAAAAACCGAACGTGTGGGTGTCACACACACACACACACACACACACACACACACACACACACACACACACACAATCGCTGGTCGACAGACACATGTTTATCTCGTCATAAACTCCGCATATCTCCAATCGAGTTCAGCCTCAGTTACTGACCTGCATAGAACTCTAAATTCTTACTTTAACCCACTTTCATGGTATCCATAGAAAAACACTTGCTCTCTTTCCCTATCTCTCGAAGTGTGTGTGTGTGTGGGGGGGGGGGGAGGCAAAGGGGACTCACACTTGACTGTGCACGAAGTTTTAAAGTTTAAAAAAAAAGGCGGGGGGGGGGGGGTCCTAGGAAGGAGGGGAGAGGGGTGAAAGAAGCGATTTAAATTCTGGTCAGCAGCAACAGGTTGGCGACTTTATCTCTACACAGCTGTCTGTGGCCTCGGCGTGCAAGATTACCATAGGGACACATCAACAACGGATCATCCCACTCTTGCCTGCACTCGACAAACTGGCTGTGGGGCCAGGACAGAGACACTCCTGCTGTGAAAAGACTGCGCACGGATCAAAATTCCCTCATGCATGTATCCCTGTTCACAACCAAACCGCAGCCATCATACATGTATGTTCTTTCCGCCGCTGCCAAATACAAGTTCACTGAGTTATGAAGCGTCCTTTCAGTGAAAGGTCAAACCACCAAGTTGAAGTTTCCCACGCCGGGCCCGCGCCAAGTTTATATAAGCAAACTCTACACGCGGAAGAGAATGGACGGCATGCAGCGGCGCGCAACCAAAATCAACGTTTGTCCCAAATCAAAATCTGTGCTGCCTTACATCAGAACTTTCCAAATTTATTTCCCTCCTAGTTCAAGCCATTTGCTCAATAATATTATTATGGTTCCGCCAGTTCAGCATACACTATGCAGTTGTGTGTACATACTGTGTACATCTCCCCCATGTCTTAGCTCCAACCAGTTTTTCATCCTGTTGGAGAAGTGTGTGTGTGTGTGTGTGTGTGTGTGTGTGTGTGTGTGTGTGTGTGTGTGTGTGTGTGTGTGTGTGTGTGTGTTTCAGAGCACTTATTCCAAAAGCTATAAATTCATTTCCAGTCCTTTTAAGTGTACGTAATTGTCAATCTTGCCCCAATTCTTGGATTTCAATATTTCCTGATTGTGTGTAATTTCTGGAAAAACAACAACAAACAAACAAACATAGCTTAAGTAACTTGCATTACCTACAAACCCAGTCTCCATCCAGAATCCACTGACCTTAAAATACAGGAAGTTACAGGTCTAAATTGTTGGTGACTGAACAAGGACTCAAACAGGCTAGAGTGTAGTGAATACATGTGGAGAGTCCTTGACTGAAATGAACCATCGGAATAAATGGGGTTCTCCTGCACAAGTACACTTTCACGTTCAACATATTCACTAGTTGGCAAACTTGGACAGGCACTGCCCTACATGAACTGTAATCTAGAACTAGAAGACACAAACACATGAAGTTAAATAGCTGTTTCCGCATGATCAAAATATCATGACATAAACATTCCCATAGGCTATGATAGCAGAATTATTACTGTTTATAAATAAGGGGTCTACAAGGTGAAGTGAACCCTGCCTATCCTGTATCCATAATAAGGGGTCTACAAGGTGAAGTGAACCCTGCCTATCCTGTATCCATAATAAGGGGTCTACAAGGTGAAGTGAACCCTGCCTATCCTGTATCCATAATAAGGGGTCTACAAGGTGAAGTGAACCCTGCCTATCCGTAACTGCACAAGAGATCTATGCAGGCCACACTACACATTATTTTGACTAAATGACTTAATCAATGAGTGAAGTCCTAGACTAGTTACTCTAACCTGATTCTGTGATCACCCTAGTGGTTTTTCAAACCTGTACTGCAACCACGCAAAACAAAACCGGCAGGCTGCTCATCAAAACCAATGCCAGTCAACTCACAGCAGAAACAGGCGGCTACGCCAGCAAACCATTATCAGCACTGTCTTGGTACAACATGCCTTTTCCCAACACAACAGTAATCACTACACTTTAGCAGTGTACACCGACTGCATGAACAGTATGGAGATACAGTAAAGAACAGCAGATCTGCATAAGGTCGTACTGGTAACCAATTTCTTATCTGGTACATGTCTTTCTAAATTTCAGCCACTAAAATACTGGTCTTTACCAGTAAACGTGATTACTGATGATGCCACTCAGAGTTGTATAATTCTGTCTCAGCTCTCACCTACTCCAGAGTTGGGGAGCAACTTTTTACCACCCCTGCATCCCACACTGAGTCCTGTGAGGGGTGTTGACTGACAGTTCGCAGCCTCTCTCACTCTCCCCCTCTCTCACTCTCCCCCTCTCTCTAAAAAACAAAGCTGCACACATTTATGCAGTATGGGCGGATGGGTGGGGGTTGGAGGTGAGAAACTTCACAATATTACTTCTGAAGTTAACATTAATGTGGAATCTACTCATCCACAACACTTGTATTAACGTGGCAAATGATGGACATGGCCTAGGGTGTATTTCCTTGATGCAGGAGAAGAACAGTAAACCAACAGTAAGTATTTTCCAACAACCAAATCTTTTTTAAGTTACATGTACCAGTAACTATCTTTCTGAGCCACCTGCATTTCTTTTCTACACAGTTTAATACTGTGTGCATTGTTTTAGCCAACCATGACTCCAAACTCCTGACCCGGGAGAGAGAGTTAAACCCCCCCCCCCCCTCCACACACACACACAGATAAAATGGCAACTGAGTGCTACCTAACTGATGTATGCTCTGTCACCTATGAATCATATTTGGGCAGGCTTTTAAGGAAGGAAAAAAACAAAAACAAAACCCAAAAAACAAACCCTGCATCTCCTGATGGCAATGGGATCAACATGGTGTTCGTGTGAAATGAAGTACTGAGTGTAATAGTACTACTCATATTTATAAATATGTACAGACACTTCTCAAGCTTTTTCTTTCAATTCGCAAAAACAGCGAACTGGAGTAATTTAGTGCAGCCATCAGTGTACTTCTCGGTCACAGCCATTTTAGTCTGCCCTTAAGCCAAGATAACGGTTAGTAATTCATTAAATGTGTGTGTGTGTGTGTGTGTGTGTGTGTGTGTGGAACGGCGCTATGGGAACCATGCTTTCTCGCCATCAGCAGTTGGACGTGCGTAATAACACTGGCCACAGTAACCTGTTGTACAGTCTGTAAACTGTTCCAAGTTTCGTGTCAAACCTATTGGGCTATTGGATTTCAGTATGAAACAACGAAGCTGTGAACCCGAACAAGTCGTGTACAATCCCCGTGCCCGAAACGTGACTACGGCGAGTTGTCAAATTGACACTGATGTGTGCCAGTGAGAGAGAGAGAAAAAAAACTATTGGAGAGTTCGTCATCTGCTGTTGACTGACATGCAGACATTTTTTTTCATACATCCCGCAGACAGATCCGATTGTTCTAAGGTGTCAGATAGCAGAAAATGTACAGGGAAAAGCGTTGACGTAGTTACACCCGAGAAGAAACGTTAGATTCAGCACAACCACAGAAAAAAGTCTTCCAAGAGTGTCTGCGGAATGCACGGAAAAACCCTAGCAGTCTGAGCCCGAGCGAAGTCGGTCAACTTGACAGCAAGTTGCAAACTATCCAAAAGAAGTGTGGTAGAGGTTTCACGATCTAAAAGTAGTAACCGCTAAAGAGAAACGAACTTACTGGGCTGCCAGAGGCACCAGAATACTCTAAACACAACAAATTAAACGAACACGACGAAAATTTCTCTTACCTCTCGTCGGGTCACTCGGCTTGGCTGCCATTGTGATGACGTCAGGAGAAGAAGTAGTTAGCTCCCGATTGGTTAGTCTATCGGCATCGTACCATTTCGCGCGTTTTCAACGTCTGTGGTGGGTCACACACTTAGTCATAACTTGGTGAAAACTAAATTGTAATGTATGTTAAAATGTTAAACTATCATGTGTAGTATTATGTGTTTAATAAACATTATATATCATTTAGGCGACACGGCATTTATTCACGGGATCAACAGCCGCATCAGTAAGCCCATACACCGTCGGCTGTGACGGGCCGCTGCAGACTGAGCATCGCGTTCTCTACTGTTACTCAGTTCCGTTCTTTCGCAGTTATTTCATCAACAAAAAGTAAAACTGATATCGAGCGGGATTTCAGTGTGTGGCAACACAGGCCTTTCGGCATCATCAGGCCGAATGAAATGCATGTCAGTGGTTTCTGTTACGGCTGAATAGTCCCGTCACCGGGCGGGAATCAGCCCGTCCGACTGCATGACTATAATATTATATGAGTCAGGTCTGGCAGTGCCGCCGCCGCTCAGCCCCCCCCCCCCCCCCCCCAATCAGTCGTCAGTTGTTGATGTACGAAGTGTCAAGTTCAGTACCGGCTGAAGACAGTGTTGTGGCTACGGCCGGTCACTGAGTTCAGTCGTGACGGTGCCGGGCCGCTGCCGAGTGTCATCATAGCCGGTCAGTTGTCGATGTTTCCGCCAGTACCATAGTCAATACTGTTTGTTCAGTCAGTTTTCACCCAGTTTAGGCTTCGCTGAGTTTCTCTCTCTCTCTCTCTCCGTCCGGTTCAGCACTGAGTTTTCCAAGTCACTGGCAGTTTAGTATTTGTAGTTTAGCAACTTGAGGACAAGACTGATCTAACTGATCAGTAAAGGTCTGCGCACCCAATCCGATCCTTGCCGGTACAATAAAGTTTCGTTCGTTCGTTCGTTCGTTCTCTCTCACACAGACACTGGCAGGCACTGACGGCGGACACCGGCACTGA
This sequence comes from Batillaria attramentaria, assembly GCA_018292915.2. Classification (NCBI taxonomy): domain Eukaryota; kingdom Metazoa; phylum Mollusca; class Gastropoda; family Batillariidae; genus Batillaria; species Batillaria attramentaria. Next base: position 2,178,738 of record JACVVK020000026.1, on the reverse strand, counting down.
CACTGACTGCCAGTGACACACACGCTGACACACCGGCCGCCGCGGTGGCGCGCGCGCGCACACACACACACACACACACACACACATACAACACACACACACACTCTCTCTCTCTCTCTCTCACACACACACACACCACACACACACACACCGTGTGGCTACAACAGTCGGACTGCCGACTGACTGCGCACACACACACCACACACACACACAACACACACCACACACACTCTCTCTCTCTCTCTCTCTCTCTCTCTCACACACACACACACACACACACACACACACACCGTGTGGCTACAACAGTCGGACTGCCGACTGACTCGGCTGCAGTCGCCACGGTGTCAGTCCAATGATCCGTCCATGCTGAACCCAGCGCTTCCTTCGTGTTAACAGAGACCGCGACACTCAGTATGCTTCTGGTCACACGTTCACTTTTCAAGTCAGTGTTGGCGTGTTTGTTTTTGTTTCGTGTCAGTGTTCAGTTTTTTGTTTTTTGTTTTTTTTTAAGTCAGTCAAGTTCTGATTTTGTCAGTGATTTTTGTTTCACTGATTCAGCCTGTAGCCTGAGTGGTCGTCGTCGTCGTTGTTGTGTTTCAGTGTTGATGCTGTTGGCAACCCGGCTGACACTAATAAATCAGTCTTACCGGTTATACCCTGAAGTCTGAAGTTAATTGTGCAGTTGTCTGAGTTCCGATTCAGGCCACGTCAAATGGAACGATGGTACGGTCCATTAAGTCGCTTTGCCCTGTACTGCTGTAGTCACCCAACACCGGATAACAGCGACACGGCGCACGCAATGATTTCAATGTCGGCTCCATAACTCTCGATACGGTACGGTGATTCAGCTGTGACACTGAATCTGCTGTAGGTAGAACTATGATACGTCAGTGACACATGTATATACAATTATAAGGCCTGTCACTTACACAAGCATTCAAAGCTAAAGTGTAAATAAAAAGTGTACAAACTTAGTAAAGTATAAAAAGTGTAAAATGTAAACGAAGCGATGAGATATCAGTGTCCATCTGATTTCAAGCCTTTTCTGCGGGGCCGGTGCCTAAATGAGAAAAGACTCAGCGATGTTCTCCCTAAGGTTCAGTTCAGTTTCTGTGACTGATTAGACTCAAGTCACAGCGACCACACTGCCGGCCGGGCCGACACAGGAATGAAGAGCACTGAGCGGCGTACTACCAAAACAGGGGCGCCGGAAGATTGTGGGGGGAGGGGGGGCAGAATCTCGGAGGGGGGAACGTTGCCCGAAGAAAGTGAAAAGCGGGGGGGGGGGGGGGGGGGGATCAAATGCTGCGTAGACAAAAAACCTTTACGAACCAGGACGTTGCCCGAAAAAAGTGAAAAGCGGGGGGGGGGGGGGGGGGGGGGGGGGGGGGGGGGGGGGGGGGGAGGGCAATCAGAAGAGCGGACAGCCTTCGGTCCGCAAAAACAGAAGTTCTCTGTTGGGTGGGATGAGGGAGAGAGCACTAAGAGGGGTAGGGGGAGAGGTAGGGGAAGGGGGGGGGCAAGACTATGGCTTTGCCCCCCCTCTTGCCATAGTCACCTGATTTTCCAGGGGGGGGGGGGCAAAAAGACACTCTTCCCCCCCCCCCCCTGCTTGGGTACAGGGGGGGCAGCTGCCCCCCTGCCCCCCCCCCCGGTTCCGGCGCCCCTGCAAAATGATACATCTGCAAAAACTGCGACCAGCAGTGGATCCTCAGTCCGGGGCACTGACAAAATATAATTGAGGTTCCCGGCTTCCGGCCCGAACTCAGTCACACACACACACACACACACACTACCCGTACTCTACGACCGGAGTCAGCCAGTGGTAGCCGTGCGTCACGAAGGCCTTACGTGACGTCACTAAGGAACATCTATCACTGACGACTCACTGACATATTCCGCTACGTTGACGCTTAGAGGCCATGCTATGTGCGAGCCAGTGCCCAGCGAGGACAGTTCATTCCGCGCGAGTCAGTGGAAGGTCTGCAACTGACACAGCATGGCATCAAACATAGACAGTCAGCCACAGTCAGTGACTGAGGGCTGCACAACCGTTCCGAGCACTGATGGGCATCAGTGTACTGTGACGCTCGGCTGGCCATATACCACGACTTCTGTGAATTTTAGTTAGTTTCGGAATATGTCGCGTGAGTCACCTTTCAAGCAATGGGATTCAGTCAATCCCGGCAATGCTCCGTGGCAGACCCAACAAACAAACAAACAAACAAACAGATTTTCTGCCACTATAATTAGACTCCCATCAGTGTGTACATGATATACACGATTGGGGCAATGACTGACCGGCAACTGCGACCCCCCCCCCCCCATCGGATCCTGCTTAACTTAATTAACTCATCGTTTTGTCGCGGGTTGCGTCTTGATCGAGTGTAACTTTGTGGCCACGGTGACTCAGTATCGGACCGTGCTGTCCCCGTGGCAGGCACCAAGGGGCCGGTATGAACTTTGTGTGTGTCAGTGTGTGTGTGTGTGTGTGGGGGGGGGGAGGGGGGGGGGTCAGTGTGTGCCGTGTCAAATTCAGTTAGTTCAGCCTTGGCCCGGGTCAGGAGTACTATCATTGCGGCCAGGCCGGCCGATGCGTGGCCGCATAACTCAGTGAATCAAGTCAGTCCGGCAAGCTCACTTTCAATGTGTCGAAAGTTTTGAAAAAATGTGTTTCTTATTACTATGATTTGCCAGTCAGTCAGTGTAACTTTACATGATGTTACGCGAACCCGGTAACTCACTCAGTCCGGCAGTCAGTCAGCTGAACCGATTGCACTGAGGCCGCAAAAAGACATGACCCACCAGATGTCCGGCTCTGACATGCATTTTCTGGTTTTAGTAGAGAGTTTGGCAGTGAGTTAACCAGAACTTGAATTGCATTGACTTTCTGCTATTTGATGCGATTACTAGTTCGTTGTCTACAGCCTTTCACGGACACATCACACGAAGCGATGGACCCATTTATCCAGTACCCTTGCGCCACCGACCACACCTTCACACAGAGTAAAGGGCCTTGCGCCTAAACTTCCGGTTTTGATCAGTGTGAAGCAATTACTGGCGACGGGTTTGTTATTTAGTCGTTCTGTGCACCTTTGACAGAAGCTTTGAAAGGGTATAATTGTTGCAGCAATACAACATATCAGTTTACAAGTTAGTGAAGTCAAATCTGACTGTTGCACATTTTGCAGATAAGTTACTTATGCTCAACTGGTTATGGATGCCTGATAAGTCGCCCACGTCAACGAAATCCTACTTCTGCTTCTCACATATAAGTACAGATTGTGGCAGTTATGTGGTATCCGGATATACATCTCGTAATTGTGGCCCGTTCATAAAATTATTATTCTCGTTTCTCGGGGAACTAGATATTAGTATGTTTACTTTGGGAAATAAGTTGTTGCATCGATTGCGCAAGTTACTGTGAAGTGACAACGTGAAAAACGAAATCAATGTTCCATGTTTGTGTAGACATTTTGTTTACATTGTCTTTGTGGCTGTGAATATCTTGCATCTCTCTGGTGTACTAAACTGATGTGTGCTTTAGGATAACCAGAAAGAAACACAGGGATACCGCGTGACTAGGTGGTCACTTGTGCACACTTGTATGGATGACTGTGTTTGTGCACAGCAGACACTCCACTTGATAAGAAGTTTCCTGTCTTGTATTTTGTAAGATAAGACATTGATCTTTTGTGTTCGAGCTGTTTATTCACTGTTGATTTATATATATATATAATTTATCTGTTTGGACAGCCTACAGTGCCATGTCTGCAAGATGAGAACTTCAGATATCTGCAGTCTTAGAGATATGGCTTCATTCTATGGACTGCCTGTCATTAGTGTCAAAGTGTGACCAAGCAAAGGTGTCATGCTTCGGTGAGAAAGACTGGCTGTGTAATGTGTGGGACAGCATGTTTGGAACTAGTGATCTCTCACATACACAGAGGCTGGCCCTTGGTGTGGTTGTGCTTCTGATTGTGGATATTATCTGGGTTGCATCCTCAGAACTGACAGAAGTGAGTATCATGATAGCAATAACTGGGTATTGTAATATTTGTATTGTATTGTATATAGGCGCTTTACCCAATTTTCTTGAATCAGCTCAAAGCACCGTGGATTGAACCCAACATGCACGTTCATGTGAATGACACACATTCTCTTATATTTAACACATTCTCTCATATTGGACATGAACACATGACAGTCACTTGGTGTGAAGGGTCAGCTCTGCGATGTTAAGTTTCGGAATGTAGAATTGCAGTTATTTTCAACTTTCGTGGGCTGAACATTTCCAAAGTGGAGGGGGAGGAAGCCTGAGTACACTCAGAGAACCCCTGACGATCAGCCCGAATGAACGGTGCCACGTAAAAGAAGGAAAAATTCTTTGCTCTGAGTAGGACTCCAACCTGACCTCTGACATTAGTGAGGAAGTCGCTTGACCACTAGACCATCCACCGCCATATAACTGTTGGTGTTGTTTACAACTTGTATTATATCAGAATTGTAAATCGCTAAGTGCATATTATTATAATCAGTCTTTATTGTTTGATCATATCAAGTTTCACTTCTTACACACACACTTACACACCCACCCCATGCATGCACATACACACACACACACACACACACACACACACACACACACACACACACACAACACTTTAGTTACACACAGTACTTGCATTATATAATACTAACTGCTGGGTATCTTTGTACTGTATTTGTGAATATGTATGTGTTGCAGTATATCTTCCACAATGAGAAATATGGCAAGCCATTTTTCACAACGTATGTGAAAACTGTCCTGTTTTCCATTTACCTCCTGGGCTTTATCTTCTGGCGACCGTGGCGCCTTCAGTGTCGCAGGAAGAGAGACTGGGTAAGTACAGTCTGTGATGCTGGATTTGTTGCAGTGTTGAATTTTAGGGTTTGGCTAGGTAGATGTTCAGTGAAAAGCACTGATACTAAATCTGTTCTTGTTAATGTTGTTGATATTATTATTGATGTTCCTGGGCTGACCTTGCCCTTGCTCATCCGACTGGATTAGAGGGCTGCATGTGTGACTGCTCTCAAATACCCACATAACAATGATTGTCGCTGTAGCTTTACACAGTTACAGCTCTGTTCAGAGTAAATGACAACATTGGTCAGGGCAGGAGGCGGACTGTATCTCCAGGTCTAATCAGTACTGTGACAATGTATCACTATCAGAAGATCTCACTCTTGAGTATGATAAAACACAAATGTCCACACAGATCAGCCTGGGAGTTTTGGTAACAAAGCGATGTGACTGGGGGCCAGGCTGGCAGTTTGTGGATTAGAGACAAGATCAGGATTAGAGCCGTTCAAATAGATAATTAGAACCACATTTCTACACAATACAGATTTGATTTTACTATTATTATTCTTACTGTTGTTTCTGTAAATTTAGACTAACCTCTGGTATTTATTTCCCTCTCAGCAGAAAATGATGGACGATGCCTGGGCAGGCTCCCCACCGGTTGAACCAGAGACCCACTTGGTAAATATGTCCTGTTGTATCTTGCATCTCATTGTCACTTGTCATGCCATTCCTTTCTCATTGACTGTCATTTTAGTGGGGTTTGTTTGTTTGTTCGTTTGTGCGTGTGTGTGCTTCCTAGCTTTCTCCATGAATGATTTGACGGAACTGGACATAATTCCAAACTTGCTGGCTGTTTTCGATGCTCTCAAGTCTGACTGCCAGTAACTGGTACATGAACTTCAACAGTTTGTTACATCAGCACACTTAAAATGAGTGTCTTATAGGGAATAGTTGCCAGCTCATGTCTGGAATTTAGTGTATAATCCGCTGTTTTCTGTGAAAAAGAGAACTAGTGTATATATACATGTATGTATGTATGTGTATGTGATTTTGTGTGTGCAGGGAGATCCTATTTATGTGCCTGTCAAAGTTGACACTCACAGCACAAGTGGTACAGAATCTGACGATGCTGGCAGTAAGATATTTCCTTTCTGTTAAACATGCAGTTTCTAGATTACTAGGCTGTATTTAATAATAATAATAATACATTGCTGTTATAGAGTGCATTATCCCAGCAGATGCTGGCACAAAGCGCTTTACAACAAGTTTAATCACACACACACATACACACACACGCACGCACGCACGCGCGTGCACGCGCACGCACACACACACACACACACACACACACCACACACACACACACACACACACACACACAGATCCAAGCTTTGATGGTGATGCAGTGCCTCTGGCATTTGATGGCCATATGAACAGGGTTAACTCCGCCGTCCATACACAGCATCCACCTTTCTTCCCTTGTCGCGTGTGCAAACTCTGTGTACTACCAGAGCAAGTATGGCCACAAGACATCAGCAGCTACTGTGTGTGTGGTTTCAGTTGGGTCAACTCCAGGCTGACTGTGGTTGTATTTATGCTGCTGTCTAGGTGGTGTGATGTCAGACACCGTCAAAATTAAACTCTTCCACATTTTTCACATCTTCACAGTCCAGGTACAAACCTGACCAATCCTATACTCCATGCAGAAAAAACCTGTTATCGGTTCTTGAATCTGGGCAGTGACAGCTTTGCACAAAACCATGTGTACATGCAGTAGATTCATTTATTTGCTAGTCTTTCATCATTTTCAAAGCGGTAGAGTTCTCTGTGCGGTCATGTGATAGACGAGTACATGTACTTGTAGAGCAAAAGTGTTGGGGTGATGTGTCGGTATCGGATTTTAGACTGGAAGCGGCTTGCTGTGTTCCAGAGAAGCCTCCTCTGAAGTGGACCAATGACACTATCAGTTTACAGATAAAAAACACAAATTTGACTTTGCTTTTTCTTCCTATTGCATGCACCTCGAAATAATGTTCTGTTTTTGTCTCTGCAGATGGAGGTAGCGGGAAGTCTGTTAGATTCAGCAACTTGTCAGAAGTTCGACAACTTTCAGGTAATAACAATCTTCCTGTTCTACGAAAGTTTGAACAAAGTGAAGCTGTAATCCCAAAACTGCAAACAAAAGAGAGGCAGTAATAGTGTTATTTGTTCTCTGTGGGTTTCTTGTGTAAGCTGAGGTTTGTTGAAGTTTGTGTCATAAGTTCAGATTCAGTATATATATATATATATATATATAGTGAAATACATAGGTTTGAAGATCCTGATGCAAAGACCATACTCCCAAGTTTGGGTGTGAAGGAAAACCTGCCAAGACAGTTCCATGACCATGCCATTATACCATTATATATATATTTTGCAACCCCCCCCCCCCCCCCCCCAAAAAAAAAAAAAAAAAAAATGTAAAGAGAAAGAAAGTGATTGATCAGATCTGGAAGTGGGGCTTTATTTGTGTGTTTTCCAGATGAGCATGCAGAAGAGGCCCTGATGTCTCGACTGTCATACCAGGCTTACATGAGAGTAGAGGAGGAACGTACGCGTCTCAGCAACAAGCTGACCGTGAAACAAGTGGCCAAACTCGCCTTCATCTTCTGCTTTCTGGTAAGCTGTTGTGTTTAATTTGGGCAACATGTAACCCTGTTGGCACCCAGTGTGTGTAAAACTTGATATGTGTGTGTGTGTGTGTGTGTGTGTGTGTGTGTGTGTGTGTGTGTGTGTGTGTGTGTGCATGAGTGTGCATGCGCATAAACTGTGTAGCAGCAGCACAGAGGTGGTATCAGAGGTTGGCGACAGTGAAGTTGTTACCTGGGAATGTAGTGTAGTAAACCTTTAACTCATTTCTGCCTAAATAACATAAGTAAGTACTGTGCCTCCCGTTGAAGTTCATGTTGGTCTGTTGTAGAAAGGGTGTAGGAAACACCCACACTGGTCTGCCCCCCTCCCTCCTCCACCCCACCCCGCCCCTCCTCCACCCACTGTCCATCTAAAAAGAAATGAGTAAACTTATATGAACTTATAAACTTCAGCCATATGTATTTGATGACTGAACTCACGGTACGCATGTTGTTTTCCAGCCATATGTATTTGATGACTGTACTCATGGTACGCATGTTGTTTTCCAGTGGTTCTTTGCTAACTACACGTATCAGAAAGGGTTGGTGGATACAGAAGCTGGTATTGTGACTGTGCTGTCTTCAACGTCCGGTCTTTTCACCCTGATATGTGCTGCCATTTACCCCAGCTCTCAAGGGGACAAGTTCACATTGTCAAAACTAGCAGCTGTCTTAGTAAGGTGGGTATTTGTAGTATGCTGAGTGTTCATTAACATGGGTAGAATGTAGTTTCTAAAGTAAGAACCAGAAGTGGCCAGATCAGGAGTCCCAGTCAGAGTCCCTAACTTCAAGCATGCAGTATGCAGAGTGCTGACTCATGTGGGTAAAATGTAATTTCTAAAGTAAGAAGATAGCCAGATCAGGAGTCCGAGTCTCAGTCCCTAACTTCAAGCATGTGCACTCATTCAGCCTGAATGACAGACAGAAACAGAGTCAGCTTAGTTGGTAGATTGCACTTGATAATTCTTTGGTGGTCCAGGGTCAGTGAATACAAAGTTTGGTTTGGGAAAATTTGCAGTTGTCAAGTTGTGTTTATGCTTGAAATTTTTAGATTAACACCACACCAGTTGTTGCTGAGATCATCAGCCTGGAATGGTGTTAACTTGTTTGTTTAGGATTGTGTTTGTGTGTGATAGAATCTGGATGGCAAACAACACCCGTATGATTGGTGTAATCTGAAGAAGTCACACCCAAAACGCAAAGTTCAGATGGATGTAGGTAAATGGTATGACAGGATTTCTTACACAGGTATATACTTTACCATTGATGTGTTGCAGCCTGGGTGGTGTAGTGATGGTCAGCTTGTCCGACATGAAGCTGGAGGACAAGGTGCCGACAGGTGCATTATGGGGTCTGGCTAGTGCCATGCTCTACGCTTTTTATCTCGTCCTTGTGCGACGCAGAGTTAACCACGAGGACCGCATGGACATCCCCATGTTCTTTGGTCAGTTGAAAGTTTTGTTATACATGTATCTATGAGGTTACAACTTATTAACTTGAAAAGACCCTTTGGCTCCCAACAATATGTGTTGTGGCATCTTGGAATGGTTAGTGGGAAGGGAGCTGTAAACAAACTGGGGGAATTAGGGCTTGGAATCTTCCACCTTATGGCACATTTCCACCTTATGGCACATTTCCACCTTATGGCACATTTCCACCTTATGGCACATTTCCACCTTATGGCACATTTCCACCTTATGGCACATTTCCACCTTATGGCACATTTCCACCTTATGGCACATTTCCACCTTATGGCACATTTCCACCTTATGGCACATTTCCACCTTATGGCAGATTTCCACCTTATGGCACATTTTCACCTTATGGCAGATTTCCACCTTATGGCAGATTTCCACCTTATGGCACATTTCCACCTTATGGCACATTTCCACCTTATGGCACATTTCCACCTTATGGCAGATTTCCACCTTATGGCAGATTTCCACCTTATGGCACATTTTCACCTTATGGCACATTTCCATCTTATGGCACATTTCCACCTTATGGCACATTTCCACCTTTAGCAACAAATTTTCCTTGCCCAAGAAAGTGTGTTTTCTCATGTGAAGCACCTAGCTGAAATCTTGTAAAAACCCACCACATTGCGCAGATCTTAGTCTAACTCTGAACATTTTCCTCCCAAAAGAGTGTTTCCTCCTCTGAAGTACTTAAAATCACGCCACAATGCACCACATTACACAGAGTTTAGTTTAATAATAATAATAATAATAAAAAAGGGGGGGGGGGGGCATGCCCATGCTCATGGCTTTGTCACTTCATCACTAAATGCTGTACATTTGTCCTCTTTCTGGATCATGGACCCTGGGGAATGCATTTGGTATATTTATTGATCATGTAATTACAGAACATGTTTTCTCATTTTGTAGGAGATACATGTATATATTTATTGTTTTTAATTTGTTGTTACACACTTTGAAAACATTTACATGTACTTGTATACTAGAAGACCAGAAAGTGTCACCAAAGTTTGTTTGTTTGCATAGCTTTTTGTGTGTGTGTGTGTGTGTGTGTGTGTGTGTGTGTGTGTGTGTGTGTGTGTTTATAGCTGTCTACGTCTTTATTTAAATAAAAGTGAACTCCATTTGCATGTTGATGGTGTGCAGGTTTTGTTGGTTTAATTTGTGCGCTGCTACTATGGCCGGGGTTCTTCATCCTGCACTATTCCAGACAAGAGGTGTTTGAGCTGCCCAACAAAACACAGTGGCTTTTCATCCTCATTAATGGGCTGATTGGCACAGTGTTGTCAGAAATTTTATGGCTATGGTAAGCTGTGATGATTTCTGAAAATGTAATTATTAATAAGTAAAACTGAAAGATTGTCATTATTATTGTTTAAAGTGCAGTTTGTATTGGTATTGTACATTCCTTTCACAGTAATGATACTGAAAGTTTGTTGAAGTAGCATTGTTATTTGCTGAAAAAAACAAAACAAATTAGTTCCTACAGAATCTTCCTTGTGAACTGTGCAATGCAAGCCTTGAATGATCCTTCACACTTAACAAAGTAAATTAGTGCTCCTGCACAGCTCCTGTTGTCACAGGAGATCTAGTGTTAGCTTTGGCACTACAGCAGTTCTTAGAGGTGGCAGATACATAAAACCATGTCAATAACTTCACTGTAGGAAAATTAAGCTTCATTGATCCATTTGCTCCTCATTTCAGTGTCATGCTGAAGTTATGAGCTTTGTTAAGTCACGCCAAACATTGTTTAGGGATATTGTTATGATAAGTACTGTCTAATATTATAAATGCTTGTAGGTAAAAATGCTCGTAGGTAAAGTCCCATTTTGTTTTTTCAGGGGCTGTTTCCTGACGTCATCACTGGTGGCAACACTGGCCCTCAGTCTCACCATCCCCCTCACCATGATTGCCGATGTCTTGATTAAAGATGTAGGTTTTCTCCTCCTTTTCCTCTTCTTCTTTTTTTCTTTCTCTCCTCAATGTTTGCGTACTTGATGTGCACAGAAAAAAACCTGATGTCCGTCTATTCAAAGGGACGTGTGTTAACTGCTCAAGGCGCACACATTAACCTGGTCTGATTATGATGACAAAAGCATGACAGTGTATGAAGATGTGCGTAAAAGTACTGTCCATGCTGTTGTTGCTATGCTGTAAACCAACTGCGTTTCACTACACTCACCATGTTTCATTTTCAGTGAACTTGCCTTTCTCAGTGTTTTTTTTGTTTTTTTTTTTGGTTTGTTTTAGTCTTTGTTGCTTGTGCGGCATTATCAAAGGCCTAAAGACTCACTCACTCATTGTTTTTTTTTTTCATCGTTGCAGGTCGACTACTCTCTCCTATTTTACCTAGGCTCCATACCCATTTTCATGGCGTTCTTCGTAGTGACCTTCCTGACACACTGGGAGAATTGGGACCCGGTGTTTGTGGGGCTGAAAAAATTGATTCATTGTATATGCAGGCGCAGACTTGTTCAGAGGTACGTGTATGTCCTTGGCTACCTTACATTGATGTAGGCCTTGCTTTCTTATCTTGCAAAACACTTGCACAACAAAGTAGGTATGAGCTGATCATGGCTTAAGACAATGCAATAACAATGTTAACTTTTTGCTGTAGCCTCACTCAGGCACTGGGCAGTCAACAATAACAACCTGAGGGCAAAAATACATGATAATGGAATTAAGAAGTAAGAGAATATATCCAATACAGAAGCAGCAAAAACATGGAAGGATAGCTAACTCAGACAGTTGGTAGAGCTGGGTTTTTTGTGCATTACCTTTCACATTTTTATCTCTTGATTCATGTTATTTTGTTAGTTTTTAATACCTTTATTTTATTATGTTTGTTACAGGATACGTGAGCTGGATCGTGAACAGACAGCAAGTTTGATAAATGGAGAGAATGCATGAGCAGCAAAAGTGAACGATGCTGCTGGCATATTGATCAGACAAAGACACTGTGTGCTTATTTCAAGTGGATGGAGCTTTCTGTGGAGGATCTGGCGGCTGTATTCATTTTGTTCAGTATGGACGGCAGTGTTATAGTGTTTGTAGGCTTCGCTTGTGCGGCTTTCGTCATTGAGATCATGTGTTGTGATGAGTTGTGAAAGCACCCTCAAGTGTTTCCAGGGAGGTGTTTCATTCGATCTTGGGCCTGGGACTTCAAAGAAAACTACTCAAAACTGGCCTCCCCGAAGTCCCAACCTGCACTACCCTCTCGGTGATTACCGGATCATTAACTGGGGAAAGTTGGCTGCAAATAATCAAGGTCATGTCTTGAAGGCTTTTGAACAGGAGAGATCATGTACGTGTAGTTCATGGAGCAGCGTTAGGCATCTTACCACTTTGTAGTCACACCATATTTGTGTGGAGATGTAATGGTATTATTGATATTTATATCTTATTTTCATCCTGATTAGGTGTATTTGCTTTATCATAAGCAAGATGCATTGATTTTATATTCAAGAACTACACATGTATGTGGAGCTTGTGTCTGATAATATTCCTGCAAGTCATTTCAGATCAGGGGATCTCTCACTGTAGGGCAAATCATGAATACCCACAGCGTGTTGTGTTATAGTCATACTGGTACGCATCTTGGTAATCAGTTCAGATCAGGGGATATCTCACGGTAGGGCAAATCATGAATACCCACAGCATGTTGTTTAAGTCGTACTGGCGCACATCTTGGTAATCGGTTCAGATCAGGGGATAGCTCACCGTAGGGCAAGTTGAGAATATCCACAGTGTGTTGTGTTTTAATCGTACTGGTTCACATCTTGGTAATCTGTTATATTCTTCTTGTTTACTTTTAACAGAAATCCATTGTCTGCCTGGTTTTGAAACATTTTTATCTGTTAGATTGTTGCAGAACACACTTGGATGTAGTTTGATGATGCTGCGTCACTCAGCTTTGTGACCTCACTTTGGGGGAGTAGTACTTACAAGGAAGACATTTACATCTGCGTTAACTAAAACCATTGACGCACTGGTTGACGTTTGCTTTGTTCTTCGTTTTAATTGAATTACCATTATCATTCCAGTAAAAGATAGTACACAGGTATACGTGGGTAGTTTGCGCAGACAACTTGAGTTTTTTTCTGTAGTGAAGCTTCGAGAACTGATGAATGTTGAGTTTCCATGACTTCTGAGGCTCTGTTTTCTTCTGTGTTGGAAGTGACTTTGTTGTAGACGACTTAGATTTACTTTCTTATTGTAGTTTATGAGAGAATTGTTTGAATGGGGTCTGTGCAATCAGCTGTGGTATTTGAGATGAACTGGGTTACAGAAGTGTCCCCAGCTATGGCATATGTAGCACAAATGGCTTGATTGATAATACATGTACATGGGATGTACAGCTTGGCTGTCATTTCATGTACCTGGTCATAATTCATATAGTTTGTAATGTATGGAATGTGTGATGTGTGAATGCAAGTCCCTGACCCCATCTCCAGGTTTGTTTGTTGTTGTTGTTGTTGTTTTTGGGGGGGGGGGGGGTATGAATTTTCTTACATTTTGTTTTTATGCAACCTGAACCTTTTTTGTTTTCCTTGGAGTGTGTTACCAGTGTTGAACATATTGTGTCTGACTGTACGGTATATGTACCGTAGCTTGTTTCGTCACACCAGATATTTGTTGTAATTGTGGGTAACCGTAACCTCACTGACATGGCATGGATGATGTACATTGTATCACAATGTACACGTATTTACATTTCAGATTTGCATGAACTTGACTCAGCATCCCTTGACACCATCTTCCACCTCATGATCTGGAAACTGTATTCTGTCGACTCTTGTCATGCTTATCATCAGAAACATCTAAACATTCATCTGCAATTGTACAACTAAAGTGTGTAATCAATACCAGTTTCACATTCGTCTTGTAGCCGCTGACTTGTAGCAAGTAATGTAGATGAATGATTGCATTCGTTTATCCCTTTTCATTTGGTCTCTTCTGTTTCCATACTTGCATTAGTCTCCTGTAGCCCCCTTTTCTTTTGCACAATGGTAAGTTAAAGTAGCTGTAATATCTATCAGTTGATGAATGACTGTTTAGATGTCAGCCCTGTCGACCGTTCGTCTGTGTGAATGCTAGTGTGGTGGAGAAATGGTTGTTGAAATCAAATACAGCTTCTGAAAGTGCATGTTGGTTTTGTGAGGATGTTATGCTGGAATACTGTTAGCTTGTGTGTTCTCATTTCTACAAAGGACTGGAAATTAAACACACACACACACACACACACACAAGTAAAGAGTTCAAAATATTTAATATCTTCATGAAATTGCTGGTTTATCAAAAAGAAACAAATATTACATCAGTAAGATGATGCATAGAAAATGTGAACTAAGCTTAATATAGTATACTACAAACATTCAGTCTTCAATTTCTCACACCCACTTATACAGTAGAATATTTAGAATGAAATACCTTGTAGCTACTTTTGTACATGTCTCTGTAATCACAGGCCGTACGTAAGTTCACTTCCAGGGAGCTAAAAGGGACACACGTAGAGTATCATGTCAAACACTAACAAGTGAAAAAGAAAGTAAGTAAAAGAAAGGTGTATATGTAATAGCACCAATGTCAGAAAAATGCCTTCCTCATAGACTGGAGAGGTAGTGTAAACCATCGTCATAGTACATGCATCCAAACATAAAACATCTACTCTCGGCAAGCTACTTTTCCTGATTTTACTTTGATTGTAATAATGGTTTGCAAAAAGAGTCGCTCGTTAACACTGACATGTACAATGTAGGTTTTTTATATGTATATATGTACATAGCGCATTAGACCACATCAATACATTCTTTCTGTGAGAGAAACAAGCACTTGTTCAGTGTCGGCCGTGGGTGTCAATCTAATTGTACATAGTACTTTTGTGATGAAACCAGTCATAAGCAAGCTTCAGGAACTAATTTGTGATGTTCAGGTGTAAAGAACACTGTCACACTCCATTTCAAACTGACGAGAGTCAAGATGGGAGTGGCATTTGTCTGCTCCTTCTCGCTGCCATGGTGGTCGGTCAAAGCGCTTTGATTGTGGTGAGATGGTAAGTAGGTGTGTTAAAATTGTTCAAGTCATTACTGCGTGTTTTGTGTTGTAATCAGCCCTCTACTTCTCTGGGAAATTCTCTCGGTACTTCTCTCGGTACTTCCCTTGGCACTTCCTGCTGTCGACAAGATCCCTGAAAAGTGAAGCAGACACAATGATTAGCGATGTGTGAGCTATTAGCTATTAACAGAGGAAAACCGACTTGAAAATCAACGCAGTAAGGTGGCGGAATACTTGCATGCTACAGCTAGGTCCACACTACTACCTCCACTAACAGCTTAAAACCAAGCTTAACATTCAGCCAAACGACCAATCCCAAAAACTAGAACAACCACCAGCGCCCAGCGCCCCCCCCCCCCCCCCCCAAAAATAAAAAAAAAGAAGGAAAAAAAATCAACAAACAAACAAAACAAAACAAAAAACTCAACACACACACACACACACACACACACCAACGCTCGCTCTCTCTCTCTCTCCAGCCAAGTAAAAATCCCCCCCCCCCCCCATCTTTCCACTCTAAAATCCTAAATGCACAAAATAATATGGCCACTCACAGCTACAATCTCGGCCTTGATGCCATCCAAAGCGTCGAAGGTGGCCACTTGGAACACGTCTCGTGAGCTGGAAGCGATGGCGTTCAGTTCGTCAGCGTTAGTAAGTCCAATACCGATACCTATCACGGTCACACCATCACTCTTCAGGTCCGTGGCCGATGGAATGGTGTCGTAGAAGTTGATGTTGGACTGGCCGTCTGTCAGTAGGATGGTGACGTCCTGAGCTGTTGGCCGCTCACCGAAACCTGGGCTGTACATCTCGCGTGCCTGACGCAAACCCCCTGCCGTGTTGGTGGAGCCGGGAGTATACCTGAAACACGGACGGGATGACTACAGCGTTTAGCAGCATCAAGCTTTCGCTGCTTCGTCTTCCAGTCCTGTGGCGCCTTGAGCATCTCAGAAGAGACGGATAATATGCGCCGATGAAAAGCCTACCATACCATATCATCTAAACAAAACCATTCAACGACCAGCAGTAATGTGACTGTGACATGTGTCGTCCAAGATAAGTGGTCTACATATTTCGTTTTTTGTTGTTGCTTCTACCTGTTAAATCCACCAGGAATACGGGTAACCTCATCTCCCAGAATGGCAGCCAGTTTAGCGGGTGATGCCAATCCTCTGGCTAAAGGCTCCATGTAATATTGTCCTACATCTTACTGACGTTCACGGTTTTAATTTATGTGTGTAAAAATACGAGGTGAATACAAAACAGCAACTGCAAAAGCTTGGAAAAAAACAAAACAAACGTACATGGCATAATTTCTGAAACTACACACCGTATCAAACAGAATGAAAGATGCCAGAACAGCTAGCTTACTACATGTAGCTACTCGACCCTAGCACTGACCTGGTGGTGGTGACGGCGTCTATGACTTGCTGTGGCTGGGAGTATCGGTTGAAGGAGAAGATGGTCTTGACCTCCGTGCTGTACGTGATGAGGGAGAAGCGATGATCCTGACCTCCGGCAGTCAGCTCCTGCACCAGCTCCTTCACGTAGTTGAGCATCATGTCGAAGTTCTTGGGGCCCACGCTGGTGCTGGAGTCCAGGACGAAGCAAATGTCCTTACGCTCCTGGCAGTCTGTAATGGTCAATACTCTCCTCAATCTCCGCCACCAAGGAAAGGTCATCATATTCATCACGCACGCACGCAAGCACGCACGCGCGCACACACACACACACACACACACACACACACACACACACACACACACACACACACACACACACACAAACTCACTTTGTTCACAGTTCTGGCCGAGGTAGCCGTACTGACACTGACACGTGTAAGTTCCCACTCCTGGGATACATTCACCTCCATTCTGACACGGGTTTGGTGTACAGAATCCGGAATCTGTTGACATGTAGAACATCAGGAGTAGAAACAACCCACATAAGAAAGACTGTTTCACCGTTAATGACAACGTAAAGACAATAACAAACCAAACCATTCAAACATGTCAAGTATGTCCATCACGTTCATAATCATAATCGCCAACTGGAAAGTAAAAAACGAAGGCACCGCTACGCCTGATAATTCCTGATCATTTCTGTAGCAGTTCACTGCATTTCATATCTGACTCGTGTTATCTTGAAGCAGAAAACCCCACCGACCTTTGCATGTGGCGTCGATGAGTTTGTCGGAGATGTTCCAGAGATCGGAGAACTCGTTGAGCATGAAGGCATTCCTGTCGGCGGGTTCACTGGCAATAGCACGCAACTCCCAGCCGTCCGACACGCCGATACCGATGGCAAACACGTGGATGCCTTCAGCCTTGGCCAGCTCCGCTTCTGGGATCGTCTGCTCCGCGTTCACATTAGACAGGCCGTCCGTGATAACAATGACTGGAGGACGAAAGGACCAGTTAGTGTTCGGCACTGAGAGTCCAACGCGACTATCCCAACACATTCTGAAGGTAACATGCAGCAAAATGGGCATGCTTTTACGACAAAACAAACATGTCAGCGCCCCCCCCCCTCCCCCGAGAAAAAAAGATGCGCAAACAACAACAACAACAACAACAATTCCCCCCTTCCCCGCCCCAAAACAAATTAAAAACAACCGAAAACCTCGGAAAAAAAGTAGAAGAAAAAAACACCTCAAAGAAAAAAACAGAGAACAACGACAAAAACAAACAAACAACTCCCCCCAAAACAACAACAAAAAACCAACCCCCCCCCCAAAAAAAAAAAGACAAACAAACAAACAAACAAAACAAAAACAAAACAACAAAAAACAGCAAACAAACAAAAACAACAACAGCAAAACACAAAACAAAAGAGAACAAAAACAACTACAAAAGAACCAGCCAACCAACCAACCAACCAACCAACCAAAGAAAACCAGCGAAAGCTGCAGATAACACGATGAAGCAGCCGTTCTTACCATAATCCGGTGCATTGGGCCTGTTCCCGCGGCTATTAGAGAACATGGAGGATCGCATTAGCTTGAGTCCGGCGGCTGTGTTAGTGTTGCCGTACTCGTACGTCATGGCGGAGATGGCCGACTGTAGTTGTCGCTTGTTCTGGTTGTCGTTCAGGTAGAACTGTGTACGTGCGTTCTGACTGAAAGTAGCCACGCCCACTTGTGTAGCGTCCGGTCCCACGTTAAAGTTCTCCACCATGTAGTACACGTAGTTCTTGATCTATACAGACGTATATATATACAGGCTACACGTAGTTCTTGATCTATACAGACGTATATATATACAGGCTACACGTAGTTCTTGATCTATACAGACGTATATATATACAGGCTACACGTAGTTCTTGATCTATACAGACGTATATATATACAGGCTACACGTAGTTCTTGATCTATACAGACGTATATATATACAGGCTACACGTAGTTCTTGATCTATACAGACGTATATATATACAGGCTACACGTAGTTCTTAATCTATACAGAACACGCATAAGCAGTTTTTCATATAAGGGGTGATAGTAGACAGGGGTGGAGAGAAGGACGAAAAAAACCCCACAAAGCCTGTATGCGTGTGTGTGTGTGTGTGTGTGTGTGTGTGTGTGTGTGTGTGTGTGTGTGTGTGTGTGTGAGAGAGAGAGAGAGAGAGAGAGAGAGAGAGAGAGAATCACCCTGCGGAAGTTGTCGAAGCCAACACTGCCGCTCATGTCCAGCAAGAAGGCCACGTCAGCACGGTCGGCACAAGCTGCGCACAATGTGGTCATGGTAATACAATAACTGACTAGTCATCAATGATTGTCAACAAGACATAGTTCAACCAGGCTCCTCTACAGACACTGTGGCGTAAGGGAGTGTCATCAATGATTGTCAACAAGACATAGTTCAACCAGGCTCCTCTACAGACACTGTACAAGACATAGTTCAACCAGGCTCCTCTACAGACACTGTACAAGACATAGTTCAACCAGGCTCCTCTACAGACACTGTACAAGACATAGTTCAACCAGGCTCCTCTACAGACACTGTACAAGACATAGTTCAACCAGGCTCCTCTACAGACACTGTGGGACAAGACATAGTTCAACCAGGCTCCTCTACAGACACTGTGGGACAAGACATAGTTCAACCAGGCTCCTCTACAGACACTGTGGGACAAGACATAGTTCAACCAGGCTCCTCTACAGACACTGTGGGACAAGACATAGTTCAACCAGGCTCCTCTACAGACACTGTGGGACAAGACATAGTTCAACCAGGCTCCTCTACAGACACTGTGGGACAAGACATAGTTCCCCTCCTCTACGACACTGTGGGACAAGACATAGTTCAACCAGGCTCCTCTACAGACACTGTGGGACAAGACATAGTTCAACCAGGCTCCTCTACAGACACTGTGGGACAAGACATAGTTCAACCAGGCTCCTCTACAGACACTGTGGGACAAGACATAGTTCAACCAGGCTCCTCTACAGACACTGTGGGACAAGACATAGTTCAACCAGGCTCCTCTACAGACACTGTGGGACAAGACATAGTTCAACCAGGCTCCTCTACAGACACTGTGGGACAAGACATAGTTCAACCAGGCTCCTCTACAGACACTGTGGGACAAGACATAGTTCAACCAGGCTCCTCTACAGACACTGTGGGACAAGACATAGTTCAACCAGGCTCCTCTACAGACACTGTGGGACAAGACATAGTTCAACCAGGCTCCTCTACAGACACTGTGGGACAAGACATAGTTCAACCAGGCTCCTCTACAGACACTGTGGGACAAGACATAGTTCAACCAGGCTCCTCTACAGACACTGTGGGACAAGACATAGTTCAACCAGGCTCCTCTACAGACACTGTGGGACAAGACATAGTTCAACCAGGCTCCTCTACAGACACTGTGGGACAAGACATAGTTCAACCAGGCTCCTCTACAGACACTGTGGGACAAGACATAGTTCAACCAGGCTCCTCTACAGACACTGTGGGACAAGACATAGTTCAACCAGGCTCCTCTACAGACACTGTGGGACAAGACATAGTTCAACCAGGCTCCTCTACAGACACTGTGGGACAAGACATAGTTCAACCAGGCTCCTCTACAGACACTGTGGGACAAGACATAGTTCAACCAGGCTCCTCTACAGACACTGTGGCGTAAGGGAGTAGAGGGGGATGAAGAAAACAATCAGGTGATGTGAACGATGGAAGCACTCGTTAAAATGAAAGAACTACTAACACGTTATCGATCAATCCGAAATAGATACATGCAGTCCTCCCCCCCCCTCTCTCTCTCTCTCTCTGTCACACACACACACACACACACACACACACACACACACACACACACACACACACACACACTCTCTCTCTCTCTCTCTGTCACACACACACACACACACACACACACACACACACACACACACACACACACACACACACACACACACACACACACACACACTCTCTCTCTCTCTCTTTGTTTCTGTGCTGTTTGTGTTGTGTACTTACATCTGTCACAGTTCTTGCCAGCGTAGCCAGGTCGGCAGTTACACATATAGTCCTTGTTCCCGTTGCTACATACACCTCCATTCTTACAAGGGTTCTCCAGGCACAGATTCTGCTCTATAAACAAAAATAATGCGAAATCAAACGAAGTCCAAACAATACATGTTTGCAATTTACTTCTTGTTCCAGATGGGATTTTTGTAGTACACACACACACATAATCATGACGACTACAGTATTGTTTAGGTGAAGTCAGTGTACTTCATTGTACGGTTGATAGGAACAGAATGCAGTTTACTGGTTTGTCAACAATCGAAGCAGAAATGAGCTTCGACACTGTGTGTGTGTGTGTGTGTGTGTGTGTGTGTGTGTGTGTGTGTGTGTGTGTGTGTGTGTGTGTGTGGGGGGGGGGGGACCTGGAGGTGAAGGGTAGGGGGTCGGGGGGTGGAGGGGGGAATGACACTCACCGTCACAAACAAAGTTGACGAAGGACTCGGAGATGGACTCAAGATCGTCTGTGTCGGTGACAGTGAACATCATATCTCTGACAGGTTCTGATACAGCCGCTTCCATGTAGCGCATATCGGAGCTAGACAGGTTGATTCCTAAACAAAAACACAAGTACACATAATGAACACTTTCGCAGAGAGAGAGAGAGAGAGAGAGAGAGAGGGGGGGGGGGGGTCTACCGAACACCGCCGAAATCAGACGACGCTCAGCACACAAAGAGACTTCCAAACTCACTGAAAACAGCACGCACTCAAGAATGCCCCACGCACTCTCTACACAACTGATTCCCCAACACACTCCATCCCCGCCCCCCCGCTCCACCCTTTTTACAAACATTTTGTTTATCATTTTCGTTTCATTTTAATTCGTTTTCTTATTTTCAAAATTTGTTTATGTTTTTATTTTATATTTTTCTTGTTCAGCATTTGTTTATTTTCTTTTTTCCCTTTGTTTTGGTATTTTAATCATTCTGTTCCCTTGTGGGTTTTTTTTTGTCTGTGTTGAACGCGATTTTCCGTGCATCGGGTTTCAGTGCAATGGACGCATCACTCCCCGGTCATCCCATCCACACACTCACCAAAACAACCATGCTCTGTAACTGTAACGAAACTCAACAGTAAACCAACTAGAACGGTAAATGACGACAAAGACGTTACTTCAGTTTTGCCACATTTACTTCAGGCAAAAGCAATGTCTCGCGCGTCAGGACTGAGTGCATCAGACCAAAAGTCAGTCAGTGAGTGGGAGATCCGTCAGGACCACGTGACCGGGCTCATCAGGCGAAGGTAGCCACAGCGTCACAGCCGGCAACCGGTGCCACCACCGCCTCGTCCCTGTTTCTATCAGCTCCGTCCTTCATCACCACCTCGCCAGCGTCACGGTCCTGACCGTCACCGGCGTCCACCTCACTGTCGCGGGTGTCGTCTGCGTCAGAGGATTGGCTGCTGACCTCGTTGCCTCTCCGCTTCCGTCTGCGTTCGTCTGGTCGTCGTTTCTGCACGCGTCGGTTCCGTGTAGACCGATCAGCAGCAGCCGCGTTGGCCAGTCGTTTGCTGGATTTGGCCGTCAGGCTGGCTTGACTTCCCGTCTTGCGCTGTCTCTGAGTGCCCGAAGTTCCCGCCACTGGACGAGCGCCTCTCTGACGAGGCACCTTGTAGCGGTCCTCCACAATCTCGTTGATCATGCCGGACCTGATGGCGCGCTGCAGGGCTAGTTTCACCTGGTTCGTGTCGGCCGACAGGCCTAGGATGTTCTCAAGCTTTTTCTTGATAGAGGAGAGAGTCGACCCGCGTTCGTTATTGAGCGCCGCCATGGCCGTCACCACCTTGTGAGTCGTCAGGTACGTCTTCCGCTTACCGCCTGGGTTGGCCGGCGCTTTCCCGTCTCGTTTCACAGCAGGCATAATGCTAACGATCAGTGCCGTCTGGCGTCGAGTACAGGTAAGAGCAGTAGCTGCGTCTCGTGTACAGATTGGCAAAATGGCGGATGCTCCCTTCTCTAGGATTTATACCAAGACGTCAAATTCTCAGTTACCGGGCGACCCCAAGCAACTTCCAATCCTTGCAATCCGCATGTTTTTTGTTCCATAGAAATGCTATGGCGTACACGAAGTAGCGTTGTGTAGTCCTAGCACCAGGGAAACACGGCCACAGACTACGGGAAGGACCAATCACAAAGTCTTGCCACTTATGCTCACACATTTCTATGGAGATCTGTGTCTGATGTTCCATGGAGAAATCACACGCAGATCGCCTGACCGCACCCTTCAATAAATGTTTATACACAGCCCCTATGATCAAAGAAAGCGAGAAACTGCACTGCCTGTCTTTGAATCGGTTTATTCCGCACTGTTCACTCCAAACATGAATAGTAGCTGGTATGTCTGTGATACCGCTGGCTGTAAATGACGTCAAATTGTATTACACCAGCAACAAATGACGTAACACGTGTGTCCGCGACAAAATCCCGCAAGTTTCTGGACAGCCAGACTAGGGTGAGCACTGTTTTCCTTCACTGGTTTCAAAAGAGTTCGACCCTATGCGTATTTGTGTATGCTGGACACACGCGTACGAAGGAGAAGAAACTTGATGCACAACGAGCTCATATATCGCTCCATATTACGGGGCCACCACGTGGCGTCATTTACAGCTATGACGTCAACTCCCCTGTGTGATGAAATATCGCGGGCTTAGGATGAAGATATCAAAGGCCTCTGATATTATATACAGAGCTTATAGGATTAATTCTCGTGGTTTACGGCGAAAGACTTAACCCGAGATTCGATTGTGTGTGTAGCAACCGAGCCTCCGGCGAAGCGGGGGCCAAAAAGTGTACGCATGGGCAGATTCAAACACATTCGACATGTATTGCAGTGATGTGTCGGCCATGAAAACGCCAAGTTTCACTTGGTTCACACTGTCACAGTGAATACCATATCTTTGAAGTTTCATCACGGTAGGCAGAAAACAGTAGTTCGTCTGCTCACGTGATGCCTTTTTGTCTGCTCATCGTGCGTGTGCTCGACTCGTCTCCTTCGTTTTGTGGCGAGGCTGGTGGCTATCTGTCTTGTTTACACATTTCCGGGTAGTGTTTCGTTTATTGTTTTGCTGTTCTCTGAACTGTCTTTCTGAATGCAGTCAACATCACCTCATTTAAAAAAAAAATCCATTTTCAGCGTTTTCAGCAGGTCAGAAATCTCCATTTGAAGGCCACTGACCGATGACGTAACTGGAGTGTGTTTTTGTGAACTCGTGAACGGCCACTGAGTGGGTTATGGAAAGTCATAACTCTCATCAGTATGTGCTCTCTGTTTCCTTACTATTTTTGGGCGTAAAGCACTCGAAGTTAACTCACTGAAAATTTGCACTGGCGAGTGGTGTGAAATATTATATTATCACTTATGCGATTTACTGAGCAATGACAATTGAGAGGCAGTGCGTTGACAATGCCTCCGTAAGGAGGAGGAAAAACAACAACAACAACAACATTGGAAAAAGTGAAGACTGTTGGAGGAAGACTTACCGACGCCGACAATCCTGGTGCCCCGTCTCTTGAGTTCATTAATGGCCTCTACAGTTGCCGGGCCGCCAACACTGCTGGTGACGAAGACGACGTAGTTAGGAACATTCTCCCGGTCCCCAAACCTGTCTACGATGTCAGCATCCACACGCTGGATCGCCTGTAGAGGGTTGGGGTCTTCGCTGCGGGGCCTGTCCACACGTTAGCAAAGAGGGCTAGAGACGGTTTGCCCACCGAGACGTGTGTGTGTGTGTGTGTGTGTGTGTGTGTGTGTGTGTGTGTGTGTGTGTGTGTGTGTGTGTGTGTGTGTGTGTGTGTCGGAGGGGAATGTGCGGGGTTGGGGGAGGGGGTGGATGAGTGGGTGGATGGGTGGGAAGGGGGCATAACATCCAGGATGCTCTTGTAATGTAAAATATTACATACCGCCTCCATGAAGTCGGTTGGCTGATGGTTTGTTGTGGGCTTTAACGCCATTTTCTGTGAAGTAATATTAACACCACAGACGGGACAAGGCACAGTTTTTTTCCTGGTTCCTGTCCGGGAAATTAAAGAGACTGCCGCTCCTCTGTGGGCCAGGCAGCCAAACAAAACGGTGAACCTATATCATCCCCGAAGACCAACCTCAGGATGCAAATCCATGAGCTTCCCAGACTGACGGAGCCCACTACAAGCCGCTAGGAATCAAACCTATAACCTCACAATCGCCACTCCAACGCTCTGCCAGATCCCCCCCCCCCCCCCCCCCCATCGGGCCCTTCCGTCGATCCACCAAGGAGAAGTGTTTGAAAGGATGAAGGGTAACACGACTGTTTAATCTCACATAAAGTAAAGACAGTTTACCTGATACTACCAATGACAGACTTCACTGTCCTCTTGTTGTCACCCTCGGCGAAGGTCAGCCTCGTTCTGGCGTTGGAGGAGAACTCGACCACGCCCACGCGGAAGTTACCCTGTCTGAAGGCCATGCGCTTGACGATATCACGCGCGAATTTCTTGACATTTCTGACGTCACGGCGACTGTTGTAACGAGAAGCGTCCAGCACGAACGCAACGTCAGCCTGGCTTCGGCACTCTGTTGGGGGAGAATGGAAATACTGAGAATCATAATAATAATAATCACTTGGACGGCACTTACGCATGCATTACACACACTCTAAGTGGCGGACAGGACAAAAATACCCCCCCCCCAAAAAAAAAACAACAACAACAACAACAACAAACAAACAAAAAACAAACAAACAACAACAAAACAAAAACAAACAAACAAACAAACAACAAACAAACAAACAACAAACAAACAAACAAACAAACAAACAAACAAACAAACAAACAAACAAACAACAAACAAACAAACAAAAAAACCAACAACAAAAAACCAACAACAGCAACAACATCAACAACAACAACAACAACAACAACAACAACAACAGCCCCCCCCAAAAAAAAAAAAAAAACAACAACAAAAAACAACCAACCCATACAGATAACAATCCGTCGACAATACAAAATACATTATCGAATACAGAAGTACGTATGACAACCATCATACAAGTATCCTCATTCAAATGAATTGAATTATTATTATTGATATTAAACAGCAACTGTTCACAGAGTTGTAAGCATGACATGAATACCGAACCGTTCATGTAGAAAACGCAGAAGTATAATCAGTGTACCCTTTTCACAAGTGTCGCCTGTCCAGCCGTCAGCACACTCACACCTGAAGCCGAGTGGTTCGTTGATACACCGTCCTCCGTTCAGACAAGGGTTGTTGTTGCATCTGTTATCCTCTGCACAAGAACGGCCAACAAAACGTTGAAAAACCCGCTCCTAACGCCATACACAAGGGTCCAGTAAAAGGCATCAGGGCAGGTAATGATCACATGAATGTACAGTATGTACAATGTGGCTTATGGTCCTTACTCGGATGAATACAATGTAATGACCCATTGAAATATTATGAAGTTAATTTTAAACATCCACCACACAACTGCACAGCTTTGGCGTATGAATGCGTGCTGACAATATCGATTTCTGACAAAAAGCAACACACGCAGTATGTAAAACAACAAAATGAGTAAAATGAAGTGCCACAAATTAAAAGTAAATGGCGTAATTAGTAAAACAAGACATCGTGTGCCTCATTACAACACTGCGCATTTTCAAGGAACCAAATCATAGGGCACAGAAGCCACACGACCTTGACTACGTGAAACTCACACAAACCCAACGTGATGCACTGATGAAAATAATCGTTTACTTTGCGATGAACTTTTTCTTACCATAAGATGTGTACGTGTAGTTTATAAGGACGAGTTTTATCAAAATTACTCAATAAAACTTTAGCACATATTTTCCTGACTAGCGATAGAAAAAGACATGTTTTTGTTTGGAACATGCTAGCATGCGTTCATATGGTCACTCTCCCTCTCTTTCTCTCTCTCTCTCTCTCTCTCACACACACACACACACAGACACAGACACACACACACAGAGACACAGACACACACACACAGACACACACACACACACACACACACACACACACACACACACACACACACACACTCAAACTGTCTTTCTCCCCCATCTCCCCCCCCCCTTCCCCCTCTTTCTTCAAGGCATGATGCAACAACTGAAGGACAGGCACTTGTAATTGTGACTCTAGACACAGTCCCCCATTTCGGGAGTGTTATGTGTAAGGAGTGCACAACAAACAAGGATTTGTGTCAACGAACTTTACTTGAAAACTGTGATCTGGGGACAAGTTGCAAGAAGAAAGTGTCCTTCGTATTAACTGGAGGGTGAAATCCAAACACATGCACTTTTCCAGACCATTAAAACGATGAAAACGTCAGTATCCTTCTAGTGGACAGGTTCAGTTATCGCGGGAATCGTGTGGAGGGGCGACACTAGACGGGATCAACAACAGGCGACATGATGCAACACTTGTTATGATGATCATTATGTCGGTGGAAAGTCAGTGGTTGTCGTATTTCAGTATTTGTAATTTTGGTCAAAACAGGAGGTAGCGCATGCAGCGGGACTTTCTATCTCACGTACTTCCCACGTGCAACACTCATCACGGGGTAGGTGAAATTGGGTAAACAGTATAACGGAAACCGGTACAACAAGACAAATCACTACAATCCTACCATGCAAGCTCAGTAAAACAATAGCTGCAAACAGAAATCAAATTTGCCGTTTGAGGTCTCCCGACTTATCAGCACACAAGAAACACGATAGGTAGTTCGATCATATATCAAAATCTCATTTCGTTTTCACAGAGTTACTTTCACTTTGAAGGGGCAGTAGCCGATAGATGCTATGGATGGACAATTAAACCTGAACAACAAATCTGACACCAAAAAAAGCCATTCGGCAGTCTGTAGGATCTCAGTAATGTAGATGGCGCAGGACAAACTGCGTGTTTTCGAGAGAACTCAAATATAACAGCAACTTTGCCACTTCGTGCTGTAACCGACTCATTAACTTTAATCGCTCGCAGAAAGTAAAGAAAACCAAAACCAAAACTCTGATATCAAGCACAAATGTAGCAGTTGTGCATAAGCCGCTTCCACGAGACAAATGTTGTTTCAAAAAAGAATACGTTGAGTATAAACATTACAGAAAGAAGTGGCAATGAAAAAGAGAAAAGATCAAAACGACAAGCAAAAACTTCAAGTTTAAATTCGAACCGAAAAATCAAATGCAAAATTCTCATTCAAAATGAAATGATTTTTGGAGTTTACCACCTTTCTCTGAAATGGAATAAAATGGTTCCTCGATAAGAATATTACACTCAAACACAGTAATGAGGCAATAATTATACATGTATGTATCGAAATGTAAGGTACACGTGAAACCGAAGCAAGTGAGAATGATCAACGCTACATTCAATTATTAGTTTCAATAATAATTTCACTACAGTATCTCCCCAAGTAATTGCGTCTTTCTCTGTGAAACATAAGACGATGGGAATGACACGCAGTATGTAACTTGGATCTCTGTAATCAGGACGGATAACTTACAAAAAGGCGCTGAGTGAACCTCGTGCCGACATTTACATAATCTCATGGAAAAAGACCCAGGATAGATTCATCTCTAGAAGACAAGCGGATTAATGCTTAAAGACGTGAGAATGGTTGTGACTTCAGACTTACTGTCAAAGACGACCTCCAGCACCTGGTCACTCATCTCCTCCAGTTTGGTCTCAGACTCAATCTCCATCAGCGGAATGCCCTGGGCGTTAGCGATCAGCTCGATCTCTGCCCTCTGTCTCAAGGCCACGGCCAGCGGGATCAGTCTGAGGACAACAGGAAAGCTTTATACAGTTGTATACTATAACAACAGGACAACAGGAAAGCTTTATACAGTTGTATACTATACACTTGCCAAATTGTCCCATTCGTTTAGTTTACAAAGAAGCGGTGTCTTTAGACCTAAAACGTAAATCTCACACTTTTTTCTGGCGTCTAGAAAGACTTCAATAAATTTCAGCAAACCCGACCACTTCACGAAAGAGAAATACACGGGGAAATTGTACTCTGAAAGGCAAACAGAACCAACCCCCTCTGAAAAACCGAAAGGGATTTTAGACAAAATGCAAACAGACGAATAAACAAAACACACACACACACACACACACACACACACACACACACACACACACACACACACACACACACACACACAAAACGGAAAGGATGGCACCACCGGACAAAAACAACACAAGTACACCATTTATCTCAGCCTAATGTACCGTCAAACGGTAAAACGACCCAAGTGCTGCTCAGTCCATGGAGCTTAGACTACTGTATCTTATCAAAATGACACGATATCTTGCCCCAAATGACTGACCTCACGCCCGAGTCGATGATGAGGTCTGCCTCTGACAGTGTGATGTCCCGGTTGATCTCAATACCGCCGTCCGTGAGCAGGTAGGCCACGTTCTTAGCGTCAGGTCTGTCACCGTTACGACCGTTAAACATCTCGGTTCTCAACACGCGAAGGGCGTCCGCCATGTTGGCTCTGCCGCGTGTGTAGCCAATGGCGTTGATCGCTTCTGACAGGGACTCAGTGTCGTCGTATTCGCCAAGTCTGCAACAAGTTTACATTTGTCAACTATACACCAGCCACCGAGTATGGAGTTACAAATGGTACACGATACCGGGGATGCTTGCGAATTATTTTAAACACTGACTTACATTCACACACACACACACACACACACACACACACACACACACACACACACACACACACACACACACACACACACACACGTACCTGACCTGACCTGATCAGATCATTGGATGGCGAGTTGACTGTACGTTACAAGGAAAATGTATAAGTAACAGAGAAAATCAGACTTGTGAGGACACAATACCTGAACTGGATCATGGCGGCGGAGCTGTATTTCATGGCGCCGATGCTGACGTCACAGTAGTCAACGTTCATACTGCGCATAAGGATCTCAGCGTACATCTTGATACGGTTAAACGTCTCGGTACCCACGGAGGTGGATGAGTCCAGAATAAACACCACGTCTGTCTTTGGTCCACATTCTGTAGTGACATCAAGCGACATTACATAACATCTGGAAGGGCACGACACACGATTGGGTGAATTCTATGGGCTCGCCCCTTTTGATTGACAGGAGTGGAAACGTCTGTTACTTCTACTAGGCTACTACTACTACTACTACAACAACTACCACTACTACTACTCATTTTAACTTTTAACAATCGTTGTCAGTCAAGAACCGTATAGGGGTAAGACCACGTACCTTTCTCACAGTTGTCGCCGAAGAATCCAGGCTGGCAGACACACATGTAGGAACGAAGACCGTCAACACACACACCCTCATTTCGGCAAGGACTTTCGTCACACAGGTTCGAGTCTGGAATAATTATCAAGATCTTAAGACTAATGACAAATGTGAAAGAAAGAAAGAAACAGTGAGGTGAAAAAATATAACAACAAGAACAACAACAAGAGCAAGAACAACAAGAACAAGAACAACAAGAAGAGAACCACCACAATAAACTTTTGTGAATAAGACCAGACACAACTAAGATAAAACCACCCGCATGTTATTGAGGAGTTAATACTATGTTGGTCGATTCACGGATATGTAGACGCGCTCAAATGTTTGTTACTAAAAACTGTGGGAGAAATTCCCACTCCAGACTATTGTCATCTTTCAATCTACGTAACTTTCAGTACTGACCTGAACACAGAGGCGCCACAATCTGATCCGACAGACGATGGAGAGCTTCAAAGTCGTCAACGTAGATGAGGTTGTCAGCGATAGGTGGTGACGTCAGACCGACCAGCTCGGCGTTAGTAGACAGACCCACCGCCACAGTGATGACAGAGGTTCCAGTCCTCTTGATGCGGTTTGCCTCGGGTAGTGTCTGTAGAGGGTTCACGTTCGATTCTCCATCCGTCACGATCACAACCAAGTTTGGCACCGCTGCAGATACACAATTACTAAATTATGATTAGTGAAATCGAAGAGAGAGAGAGAGAGAGAGAGAGAGAGAGAGAGAGAGAGAGAGAGAGAGAGAAAGAGGTCGTTGGCAAACCAGGCAGGTATCCTGAGTACTGTGTGCCTACCACTTGTGATGACATCAACCAACAAGCAATCTTTACGGAACATAATAGGCCTACAGACGTTGTAACACAACCTATCGTTTACAACAAATGGTACCATCATCAGGAAAAGGGCGTAAGTCGCTATGGTTTTCATAGTCGCTTTTAACCTATTTCGTACGGATCACGAGTGTCCCACGTGTTTTGACTCTTGGGTTCTGTATGCGAAAACCAGGCAAGATTTACGGTTCCCTAACGGCCGCAGACACTAATATAATCAAAGTGCAACACTCGAACCAAGCCAACACCAAGTCCAATTACATTTTCTAGTAATGACAATAGTGCACAACCCAAACTTACTTGGTAGGAATTGAGTTAATATAACGGTAGATTTAAGGCCACACATACGTATAACAAGGGGGGGGGGGGCGGTAGCTGCTACACTATTTTCCTAAGTATTTATTTATTAGTTTTAAATCGTACCTGCTCTGTCGCCTGTGACGGGACTGTAGATCTCAGTGCGTGTTCGTCGCAGGGCATCAGCAGTGTGAGTAAAACCATACACGTAGGGGATGTTACGGATCGCGTTGACGATTTCATCCTTCGTCACGTACGAGTTCAGGTAAAACTCGATGTTGGCACTGTCACTGTTCAAACATTAGGAAAACAAACATTAGGAAAACAAACATTAGGAAAACAACTACACCAGTATAAAGAATATACGCACAAACAGTAATACACATTTTGTAAAAAAAAACCAAACAAACAACAACAACAACAACAACAACAACAAAAAACTCCACCTAACCAAGCACAACAACAACCACCCAGTTCCTCGCCCTCCTCGCTTTGATGGTGACAGCAGTGAATGAAAATGAACGGAGCAGACAATGAACTACTCACAGCATCCCTTATATAATTGAAAAAAAGAATATTGTACCATAAGAATGCACGAGTCTGGGTATGCACCGGACTGGGTATAAAATATAGACCAGAGTGATGTAATTATGACAAGACGGAAAAACAATAATTCCTACTCTTCTTGCTTTTTGCTCTAGATAAACTAAAACCGGACGAAGGTGGAAAGTGAATTGTGTGAACCTGAAAGTGACGACAGCAACACGGAAGAAGCCGTTGTCGATCTCCAGATCCCTGATGGCGGAGATGGTAAAGTTACGGACTCTGTCGAAGTTCACCTCTCCCACACTACCGGACGAGTCCAAGATGAAGGTGACGTCACCAGTTGACTCGCATTCACCTGAGATAAGGAGGTGGAATAAGACGGTCTGCCATCAACAACTACACAAGTGACATTTATACAACATGAAACTGAAGCACTATCTGATATATATATATATATCCCTTTTTTTAGTCACAGAGAGAGAGGGAGAGAGAGAGGGAGGGAGAGAGAGAACAAGAACAAGAACAAGAACAAGAACAAGAACCTTTATTTTACAACGGTAGAAGTTACAGGCATATTCATACCAATTTTAAAACTTGCCGTTGCTACACTACATGAGCTAATACTACTGAAAAATTAAGAAAGAAGAAAAGAAAAAAAAAAAAAAACAGCACACACACACACACACACACACACACACACACACACACACAACATCACGCATGAATCATTCGCACGCACCTATGCAGAACATAATCATAAGCGGAAATAATGTCATAATTTCTATAGAAGTGGACAAAAATGACGATGAGTTATCACGCACAGATAAGAGAACGTTATTCATATTGCTGAAAGGTGAAAGTGGGTACTTCGCCCTAAATAAAATGTAATGACGCATGTGCAGGTGAAAAGCAGTGACATAGCCATAGCAATGACAATGAGCAGCTCATGATCTAGGATACCAAAAAATTTATGAGATCCTTTTTAAACGATGAGAGTGAACTACTTGTTGTAATGAGAGTGGGCAAGCTGTTCCAAAGAGTGGCACCCGAGAATGATAAGCTAGTTTTAAATATATCTATCCGTGGACGTGGGATAATTAGGCGTAACCTGGAGTTTGGGTAACGGGAGTCTGAAGTAGTAAAGAGATGACTGAGGTAGTGAGGAAGAAAACCATTAAGGATTTTATACATGAAAACGCCTTTATTAAAAAGAAGTTGTTTTGAAAGAGGGAGTATCTCTAGATTCCGGAGCTTCTGGTCAGTGGATAAGGAGGGGTCAGGTAGGATCAGTTTTGCTGCTCGTCGATGTAGGGAGTTGAGTCTTTTTAGGTGTACGTCACTGCTTTCATCCCATATGGTAGAGGCGTAGTCAATATGAGTCTTGATGTGGGCCGAATAGAATAAATTTCGAGTGTCTGTGTCAATGAAATGTCTCAGCCTTGACAGTAGGAATAAATTTCTCGATACTTTTTTGCAGACTTTATTAATGTTGGCCTGCCATTTCAACTGGTTGTCAACGATTACACCCAGTAAACGGAGAGAGAGGGAGAGAGAGAGAGAGAGAGAGAGAGAGAGAGAGAGAGAGGGAGAGAGAGAGAGAGAGGGATAGAGAGAGAGAGGGAGAGAGAGAGAGAGAGAGAGAGAGAGGTATTTACCGGTGTATGGAGTGGTGGGTCGTGTAGGACGGCGGGTGGTTGGTCTGGGTGTAGTCGTGGTTGTAGTTCTAGTGAACGGTGGGGGTGCTGTTCAACACAAATGCAAAATACAAAATGAAAGAAACAGTGTGTGAACGCCGTAACGTCTTAGCTAACATCGCCGAAAGACAATCAAAACAGTGACCTCATACTGACATGCATACGTATACATTTCTTCCTTAGAAAAAGCGTAAAAGCTTCTCGGATAGACGGAACAGGGGCAACATAGCCTCGACTCTTGCCCAAAGTCCAAAGTTACCATCAAGTATTAAGGTGCATAGAAAAATGACCCCCCCCCCCCCCCTGAACGGCCAGTGCGAACAGGTAACAGTTAGGGGCCCGGCTCGGTGAGTGCTCGCTCATCAATCCTCCCCTCCACCCCCCCCCCTTCCCCAACACTGACCAGGCGACCTTCCCATGTTTGATGAACCCCCCAATGAGTGTCTGACCAACGCCTATTTATAACGTACACTCTAGCTAGCTCATCGGTTGCGGCTGAGACAGGAATCTGACCCCCTTTCTATCCAGCCAGCCATACAGCTCGGTCAGTTCCAAAACTCAAACAAAATAAAAATCTCCAACTGACCATTCTCCATTCTGTAGAGGTAGATGCCTGGGATCTCTTCCATCTCTCTCTCGGAGTTGACCAGCATCTGGAACTCATCCAGCGGTTTCGAGGAGACGCCGTCAATCTCCGTGGTGTCCCTGAGGTTGATGCCCACCGTGTAGATGTCGGTGCCCAGGTCCTGAAGACGTTGTGCTGAGGAGATGGCCCTGTCAGTACTCATGCTCTTCTCGTTACCTGTCAGCATGACCACGTAGTTCCGGGCTCGCGGTCTGTCGCCATTTCTGTTGCTGAACATGGTCTGGCGGACGTAGTCAAAGGCACGAGCCATGTCCACGCGACCTCTCCTAGTGCGGAACTTGTCCACGGCTCCCATCACCTATATAACACCAACAGCATGTATTTCTCTCTGTCTCTTTCTCTCTGTGCTGGGAAAGCCAATGTTCCGACAAAAGTAGACTCCGAAATCGTTCTGACAAGCGTTGGTGATATGTAACGTGGAGCCAGTGAAACATCTACACAGTTCAATATCTCACACGCTGCCACTAAGCCAACAGACGCCAAAACGTGAGACCGCCGCGATACTGTTACTGTTACTCATTGACTAGCAGAACTTTGCGGCTGTTCCATTTCAAGTTGGCGGGGCAAGCAGTCGCTGCACTGCATTCGTACTTATCATTAAGGTAGACTAAATCGAGCGTAGATGCCCATTCGAAAGCGCAACTAAAAAAAAAAAGAACAAAAAAAAAAACAACAACCCTACAGTATTAGCAATATTGGAACACGCGCAAGAACTTGCTGGAAAAAATGTTAACCAAGCATTACTGGCTTATTACGGCAACACTTAGCAACAGAAACTATCAGCTATTACAAACCTCATCCTGGAAGTTGTATCTGTTCAGGTGGAACTCGACATTGGGTCGGGAGGTGAAGGTCATGGCGCCCACACGGTAGATACCGTTGTCGATACGCAGCTGGCCGGCAAAGCGCCGCACGAAGTCTTTCATCCAGCCAAAGATCTGATCGTTGACAGTGGAGTCCAGCATGAAGACTACGTCATATCCTGTGTCACTGTAGACTGCAGGCAGACAAACAACACAAAACGAGCGGTGACTGACTGAATGCGCCCCAAACAAATTTGCTGTTTCACAGAGCACGAAAGTCCACATGTCCAGGATGACGGCAAACGATGAAAGAAACACAATAGGAACCCTCACAACAAAGAAACAGAAGACCTGACAAAGAAACAAACAAAGCGAATAGGAACCGACAGGATACACACACACACACACACACACACACACACACACACACACACACACACACACACACACACACACACACACACACACACCAGAAAAACTGTATTATATAACAAACAAACAGGCCAACAAAACAAGAAAGAGACTAAAAACGGACAGTATTTTCTACCTGGTACTCTGCGTGGTGTGGTGGTGGTTGTTGGTCGTGGTGTAGTTGTTGGTGGAGGAGCTGAGGAACACATAAACAGACAGGACCGTATTACAACATCGGCTCCAAACAAACAAACAAACAAAAAAACCCAACTAATCTGAGAAAATATGAAGGGTTAATATTAATGAATTTTAGTATTTAAGACCATACCCATGCAACATCTGTTGATACTACTGTTAAATATTCCATTTAAAACAATCGCGAGTTTTAACGTAACAAACGATATAGATTGATGTAGATTCGAAAACACGTATTACTATTTTTGCTCTTCTTTTAAAACAGCCAGAAAGACAGACAAACAAACAAATGTGCCAAATATCGGGTGTGAAAGACTCATTCTACGATGATGCAAGCGTGACACAACGCGCGAAGCATAGAATTTAATTTGCAAATCGTTTTGTTGCCAAAGAAAGAAACAAATACATTCCCATCATCCCCCTTGCCGCCCCCCCCCCCCCCTGTCCCCCCCCCACTCCCCAAATGTTTTGAAAATATAAAAGTTAAAAAAAATTATGCACAATGTGTGCAAAAATACCTTGTACCGCGTCTTCTCTCTCTCTTTCCCACCCCATTCAGCACACACACACACACACACACACACACACACACACACACACACACACACACACACACACACACACACACAGAAGCCCGCTCTCTGTGTCTAAGCCCAGCTTTCCCCACATACACAAAACGACAAGATTGACTACACAGTTGAGAGAAGCAGGTAAAGTGCGAGAGAGTGTTGACTACATCTCCACTAGACAAGTGACTCGTGCTGTAAGTGACAAAAGTGATTAGAGAATGTTAGAACCAGACTTGTAGTGGTTCGTCTGGTGGTAGTAGTAGTTGGTCTAGTGGTAGTGGTTGTAGTAGTACGCTTGGTAGTTGGCGCCGGTGCTGCAAAACGGAACCCAACCAACCCTTGTTAAAAGTTGGAACAAGTTTTAAACAGTTACAGAAGAAACGACTATAACACATGTATTGAATAATACATTCATTCTGTTCAAATTCAAACAGCAGCAAAATAAAAACGAAAGGCACTAGCTGGCAAACAAATAGAAAACAAACAAACGAGACAAAGACAGCTTCAACACATGTCTAAAGAAATGATGAGCGAATCCACTACTTGTTATATCAAACAAATGAAACAGAAGATGCCAACTGAAGCAGCTGCTGGTTATAACCACGTGATGTCGCCGCAGCACGGGCTGCACAGTATGAAACCTACCACCTGTGAAAAGATCAGCAGCATAATTCAGAAAATCAAAAACATCAAAACCTCTATGTTCGTAACGGATGCTGAGATGGAAAGCTGCTGGCTGCTGCTTACCAAGCTTTAGGCAGTTTGCCATATAGAGGGATAGTTGTATTTGGCCATCGCCACCGTTTGGGTGACCTTGCAGCTTCTACTAGTAGAGAAACAGGCCGCGGGCCAAACAGCGTTGAGTCTGCCACTGCCTTGCGGGCACACACTGACTGGGACAGCCTCGAGCATATTTCTAGCAACCAGACGCACTAGCATGTGTAACTCCCCCCCTCCCCCCCCCCCGAACTCACTCACACACAAACCCAACATACCGTTCTCCATTCTGTACTTGTACATGCCCGGAATCTCGTCCAGATCACTCTCGTTGTTGATCAGCATGCGGAACTGATCCGTGGGTTTGGACGAGACGCCGTCAATCTCCGTGGTGTCCCTGAGGTTGATGCCCACCGTGTAGATGTCGGTCCCCACGTCCTTGAGACGTTGTGCCGCGGCGAACGTACGGTCCATGTTCAGGCTCCTTTCGTTGCCCGTCAGCATGACCACGTAGTTCCTGGCACGTGGTCTGTCGCCGTTGGGACCGGTGAACATGGTCTGGTACACGTAATCGAAAGCGCTGGCTGGGTCCACACGACCTCTCTGTGTGCGGAACGAATCCACGGCCCCAATCACCTGTTGGAAACGAGGTTACACACAAATTACCTTCACCAAAAGCACCCTCATAGACAGCACACAGTCTGCCGATGTCTTCACTACGGGGTCTTTTTCTTTCTTTTTTTTGCGGCCCCAACTCTTTGCCAGCTCCAGTGGTATTCTACCAGGTCATGGACGGAATCCACGGAGGGCTCGGACGCAATTTTTATTATGCATGATGATGAAGCTGAGGATGATGGTAAGATGATGCTATGGAGGTCCGTGTGGTTTGGGACTGCGGGACAGGGCCGCATTCCACGCTTCCTGTCATAAATATCCCGACGTTAACCAGGCCCAGGAACTACGGCAACTGCGGTGCCCGCCTTGTAATCATCCACATCATAAGATGTGTCATACCAAGGGAAGCACCCCCAAAGTCGCACCCGTGAAGTACGTGAATTTTGACTATGTGGCAACAACCTCCCCATTGGGCCCATTGCACAACCGCTCTGGGTAGGAGCCCAACCTAGGTAGGAAAAATCCCGCTTTCATTTTTTATGGCAAGTACATACCAGCAGTTAACAGTGGGTGAAATACAACACATGTTTCATGCACCGTAAGGAAGCCGATCCGGTCCCAAACACACACCTAACATGTTTCATGCACCGTAAGGAAGCCGCTCCGGTCCCAAACACACACCTAACATGTTTCATGCACCGTAAGGAAGCCGCTCCGGTCCCAAACACACACCTAACATGTTTCATGCACCGTAAGGAAGCCGCTCCGGTCCCAAACACACACCTAACATGTTTCATGCACCGTAAGGAAGCCGCTCCGGTCCCAAACACACACCTAACATGTTTCATGCACCGTAAGGAAGCCGCTCCGGTCCCAAACACACACCTAACATGTTTCATGCACCGTAAGGAAGCCGCTCCGGTCCCAAACACACACCTAACATGTTTCATGCACCGTAAGGAAGCCGCTCCGGTCCCAAACACACACCTAACATGTTTCATGCACCGTAAGGAAGCCGCTCCGGTCCCAAACACACACCTAACATGTTTCATGCACCGTAAGGAAGCCGCTCCGGTTCCAAACACACACCTAACAGTTAGGTAAGTGCATAAGTCACAGCAGTTATTAGTTTTGTACACGGTTTACAAACCTCGTCCTGGAAGTTGTATCTATTGAGGTGGAATTGTACGTTAGGTCGGGAGGTGAAGGTCATGGCGCCGATACGGTACTCGCCGTTATCCACGTTCAGCTCGCTGGCAAAGCGACGCACGAAGTTCTTCATCCAGCCAAAGATCTGATCGTTGACGGTCGAGTCCAGCATGAAGATCATGTCGATACCTGTGTCGCGATACACTGCAGACAAACAGCAAGCATTCATACCGTGTCTCTTTCATTTTTCCTCATTTATATGAATGTTTGATTTGAAACCATATCTGTTGCAATCGGTAATCATAAGATTCCAGCAATCCAAAGGGCCCAGAAAGAAAAGAGGTAGGACGTTCTCGCAGGGAGCGCTCGAATACTCTGACAGACAATTTTACACGTGTGAGTATTGGTGTACTGTGGCTGGCTGCACTGACTTGTCAATCAGAATCAAGTGAAGTCAAAATACTTTATTTATCCCCCTAGGGCAATTCATGCGGGCGAGCATAAGACACATAAAGAAGTTAAAATCACTAAATTCATATAATTGTAACTCTCTCTCTCTCTCTCTCTCTCTCTCACACACACACACACACACACACACACACACACACACACACACACACACACACACACACACACACACACACACACACACACACACACCCTGCACTTGGTGACTAACTGGAGAATTATAAGCATGAGGCAACAGATAAAAAAAAAAAAATCACAGACAAGTATCACAAGCATCACAGAAGCGGAAACAGCAGCTTATTAAAATACATCACAGTAATTATGGCACTCAGTGCTTCTCGTTGAGAAGGGATATTGCAGTTGGGATAAAAGAGAACTTTCGACGGTTAGTTTTACAGAAGTGGGCTCTGAATCTTCGACCAGAAGGAAAACGTTCAAACTCTCTACACAGAATGTGAGCATGAATGCCTAAGATGGAACTGGCCTTCCTGAAGGTTTCTCTGTGGCTTACCAATCACTTTTGAACTGATATTGACAAATTTCTGGAGGGAGATTTTGTTTTTAACACTAAGAGAGCCAAACCAGCAAATAAAAGAATCTGGCTAAATGTCAATGACGACACACAAGAGGCTGTGACGTACCTGGTCGTCGGGGAGTTGTTGGTGCTGGAGTCGTGGGAGGTGCTGTTAACACAGACAGAAAGGATACAGCGGTTAGTATTAGGTGGAAACACCCTAGCATTACACAACAATCTCACGAAAGCTTTTTAATGTAAGGAAATTATGCACCAGCAACAAACTACTCACGTCGACGAGTTGTTGGCGGCATCGTGAAATCCTCTGCAAAAAGAAACAAGAAAAAGAAAGATACGCCACTACAAAAATAATGTTAGCCGCAAATATAAATCTGTGGTTGCTGTTATAAAGAACGAAAGAGTTGCTGTTATCAACAACCGTAACAATCTCTTACAATGTTTCTCTACGTTACTGCTTTCTCCATCAGATTTCGTATTCAGGTTGTTTAACATAGTTGCACAATCACCTCAATGATATATAAACACTGATTTACTGCTAGTCTTAACAAACTACACGATTCTTACGCTTATTTCTTATTTATGAGTTTATAAGCAGACATTCAATTCTCCATATGGACAACAGACCAATCTTGTGAAGATCTTAGGTACAGCTACAGGAAACAGAAGACAAGTGAGAATCTTTACCAGGGCAGATAGAGGCAAAGATAGTCTGATGGAGGAAACGGAGTTCATCGAGGTCCTTGACAGAGAAGCTGTTGGCGCTGGCTGGTGGTGTGGCGATGGCGTCCATCTCACGAGTGTCTGTCAGTCCGATACCGATAGTGTAGATGTGGATACCGTCATCACGAGCCGCTTCTGCCTCGGGGATCGTCCTGTCGCTGTTCACGTTTGACACACCATCTGTAAGCAAAACGACATACCGGCCGATGAATGAACGTGCGCTGTGTTATGTGGGAACTATTCCTCCATCATTCTAGTGACGGGAACGTCAAGTACCGACTCCAGTAGCCGTTTCCACCAATAAAGGGTGATATGAAAAATTGTCCAACGAAGAAAAAACGAACACAAAGTTGTGTCTCCCAATGTAGACTTATCAAGTAGCCGTTTCCAGCAATAAAGAGCGATAACAAAAACTGTCCGACGAGGGGGAAAAAAACAGCACAGAGTTGTGGCTCCCAGCCTGGACTGGTACTCAGGACTAGAGCACTGGAAGTACAAAGTTCTGTCAGCTGGGCTTTCCCCGAGTCTACGTGTAAAGACGGATTATATGTAATGCAAAATTACAAGTTTTCCTGAGTGTGACTTACATAACCTTACCAAGTTGACCCAGTCTTACTGACCTGTGATAACGACGGCCACATTAGGTACATCAGGTCGGTCTCCATTGACTGGGGTGAACATCTCGTTACGCATGACTTTCAGGGCGTCGGCCGTGTTCGTGCTGCCGTAAATGTACTTGATACGGTCTACTGCCCTCAACACTTGGGCTTTGGTCCTGTACTCATTCAGATTAAACTGAACTTCAACCTGAAATAGAAACACACAGTATGTTACCTACTTCTCTCGTCAAAATTTACCGGCGTACTAACAAAGTCCTCCTTTTTCCCAAGAACAGCAGTGGACTGGAACAACTTAGACGAGTCAACTGTCTCAACAACATCAGAAGAAGCTTCCGGGCCGCACTTGCGTCTGGCACTCCTTGATACCAAAGTGTTCTCCCCAACCGGCGCTAAAGCCACTACATATCATCTGCCGGCCAAATAAATCAAGATCAAGGTCAGGATCAACAAATTCAGGATGGCTAAATGAAACTCCTTCAATCACTTACGTAAAAGAAACGTTCTATGTGCGCTAAAAGTGTTCGTAAATTCAGTCACCTCAAACAGGAAGCTGTGACTACTTACATCTGAGCTATAGCGGGAGATGGCCACGCGCACGTTGCCTGAGTCTATATCCGTGCTGGACAGGAAGTCCTTGATAAAGCTGAGGATTTTGACAAAGTTGGTCTCCGTTACACTGGTGGACGAGTCGATCACGATCACCAGGTCAGTGCGGAGGAAGGCACAGTCTGCAACGACAACCACAACATCACCATCACAATCAACATTCCTGCTAGTCCTCCTGGCGAGTTCACCAGCCCAACCGAAATTGAACACACACACGCAGCCCCCCAACCCCCCCCCCCCCCCCACACACACACACACAAACACACACTCTTCCTGCCTGAAGAAAATTCATCTCTACTAGTACATGGTAAAGTCGGCACATCACATGCTGACGAAAACCACAGAAGAATATGATTCCACCTTTAGGCGAACTGATACACTACACTTCTAGTGAGATATCCAAAATACGGAAAGTGAAAGGAAACAGTAAACTGATGATGATGATGATGATGATGATGATGATGGAGACGTGGTATAGCGCACGGCTCCACCCTTTCTGAGTGTTCACGGTGCTTAGGGAGTGTTGTTTTAAAAGAAAGATAGTTTTAAAAAAAGACCATCAAGAACTAACGAAAGGGTACAAAGGATATTGTGTGTACATAACATGTAAGCACACACAAAGTGCACAAAACACTTCATTACTTTAGGCGTATAACACAAACAACAAACAACAATATCTGACCTTCTGCCGGTGGAAGTGTGATTCTGATTACAGGAGTGGTGGCACCTGTAGTAAGAAAATTTCGCTTTCATGACTGCATATCATAACTGTGCCCAACGGACCATGCCATTTGCAAAACATATTTCTCTCTCAGATCACAGCCGGTAACACAAAAGATTGAGTTATCGTCCCACCATCGGTCAGTTAATATTAGTTTGTAAAACCCGTACACATTTGTCAGAAAAATAACCATATTGAGGAGAACATTTCTGAACCAGTTAGTATGTTATAAAACTGTCAGATGTAAAATAATTTAGCATTCCAATTTCGCGCAGTGTTAATCATTATGCATACTGGAAACATCAGAATGAATATTGGACAAAACAATTAGTAATTAACAACCAAACCAGCGGTACATAAGAAACACACACACACACACACACACACACACACACACACACACACACACACACACACACACACACACACACACACACACACACAGAGACAAACAGACAAGAAGGACACACAGGTAAGTTCAACAACCCCAAATTAAAGCGCTACAAATGGGAATAGTTGAAACAGGTGCATACGGATTAA
Organism: Batillaria attramentaria; assembly: GCA_018292915.2. Classification (NCBI taxonomy): domain Eukaryota; kingdom Metazoa; phylum Mollusca; class Gastropoda; family Batillariidae; genus Batillaria; species Batillaria attramentaria. The sequence continues at coordinate 2,136,168 of JACVVK020000026.1, read as the reverse complement.
TGTCTACTCAAGTCCAGAGACATATGACATTTTCACTTGATTTTCAACTGATACGCCAAAAGAAACAAACAAACAACTCCCCCCCACCAAAACACAACAAACAAACAAACACACAATAAACCAAAATAAACCTTCCGTCTTTTTGGCACACACTTAACCGTCCTGCTTTATGAATTTTTTTAATGTGAAAATATAATTCCAGTCACATGTTTCAGGACTTGTCAGTGTATGAGAACGAGCAGTGTAAACCAAAACTAAATAAGAAAACCCGTTTATATCTTGGTAGAAACAATGACCAAAGATTAATTACAACCATACATGTACACCAGACAAGGACCACACCAAAAGACGCTTGTACATACGATAGTGTGAGTAAAGGCAAAACAACACCCCGTTCACCAGATGACTGCCAACAAAAGAAAAGTCGGGACCATTAGTGGAACCAGTGCGGGGTAGAGTATTAACAGGTTATGTCTCACAGTAAACTCATGTTAATTGATGAGTATAAGCGATGCAACAGAAAGCTGGAACAAAAAAATCATGGGTAAGTATCAGTCATCATTACTCGTTTATCGCAAAGCTCTTCAAAATATTTAGTTCGTCGAAACACTATCAAAAAACGAGCAGGAAATGTAATTATAAATTTATTGTTCTTCTCACAGATACCTGATTTATCTGGTGGTTGGTATCCTGTTAAAGCAAATACTAAATGAATGACGACATGTCACAAGATGCATCATCAAAACATTTATTCATCATAAAGACTAGAAACACATTTATTATTATATTAATCATCTACAAACTTCCCGTAAACTTGTGTAAAAAAAAATTCCCTGTCGAAGTCAGACTGTAATACAGAATTACGGATTTCAAATGAATGGAAATATATACCTGGGCAGAAGGCTTCAAACACTTTGTCTCTGAGCGCTCTAAGTTCACTGAACTCCTGTACAGCGAAACTGTTCTCCGAAGCTGGTACACTGGCGATGCCGTCCAACTCCGTGGTGTCCGTCAGACCGATACCAATGGCGTAGATGTGGATGCCGTCTGCTCTGGCCTGCTCCGCTTCAGGGATGGTTCTGCGTGAGTTGATGTTGGACACACCGTCAGTGACGACTATACAAATGTTGGGGACGTTAGGTCGGTCCCCATTTTGAGGTGTGTACATCACGGTTCTCATGGTCTTCAATGCATCAGCCGTGTTGGTGCTGCCGTAACGGTAGGGGATTTCGTCAATGGCATCAAAGACTTCGAACTTAGAACTGTATTCATTCAGATTAAATTGCAGATAGTCTTCAGTGCTGTAGATGACGACACCCACACGAACGTTGCCGCTGTCGATATCGGCAACAAAGAGGAAATCCTTGACGAAGTCCTTCATGAGCTCGAAGTTGGGTTCTGTCACGCTGGTGGAGGCGTCCAGTATAAAGACCAAGTCGATCTTAGCATCCGCACAACCTAGGACACAAAGATATATAAAATACCAGATTAGAAACAACGTATAAAAGGTGAAGATAGAGGGGTGTCGGAGAATATAATGCAATAAAAATGCAATACAAAAAAGGCAGATGCGAAATAAACAGAAATATCTTAATATACACATACATATATCAAAACGTCTGAAATCTGCTAGGAAACATTTGGCAAGCGCTCCCTGTCTTAGAAGGTCACTCTCCAGTAATTCTTGCATGAAAAACAACACACGAACCGAAAACACAAATTTCAGTGAACCAACGAGAGAAAGATCGCGCAGAATATTGTGACAAGTGTTTAAGAAGTCACTTCCCCATCCCCACTCCTCTCCTGAGAGTACACGTCACGTGGCTCAGTAGCTAAGCAAGGAACTAAAGGACAACTTGGCATACCTGGTTTCTCAGGCGGCAGTGTGATGACCGGCTTTTCTCCTGAAATCAGAGTGTTAAATAAAACAGAAAATGAATCGACAGGAAATCAAGTGACACAATGGCGGGGACAAACTGCTAAGTACAAATATCAGTTCATATCGCGTCACTGAATTCGCAAATGCCTTCTTTCACTTCGTCTGAAAAAAAAAATCAACAGCTCCTCTTTAATTCACGCAGACAGATACCTGGAGGTTTGGTCTGGTACCCTTCGAGAAAGATATTGGTCAAAATGATTAGCTCAGGTATAAAGAACATCAACAACAATACCACAGCATTACACGACATGCAACAGATACTGGTAGGCTGGTGCACCTCCGTGAGAAAATCCCACCACAGGGACAAGATTTTCCTGTGTGAATATAGTGAATCATGCAGTACATCTTGTTTACATTTTATTATACTAGCAGGTATGTTCATTTTGTATCCTCCATACTCCAGATTAGATCTGGAACCTTGACTCAAGTTATGAAGTATTCAAAACAACAACAACAACAACAACAACAAATAAATGCAGCTGTGTGCCCAAAATGATACTGGGTTTAGAGCGAAGGTTTTTGGCAAAAACTGATCACTGCACAGCTACATTCATGCAATCTGGAGTAATTCTATAGAGTCCTTCTTTGTCATACCGGTGGTGGGCTCAGGTGGCTGGTAACCTGTTAAAGAAACCAACATGCACATTAAAACCGAAGACGAGGACTATACAGAGTAAGGACGTTTGCTGACAGTCAGTTCTAAGAAAAACAACAGTTTAATGAACACACAGATAATTGGGCATCTTAAAATTGCGAAAAGGCGAAACAGGGTGGTTGTCAACCAGACCAAGTGGAACATTCCCCCTGACGACGCTGGAGAGACGTTTGGTACACGACGGTGGTGTTCCTATGACCTTCCCATCGTAGAGGTGCCATCGTTAAAAAAAAAACCTGGACCAAAGTGGCATTCAGATCATAATGAAAATCATACCAAACCCAATCCCGATTTGATCAGCATTTTTTTTATTTTATCCCATCATGGGAGAAAGCCGTAGAGTAGGCTTCACCTGGGCAGAAGGCTTCAAACACTTTGTCTCTGAGCGCCCTCAGTTCACTGAACTCCTGTACAGCGAAACTGTTCTCCGAAGCTGGTACACTGGCCATGCCGTCCAACTCCGTGGTGTCCGTCAGACCGATACCAATGGCGTAGATGTGGATGCCGTCTGCTCTGGCCTGCTCCGCTTCAGGGATGGTTCTGCGTGAGTTGATGTTGGACACACCGTCAGTGACGACTATACAAATGTTGGGGACGTTAGGTCGGTCTCCATTTTGAGGTGTGTACATCACGGTTCTCATGGTCTTCAGTGCATCAGCCGTGTTAGTGCTGCCGTAACGGTATGGGATTTCATCGATAGCATCAAAGACTTCGAATTTGGTCTTGTATTCATTCAGATTGAACTGCAGATAGTCCTCAGTGCTGTAGATGATGACACCCACACGAACGTTGCCGTTGTCGATGTCAGCAACAAAGAGGAAATCCTTGACGAAGTCCTTCATGAGCTCGAAGTTGGGTTCTGTCACGCTGGTGGAAGCGTCCAATATAAAGACCAAGTCGATCTTAGCATCCGCACAACCTACAATGGGATGTGAAAAAAATCTCATAAAGGCGGTAGTGCAATATATAGAAACATTGAATCTGACACCAACAACAAAACACGAAATGTGTGGACTATAACATGAGAACAAAAGCATATATAAAGTTATATACAAGTTCTATATACACTGAAAGAAGCGACAGACTGGAAGTTTAAGCATTCCTAATTTGTTTTCACTGTTCTGACGTTTGCGTTTATTTCCTAATCTCGTCCAAGTCAAGAGCTTTTTCAGGTCAAGATTTTATTGAGGACCTCCTAGGGGCATTGAATATCCAAGAAATATAATCATTATGGTCAGAAGAAAACAAATTCTTAAGAATCTTGAGTCAGAATTTTTGAGGTAAACTTTGTCCTCTTTCCGCTGCTCAAATACAACTGTCACTGAGGAACTTTTACACACCTGTTACCGGCGGTGGTAGTGTGATAGTTGCTGAAATAAAGATAGAATAAAAATCAAATCTGAACATTAATCTTGGCTCAGAACAGAAACCTGTAAGTACGTTTTTGAACGTACACGCGGATTGTCAAAAAAATGCTCGTATTGTATACATGCCATCTGAGTATAAGGAAGTACTTTCTTATAGCAGCAAGCAATTTCTTCCATCAACACTGAGTCATGTTGAAAAATCACAAACAGAGACGTCTCGCAACATCAGTATAAAAACAACAGATAAACACAGACGAATTTGTGTCTAAAAACGACGTCCCTTAGAAACATAATATATTTCTCCAACACTCGTTTCACTACATCAGTGGTGTGAAGATTCTAGTTGAATGAAATAAACGTGATTGAAAAATGTTCATCTCCTGCTTCACAAGCAGAGAAATACCTGGAGTGGTCTGGTAACCTGTTGAGAAAACCGGCGTACGTCAGTTAAAACCATGGAAGTTTCGCGCCCGTGTAACATGAGAACCAATTTCACAGAAACAGCAGGAAAAGCCAGGGACACGGACAGTACGTTAACTGTTAAGGTAACATGTTTTATATCTCCCGCCCCGAGATTCACGAAGATGAGGCTTCACCTGGGCAGAAGGCTTCGAAGACTTTGTCTCTGAGCGCCCTCAGTTCACTGAACTCCTGTACAGCGAAACTGTTCTCCGAAGCTGGTACACTGGCCATGCCGTCCAACTCCGTGGTGTCCGTCAGACCGATACCAATGGCGTAGATGTGGATGCCGTCTGCTCTGGCCTGCTCCGCTTCAGGGATGGTTCTGCGTGAGTTGATGTTGGACACACCATCAGTGACGACTATACAAATGTTGGGGACGTTAGGTCGGTCTCCATTCTGAGGTGTGTACATCACGGTTCTCATGGTCTTCAGTGCATCAGCCGTGTTGGTGCTGCCGTAACGGTAGGGGATTTCATCGATAGCATCAAAAACTTCGAATTTGGTCTTGTATTCATTCAGATTGAACTGCAGATAGTCCTCAGTGCTGTAGATGATGACACCCACACGAACGTTGCCGTTGTCGATGTCAGCAACAAAGAGGAAATCCTTGACGAAGTCCTTCATGAGCTCGAAGTTGGGTTCTGTTACGCTGGTGGAAGCGTCCAATATAAAGACCAAGTCGATCTTGGCGTCCGCACAACCTACAATGGGATGTGAAAAAATTCTCATAAAAGGCCCTGGTACAATATACAGAAGTACTGAACCTAAAACCAAAATCAAAACACGAAATGTGTGGACTATAACATGAGAACAAAAGCATATATAAAGTTATATATGTTACAGTGAATTTGTGTAATCAGGGATTTCATGAAATCCCTGAAATTTTCAGTAAGTTCATGTAATTACTGTTTCACTCGGGGATTTCATGAAATCCCTAAAATTTCCAGGGATTTCATGAAATCGCTAAGTTTTTGTCATGGTTTTTACACTATCTTACTGGCTGAGTTTAGTGAATTTGTGTAAGATCAGACAACCGGTGCCTAGACCCTGAAATTTCACTCGTACCGGCCCCTGCAGTGTAGTGGTTAGCACTTCGGACCATGGACCGGGAGACCCGGGTTTGAGTCCCAGCAGAGGCAAGAGACATTTTTCCTACCTAGGTCGGCTTCTACCCAGAGCAGGTGTGCTATGGGCCTAATGTGGAGGCCGTTGCCACACAGCCGTGATTCACCCACTTCACGGGTGCGACTTTCGGGATGTATGACACATCCTATGATGTGGATAATTACACATCGGCACCGCAGGTGCTGTAGTTCCAGGGCCTGGTTAACTCCGGGATATTTATGACAGGAAGCGTGGAATGCAGCCCTGTCCCGCAGTCCCAAACCACACGGACCTCCATAGCATCATCTTACCATCATCCTCATCTCCATCATCATCAGTGCACAATCATAATATTTTTTAAAAAATGCCCCAGCTTTCGTGCCCTCCGTGGATTCCACTCCATGACCTGGGAGGAACATCACTGAATAATAATAATAATAATAATAATAATAATAAATTGCTTTTATATAGCGCAGTATCCCAGTGGACGCTGGCAAAGAGTTAGGGCAGAAAAAAATCACTCGTAGATCAGATGACAAGTTCAGAATTGCCTAGACCCTGAAATTTCAGTCTTAGCAGCAGCTCACCACAGCATTCTCACCATGTGACAACTCTGTACACAAACAGTAATTTCTTTTGACTGGTGAAACTGCATGTTCACGAGGGTACACTAACAGTAACACTGCAGTCTGCTACATGTACTTACAACTCCCTACCACTCCACTGCAAGCATGTCTCAATCCAGCATGGAAGAGACTTTCAAAGCGGAGCTATTTGCACGCTACCAAACACACCACAAATACCTGATTCCAAAAGAAGACTACTACAAACTCGTGGAGAGTGTGAAATCTGCTGCTGGTGGTGGTCAGAGAAAGAGCAGGACTATTATCTCCTGACCAAGTAAATTTGCTTCACGAAAGGGGGGGAGGGGAAGGGTGTGTGTGTGTGGGGGGGGGGGGGGGCGGGGTAGGGCAGAGGCTCAAAAATTCTAACAACAGGGGAGCGGGGATTTTCATTATTCCATTTCAGTCAATAAATACCTTTCACCTGAGGAGATCTATTACGTCATTTCCAGTATTTGAGGTACACATAAAATTATTCTGACAACATTTTCAGCACCAAGAATACGAGGGGACGAACAGATACTCTCGCCCCACCCACCCCTCCCCAAGTCCTACGCTAGTGCATGGTTTTCGAAGATGGATTTTACTGTGACATCTTACATGTATGAGTTGCGCGAAATGTACTCGCTTGTTTTATCATTTAAAAAAAAAAAAAAACTATGGTCATCGTACACGTATGAGTTGTGCGAAATGAACTTGCACATTTTTTTCTTCTTTTACTGTAACTATCTTACATATTGGTTGCGCGAAATGTACTTACATTTTTTATTTATTTTGTATCTTTTACTGTGAGAACTTGTATGTTTTGTTTTATACTGTGGCTGTCTTAGATGTAGAGTTCCGTCAGATACACTTGCATGTATTTATTATTTTCACTGATTATCTCAAATGTTTGAGTTGTTTGAGATGTACCTCTATGTGTTTACTTTCTTTACCATGTCTGTCCTTAAAAAAACCTACACAAGATGAGTTGAACGGGATGCACTCCTGTGTTCGGCTGAAGAAAATTATGGGTCAGTGATTTCCTGAAATCCCTGGCCCTTGAAATCAGGGATTTCATGAAATCCCTGGAAATTTTAGGGATTTCATGAAATCCCCGAGTGAAACAGTAATTACATGAACTTACTGAAAATTTTAGGGATTTCATGAAATCCCTGATTACACAAATTCACTGTAACATATACAAGTTCTATATACACTGAAAGAAGCCGAACTGGACGTTTAAGCATTCCTAATTTGTTTTCACTGTTCTGACGTTCGTTTATTTTCCAAATCTCAGCCAAGTCAAAGATTTTTTTTTTCAATTCATTTTATTCGAGCCCCCCCCCCCCTTCCCGGGCACTGAATATCCAGGAAATATATAATTATGGATCTGTTCAGAAACAACATTTAAAAAAAAAGTTGAGTCAGAATCTTTGAGGTAAACGTCGTTCCCTTTCCACTGGTGAAACAAGAATGTTACTTTCGAACTTTTACACACCTGTTACCGGCGGTGGTAGTGTGATAGTTGCTGAAATAAAGACAGAATAAAAATCAAATCTGAACATTAATCTTGGCTCAGAACAGAAACCTGTAAGTACTTGAAACAAAATACCACGTAAATGTTCAAAATGCACATAGTGTATATACGCCATCTGCGTATATGGAAGTACTTTCTTAAAGCTACAAGTAATTTTTTTTTTATATCGACAGCCATGTTTAGAAATAGCAAAAAGAAACGTGCAAACATTGCGTCTCGCAACATGAATACCCCCCCCCTCCCCAACAACAACAGAAAAACACAGACCAACTTAAATCTGAGTGTAAGACGACGTCCCTTAGAAACATAATATATTTCTCCAACACCCAATTCACCACACCAGTGGTGTGAGGATTCTAGCTGTAAGAAATAAACGTGATAGAAAATATTGATCTGCTTCAGAGGCAGAGCAATACCTGGAGTGGTCTGGTAACCTGTTGAGAAAACCGGCGTACGTTAATTTAAACCAAGAACGTTGTCACACCCGTGTAACATGAGAACCAATTTCATGGAAAAAGGGAAAAAGCCGTGGACACCGTCACTACGCGTATCCACTCAATTATCTGCCAGTGATTTTTCATTCGTTTGGGGTTGAAACCTCTTGCACAACCTCTTCAACTTCCTTCCGAATTCTCTCCCCCTCCCTCGCCAAGCGCGCATCGGCAGTGTCGCGTAATCCAAGTGTTTCAATTCCACACATGGTTTTAACATCTGAAACGTGCACCGTTGACGGAAGCGCGTGCTGCGAAAACCGAAACACGGATAGGCAAGGGCATGACGTGCACGTAATACTCAAATACAAGTACCCGCCGGACTGGACATCTACTGCATAGTTTCCTTTTCAACCGTGATGGCCGTAAGCGCCATGTAAATACGCACGCTACTGATAAGCAAACTACCATAAAACTGTATCACGCCACTACAGCATGGCAGTAATACCAAACAACCCGTGTGATAATAGCCCACGGTGTGCATTACCTCATTACCAATCACTACTAACGTATCAGTCTCGAACATGCAGCACATCATTCTGCACGGAGAGAGAATACCAAATACATTAACTGTTAAGGTAACATGTTTTATATCTCCCGCCCCTAGATTAACGAAGAAGCAGTTTCACCTGGACAGAAGGCTTCGAAGACTTTGTCTCTGAGTGCTCTAAGTTCACTGAACTCCTGTACAGCGAAACTGTTCTCCGAAGCTGGTACACTGGCCATGCCGTCCAACTCCCTGGTGTCTGTCAGGCCGATACCAATGGCGTAGATGTGGATGCCTTCTGCTCTGGCCTGCTCCGCTTCAGGGATGGTTTTGCGTGAGTTGATGTTGGACACACCGTCAGTGACAACTATACAAATGTTGGGGACGTTAGGTCGGTCTCCATTTTGAGGTGTGTACATCACGGTTCTCATGGTCTTCAGTGCATCAGCCGTGTTGGTGCTGCCGTAACGGTAGGGGATTTCATCGATAGCATCAAAAACTTCGAATTTGGTCTTGTATTCATTCAGATTGAACTGCAGATAGTCCTCAGTGCTGTAGATGATGACACCCACACGAACGTTGCCGCTGTCGATGTCAGCAATAAAGAGGAAGTCCTTGACGAAGTCCTTCATGAGCTCAAAGTTGGGTTCTGTCACGCTGGTGGAGGCGTCCAGTATAAAGACCAAGTCGATCTCAGCGTCCGCGCAACCTACAAGGTCACGTGGAAACATCTCATAGATCCAACAACTTTGTGATAAGAAGACTTTCCCCAAAGTGTACAAAGACAATAACTTATGCAAAAAGAAGAAAAGGACTTTTTGGCCGCAGTTCAAAACTTTAGACTAAGGTACTATGTATGTTGGTGTTTGAAAGAAAGTTTTTAATCATATCTTCTGCCCCATACATACAATGGTGATAACAGTCCCTGAGACGTGCGAGTTAGACTGTATTAAACACCAAATGTCTTCCCATTCAGCTATTCCGCTAAAATAGTTACTTAGTGAACCTTTACACACCTTGTTTCGCCGGTGGTAGTGTGATAGGAGGTAGGGTTGCTGAAATAATGACAAAACTGCAGTCAAAACCGGCAAATTTGGGTGGTGCAAATAAAGGAAATGTAAGTATCTTATTTGAATTTCTGCTACCGATAGCGGAAATGCAAACTGATGGAATGGAGAAATCCGCGAACACAAGACAATGCAACAGCTCATAGTGTCTTGTAAAACTTTTATCGGTATGAATCATGCGAATTATGTAAAGTTTGTAACAAGTCCTCTGTAACAAACAGGAGCTGAACACTTTCGGAGTTTTGCTTTGCAAACAGAGAAATACCTGGAGGGGTCTGGTAACCTGTTGAAAAGAATCAACGCACACGAGGTATATTGGCGAAAGAAATTCAATCCTTCTGACATGTACATACGTATACGAAAAAGATTGGAAAAGTACACGACCGTTCGTCTTTGCCAGTTAAATTAACTATCCGCAGGGGATCCCCCCTCCCTACCCCATCCCCATAACCCCCACCCACTGATCTTGAAACAACTGTAAGATTTCAGAAAGCACGATGTGCCTCGCAGTGATACCAAAGTAAGGCACATTGTCCACCATCTGAAGTAACATTTAGGTCTCCTCAAATTTAATAAGGGGAATTTCACCTGGGCAGAAGGCTTCGAAGACTTTGTCTCTGAGCGCTCTAAGTTCACTGAACTCCTGTACAGCGAAACTGTTCTCCGAAGCTGGTATACTGGCGATGCCGTCCAACTCCGTGGTGTCCGTTAGACCGATACCAATGGCGTAGATGTGGATGCCGTCTGCTCTGGCCTGCTCCGCTTCAGGGATGGTTCTGCGTGAGTTGATGTTGGACACACCGTCAGTGACGACTATACAAATGTTGGGGACGTTAGGTCGGTCTCCATTTTGAGGTGTGTACATCACGGTTCTCATGGTCTTCAATGCATCAGCCGTGTTGGTGCTGCCGTAACGGTAGGGGATTTCGTCAATGGCATCAAAGACTTCGAATTTGGTCTTGTGTTCATTCAGATTGAACTGCAGATAGTCTTCAGTGCTGTAAATGATGACACCCACACGGACATTGCCGTTGTCGATGTCAGCAACAAAGAGGAAATCCTTGACGAAGTCCTTCATGAGCTCAAAGTTGGGTTCTGTCACGCTGGTGGAGGCGTCCAGTATAAAGACCAAGTCGATCTTAGCATCCGCACAACCTACGAAGCCATTCGGAAAACAGTATATAGAACCCAGAGACGCAGTGAAAGGGGAAAGAGACCGCGTATTCTAACGTATTAGTTAACCACTGCAATCCTTTCTAGCAGCAATACCCTTTCAGCACCAAATGCTACAAACTGCTGTGCTGGAGCTGGTAAACGGAAAGTGATACCTTAGAAAGGTCCAACATGATTTTGAAACATTTTGGTTACTTCGTTTGTTATGCGTATAATTCTGTCGAGGGAACATAGCGGACATTAACAGTGGCACGTAACATCAGTGTGAGAGACTGGAGAACATCAAAATACTATTCACAGGTGTATACGCCTTAGTAACAATTGGTTCTGAATCATTTTTACACACCTTGCTTCGCCGGCGGAAGTGTAATAGGAACTGGTGTTTCTGGCAGGACAAAACAAATACATAAATCCCGTTAGCCTGAACTGAAGGAGAGAACAATTAGTCAAGGGTCTACAACGTCAGACTGCAAGTTACAACGTCAGACTGCAAGTCACAACGCCAGACTGCACATTACAAGGCCAGACTGCCAGTTACAACGCCAGACTGCAAGTCACAACGCCAGACTGTAAGTTACAACGCCAAACTGCAAGTTACAACGCCAGACTGCAAATTACAACGCCAGACTGCAAGTTACAACACCAGACTGTAAGTTACAACGCGCAGAAGAAAACCTCGAGAAACAAATACGCTCGGAAATCTGAAATGTTCACATTTGAGAGTGTTTCGTGAAAGATAATGGATCAGCTTCATCTTAGTGAATATATCCTAAATTTATAGTAGGACGAGGGAGTGGAGGAGGGAGGAGGAGGGGGACGGAGGGGCTGCTGCACGTTGTTACAAGAAGCTAATACCTGGTGGTTTGGTCTGGTAACCTGTTGGATGAGTAAGAGATGAGTATGTCGCGATACACACATGAAACACACCCTAGCTTGCCCAAATACACATGCAAAGACAGGACATCGCCTCAAGAGCAGGATAACACCACTGACCTATTCTGTCATAGTCGTCTGAATCGTTCTGCAACGGCCGTAGAATATAACACTGTATGAAGTTTCGTAAAGCAGGCAATACTTCAGAAGTATACAATGCATCACAGAAGTCGAAACCAGGATCAGACCTTTAGTGGCAGTGTAGCTCATTAAGTAGAGATTTTGCCGTCAGATCACCAAGACTGTTTTTGCACCTGAACAGAAGGCTTCATAGGCTGTCGCTGACCACCCTGAGTTCACTGAACTCTTGTACACGACAGCGGTTCTGATCCACCGACTCTATAGTAAGCAGTTCTGGGATTTCTCGAGCCGACATTGCGTGCAGACTCAAATATCGCTGCCTGTTTCGCCTTGGTGTTCACGGCACGCGCTTCAGTCAACCATGCATGTAAACGATTTCATGTTCGTCTTCAGAAAGGCTGACAAAAACCCACGGAAAGAATGTCAAACTACACGTATAGCAGAAGAAATAAAAATCCGTCACGCAATTTCCCCGAAAAACAAACAAACAAACTTCCAAGACATGGATGCATGGTATGAAATAAAGTGAAAAGTTAAAAAAAACTGTCGGTTTTATTTGTTGAGGCAATTAAAAAAAGAAGAGATTATTGTTTCAGTTAAACTAAATTGTAGTTTCACCTGGGCAGAAGGCTTCGAAGACTTTGTCTCGGAGCGCTCTAAGTTCACTGAACTCCTGTACAGCGAAACTGTTCTCCGAAGCTGGTATACTGGCGATGCCGTCCAACTCCGTGGTGTCCGTCAGACCGATACCAATGGCGTAGATGTGGATGCCGTCTGCTCTGGCCTGCTCCGCTTCAGGGATGGTTCTGCGTGAGTTGATGTTGGACACACCGTCAGTGACAACTATACAAATGTTGGGGACGTTAGGTCGGTCTCCATTTTGAGGTGTGTACATCACGGTTCTCATGGTCTTCAATGCATCAGCCGTGTTGGTGCTGCCGTAACGGTAGGGGATTTCGTCAATGGCGTCAAAGACTTCGAACTTAGAACTGTATTCATTCAGATTAAATTGTAGGTAGTCCTCAGTGCTGTAGATGATGACACCCACGCGGACATTGCCGTTGTCGATGTCAGCGACAAAAAGGAAATCCTTGACGAAGTCTTTCATGAGCTCAAAGTTGGGTTCTGTCACGCTGGTGGAGGCATCCAGTATAAAGACCAAGTCGATCTTAGCATCCGCACAACCTACAGAGTCAAATGAAAGATGTGTCTTAAATACTCTCTCGCAAATTTCACCCCAACCCATTCCTCTATCTCACATTATATGTTTGCAGTGTTAAACAGTGAGACAGCAAATTAACACATCAGCTCAGTTAAACCTACCGCGCTGTATCTCTTCTTGCAATATTAGCAACCATGTTCATAATATTATTCGGAGTTGACTTACTTTCCACACAGAACTAACCATTGAAAGCGTTATCACAATACCTCCCAGGTCTTAAAGGTATGTGTAACCCACTGAGTCACATATTCCCATTGTAAAAGGAACTTTCACATACCTGTTACCTTTGGCGGCAGTGTGATTGGAGCTGGTGTTCCTGAAATGACGACACAAGCACGAAGAGTTTGACATATGTAGTTCACATACAACGCCCAAATTCTCAAATGGAAAGCGAGTTGGAATACACCACCTCTCTTTCAACACGTGTGAACACACCAGAAGGGGGAAGAAGATTTAGACATAGGACAATACGTACACCCGAACGACACGCCGTGCAAATCGCTTCTTGTATTACAACTGGAGATCAAAAGATTAAGTATAATGGTAGACTACAAGAACGAATTTGTGGGGACATTATAGTCTTCTGCCACATGGCGGGAGAAATACCTGGAGGTTTAGTCTGGTAATCTGTCGAGAAAATACAGCGAACCGCATGGGTAAACTATGTGAAATAAATGTTCACTGTGAGTCATATAAGCAACGATGCAGGTAAAACATCAGACAATCGGTAAAACAATTCAAATGCAAAGCTATATCCTAACATGGAAGTTGTCAAAAAACAAGACTGGTTCACGCGCAAGACTGTTCACTTCAAAATTCACACAAGCAAAGCCTGTGAAAATGCCTATGAACAAAATGGCGTGAACGGCACAAAAACTGGCGTATCATCACCTGGGCAGAACGCCTCGAAGACTTTGTCCCTTAGCGCCCTGAGTTCACTGAACTCCTGTACAGCGAAACTGTTCTCCGAAGCTGGTACACTGGCGATGCCGTCCAACTCCGTGGTGTCCGTCAGACCGATACCAATGGCGTAGATGTGGATGCCGTCTGCTCTGGCCTGCTCCGCTTCAGGGATGGTTCTGCGTGAGTTGATGTTGGACACACCGTCAGTGACAACTATACAAATGTTGGGGACGTTAGGTCGGTCTCCATTTTGAGGTGTGTACATCACGGTTCTCATGGTCTTCAATGCATCAGCCGTGTTGGTGCTGCCGTAACGGTAGGGGATTTCGTCAATGGCATCAAAGACTTCGAACTTAGAACTGTATTCATTCAGATTAAATTGTAGGTAGTCCTCAGTGCTGTAGATGATGACACCCACGCGGACATTGCCGTTGTCGATGTCAGCGACAAAAAGGAAATCCTTGACGAAGTCTTTCATGAGCTCAAAGTTGGGTTCTGTCACGCTGGTGGAGGCATCCAGTATAAAGACCAAGTCGATCTTAGCATCCGCACAACCTACAGAGTCAAATGAAAGATGTGTCTTAAATACTCTCTCGCAAATTTCACCCCAACCCATTCCTCTATCTCACACTATATGTTTGCAGTGTTAAACAGTGAGACAGCAAATTAACACATCAGCTCAGTTAAACCTACCGCGCTGTATCTCTTCTTGCAATATTAGCAACCATGTTCATAATATTATTCGGAGTTGACTTACTTTCCACACAGAACTAACCATTGAAAGCGTTATCACAATACCTCCCAGGTCTTAAAGGTATGTGTAACCCACTGAGTCACATATTCCCATTGTAAAAGGAACTTTCACATACCTGTTACCTTAGGCGGCAGTGTGATTGGAGCTGGTGTTCCTGAAATGACGACACAAGCACGAAGAGTTTGACATATGTAGTTCAACGCCCAAATTCTCAAATGGAAAGCGAGTTGGAATACACCACCTCTCTTTCGACACGTGTGAACACACAAGAAGGAGGAAGAAGATTTAGACATAGGACAATACGTACACCCGAACGACACGCCGTGCAAATCGCTTCTTGTATTACAACTGGAGATCAAAAGATTAAGTTTAATGGTAGACTACAAGAACGAATTTGTGGGGACATTATAGTCTTCTGCCACATGGCGGGAGAAATACCTGGAGGTTTAGTCTGGTAATCTGTCGAGAAAATACAGAGAACCGCATGGGTAAACTATGTGAAATAAATGTTCACTGTGAGTCATATAAGCAACGATGCAGGTAAAACATCAGACAATCGGTAAAACAATTCAAATGCAAAGCTATATCCTAACATGGAAGTTGTCAAAAAACAAGACTGGTTCACGCGCAAGACTGTTCACTTCAAAATTCACACAAGCAAAGCCTGTGAAAATGCCTATGAACAAAATGGCGTGAACGGCACAAAAACTGGCGTATCATCACCTGGGCAGAACGCCTCGAAGACTTTGTCCCTTAGCGCCCTGAGTTCACTGAACTCCTGTACAGCGAAACTGTTCTCCGAAGCTGGTACACTGGCGATGCCGTCCAACTCCGTGGTGTCCGTCAGACCGATACCAATGGCGTAGATGTGGATGCCGTCTGCTCTGGCCTGCTCCGCTTCAGGGATGGTTCTGCGTGAGTTGATGTTGGACACACCGTCAGTGACAACTATACAAATGTTGGGGACGTTAGGTCGGTCTCCATTTTGAGGTGTGTACATCACGGTTCTCATGGTCTTCAATGCATCAGCCGTGTTGGTGCTGCCGTAACGGTAGGGGATTTCGTCAATGGCATCAAAGACTTCGAACTTAGAACTGTATTCATTCAGATTAAATTGTAGGTAGTCCTCAGTGCTGTAGATGATGACACCCACGCGGACATTGCCGTTGTCGATGTCAGCGACAAAAAGGAAATCCTTGACGAAGTCTTTCATGAGCTCAAAGTTGGGTTCTGTCACGCTGGTGGAGGCATCCAGTATAAAGACCAAGTCGATCTTAGCATCCGCACAACCTACAGAGTCAAATGAAAGATGTGTCTTAAATACTCTCTCGCAAATTTCACCCCAACCCATTCCTCTATCTCACACTATATGTTTGCAGTGTTAAACAGTGAGACAGCAAATTAACACATCAGCTCAGTTAAACCTACCGCGCTGTATCTCTTCTTGCAATATTAGCAACCATGTTCATAATATTATTCGGAGTTGACTTACTTTCCACACAGAACTAACCATTGAAAGCGTTATCACAATACCTCCCAGGTCTTAAAGGTATGTGTAACCCATTGAGTCACATATTCCCATTGTAAAAGGAACTTTCACATACCTGTTACCTTTGGCGGCAGTGTGATTGGAGCTGGTGTTCCTGAAATGACGACACAAGCACGAAGAGTTTGACATATGTAGTTCACATACAACGCCCAAATTCTCAAATGGAAAGCGAGTTGGAATACACCACCTCTCTTTCGACACGTGTGAACACACAAGAAGGGGGAAGAAGATTTAGACATAGGACAATACGTACACCCGAACGACACGCCGTGCAAATCGCTTCTTGTATTACAACTGGAGATCAAAAGATTAAGTTTAATGGTAGACTACAAGAACGAATTTGTGGGGACATTATAGTCTTCTGCCACATGGCGGGAGAAATACCTGGAGGTTTAGTCTGGTAATCTGTCGAGAAAATACAGCGAACCGCATGGGTAAACTATGTGAAATAAATGTTCACTGTGAGTCACATAAGCAACGATGCAGGTAAAACATCAGACAATCGGTAAAACAATTCAAATGCAAAGCTATATCCTAACATGGAAGTTGTCAAAAAACAAGACTGGTTCACGCGCAAGACTGTTCACTTCAAAATTCACACAAGCAAAGCCTGTGAAAATGCCTATGAACAAAATGGCGTGAACGGCACAAAAACTGGCGTATCATCACCTGGGCAGAACGCCTCGAAGACTTTGTCCCTTAGCGCCCTGAGTTCACTGAACTCCTGTACAGCGAAACTGTTCTCCGAAGCTGGTACACTGGCGATGCCGTCCAACTCCGTGGTGTCCGTCAGACCGATACCAATGGCGTAGATGTGGATGCCGTCTGCTCTGGCCTGCTCCGCTTCAGGGATGGTTCTGCGTGAGTTGATGTTGGACACACCGTCAGTGACGACTATACAAATGTTGGGGACGTTAGGTCGGTCTCCATTTTGAGGTGTGTACATCACGGTTCTCATGGTCTTCAATGCATCAGCCGTGTTGGTGCTGCCGTAACGGTAAGGGATTTCATCGATAGCATCAAAGACTTCGAACTTAGAACTGTATTCATTCAGATTGAACTGCAGATAGTCTTCAGTGCTGTAAATGATGACACCCACACGAACGTTGCCGTTGTCGATGTCAGCAATAAAGAGGAAATCCTTGACGAAGTCTTTCATGAGCTCGAAGTTGGGTTCTGTCACACTGGTGGAGGCGTCCAGTATAAAGACCAAGTCGATCTTAGCATCCGCACAGCCTACAAGACCAAATGAAATACAAATACTGAGTTACATACAAATCACATTACACCCTGTTCCGCTTTTCAACGATATTTCCTTGCAGCGTTTTTAGTAGTGACAGCAAACAACACTTTTCGCTGATTTAGCTCAACTTGGTGTAGCCATGTTCATGTTCATGTTTATTTGCCGTTTGTGTGAGAGCTTGGGTTACTTTCCACACACAACTATGCTGTAAACGCGTTACTTCTATGTACCAGTGATGTCGAAAATGTATGGAATGACGCTCTCAGTTGCATGTACCCGATCTATAAAACTAAAACGAACTCTTACATACCTGTTACCTTTGGCGGAAGTGTGATAGGCGCTGGTGTTCCTGAAATTATGACACAAAACGCAGATAGTTTGACAAATGGTGTTAACGTATGGACAGGAACCTCAAAAGTCAGTTTTCCACGCACCCCAAGTTTTCAAATGGAAAGTGAAGACAGGAGCCACATAATTATGTCACTAGGAATAGTCACAATCACGGGCCTGCGTCCGAGAAGAGTGAAAAGCAATCAAAGACAAAACTGATTTAGACACAGGACAATACTTATATCCTAAAGACACATCTTGTCTTCTTGCTGGAGAGAAGCAATTAAGCCTACTATCCATCCTAACTACAAGAAATATATTACAGTCTTTTGTGACACTGCGGGAGAAATACCTGGAGGTTTAGTCTGGTAATCTGTGGAGAAAAATGTAGCGAACCGCATGGTTAAACTAAATGTAAATATACGTTTCACAATTATTCAAAAAAGGAAACATACAGGTAAAATAGTCTCACCAAAACTGATTCAAAACAGGCAATCAACGAAACAACTCAAACGCAAAACTAACTCCACACGCGAGTGTTCGAGAATCAACACTCACTCACATGCATAATGATTCAACCCTAAACGTTGGAGAAGTAAAGCCTGTAACAATGCCTACGGAAGAAATGGCACAAATAAAATGACGTATCTTCACCTGGGCAGAACGCCTCGAAGACTTTGTCCCTTAGCGCCCTGAGTTCACTGAACTCCTGTACAGCGAAACTGTTCTCCGAAGCTGGTACACTGGCGATGCCGTCCAACTCCGTGGTGTCTGTCAGGCCGATACCAATGGCGTAGATGTGGATGCCGTCTGCTCTGGCCTTCTCCGCTTCAGGGATGGTTCTGCGTGAGTTGATGTTGGACACACCGTCAGTGACGACTATACAAATGTTGGGAACGTTAGGTCGGTCTCCATTTTGAGGTGTGTACATCACGGTTCTCATGGTCTTCAGTGCATCAGCCGTGTTGGTGCTGCCGTAACGGTAAGGGATTTCATCGATAGCATCAAAGACTTCGAACTTAGAACTGTATTCATTCAGATTGAACTGCAGATAGTCTTCAGTGCTGTAAATGATGACACCCACACGAACGTTGCCGTTGTCGATGTCAGCAATAAAGAGGAAATCCTTGACGAAGTCCTTCATGAGCTCGAAGTTGGGTTCTGTCACACTGGTGGAGGCGTCCAGTATAAAGACCAAGTCGATCTTAGCATCCGCACAGCCTACAAGACCAAATGAAATACAAATACTGAGTTACATACAAATCACATTACACCCTGTTCCGCTTTTCAACGATATTTCCTTGCAGCGTTTTTAGTAGTGACAGCAAACAACACTTTTCGCTGATTTAGCTCAACTTGGTGTAGCCATGTTCATGTTCATGTTTATTTGCCGTTTGTGTGAGAGCTTGGGTTACTTTCCACACACAACTATGCTGTAAACGCGTTACTTCTATGTACCAGTGATGTCGAAAATGTATGGAATGACGCTCTCAGTTGCATGTACCCAATCTATAAAACTAAAACGAACTCTTACATACCTGTTACCTTTGGCGGAAGTGTGATAGGCGCTGGTGTTCCTGAAATTATGACACAAAACGCAGATAGTTTGACAAATGGTGTTAACGTATGGACAGGAACCTCAAAAGTCAGTTTTCCACGCACCCCAAGTTTTCAAATGGAAAGTGAAGACAGGAGCCACATAATTATGTCACTAGGAATAGTCACAATCACGGGCCTGCGTCCGAGAAGAGTGAAAAGCAATCAAAGACAAAACTGATTTAGACACAGGACAATACTTATATCCTAAAGACACATCTTGTCTTCTTGCTGGAGAGAAGCAATTAAGCCTACTATCCATCCTAACTACAAGAAATATTTTGTGGAGACATTTACAGTCTTTTGTGACACTGCGGGAGAAATACCTGGAGGTTTAGTCTGGTAATCTGTGGAGAAAAATGTAGCGAACCGCATGGTTAAACTAAATGTAAATATACGTTTCACAATTATTCAAAATACGAAACATACAGGTAAAATAGTCTCACCAAAACTGATTCAAAACAGGCAATCAACGAAACAACTCAAACGCAAAACTAACTCCACACGCGAGTGTTCGAGAATCAACACTCACTCACATGCATAATGATTCAACCCTAAACGTTGGAGAAGTAAAGCCTGTAATAATGC
Organism: Batillaria attramentaria; assembly: GCA_018292915.2. NCBI lineage: Eukaryota > Metazoa > Mollusca > Gastropoda > Batillariidae > Batillaria > Batillaria attramentaria. Next base: position 2,116,082 of record JACVVK020000026.1, on the reverse strand, counting down.
CTACGAAAGAAATGGCACAAATAAAATGACGTATCTTCACCTGGGCAGAACGCCTCGAAGACTTTGTCCCTTAGCGCCCTGAGTTCACTGAACTCCTGTACAGCGAAACTGTTCTCCGAAGCTGGTACACTGGCCATGCCGTCCAACTCCCTGGTGTCTGTCAGGCCGATACCAATGGCGTAGATGTGGATGCCTTCTGCTCTGGCCTGCTCCGCTTCAGGGATGGTTCTGCGTGAGTTGATGTTGGACACACCGTCAGTGACGACTATACAAATGTTGGGGACGTTAGGTCGGTCTCCATTTTGAGGTGTGTACATCACGGTTCTCATGGTCTTCAGTGCATCAGCCGTGTTGGTGCTGCCGTAACGGTAAGGGATTTCATCGATAGCATCAAAGACTTCGAATTTTGTTTTGTATTCATTCAGATTGAACTGCAGATAGTCCTCAGTGCTGTAGATGATGACACCCACACGAACGTTGCCGTTGTCGATGTCAGCAATAAAGAGGAAATCCTTGACGAAGTCCTTCATGAGCTCGAAGTTGGGTTCTGTCACGCTGGTGGAGGCGTCCAGTATAAAGACCAAGTCGATCTTAGCATCCGCACAACCTACGTGTCGATGCGGGAAAAAATCAGTCCCCGTTAAACAGCCAGTGTCTGCCTCTGTGTGTGTGTGTGTGTGTGTGTGTGTGTGTGTGTGTGTGTGTGTGTGTGTGTGTGTGTGTGTGTGTGTGTGAGAGAGAGAGAGAGAGAGAGAGAGAGAGAGAATTGCAGTAAGGCATAGCACGCTTTGTCTGCATCGTACAGCAGAACATGACTTGCAATGCGCGAACTAATATCGAGACATTATGGGTACAATAAGTCCGCAGAAAACGAATGCCATCTATTCTTGTATATTTAGTTCTGTGTTGAAAAGCATATTAGGCGACCGAGTAACTTATCGACCTAGCGACCATAAAGAAGGTATTGCAGGCAACCTCAAATTGCGGAAACTTATAAAAGTCGCGCTGGTCGTTGATATGGAAATCTGTAACCGCTTGTCGTTACCTGTCTTTGCCGGAGGTAGTGTGATAGGTGGCTGTGTTGCTGAAAGATCGATTAGAATACAATAAACATATGATAAATATACAGTAAATATACATAATTACAATTTAAAAACATGTTTTGCGCAAAAAGAACAATCACGTATTTCTGAACATCTGCAAATATACATTGAAGAAAGTACAGAGTTATAATGAGTATATCTGAGTATTGATATACTGTATGAGTATATACAATACTATTAGGCGTGTGAATACAGAGTAACGGATAATGGAATTTGACTACACTGCCCTGAAAAAGAAAAGCTTAGAGAACTGAGTTATACCTGGGGGTTTGGTTTGGTAACCTGTTGAGGAAATACAGTCACATTAGTTCGGTTCATGACAAAGAAAAAAACAATAATGCCCAAAGCATACAAAATGAAACAATGCAGATTCATGCAAATTACGATATGAATCATCCATGCAGCATAGCGGTAAGTGTTATGGCTGGTATGAGCTTCACCCAAACCCATAACAGTTTATGTACAGGTCAAGGTTTGTCAGATTTCAAAGATAAAAGAGACAAGTGTCACACATCTGACGGCAAAACATTCACCAATTCCACGATATGATTTCATACATCATTGCTGTTGGACGGTTGGTAAACTGCTTCATCACCACTCTGTATGTTACATCAGCGTACGACAACTGCGATTGAGACATCAAAGAAAAAAGTCGAAACGACTCAATAAAGTAAATATATTTGAAACAAAATTCATTCCTACCTGGACAGAAAGCAGCGAAGACCTGGTCTCTCAGCACCCGCAGTTCACTGAACTCCTGTACAGCGAAACTGTTCTCCGAAGCTGGTACACTGGCCATGCCGTCCAACTCCCTGGTGTCTGTCAGGCCGATACCAATGGCGTAGATGTGGATGCCGTCTGCTCTGGCCTGCTCCGCTTCAGGGATGGTTCTGCGTGAGTTGATGTTGGACACACCGTCAGTGACGACTATACAAATGTTGGGCACGTTAGGTCGGTCTCCATTTTGAGGTGTGTACATCACGGTTCTCATGGTCTTCAGTGCATCAGCCGTGTTGGTGCTGCCGTAACGGTAGGGGATTTCGTCAATGGCGTCGAAGACCTCGAACTTGGTTCTGTAGGAGTTGAGCTGGAACTGTACGTAGTCTTCAGTGCTGTAGATGATGACACCCACACGAACATTGCCGTTGTCAATGTCAGCGATAAAGAGGAAGTCCTTGACGAAGTCCTTCATGAGCTCGAAGTTGGGTTCTGTCACGCTGGTGGAGGCGTCCAGTATAAAGACCAAGTCGATCTCAGCCTCATCACAACCTGTGGAAAACAGTCCTTGTAAACCTTCACACTATGGTTGTGACTTGTATTTTGACGCGGTATAGACAAAATAAACAAACAACCCACATACAATGAACTGAATTGAACACTGACGACGAATGAAAATCATGCGTGGCTAAAACGTTTTAACCTGCACACGAGATTCACTAACCAATCATAAAGCGGAAGATATTGGTGTACACTAGATAAAAGTAAAACACTGTTTAGATACCTTTGATTACTGGTGGCAGCGTGATCGGTGGCGGTGTTGCTGAAAAAAAAATCGACATTAGTATATAAATGGAGACAATCAGAGTGTAAAAGGATCATACAGTGACATACGTAGTGTGGGATTTACGTGCTCCTGAAAAAACTCTAAACGCATTTCGCTACTACGACCTACTGTAATACTCTACTCCAACTGACTGTACTTTTAACCCGTCGTTGATTTCTATTTTCTGTGGCACAAACACACACGTGCATTAAGCAGAAAAAAACCCTTTCAAAGGTTGAACACAGATACCCGGTGGTGTGGTTTGGTAATCTGTAACGAAGCATGAAATCATGAAATGATATGGCCAGATATTTGACAAAATCAAAAGAAAATGTTTAACATAAAAATGATAGAATCTCGAGAAAAGACAAGTGTGTACGAAAAAGTACAAATCAGACGTAGAAAGATGACTTTCCTCATACCAAATAATATTTCTCCTTATCTTTGCTCGTACTGTTTCTTCTCTCGATTCCCGGCGGGGGTCCAATATATGTGGTGGCCTTTTTCTCGATCTCTTTGATATCACCCATACGTGATGGGAAAGGACGTTAACCCCCTCCCCCTTCCCAGCACCCTGTCCCTTCTCTAAGTTTAACACGTTCAATAGCAACATGTACATTAATAAAGGATTATGTCCCAGACATATTCGTACTTTCTTTACTTTGTCACTTTTCTGCCAGAATGATTTTCCAATTTTGTTTTGATTTGAAAGAAAATCCTAAAATCAATATTGTTCATAGAAGCTACTCAACTGAAATTCACCGAACGTGGCCAGTATGATAATGTCATGTTGGAACATAATACTATGAGAATCAATACGGTGAACATTGATAAAATGCACTGGAAATTCGTAGTAATAGTCCACTTTGATACGTGCAGTTGAAGGTGGTATATAACCTGGTAATAAAGACACCATATATAAAACTAAGAACTTGTAAGGACGAACACATGTGTCCAAGTACAACACATACAAAATTGCACTGGTGGTGAATGTTCAACCTTAAGTTTCTTTGCAAAAAGCTGTTGTAATCAGGAAACAAAACACTTATATGCAAGTACACCACACGTGTATCTGGTATAAGACAGGTTCTTACTCGGGCAGAAGGCAGCGAAGACCTGGTCTCTCAGCACCCGCAGTTCACTGAACTCCTGTACAGCGAAACTGTTCTCCGAAGCTGGTACACTGGCCATGCCGTCCAACTCCCTGGTGTCTGTCAGGCCGATACCAATGGCGTAGATGTGGATGCCTTCTGCTCTGGCCTGCTCCGCTTCAGGGATGGTTCTGCGTGAGTTGATGTTGGACACACCGTCAGTGATAACTATACAAATGTTGGGGACGTTAGGTCGGTCTCCATTTTGAGGTGTGTACATCACGGTTCTCATGGTCTTCAGTGCATCAGCCGTGTTGGTGCTGCCGTAACGGTATGGGATTTCGTCAATGGCGTCGAAGACCTCGAACTTGGTTCTGTAGGAGTTGAGCTGGAACTGTACGTAGTCTTCAGTGCTGTAGATGATGACACCCACACGAACATTGCCGTTGTCAATGTCAGCAATAAAGAGGAAATCCTTGACGAAGTCCTTCATGAGCTCGAAGTTGGGTTCTGTCACACTGGTGGAGGCGTCCAGTATAAAGACCAAGTCGATCTCAGCCTCGTCACAACCTGTTGAAAGTGTTTAAAGAAGAAAATCTTTGCTAACTTTGATAGTATGGTCTTTTCTGTTGTTTTTGTTCTTTTGAAGAAGTCGGCACTACGCTGATGAAAGTAAAGGATCAACTGATTTGAGCATTGTCGACGTATCAAAAGTATACTGGCTAAAACGCTTTCAACCCGAGATTCACAAACCACTCACAAAGCGGGAGATGATGGCAAGTATTACTGTAGGAAAGTAAAGAACTGTTGAAGTACCTTTAATAACTGGTGGCAGCGTCAGTGGTGGAGGTGTTGCTGAAAAATGCAAGATGAGCATATAACTCGGAGTACAACAGCACCATACAGTAACATACATAGCGTGGGATTAACATGTTCATCCACAGTCTAAAGGCATAAATTCTTCAGTACGACCAAGCGATACATCATCTTTAAGGTGAATATACAAAACAGATACTAGAAGAACTGGTTTTCTGTACTTTAAGCCGGCGTGAGCGGTGGTCTAACAGGTAGCACGTCGGACCTAGCCGCTGCGCTACTGAACGGCCGTCGCCGCTGTCACGGCGATGAAGCGTGGGTTCGAGCGCAGGTCGACCTTGTGATATGTGATACCGGTTTTTCCTGGCTACCGGGCTGCTCATCGGGGTTTTCTCTCCGGGTTGTCCGGCTTACCTCCCACAGGAAAATTGAAAAATTTCGGGTGGCGCTGCACTGCGGCGACGCGTTTCCCCCGGGGGAAACAGCCCGAATTTCTCGAGGGACAATAAAATAATGGCATATATCAAGGATAAGTACACAGATACCTGGTGGCGTGGTCTGGTAATCTGGTAATAAGCATGAAATCAGAAAGACGTGTTGTTTGTAAAGAGCGTCGAAAACTATTCAGCATAGTATCACATGGGATGAACATAAGCTGACTGTTACAAAGTTATACTTCCTCGGCCTGATACCCCCCCTCCCCCTCCCCCTCCGAACGTTTGCGCAAGTTACATAGCAAAGGCAGCCGACTGAAAAGGAATGTTAACTTTATGCATGCAAACGTCCTATTGAATCGTTTCTACCAGAATGTTTTTTTAATCAAGTTATATACTTACTAAGAAGTAATGTAGGGTCTTTGTTAATACGAAGACAGAGGAGAATGTTCGTCGGAGAAAAAAAATCAGTTGTAAGTTCGTTTTCAGCCAGTATTCAAGATCGATTCTTGCTTGTTTGATGTGAAATACGATTAGTGGACTCATGCATGCTTACTTGGGCAGAACGCCTCGAAGACCTTGTCTCTGAGTACACGCAGTTCACTGAACTCCTGTACAGCGAAACTGTTCTCCGAAGCTGGTTTACTGGCGATGCCGTCCAACTCCGTGGTGTCCGTCAGACCGATACCAATGGCGTAGATGTGGATGCCTTCTGCTCTGGCCTGCTCCGCTTCAGGGATGGTTCTGCGTGAGTTGATGTTGGACACACCGTCAGTGACGACTATACAAATGTTGGGGACGTTAGGTCGGTCTCCATTTTGAGGTGTGTACATCACGGTTCTCATGGTCTTCAGTGCATCAGCCGTGTTGGTGCTGCCGTAACGGTAGGGGATTTCGTCAATGGCGTCGAAGACCTCGAACTTGGTTCTGTAGGAGTTGAGCTGGAACTGTACGTAGTCTTCAGTGCTGTAGATGATGACACCAACGCGAACATTGCCGTTGTCAATGTCAGCGATAAAGAGGAAATCCTTGACGAAGTCCTTCATGAGCTCAAAGTTGGGTTCTGTCACGCTGGTGGAGGCGTCCAGTATAAAGACCAAGTCGATCTCAGCATCCGCACAACCTGTGGAAGAAAATAAAAACAACTGCGATACAATGGATGGTACTGTTTCATTTGGTTTTTTTAAAGAAGTTGAAACAACACTTGTAAAAGTACAATTACCTGAATTAAACAATATCCTGAACCCCAGATTCACAAATCAAGCATAAAGCGGAAAAGGTTGTTTTACACTGCACAAAAATAAAGAACATACCTGATACAGCTGGTGGTAACGTCAGTGGTGGGGGTGTTGCTGAAACATGAACATTACTACATGAAGGTACGTGACTATATAGCATCGGATCATACAGTGGTGTATGTCGGTCGTATGGTATGTACCTGCTTCCCTGAAACTCTGCAATCATTTCTTTATTATAACCAGTTTATACTTTATCTCAAAGCTGAATGTTGAAAGCATATCCCAGACGAACGTTTCCCATACATGTACCTTACGCCCACCGGTGATTTCGAATTTATGTGGTACAAACACACAAGCTAAACAGAAGAAAACCCTCTCAAAGGTTTAAGTTTGCACAAAGATACCTGGTGGTGTGGTTTGGTAATCTGTAACGAAGTATGAAATTATGAAATGACATGGCCAGATATTTGACAAAATCAAAAGAAAAATGGTTAACATGAAGATGCTACAATCTCGAAATACATAAAGGTAAAAACAAGCTGACTTTCCTAATATTAAACTATATTTCTCCTGCTCATTGCTCGTACTGTCGCTTCTCTAATGTTTAACAAGTGAAATGGCAACTGTTTGAAATAGGATTAAGCACCAGACGTAATCCGTACTTTCTGTAATTTGTTTCTGCCAGAATGATTTTCTAATTGCGTTGAATTTTGAAAGAAGATCCTAATATCAATATCGTGGCCGGTATGTCACTTTGGGGTAAAATAACATTAGAATGATCACAGATAACATTGATAAAATATACTGGAAATTCGTTGCAGTATTTCCACTTGATACCTGTAGTTGAAGGTGGTTTATAACCTGGTAAGAGAAGACACCATATAATAATATAACTCTTGGATTTTTAAACCACAAATGTCCAAAGACAACACTGATAAATGAAGCGATGAAGAAATTTCTAACTTATTTATTTATTTATGTTTTTGCAAACGGCGTGTAATGCAAAATGGTGTGAATGGAAACGGACGAAACAATTTCGACGCAAGGACACCGCGTGTCTAGTACAAGACAGGTTCTTACTCGGGCAGAAAGCAGCGAAGACCTGGTCTCTCAGCACTCGCAGTTCACTGAACTCCTGTACAGCGAAACTGTTCTCCGAAGCTGGTACACTGGCCATGCCGTCCAACTCCCTGGTGTCTGTCAGGCCGATACCAATGGCGTAGATGTGGATGCCTTCTGCTCTGGCCTGCTCCGCTTCAGGGATGGTTCTGCGTGAGTTGATGTTGGACACACCGTCAGTGATAACTATACAAATGTTGGGGACGTTAGGTCGGTCTCCATTTTGAGGTGTGTACATCACGGTTCTCATGGTCTTCAATGCATCAGCCGTGTTGGTGCTGCCGTAACGGTAGGGGATTTCGTCAATGGCGTCGAAGACCTCGAACTTGGTTCTGTAGGAGTTGAGCTGGAACTGTACGTAGTCTTCAGTGCTGTAGATGATGACACCCACACGAACATTGCCGTTGTCAATGTCAGCGATAAAGAGGAAATCCTTGACGAAGTCCTTCATGAGCTCGAAGTTGGGTTCTGTCACGCTGGTGGAGGCATCCAGGATGAAGACAAGGTCGATTTCAGCTTCGTCACAACCTGTTGAAGGACAAACGAATAGTATACATACGATCGACCGGGTATTGATGTGTAACGATAAAGGGAAACGCCATTAGAGTCAAGTGTAATAATGACCGTAAAAAGGAATAACACTTTCCTAGCACCCCCAAGAAAAAAACAACAAACAAACCCCCAAACCCAAAACAAACAAAACACAACCCCCAAACCCAAAACAAACAAAACACAATCCCCAAACCCAAAACAAAACAAAACAAAAGTCACAACAACGACACCTCCCCCCCAACAAAAGACAACAACACAACAACAACAACAAGAAATAAAAAAAAACAAAAAACCAGCTGTCTCGAAGCAAGATTGTGTTTGTTAAGGCTAGAATAATATATTAATAACTGGAGCATACCTTTAACTACCGGTGGCAAAGTAATTGGTGGTGGTGTTGCTGGAAAAAAGAAACAGTGTAATACCTTTACAATATAATTTAGAACTGATAAAATTTGAAGGAAAAAAAATCACAAGTTACCAATGCGTCGAACCAGTTTGGGTGATTTGATCTTCTGTTTGATTGCGCTTTTTCGGAATCTTGAATGATGACTACTACTTACGGACTATCATTGAAAGATACAGTAAACGTGAACACAGCGCTCAATACATTCTCCTATTTATAAGAATATGAAAAACTGTCAGTGTGATTTTGTCTAAACATCACTTTGTTTTGTTTTAACTGTTGTCCGCAAAACCTTTCTGTTTTTTGGCATTCACATTTTGATTTTTGTTATGCAGAATATATCCTGGTGCAGCAAACAATTGACGGTCATGCTTAATTGAAAACAGAAGCCCTTCAAGGTTTTTTTTTTCTTTTTTTTTTTTTCTGGCAGTGAACATTAAACAATCAGTTCTTCAACTGACAAGTACCTGGAGGTTTGGTTTGGTAATCTGTAAAGAAAACAAGATAGTGTAAAATGAAATCTCATACGTCTTTTCAGTAGAAAGAAAAGACTTAGAACTAAACAGATGACGCAACAGCACCATCTTAGAAATGTCACAAGACTTACAAATGGACAGATCACGGAACAACATCGTCTTACAAAGGTCCACACAGGCGAGCAATATCAATTTGTTTCGCTCAGTTTGTCCTTGTCCCTATCAGTGATCGCCAGGACTTTGTAAAATATATATATATATAATTTCACAAGCAGTCTGAGACAGTAATCTCTAGAGTGATTGCATGTGCTCAAGATCTAACAGACTCACAATCAGCTGCACTAAAAGACGCATATCTCAATTCCATCGACTGTATGTGGGTGTCGTGGTTTTCTCAAGACATATCTGCACTTACTTGGGCAGAAGGCAGCGAAGACCTGGTCTCGCAGCACCCGCAGTTCACTGAACTCCTGTACAGCGAAACTGTTCTCCGAAGCTGGCTTGCTGGCGATGCCGTCCAACTCCGTGGTGTCTGTCAGACCGATACCAATGGCGTAGATGTGGATGCCGTCTGCTCTGGCCTGCTCCGCTTCAGGGATGGTTCTGCGTGAGTTGATGTTGGACACACCGTCAGTGACGACTATACAAATGTTGGGGACGTTAGGTCGGTCTCCATTTTGAGGTGTGTACATCACGGTTCTCATGGTCTTCAGTGCATCAGCCGTGTTGGTGCTGCCGTAACGGTAGGGGATTTCGTCAATGGCGTCGAAGACCTCGAACTTTGTTCTGTAGGAGTTGAGCTGGAACTGTACGTAGTCTTCAGTGCTGTAGATGATGACACCCACACGAACATTGCCGTTGTCGATGTCAGCAATAAAGAGGAAATCCTTGACGAAGTCCTTCATGAGCTCGAAGTTGGGTTCTGTCACGCTGGTGGAGGCATCCAGGATGAAGACAAGGTCGATTTCAGCTTCGTCACAACCTGTTGAAGGACAAACGAATAGTATACATACGATCGACCGGGTATTGATGTGTAACGATAAAGGGAAACGCCATCAGAGTCAAGTGTAATAATGACCGTAAAAAGGAATAACACTTTCCTAGCACCCCCAAGAAAAAAACAACAAACAAACCCCCAAACCCAAAACAAACAAAACACAACCCCCAAACCCAAAACAAAACAAAAGTCACAACAACGACACCTCCCCCCCAACAAAAGACAACAACACAACAACAACGACAAGAAATAAAAAAAAACAGCTGTCTCGAAGCAAGATTGTGTTTGTTAAGGCTAGAATAATATATTAATAACTGGAGCATACCTTTAACTACCGGTGGCAAAGTAATTGGTGGTGGTGTTGCTGGAAAAAAGAAACAGTGTAATACCTTTACAATATAATTTAGAACTGATAAAATTTGAAGGAAAAAAAATCACAAGTTACCAATGCGTCGAACCAGTTTGGGTGATTTGATCTTCTGTTTGATTGCACTTTTTCGGAATCTTGAATGATGACTACTACTTACGGACTATCATTGTAAGATACAGTAAACGTGAACACATCGCTGAATACATTCTCCTATTTATAAGAATATGAAAAACTGTCAGTGTGATTTTGTCTAAACATCACTTTGTTTTGTTTTAACTGTTCTCCGCAAAGCCTTTCTGTTTTTTGGCATTCACATTTTGATTTTTGTTATGCAGAATATATCCTGGTGCAGCAAACAATTGACGGTCATGCTTAATTGAAAACGTAAGCCCTTCAAGGGTTTTTTTTTTTCTTCTTTTTTTCTGGCAGTGAACATTAAACAATCAGTTCTTCAACTGACAAGTACCTGGAGGTTTGGTTTGGTAATCTGTAAAGAAAACAAGATAGTGTAAAATGAAATCTCATACGTCTTTTCAGTAGAAAGAAAAGACTTAGAACTAAACAGATGACGCAACAGCACCATCTTAGAAATGTCACAAGACTTACAAATGGACAGATCACGGAACAACATCGTCTTACAAAGGTCCACACAGGCGAGCAATATCAATTTGTTTCGCTCAGTTTGTCCTTGTCACTATCAGTGATCGCCAGGACTTTGTATATATATATAAGCAGTCTGAGACAGTAATCTCTAGAGTGGTTGCATGTGCTCAAGATCTTACAGACTGACAATCAGCTGCACTAAAAGACGCATATCTCAATTCCATCGACTGTATGTGGGTGTCGTGGTTTTCTCAAGACATATCTGCACTTACTTGGGCAGAAGGCAGCGAAGACCTGGTCTCGCAGCACCCGCAGTTCACTGAACTCCTGTACAGCGAAACTGTTCTCCGAAGCTGGCTTGCTGGCGATGCCGTCCAACTCCGTTCTGTCCGTCAGGCCGATACCAATGGCGTAGATATGGATGCCGTCTGCTCTGGCCTGCTCCGCTTCAGGGATTGTTCTGCGTGAGTTGATGTTGGACACACCGTCAGTGATAACTATACAAATGTTGGGGACGTTAGGTCGGTCTCCATTTTGAGGTGTGTACATCACGGTTCTCATGGTCTTCAGTGCATCAGCCGTGTTGGTGCTGCCGTAACGGTAGGGGATTTCGTCAATGGCGTCGAAGACCTCGAACTTTGTTCTGTGGGAGTTGAGCTGGAACTGTACGTAGTCTTCAGTGCTGTAGATGATGACACCCACGCGAACATTGCCGTTGTCGATATCAGCAATAAAGAGGAAATCCTTGACGAAGTCCTTCATGAGCTCGAAGTTGGGTTCTGTCACGCTGGTGGAGGCGTCCAGTATAAAGACCAAGTCGATCTCAGCCTCGTCACAACCTGCAGAACCAACAGACTAACGTTAACAATCAGATCGCATAGTGATGTAGTCGCTGGTTTGCATGCCCAGCAGCTATGGATTCTCACGATAGTATCACCCAGATGGGCGTCTTGTAACCTCTAATTCTAGAATGCAGTTCGCGTGTAAGTCGGCAACTGGTTATCACCGCCCTTGTACATTTTCATAATTATCTCTTTCCAAATGAGACTCATAATACTCTGCGTATTTGTTTCGACTGATTACTTAAGATACTGCTGCTGGCAATACGTTTACTAGTACCTTTTTGCACGGACGGGGGCAAAGTCAGCGCCGGAGGTGTTGTTCCTAAAATAAAAGAGGAAGAAAAATCAGTAAGAAAATAAGTCATACGATGGTTTCTCTGAACGAACTCAATTACCGGACGTTTATTTTCCCAAAATGATGACTTATCGTGTGATATAAGCTACACTAATTAATTAGCAGTTGACTCTGAACTTATAATATTGATACTTTGACAGTGTAAGGAATTTTTTGTTTATTATTGCAAATTCGGAGCATTAGGTGCATGGCAAAAAGAAGAAACGTGTACCACCAGATCAGTTCAGTTTCGGGGGGAGTGGGGGGGGGGGGGGGGCAAACCTACTGAACCCCAGTAAGTATAACACTACGAGAAATGAACAGTGTGTTAATACTGTATAAACAACTGGTACTGAAGCCTGCAAACCATGTGGTGACTCCGTTAACTGTCATTAAAACACACCGGGGGATATCCTGGCATCCTTACTACTCACTGGGACAGTAAGCAGCATACACAACGTCTCTCAGGTTTCTCAGCTCTGAAAACCCTTTAACCGAGAACCGGTTCTCATCCACTGGCTTGCTGGCGATGCCGTCCAACTCCGTGGTGTCCGTCAGACTGATACCAATGGCGTAAATGTGGATGCCGTCTGCTCTGGCCTGCTCCGCTTCAGGGATGGTTCTGCGTGAGTTGATGTTGGACACACCGCCAGTGAGAACAACTACAATATTAGGCACATCTGGTCGGTCTCCGTTCTGACGTGTAAACATCTCAGCTGTCAGAGTGCTGAGGCCGTCAGCCGTGTTTCTGTTACCGTATGGGTAAGGAATAGCGTCAATGGCGTCATAAATGGCCTGTTTTTGCCGGTAAGTGTTGAGATGGAACGCGATGTAGCCCTCATTGCTAAAGATGAGGACACCAACACGCGCGTTTCCACTGTCAATGTCCGTGATGAAGAGAAAGTCCTTGATGAAATCCTTCATGGCGTAAAAACCCTCCTCTTTCACACTTGTCGACGCGTCAAATGCAAACACCAAATCAACTTTGGCTCTTGCACAAGCTAAAGAGAGAGTTTTTGCAGAATTATTTCCGAACTTGTGTCTTCTGGTTCTGTCTAAAATTAGCGACACTTTGTAAAAGTTATTGTGCGAAAGCGTTGTGATTAAAATCTACTTTACCATGTGACGAATGATCATTCCCGAGAGGTGCAGTACACTCATATCAGCTATGAGAAGAATATATCGTAGTGTGCCTGGCTTCTTTATGGGATCATATTTTGCAAACTTATTAATGAAAACAGCTAGTCAGAGGGAACGAATAGGTCAGTGGAAACTGCAAGGGAGAGAAGTGTGCCTGCATGGGAAGAGGAATCACTGGCTCTAGCAATTCCCAGTACAGACAAAAATGATAGTAAAGATATTTTGTGCTAGGAACTGTTCGATCTAGTGAGCACTCTTCCAATACAGGCAAAGTTCTCTCCCTTGCAGCGTACACTTTGTGTAGTACTTTTCGCAGTTGCAGTCACTGCTTCCTAATATTTTATAATGAAAACAATGAAGACAATGGGAAAGACTGTGACAGTGCATACATAACTTACTCAGAATCTCTGCCGGGAGCCTTTTCGGTACAGGAATAGGTGGGGTTACGGCTAGGACAAAACAAGTACGTCAATTATTACACAACATATAAAGCAAACATAAAATTCACGGGTATCAAATGTAGGTGGTTAAGCTGCCTGTGTTGTTAAAATGAAGTAGGTCAGCCTTTATAGCTTCTTGTTAATCATGTTTAGTTGTACAATTAAACAAGCAAAAGTTAAAGACGAACACCTAAAAATGTATTTGTTAAAAACACTAATAGCGCATCGTTTTCTTGTACACTGAAATCTCCCATGTCCTCCTGAACGAAAAAGACATTGTTGAAAACTGCTTGTTGAATTCTTGATAAAATCGGCCCTTACAAAAAATAATCCGCTAAGAAACAAAAGTGCTGAAGACAGATGCAGTGCTATGATTTGCTTTCCGTCGGTGATCAAATCGTACTCCCATATAATACCGCACCGTATAATATCGTACCTGAATAATGCTGCAGTATTAGCCAGAAACGGAAAGCTGGTCACTGTCTTCAAACGGACTTTCCTTTTTATCAAGACAGTTTCATAGGAGATCAAAGCTGTATTTTCAGGAGAAAATGGGAGCTTTTAATTTCAAAATAAGCGTAACATTAATGGAGATAAATAAACAGCATCCGTAATGCAACTGAATAAAATGGAGGTAGCAAAAATGCGTTTATGCGTTTGACTACAAAATCAAACTGACGGGACAAAAAAACCGTGAGACTACCGTGAAGCAAAACTCTTCTAAAATCATTTGATCTCAACATGCAATCAGCAAATCACCGATGAATGAATCAGAATCAATGAGCAAATGAAGAGAAGGGACTAGGAAAGGTAAGAGACTAAACTATCGTTCCCACAGGTATAATACAGCTGGAGCTCAGTCAATTCGTGCACCGTGCTGGCAGACAACACAAAGTAAAGCAAGTAAAGCAAACACAAAGCACAAGGGCAGGTAGCACCGTGCTGGCAGACAACACAAAGTAAAGCAAGTAAAGCAAACACAAAGCACAAGGACAGGTAGTGCAGAAGCAGTTGCAAGCTTGCCAGGTAAAGGCTGCTCTTTGGGAGATGTACTTACTTGAAGTACCGTAACTGCATTGGAAGATAGTATTACACGATGGTGAATGCTGTAAAGTGATAGATAGCTAACGCTTTCGAGTATGGAAGAGTATGAAACCATTACCAAAAGAATATCCACAAGCACGGCATTGCAGTAAATTTTCACGGACACGAGAAAGGGAAAGACAATGTATGTAGTCTTTTCTCTGGATGTTTGATATATGGGGAAAGTCGGGCCAAACATTTACTGGAGGAAGACTGCAGCGAGTGTTCCGTAACCGATTCTGTATCAGCAGTTCATGCTCCACCTTCACCTAGTCAGGCACAAAGTCCCCGACAATCGCCTCGTGTAAAGAAGGCAACTATGTGAGGCTGCACCGCTATGACATGAGCTAAACATCCAGGACTGCATCCAGTCATGCTTCAACCGGGAATGTCAGTCGACGTAACCAAGAGCCATCACCACACAAACACAGGACCAGGAGTCAGGCGAATCACCAAGTTGCCAAGACAGCAGCAGGTCTGGAGGACGAGCAGTCAGAAACCAACCAGAACAGAACAGAGGTCAGTGAACTGTCCACACCCTTGTTACTGTAACCGGTAACATCAGGCAAGCCACACCCCGTATACCTGTCACGCCAGCTTGTTGTCTACAAAGCTTCAGCTTCTCTCGCAAGGACTCGGTCAGCCCGAAGAATGTCTGGATACTAAAGACATTGTCTGCTGCAGGCGGTGTGGCGATGGAGTCCAGTTCTTTCTTCTCCAGAACACCGATCCCAATCACGTACACGTGTGTACCATGCGCCCTCAGAAGTCGAGCTTCATAAGCCGTTCGCTCAGGCTGAATGTTGGACACACCGTCTGTGATGATGATGGCGATGTTACTGGCATCAGGACGGTCTCCGTTAGCGGGAGAGAAGACATCGTGCCTCAAGGTCTGCAGGGCATCAGCGGTGTTGGTGCTTCCGTAACGGTAGGGGATACGATCGACGGCCCAGAAGGCTTGCTGCCTTGTACTGTAATCCTTCAGGTAAAAACTGACATATACGTCAGAACTGTACACAACGGCGGCCACACGCACGTTGCCGGTGTCGATGTCAGCAAAGAAGACGATTTGTTTTACGAATTCCAACATGAGGTGAAAGTTGGGTTTAGTGACGCTCGTTGAAGAATCAAGAACAAACGCGAGGTCCACTTTAGGATCACATTCTGAAAACATACAAGTTTACCACAGCCTACAACCAGCGGAAACTACAAAACGCACTCTATCCCACAGAGGGTACATATAACTTCTGATACTATAGGACCATCTTATACATCTCGTGCTGTGGAAAATGTACATGTATGCAGGGCCAGTGCTACAACTATGTACTGGAAGGTGCCTTCAGAAACTGTGGAACGTAAAACGACCACAGAAGTGTGACCAAGGAAAAGAATGCAAATGAGAGTTGTGTCGAAGAATGGCAAACGATACCTAAAAAGGTTCACAGGAACCGTGCAAGATGGCAAGCAATTGGATACACCAATATAAGCAAACAGGCCTTTCACATGGCGAGCAGGACGTGTGATATGGATGTAGCTATCCCAGCTACTAAGTGCACATCGTACATGTGACTTGCCACTCCAGTGTACAGGTGGAGTGGAGTGGAGTGGAGTGGAGTGGAGTGCTAGACAGAGTACAGGTGAAGTACTACACACGCCAGAAGCAGGCCCGACCTACTGACACTGCTCGGCTCACCTCTCCTGAACTCTCTTCACCTCAACATACAGGGCTCTGTCACATCTTCTGGGGATCCGTCAGACGTCGCTGACAGCACTGTGTGTGAAGGTCTTGGCTGAACGTGTCAACACCTGAAACTCTCTCTTTTTGTTTACCACATGTACACACACAACGCTCGTGGCGACAGTGACAACTCTCCATGAAGAAGAGGCGTCACTAGCATACATCGCATTCGTATTCCTGTTTCACAAATATGCACCTGTTTCATAAAGTCCCAACGCTGTACCCAAACTGCCTAGCAACGGAAAACACGTGACATGTACAAACACATGAATACTCACGCTCGGGCCCTGGTCCTGCTCCGGAATCAACTGTAAAAAAAAGATGACGGTAAAACCATTTTGTGCTTGAGGAGGTCTCAGGAAAACGAACACTATATATTTACGGTAACGTGAATGAAGCGTATTCTCTAAGACAACGCCTATCAATACATTGCAGTCACTTGGTGCGAAGGGTCAGCTAGGCCATTCAGGACACGGAATGTACAACTACATTTATATTACATTTTGTACTCTGCACATTGTCAAAATATAGAAAGAGAGAGGGGTGGGAAGGGGCGGAGGGGGGGGGGGGGGCAAGGGGGGGGGGGGGGTGGGGGGGGGTAGGGGGGGGGATCAGCATTGAACCCCCGAAGATCGGCCCGAATGAACTCTACCACACATGAGAGGTGAAAAATCAGATGGCGCTAGCTGGACTTGAACCGGAACTTGAACCTCTCGCATGGAGTGGTCTGTGGATACCATAACTTTGCCAACCGCTCCGGGTACTAATGGGTAACAGACGACTTCACTCGGCAACCCCGAGGCCAAAGCCCCGCCCCTTTACTCTGCCGTGTGTTGGCAAAACAGTGCGTCCATGACGTCACTGTATGGGAAATGGGATGACTTCAAGATGAACGAGATTGACCTACTGGTCATTTTCCTCAAATTACGTCATTGGATTTATCTCTTTCTTTCTAAGTTTCAGTCATATCAAACTACACGTCCTTCCCTCCATATCAAACTACACGTCCTTCCCTCCATATCAAACTACACGTCCTTCCCTCCATATCAAACTACACGTCCTTCCCTCCATATCAAACTACACGTCCTTCCCTCCATATCAAACTACACGCCCTTCCCTCCATATCAAACTACACGTCCTTCCCTCCATATCAAACTACACGTCCTTCCCTCCATATCAAACTACACGTCCTTCCCTCCATATCAAACTACACGTCCTTCCCTCCATATCAAACTACACGTCCTTCCCTCCATATCAAACTACACGCCCTTCCCTCCATATCAAACTACACGTCCTTCCCTCCATATCAAACTACACGTCCTTCCCTCCATATCAAACTACACGTCCTTCCCTCCATATCAAACTACACGTCCTTCCCTCCATATCAAACTACACGTCCTTCCCTCCATATCAAACTACACGTCCTTCCCTCCATATCAAACTACACGTCCTTCCCTCCATATCAAACTACACGTCCTTCCCTCCATATCAAACTACACGTCCTTCCCTCCATATCAAACTATACGTCCTTCCCTCCATATCAAACTACACGTCCTTCCCTCCATATCAAACTACACGTCCTTCCCTCCATATCAAACTACACGTCCTTCCCTCCATATCAAACTACACGTCCTTCCCTCCATATCAAACTACACGTCCTTCCCTCCATATCAAACTACACGTCCTTCCCTCCATATCAAACTACACGTCCTTCCCTCGTTGAAGTGTCTGCAAACTAGTTTGCCAGACCATGCCATGTGTTGTACTCATTATACCGCCACGCGACTGGCTCACCGCTTCCGGGGTTTGATTGACAGGAGTGGAGTCGTCCATTTAGTTCAATGATTGCATTGAGCGTAAATCTCACCTCCCTTTACCACAAGTGTACAAAAAACTTTTGGGGGGGGGGGGTGGGGGGGGGGGGTACTTACGTGCTCGTATCTCGCGGCGTAGTGAGAGGACATTTCTCTCCATCTCCTGGTAGTCGGATACAGCGAACACATTCCTTGGTGACGATGCCACCCGCTCCATTTCACCCTTGTCTGACAGCCCCACGCCCACAGTGTAGACACTCACACCAGCCTGCACGTGCAGCGTGACAAAGCACACTCAATTCAATTCAACTCACATTACTTTATTGTCCTCTACGGGACACTCGTATCAGTGGAGTGATGAACAGAACAATGGAAACGAAACCGGGTAACTGTTACGGACTGAACTGTTGACACAAACACTCCTCGCAGTCTCATGCTGAAAAGATTTGTATGTATACGGAGATCAATGGCAATACTATTTAGATTCTTAGTGTAGACATAAATTATTTACTCTCATTGCTGTCGGCTAGCACTGCCTCTTGTAATCAACAAAGTCGTCTGCTTGCGTCCACAAAGACAAAGTTAAGCGAGGAAAATCGTTTTGTCTCAGTATACAAAACGGCCAAAATCGTGACGTCATACTTACGTCATTTATGCTTTTACGTCATTTTGCAAACGCTGGAATAATAAGACGTCATTCGGACAAAAGTAACGTCCAAAGGTAAAATTACATGGAGTTTGTGACAGTAGCATGGAGGGTGTATGTTTTTCAAGAACCAAAACCCCGGTACCTTTACACCCGATCCCCACCCATAGAGCCTACACACATCCAAAGGTATTCATCTTTAAGCCAGACACCGAAACTAAGACAGTTTAGACATACAGGCGCACTTGTAAAACTGGCTATCGTGGTGTCGTACAGAGAACAGCATTTTTCACAGATTGAACCCATCTACGGGTTAGAAACTAGAAAGGTCGGCGTGATTATCCTCATCATGATGATGAGGAGGAGGAGGAGGAGATGTCGATAGTAATCACGGTTCCACCCTAACTGAGTGCTCCTAGTGATGAGGGAGAAGTTTTGAGGTTTTGAGAGAATTACACGAACCAAAATCAAATTAAATCAAATCAAATATACTTTATTGATCTCAAAATACGTGGTAACCACAGTCGGCAGAATTATAATCTCACAATCTAGGTCTAGGTCGTTATAATCATTTATTCATCACATGAACGGACACGGACAACCACAAACTAATGCCGAAAACGACAATAGCAGGATACTGAAGCATAAGGCTGGTTATCTGACAGTGAAAATCACCTCTCGTTGTGGACACGAACTACTTTCACATTGACAACAGTTGTGTACCTGCGCCAGTCGGCTCGTCTCCTGCGCCACACGGCTCATGTCGTCACGGGAGTTGGTGTCGGTGATGATGATGAGTCCGTTGGGCACGTCAGGTCTGTCCCCGCTAGATTCCTGGAACATACGCTCCCGAACTGTGCGTAGTGTGGACAGCATGTTGAAGCGACGAGAGCGGGCCACTTGTTTGGGCAGGATATTCAGGGCCTGGGTCACCTCCTCTGCTGTTGTGTACCTAGTATAGAACGAGGACATCGTTAGAAATTTGATTTCTTGACCCGCAGGTAGGCAGACAGGTTTTGCTAATCAAACCGTAATTTGATATATTGAAGGCGTTGCTCGATGGCCTACATATATCAAAACTACGGCCCCACTTGAACCATCCATGATCACCGTCGAGATTTAAGAAGCAGTTATACATTCGTGTTTGTTTACAGCACTGTCAGTAACGTTTCCCTTCAGTAACTGTACTTTATCTGATCTGTGACACAGCACACTGTGAGGCCAAACAAGATTTTTGTTTTAGATTCTCTCTGTAACAGACAATAACGTATTTTGATTTGAATTAAATTGAATTGAATCCCCATAGTTAATGAACATCATCGATTTGCAAACATAATTCCCAGAAACATCTCGACAACTACACTGAAAAGTGAAATAACAAGAGAGCAAAGATGCAAACACCTCTCTCTCTCTCTCTCTTTGTCTCACACACACACACACACACACACACACACACACACACACACACACACACACACACACACACACACACACACACACACGAACACACACACACGCACGCACACACACACACACACACACACACACACACACACACACACACACACACACACACACATTTCGGAACTGTTGCCACAAACACTCCTCGCAGTCTCATGCTGTTTTCAAACAGCTCACGTGATATAAAACAACGCCGTGATACGCTTTGTTGTCGTGCCATGTGAACGATATTTACCTGTCCAGCGTGAAAGGCGTGTAGTTGTCGTCAATGTAGAGCCCGATGCGGACGTTGCCAGAGTCGATGTCCGCGGACTGTGCCAGACTTACCAGCCATCGTACGAGACGCTGCCAGTCCTGCTGGGAGCCCTGAGGGTTGAAGTGAATGGCGAACACCAGATCCGCTCTAGCACTAGCTGTAAGCACCACACAACACGACATCAAGCAAGTGATGGGATGATCAGTTTTAGCATGATAAGTGCGCCACATGGACATTGTGTGTGTGTGTGTGTGTGTGTGTGTGTGTGTGTGTGTGTGTGTGTGTGTGTGTGTGTGTGTGTGTGTGTGTGTGTGTGTGTTAGAGAGACAGAGAGAAAGAGAGAGTGGGTGTGGGAAGAGATGATAATCATAAAGTAAACATCGGAGTTTACTAAAGGTAAACAGTTTAGTTTTAGGAACAGAAACTAGCTTGACAAAACGTACAATCCCCCCCCCTCCCCAACACACACACGCACACACCCCGCCCCCTCTCTCGCAAATTCCCACGAAAGGATTATGGAGGCGAGTACGTGCAAGCAATGAAGATCAGCGTCATAAAACAACATTTCCTCTCCACTGATCATTTTGAACTCACCTGTTAGATCGACACGTGGCCTGACGGGAGGGGGAGCTGTTAACAGAAACGATTTGTTCTTATTCTCAGGTATTTCGGTATCAGGTACTTTCTTACTGTTATCTCGCCTGAACACCACCAGTTCACGACTGATTTCCCTGGCTAGACTGCTAGTCAGCCTGTCAGCTATCAAAACCCATTGTGTATAGTAGTACACTTCAGCGTTAACTAGTAAACGTACATCCACCTGGGAATAATGAGGCTGCTGGTGTAGGTAAGAAAAGTTATCATTAGAACGAAGAACAAGCAAAAGAAAAAGAGAAAAACCTTTTAATTAAGGCAAAATTAAAGGAAAGTTCGGCATTCTTTACGTTTACGACTCTTTGTCCGTGAATCACTAATACGAGATACTAATCCCTGGTAGATATATTTCTGTGAATATGTTTTCCGACAACGATAACTAATCGTCACCTTTTAACATAACTAATACATCAGCAAGTTTCACTGCTGGGGATAAAAGAAGATGTAAAGTCATGATAGATACACGAACGAAGCAGACAACAAAGATAAAAAAACAGCAAACCAACAAAATTCATACTCCTTTTGTTGCTTCCTGCAAAAGTCACTCCTGTACAAGCATGAGTATTAACTAGTACATTTACCGTCCAGACAAAAGCGCGTGCAAAATCAGTGTCACACAGGTAACAAGCACAGTAAAGAAAACGGATGTGGAAATAGTAGAAATAATATCTAAACAATAATTTGGCGTCAGAACGTAAAGGAGAATACAAATGTGCAAGAGTGCATCTGAAAACAGATGTGTAGTACAGATGGTGGTCACTGTGACGGAGATAAACAGGAAAATTAGTCACAAAAACGAAAAAAAAAGTGCAGTGCTTAAACACGTGAAAGAAGTGCATGTAAGTTCTAGTACAAAATGTTATGCACGCAACGTCAACGTTCATGCAATCATATGTAAAAAAGAATTCGAAAACGACGGTTTGATTTCCGTAAACAACGGCTTTTAAAATTCGCCTGAATGTCTAATGAAGCACCAAAGTAACAAAGAGTATGTATCAGACAGAAATACACGGAGTAAAATGTCAGTCAATACCAGAAATATTGAATTCCTAGCTCTGTATGAATCTACATTGTCTGTCAGTTCAAAGAATGCATAGTTCATTAAACAGATACTATCCTCAATATAGTGTTTGCTGATTGAGCGGCTTTAAGTCTTGAGTACGCACTCTGTTACCAACACTGTTCAAAAGCTTTAGTACAGTGAATGAGTCTGTACCCGTAAATCCGTTAGTCAGTGGACAAAAAAGGCAACACTGAGAAAGAAAGAAAGAAAATAATCACAATCATCACTACACACGTACACAGCAACTTCAAGATTTGCGCAAGACAGAAGTACAAAAATAGTCTAGCGATGGTACTAAAACAAGAAATGAGACAACACCGGAAAAGAAATTCTGAAGATTTGTTCAAAGTGGAAAAGCAAGGGTTAGGTCAGGGAAAAAGGGAGAGCCGGAGAAACTGAACCACAAATACTACAACTACATATTGACACTACAACTGATTACCAGTTGTAATTTTAATAACAATTTCCACTATCATGTGCTGTCAAAATTACTGATGTAATCTTTTTTTTTTTTTTTTTTTACACTTTAACAAACATACGAAGAAATCGCTGAACACTGCTTTTCATTGAAGTCACTATGGGTTAGTTCAGTTTGCTTAGACGGGAAGTAACTTCCATCGCGCCTTCCATCTCACCGTAATTCTGTCCCTTCCTTCGTGTAGTTTGGCTATGCTATTATGTACTCGTCTGAGTTGAAAATAACATCAGTACATAGTAGTTCGTGATAAATAAAACAAAAGGCGTCGCACTTGAAGAAATTGCAAGAAAATCAGTATATGCCCAATATAAAGGTTTTGAAAAATGACGAAAGAAAAAAGCAGGCTCTAAACTGATAGACTCACTGTCAGGTAACGCAACAAACTGTAACTGAAGAACATTACGATTTTCCGAAGTAAAATAGGAAGAAAATTTACTGTGCTCACAACAACAAGCATGCAAGTGCTGATAGAGTGACAACAAGAACAGGAAGCGGTGCAGATCACAAGGAAGCGGTGTGCACAACATTTACATCAACAATGGCACCCACCCCTCGTCGTCGGCGGTTGCGGCCTTGTAGGCGGCGGCAAATCTTGCACTATAGTGGCAGAAACATGTTCCGTCAGTAGGGGTCATTTTAAGCATTATATTTAAAGATAGGCAATGCGTTGTGAACCGGGCTAGGTCTTTATTCACTTCAAGCATGAAAAGACTACACACGCCAAAAGCCGGACAATCACGTGTGTGTGTGTGTGTGTGTGTGTGTGTGTGTGTGTGTGTGTGTGTGTGTGTGTGTGTGTGTGTGTTCCCCCGTGTAATTCTCCCCGAAACAGCATGTAGGTACATGCACTGTTCATTTACACATCGTCTGAAACGCCGGAACGTTTTGTAAAACAGAAGGCAAAAATAACCAGTTTAACTACATCAGAATATGTAAAGACTGGAGTCATCTGCCTCCATGTGTTCAGACATTGTCTTGAAGCCCGCCTCATGCCTTATTCATACCGTTCTAACCATCGAAAGACTTCCTACAAAAATTGGAGCCAAATTGAAATGGAGAAGTAAAGTCCGAAGTACTAATGAAAATGTCCGATTTGAAAGTGGACTCACAGGCGTACAATGTGCTCCTAACACTGTTGATAAACGCCTGGTCCTTCAGTCCGTTGTAATCCCTCAGGTAGAGACTGTTCTTGGCGGCAGGCTCACTGGCAACGGCGCTCAGTTCTCCTCTGTCTGCTTTACTCAAGCCAAGCGTGACCACCTTGACCCCTGCGGCCTTCAGACGCTGAGCCTCTTGCAGGAACTTCTGTTGGTCCACGTTGGTCTTGTCGTCCGTGATGAGAAGCACCGCGTTGGGGACGTCAGGACGATCCCCGCGACTGGGGTCGAAGATGACAGTGCGAGCCTCTTCCAGTGCAGAACCAGAGTCCGCTTTCTTGCCTCTCACCTTCTTGTCGATATTGGCCTTCAATTCCCTGTCGAAGGCAGCTCGCGTCCTGTGTTTCTGCAGGTTGAAGATCAAGCTGGGGTTCTTGCGGTAGTAGCTCATGGCCACGCGGACGTTACCACCGTCGATGTCGGCGAATCGGAAAAGTTCCTGAAAGAACGGGACCAGCCCCCTGGTGATGTCCGCTACCTTGGCCTTGTTACTGACGTGAAACAGGACAGCCAAGTCCAGCTGTCTGCTGTCTGCAAGACATACAGTATCCACGGGCTACAATGCTGTCAAAGTCGAACCCTGTCAATTTACATTGTACTCTTTTCCATGTGTATTACAATGGTGTTTTTGTTTTTAATGGGCCATGTGCCTAAAACTCTTACCGTGGTAAAATAAAGTTACTTGCTTTGAAGCAGAGACGTTCTCAAGCAAACACTGATCGTTCGAACAATACTTTGTTTAAAAGCTGGCAATTACAATGTGTCAGACGCCAGTACTATAGTTATTGTTACAGTTGTTCAATACAGTTATGATAGTAGTATATATTTAAAAAGACATTTCATTGTACCTTACAGAATTATGGAAAATTGTCAACATCTTTTGAATATTTCAGTGGGAGAGAGGATAATAATGAATCATTGTTTTCCTGATACTGGTGATTTGATTCAGGAGACAAAATAAATCAGAGAACGACCTCATTAGCGTCAGGCCAAACTAGATGTTTTATCAAAAATTTATCGTCATTATCATCACCATCATCATTTTTATTGCATTCTCAGCCTGATGCGACAATGACCCATACAAAGAATGGATTTCTAGAGAACAGTAATCTGAACGGTGTTCATTAAATTCCTGTTGTTGTATTGACTGCTGATCATGTTGTCTTGAGATAATTATCGTGCGTCATTCAGTTAGTCAATTTATCTGTCAAAAATTCAGTTGCGTGTAAATAATAACAAAAAACAAAAAAAAAAAAAAAAAAAAAAACAACCAACATCACACATACTTACAGGTGACACCTGAAATATACACTGAACAACTGCCTTAGGATACGTGTATACACTAAGACATGAACACACTGAACAACTGCCTTAGGATACGTGTATACACTAAGACATGAACACACTGAACAACTGCCTTAGGATACGTGTATACACTAAGACATGAACACACTGATCCAAGCGGATACTGCTGATCAGTCTGGACGTTATGCAACAACATTATACCTTTCACATCGACAATGTGCAACCGTTATGCACACATCACACGTGTACACGAACAGCTTTGGACATATGCACACATTATGACGCAACATTCAACACTGATAATTGTACCACAGTCTGGCAGGCCACTGCCAGTCGCTCATCAGACAAACCAGCCTATGCCTGCCATTGTAAGTAGATTTTGCATTAGCCCATAATTATATCATACTATTGGACATGCCAAACCGCCATTTCTCCACCTGAAAATGGCGAGAAAACCGGTGGAAATTAGTAATCTGTGTCTAACTTCACAACATCCAGGCAAGATGATTACTTCGAGATATGTTCATGCACCAAAGCACAAATGAAAAACAAAGAAAAAATGAAGAAGACATAAAAAAGACAAAAAACACCTCAAACAACAAACAAACAAACACACTAACAAACAAACAACAGCAAGATAAGAAAATCACACAGAAACTAAACAGTTACCTCGTCATAAGAAAAGAGGACCAAAGAAAGTTTGGGTCAATCAACGTTGAAGTAAATGATTTGTGCAAACTTTGTAAAGTCGTAGAAAGTCATCATGCACATGTCTAACCTGATGAAAAATAAATAGCGCTTGAACTGTAAGTGTGCAAAGCGAATAAAGTCCTTAACGTCTATAACAACACTAGTGCATCAAGGTCATGCACAGAGTTTGGAAAAGAAAGGCAACGCCATTCCAGAGACTTCGGTGTTTAATTCTTGACAAAACAAGGAAAAACAAGTCAGAATTCAAACTAAAGTGGAATTTGTAGAATGAAACAAAAGTGTAAGATAATAGTTCTATCTAACACATCAATCTTCCATTCGGCAAAACCCCTCGTTCTGTTGACGCAGGGACCAATGTAGGTCCCTGGTTGAAGTAATGGCTACAACGCTGTGATGACTGGCAAATTAACCTTTGAGAAGTGTTAGTCGTCCATGGGAAAAGAATTGCACTCAGAATTGTTGAGATGACGAGAAAATATTTCCTCCTTTAGGCAGACACGGCTTTGTGTGCAATATCTCAGATTAACTAAACAATTGCAGAGACAGCGTCTTGTGTAGAAGAAACTAGATTCAATCATCACATTTCCTTAATAAATACATTTTGTAACAAGCGGAAGCTAGACCAGGAGCTTGGAGGTGAAAGGAGCTTCTATCCGTTTTGTGCGGAACACTTTCTTCATGCGCGTTCAGACGCGTCGAGTGTCATGCAAGAGTGCTGTAGAGATTGTAGGAGTGCAGAAGACTGACTAGCTAGAAACAAACTGAAACCTAACCCACCAGAAGCAGACTTCAAGGGACGGACAGGTAACCGTGTTGTGGGCGGAGCCTGAGCTGGAAGGTCTTCTTGCACTGGGTAAAAATTATACCACGTCAACAAGACTAGTAACCTACACGCTTGATTCCCTTTTGACTGCACCTTCACTTGTCATCTTGGTCTCGCCATTTGAACACCCCGACTGAGTGCAGTTATTAGACTGATATAACATGTTTTACACTCTTTTGTACTTTCAATCAAATGCCCTGAGTATCCGGTCTACATCTGACGGAAAGTAAAAAACCTACCCTCACTAGTAGCATACAGAGCATCATTTCACATCATCTGAGATAAGCTATTACTTTTCTACCCTTTTTCTTCTAATTTGAACATTCTGACATGGCCAGGCAAGACCGACTGATTACTTAATGGATTAACTGATTCATTGATTGATTTTTTACTGCTGATGATTGTTGAATTGATTGATTGATTATTTTAAACTGCTGATGAATGTTTCATTACGTTTCATGTTTGAAATTAGACCGAATATGACGCAGAAACCGATCCAACAGCAGTAAAGCGACTTACTCGAGAAAATCATACTCCTCATCTTGTCGACGACATCTTCGTTATTCATATCAGAGTACTTGGGAACGTACAGACTGTTTTTATCCCCGGGTTGTGTAGCTGCCTGAAACAGTTCTCCTTTGTCCGCCTTGCCGATACCAAACGTGACAATCTTCACCCCTCCGGCCCTCGTCTTCTTCGCCTCCTGAATAAACTTCTTCTGGTCCTCGCTCTCCTTGTCGTCTGTGATGAGGACTATCACGTTCTGAACGTTTGGCCTGTCTCCTCGAGATGTAGCGAACACTCGCTCTCTCATTTTCTTCAGCGAGAACCCCGCGTTGGCTTTCTTCCCACGGACTTTCTTGGACAATTTTGTCAGAGCCGCGACGTAGTCGTTTCTGCTTTTGATTTTCTTGAGGTTGAAGATGAGCTTGAGTCTTTTGCGGTAGAAACCCAAAGCAATGCGAACTTTATCGCCGTCGATGTCGGCGTACTGGAAGAGCCTCAGCAGGAATGGTTTGAGCGTCTTGTTGAGATCTTTGATTTTCAGTTTGGGAGACATGTGGACCAGAAGGGCCACGTCCGCTTCCCTAGTGTCTGAAAAACCAAGCACCAATCACTAGGTGTGCTTCTGACACGTGGCCTTAAAAATTAATGAATATTACAGTTGTACGAGAGAAATGGTAGTGGTGACATGAGGTGACAAACCAGCGAATTATGATAATGGTCAACAGAGGAAACTTCTAAATGCTATTCTGGAAAAGTCACGTGTCTGGTACGTGTATGTAACCACAGTAACCGTTAAAGTGCAAAGAGTAAACCATTTCGTATATATAAGAAACAAAAAACTGAGCAAGAAACGGTAATCGTGTAAGAAATATTACAGTTACAATTACAAATTAGCAGTTATAATGACAAATTAATTCACACACACTTGTGCAGATTCGGTGCTTTAGTGTACATGCGTTCTTGATATGAAAGATAAACATAGTAATACTTGTGAAACATTTCAGTGATAATTATCCATACTGACTGGACAGAATTAGCTTGGACTATGTGCGTAATTCTTTGTCATTTGAAACAACAACTCAAGCACATATGTAGATGTCGTGACGATGAAAATGGGAGTGTACGCCAATCAAAGAAATAAATGAATGAAATATGGTGCAGGCCAATCGAAAATGACGGCAGGAATGATATCTGGGTTGTGTGAGACGAGTTTTGGACTGAACAGAGCAAAACAGAGTGGTAGGAAGCACTCACAACAAGTGTTGTGGTTTTCAAACGCTGACAAGACTACAAAGAGTAGAAATGAGAAATGAGAACGTGTCCCAAAACACGGGAAAAACTCCAGGGGCAGAATGTTATATACATGTGTATTCTGATAGTGCCTGTTTGATGTGCTAATTATTGATGATCCATCGCAACCCTGCTTGTGAAAATGGAGATGACTGATCCATGCAGAGACACTGTAGAAACATCCAGGCTTTATAGACTTTTTTTTTCCAAACGATGTGAATGTTTGATGTGCAGATGCGTTTGAGTGAGACCACAATAGAGACTTCTCAAGGTGCTGCAAGCAGTGTCCAACCTACCAAGGTTAGTGACAGTCGGACCCGGCGATAGTAACTCCACTGTCTCGGGGGGTTGAGCTGGGCAGAATCCACACAGGTACATTGTAATACAATCACGACTCTCACAATTAGTGCGTCTAGTGTATAACACTCACTCATATCCCTATTATTTAACTCCTGCAATGCGGTATAAGAATATAATATATAAATATTCACTACAGCTTGTGTGAGTCTCCTTCTCTAAATAACTTGACCGAATCTACTACCACTACTACAAGATTCTTTCTGCAAGCCGACATTTTCGTGAGAATGAAATATACAGAAAGAATAAACCACTGTAGCGACTAGCTGACAGGTACTAATTTCGATCTACTTTACAGTGTCTACTTTACAGTGCCTACCTTACAGTGTCTACTTTACAGCGTGTACTTTACAGTGTCTACTTTACAATGTTCACTTTATAATGTCTACTTTACAATGTTCACTTTATAATGTCTACTTTAGAATGTTTACGATGTAAAAGATGACATGTTTGACATTTACGATGTAAAGCATGTTACACTTCTGTTGGGGCTCTGCCTCACATAACCAGCCTTAGTTCAAACGCTACGATAAAAGCAGCCAACTGCTCTGCGACAAGCAGCCTATACTGGAATGTGTTTATTACTGACATCTCGTTTTTTTCGTCAGATGTATATTTTCTGTGATGACTTACGGATGAACATGGCCGTTCTGATCAGGTCCACCACCGCCGTCTTCTGCAGATCGTCGAAGCTGGCCACCATGATGGTGTTGTCCGTGGTGGGTTTGCTGGCCACAGACTTGAGTTCATCAGCATCCGCCTTCCCTATTCCCAGCGTTACTATCTTGGCGCCAGTGTCCCGCAACGTCTCGGCTTCTTCTTGGAATGTCTTGGGTTTAATATTGGTTTTGGAGTCAGTGATCAGAATGACCACATTGGCAGCGTCAGGTCTGTCGCCAAGCTTTTTCTTGAACACTTTCGTCCGTATCTTCTTCATTGCTATGCCACCGTTGGCTTTTTTGCCTCTGATATTTTTTGGCAATTTAGCAACCCCTGCTGCGTAATCCGCTTTTGTCTTGTACTTGTTTAGGTTTCCCAGCAGTTTGTAGTTTTTGTTGAAAAAGCCAAGCGACACTATTAATTGCCCGCTGTCAATTTCGTTTGTTTCAAAGAGATTCTCGAGGAACGGTTTGAACCGTTTGTTGACGTCTTTCAGTTTGACATTGTTTGTTACATGAAACGCAACAGCAACGTCCAGCTTTTGGGTTTCTGGAAGAAAAGCGCACAGTTTGCCTTAACACTGTCACAGCACAAAGCACAAAAAAACACGCGCTAATCATGCAACTACCACCGTCAATGGTAACGGCAAGGGAGACATGCACGGGACAGAATGAATCCCTGAAGACAGTACCCTGCAAAATGAAGAAAGTTAATCCAAGTTGACAATTGATGTGTTGCCAATACCGGGGATTCACCGTTTCGCTGTGAGAGAAAACAAACATCACTGAACAAAACAAAGAGAAAACAAATTGCATCACTGAGACTACACAACGTAACTGTACACAATACAAACTACATACACAAACTGTACTTTACTAGGACAACACATTCAACAGAAGGATGAACATACATAAACAAATAATGGGGGAGGCTGCAAGAGAACATCGTACGCCTTTCACAAGTCATCCTTATCATCCTCTGTACAAAAGGAATACACAATAAACGCAGACAAATGAAATGCAACCTTCGTAACACAACAAAACGAGAACAAGACAAACAACAACAACAAAAACTTCACATTTTACCTGTTTTCAGATGCAGTGTCCACCGGCTGGGTATGACGGAGCTAGAAAACGAACTATCCATATTGAAGTGCTGAAAGAAGTGCCGAGCACATGAAAGGGAAAGCAAAAAAGCTTATGTAGTTTACATCACAAACATGGAGAGGAACAGTAGAAGAGATGTTAGTTCTGGAACTTAGTGAACTCACTGTCTGCCGTCGTCGCTCCGCCAGCACCCCCTTCTGCGTCTGTAATCAATCAATCAATCAATCAATCAATCAATCAATCAATCAATCAATCAATCAATCAATCAATCAATCAATCAATCAATCAATCAATCAATCAATCAATCAATCAATCAATAAAAATGTCCTGATTTAGGGAAGAGGACTAGAAAATACTTAATATAATGACAATAATAATAATAATAAGAAGAATCTGACATGTTTTGAACATGAACAAAATAGTAGTTTCGATACACTTGCGAGCAGTTTTGAACAAGAATGTGAGGGTTAAAAGTTTTCAGTAAAGTATCCCTTGATATCATTTTGTAGTCAGATAAAACTTACCTAACTGTCCATTGGTCACCTGTCCCTGAACTGCAACACAAGAAACACATACCAGGAAATAAATAACTGATGTAACCAATGAAACATTCTTGTTAGGTGGGTACAATCAGTGCTAAATTCCATTGATTTATCAACATAATAACACTCCTCGCTAGCAACATTTCAGAGCATAATTTGTCCGTCTTTCATGGACTAAAATTAGAGAATTAGAAAGAACATGAATCGATATTTCAATCGTCTTTTCTCATGGAGGACTGAAGGAGTCGGTAATAATTCAATATTTCACGCCTTCTGCGGGACCGGTGCAGGGAGACATAGTCATACGTACGCGCATTGATCTGCCCGACAATCTCATCCTTCACACCACCAAGTTCACTGAATGAGCTGAGAACGTAGGACCCGCCAGATCCACCAGAGATCGCCTCAAGTTCGTCCTGAAAAATAAGTCAGGAACAAGTGAAACGCGCACGTCAGCTGGTTCTAAGTAAGCTAAAGCTAAAGATTTGTTTAGTATTCCCATTGCTGGAATATTCATTTGCTCCAGACTCTCACATATTAACGAATGATTTAAGTTAACTAAACATACATCTTGTCACATCAGGGGGTAATTGCTGTGCTGATACACTAAACCCGAAAACACAATCACAAAGAGGTTGTTTACACTAGCCAATTTTACTGGGTTGAACCGATCTAAACATACAGCTGGCGTCATGATGCTTTCGTCAAGGCATGACGGCGGGAATGACGTAAGTTTTTCCTACGTCACTGTCAGGGTTAGACTTGCAGAGAATGTATTAATGTAAACGCTATTGACCCAAGTCCAACCCGAGCCGAGGTAAACTCGCTTTGTAGCGTAAACACCCTCAAAATCAAATCAATCGATCAATCAAGTGGACGCTGGCATGGATTGAAGTAGTAAAATAATACGGAGAAATTACAAGCGTAACAGTAAGTTGACGTACAACGGGTAACCAGTATACTACACTAAAACTATAACCACGAACCTTGTAATTCAAGTTGACACCAACAGCAAAAACCGACGCTCCACTTTCCCTGAGTCGTTGTGCGGCGGAGATGGTGTCAGCGACCCCGACGTCGGAGTTGGCGTCCGTGAGAACGACGACAGCATTGGGCACGTCAACCCGTTCCCCGTTCTCCATGGTGAACATCGTGTCCCGCACAACATCCAGACCGGCTGCAGCACTGGCGGATGCGGATTTGTAGTTGAGGGGGATGCCATCAATACCGTTAAATAGGCTTTCCTTGCTGGCGTACTGCTTCAGGTTAAACACTGGGAACGCTTGTCTGAAAAACAACAAACAGGCAAACGCATTTACTACGTCATTTAATACAGTAGTTCATGTATAGTGTGTATGGAATGTGACTGTGATGATGGAATGAAGAACACCAAGACACATCTCTGTGACGTATATGTGTTTACATCATGGCATTTTTTGTTCAAATAGCAATAAAAGTATTTGTATCTGTATCGGTAACACAAAACATGCTGTATGTCAGAGAGACGGCACGCCACTCTTCAGAATAAAGACGATGAATAGACTAGAGACACGGAAGGAGCGACTGGAGAGTGATTTGTGAAGTGTATGTGTAAACTGATTTCCAAAACAACCGTTACCCTCCTTCTCTGCTGGGTGAGCCTGGATGTGGCAAGTTCTACCCTACACGGAAGTTAAACTTTGTACACTTTGCACAAGTTCAGACGGAAACAGGAAGTATCATGAGAGTTAATAATGACAAAATCACGACAATCGCTATGTAACCTGGCGCTGCATTGTTCATCAACTATTGACTCGATGTTTTCATAAATCTTGATTATCTTTACGATGACTGATGGAATGCTAATACTGTAATAAAGAATAGAGAAACAAGAAAAGTTTTCGTGAACGCATATACTTGAATATTCATGAGGACGATTTACCTGCGGTAGACAGCAGCGCCGACCCGTACAGCCCCGGAGTCAATGTCCGCCTTGTCGACCAAACTCTTCATGAACGACTTGGCCTGTCTCAGTGACCGCTGCGTCATCTGGTTGGAGAAGTGCAGCAGGAAGACCAGGTCCAGACGGTTGGAAGCTGGAAGACGTGGAACATAGAGAAGAAAGGTAAATATTGTGGAAATTGTGTTTCATGCGAACAAACCTTATTTGTTATTAGAGTTATGTCTTATTTGTTTTTGTTTTTTCGTCCTGATGAAGGCACAAGGCCGAAATCGTCGACGTGTTGACTGTGATAAGTGTCTTGTAAGATAAGCGTGTCTTCCTTTTGAGGTTTAAAAAAAAACCAATAAACTTTGTATGCCAACGTGCAAAATTGTTACTAATATATCCTCTTTCGCCAGTGTTGTTCAAATAAAAACAGTTTGCCTGATAAAAATGTTACCTTTCAATCTGTCCACAACCATTGACTGTAATCCTGCAAAACAACAACATACCAAAACATTCATTACAGGGGATGATACAGGGGATGATACAGGGGATGATGCTTTATGCTCACATGTCGTTCTTCAGCTGGGTTTTTGTTGTTGTTGTTGTATCTATAATCACATACTGTCCAGGTGTCTAAGTGATTCTGCCACTGAGCCAACAGAAGCGTACTCAATGGCGCGAGGACCACACTGAGCGCTCCAGTAGTGTAACAACAGTCGTATAATCTCAGTAAATGTTCGACCATTCGCACAAAGTGTAAACAACACTGTGTCGCGTTGAGATAGAGTATTTCTAGCGTACAGGCGCACTCGCGAGCGAAAACATCAGCTGGCTCAGCAAAGATGGAATTAGCCCGTATCTCTGTCACAGAGAAGATATACCACACACACACACACACACACACACACACACACACACACACACACACACACACACACACACACACACACACACACCTGCGAAGAAAGAGAGACAGTAAAGTGGATGAGAACGTGAAAGCAATGGCACTTACTGATACACATCTGGGAATAGACAACGTCTGGGAGGAAGGAGAGATCAGCAATATCGTCCACGACGAACTTTGTCTCGTCTGTCGGTGAGCTGACGATACTGTTGATCTCCCGCTCGTTTCCAACACCAACCCCCACCACAAACACGTGGATACCAGCGTCATGCGCAAGCCGAGCCTCCTTTGACACCTGAGAAACGGAAAAGTTACAAACTGAAAGGAAAATTGGCCCGCTGGTTAATACGTTGGCTTGGAGAGCCTGAGGTACCAGGGTTGAATCCTTTGGTGAGCAGGAATTTGTCTGGAGATTTTTCTTCAGCAAATCGCCACCAGTTCACGTGGAGACGTGTTTACTGTGCCAGTCTTGCATGGAAAAACGACACCAAGAGCGCCGTAGAGTGGAAAAGAAGTACACACCACACACACTGGGGAAAAAGGACACTGTATGATGACAACACGCTCCCCATGGACGGAGTAGCCCGAGTTCCCATGACAAAGGTAATGGAGTTTTAAAAAAAAAGGAAAAAAATGATATACTACTACCCATACCAGTACCAAAGAGCCACATTCACCCACACCCTTCAGTGTCCCAGCGTGAGTATTGTTTGAGCAATTACTCGTTCTGTCAATACTGCGCACAAACTGTAAAAACGTACCTCGCCGGCTCGTAGAACGGAGTTGCCAGTGGTCAGCAAGAGAGCGACATTAGGAACATCAGGCCTGTCTCCAAGGGTCGGTTTGAAGAGTTGCCTCATCGACTGAAGTCCACCTGCAGTGTCGCGCCGACCTGGCTGGAATCTCAAGGAACTGATGGCAGACACGAGATCCACCGTCCGAGAGAACTCCGTCAGCTCGATCCGCTTATTAACGTGAACAGAAACAATCGGGAAGATGACTGAAAGGGCAGAGGTACTTCTGGTACACACACACACACACACACACACACACACACACACACACACACACACACACAGCACGCACGCACGCACGCAACCGGCAAAACATAAGTACACATAAAGTGTACACAGACTGACTGTGCTGATTTGCAGTTGCGCCAAAAATTGATCAGCACACACACACACACACACACACACACACACACACACACACACAGAGACTGACCTTGTTGACCTCGGAGCTGTAGGCCACCACCCCGACACGCACGAGCCCGTTGTCCGGGTTGGCGAACTGCACGAAGTTGGTGGCGAAGGACTGCAGCGCTCGGTAAGCAGCCTCGTTTTCAGATGTGTCCAAAATCAGAATGAGATCCATTTTCTGTGTACCACACCCTGCGACAACGTGAAAACAGAACTCTTTAGAACTAAGAGTAAATGTGAGAAGTTAAAGGCTCCAGCTTTTTTTAAAAAACAAATATACGTAATTTCTTTCAAGGGTAACAGAGGTACATGTATGTGCCTGCTTTCTGTTTAAGTGTGCATGTCACGTAAAGAATACCTCCGGTCTTCACTGGGAACAACTGGTAGTAATGACTGATAATCGAGCGCCTGATACAATTTAAGTCTTCACCAACGTTTGAGAACAAACAAACAAACAAACAAACGTGATCATAAATAACAAAAACTATTTCGTTGTGTCCCGATACAAGTTTGTGTTTGTTGCTGTTGTAGCTGTTTTCTACAGAGACTACTTACCGGGAACAATAAATCCTCCCTCCTCAGGATCCAACCCGGGAGGTATGCCTGAAAATTGAAATGCACTCTTGAATCACGTCTGTAGTACAGACATAGATAGCAATCAATAAGCTGAACCAAGACTCTGCACATGTCCAAAACAGTCACTTATAACAAGCTATAACATTACAGACCACGGCGAGGACTCGCGTCACCGTAGTATTGTCATGATGAAGAAAGTTGCTGTATGGCCTGGTTTGTTATGGAAACTATGACCGTCGTATTCATACACGAAAAGCATGGTCAAAGAAGCAGTATTTCTCTTTTATCAAAAGCCGCCCCATTTTGTTTTAAGTGGTAACGTCTACCAAACTATCTCTTTATGAAACCCACAAACAGCGACTCACCATCCTGAGCCCTATTGGCCCAGAGAAGACTGGCCATGACCAGCACGGCCAGCAGATGACGTCCAGACGCCATCACAGCTGAAACAGACAATAAACACACTCATTACAATCAGTCAATCAACCAATCAGATTACTGTGACTTGGGTGGCAGTAAAGCAGAGGGGAAAGGGAAGAAGATCTCATTTACTCATTGAGATGTCTACTTGACTTGAGGGCGGAACAAACAAATGGACGACTCCACTCCTGTCAATCAAAATGGCTGAGCCCCCGGACTAAATTCAGCTAATCGCGTCCCGCAGTATAGTGAGCACAACGCACGGCATGGTCTGGCCAACTTTTTGCCAGATACTACAACGATGGAAGCACGTGTAGTTTGATAGGACTGGAACATGGATAGAAAGCAGTATGTCCATTGACGTCATTTGAAGAAAATGACAATTACGTCAATCTCTTTCATCTTGAAATCACCCCCTTTTCCATAAAATGACGTCATGGTCGTACTGCGTTTTGCCAGTACACGGCAGAGTAAAGGGGCAGGGCTTTGTGGCCTTGGGGCTAAGGTAACACGCTGGATTGTGACAGTGAATGATACAAGTTAATTATATATGATATGTTACAGGTCGTGAAGTTCCCTCACAAAAATAATTTCAACCGCAAAGATCTTGCTGGATCTCTGATGGTGGCCTAGTCGGTGCTGTGCCGGAGGGCGCAAAGAAGGTAAAGTAAGTAAATCAGCGTTGGTGTGTATCTGTGTTTTATGTTTTGTTTATTAGTTTTGTGTTAAAGAGAGTGTATAGCGATGTCTGCAGTCGATAGCTATCAAAATGATCAGCTCTTTTCCATCCGGCTCACTGATACAATCTGTTCCAGAAACCATCAAACTGAGAATCCAACGTATATAAAAACTGCTGTTCAGTCCTAGAACTTTTTTTGGGATCGTTTTGCATGTCAAAACTGACAACATCAGGGCAAAAAGAACGGTATTATTTTGATCCTCCCGTAAGCGCTGAGAGCAAATCCCGGAGCGTGATTTATAGCAGAAAGGGCAAAAAGTGGGATGTGTACAAGAACAGTTCAGACGATGCGGCTGATCTTTCCGCCAGCAGGTCATTTCTTCCAGCGTGGCAGCACTGCAGGTGCAAAATGATATTGTTGGCATCGCTTCAGCCTTCCCTCCCTTCCTTCCCCCCTAGTTGCAGGTTGGGTGGCGCCTGTCAGGAGTTTTTGCTTTACGCACAATTACATCTCTCTCTCTCTCTCTCTCTCTCTCTCTCTCTGACACGGACAGACGACAGACAGACGCAGACACAGACGCGGGCGGGCGGGCGCGCGCACACACACACACACACACACACACACACACACACACACACACACACACACACACACACACACACACACACACACACACACACACACTGCGCTGCCAAATGACAGCCATAATCATCATTACACTTCCAGTCTCAATTATCAAGACAACTATCATCATCATCTTTACACTTTCAGCGTCAGGCATGTATGTCTCTGCTACAGGACAACAACGTCATAACTGTGATCCTGTTAAGATGTTTGTTATGTACACACTTTCTCAGTATTTTCCCCCATACTTCAATAAATGATCGACCGTAATGTTGTGCGTTTCCTGCATCAAACAAAACTCCGCAACTTTAAAAGTCCATTCGTGGAGCAATAACTGGTATTGTGTTTCAGCATAACGATCCGTTCATACCCACAATCTCACCATCAGCCGATTACTGTCTGCTTTGAAATGAACTTCACGGGGCTCAGTTTGATAATTCTGCCTCGCATTTCACAGTCGGATACCGGCCGGTGTTTTTATATAGTTGCGATCTCTTGTTTCAGTGTATGACGTATAACACCTCCCATCATCGTTTGGATTCCTCCCAGGTTCTTGGCGCGCGGCTGGTAGACTCATCAAAATGTTGAATATCTTCTTTTGAAGATTTATTCCCTGACGGCTGTTTCGTGCCTACTGCAGGCTGGGTGGAGTTCTCTTTCACAACAGAGTAGGCGTTTCACAGCCAAATAAATCAAATTTTATTTCGAATATGACAAAAAGAACACATTTCGGCGGCTTCTCTCTGGAATAACATGATGTTGTTTGTGAACCGGCGATCAACTCACT
The DNA here is from genome assembly GCA_018292915.2 of Batillaria attramentaria. Lineage (NCBI taxonomy): Eukaryota > Metazoa > Mollusca > Gastropoda > Batillariidae > Batillaria > Batillaria attramentaria. The sequence continues at coordinate 2,077,810 of JACVVK020000026.1, read as the reverse complement.
GGACTGCAAAAACGTATCAGTCCCTGCCGCAGCGCCCCCTCCCCCGGGACTGCTCAGTCTTCCCCGGCTAGGCATGTGTGGTATTTACATCCGTGATTGTGTGTGTGTGTGCCACGGTGTGTGTGTGTGTGTGTGTGTGTGTGTGTGTGCGTGCGTGCGTGCGTGCGTGCGCGGAAAACTGACTGAATCTCGTGCAGCATTCATACGAAAATTCCAAGAGACAGATATACAGTTCCTGCTTTCGAGTCTTTCGTAAGTTTTCACAGCTGGTTTCCATCACTCTGAAATGCATCTCAATCTGAATTTCCTAAAACGTGTAAAGAAAACTTGTGCAGACGGTACTGTCATACAGAAACTGAATGCCCGGGAAATTAGTCGACATGGCCGACAGCTGCTCCTTCACCAGTCTCAGCAACAAACAATCTCTCACTTAAACTAAAGTTGGGAGTGAATTCACACACACACACACACACACACACACACACACACACACACACACACACACACACACACACACACACACACACACACACACACATATTGACAGATGCCCCAGCAAACTGTTACATCCTTCATTCCACATAATGACATTTTCGCATCGTCAGTGTCGGCCCATCTGTTGAAGCACGATTTCCACACATTCAGTGACCTTCAGTCTTCATGCTACCAAAACTGAATCAGGCAGAACCACCAGTTGCCATGTCACACGATATTCTGACCTACTTGTATCAGTGGCAGCGAGTCTCTGGAGAGCCGGTTTGGTGCACCTGCTCATTCGGTAGGTACCGCTACACCAGCCCGACAAGATCAAGGTAAGATAGGCGAGGTCGACACCTGTAGTACCGGTACACCAGCCCGACAAGATCAAGGTAAGATAGGTGAGGTCGACACCTGTAGTACCGGTACACCAGCCCGACAAGATCAAGGTAAGATAGGTGAGGTCGACACCTGTAGTACCGGTACACCAGCCCGACAAGATCAAGGTAAGATAGGTGAGGTCGACACCTGTAGTACCGGTACACCAGCCCGACAAGATCAAGGTAAGATAGGCGAGGTCGACACCTGTAGTACCGGTACACCAGCCCGACAAGATCAAGGTAAGATAGGCGAGGTCGACACCTGTAGTAACACTGCACGGAAGTCCGGGACCGATCTCCCCATCCCCCGCTGCTATCAGGAATTGGCTCTGTGGAAATGAGCGAGCGAGACTGAGACGGTCTGATGGTTTTGATACAGAAGCACTGAGGAACGGCCATGGCTTGAGCTGCCATTCAACTTTAATTGAAGATGGTTCAAAGTGTTGCAAGAAACTATTCTCCGGACTACTGGTGTCAGCCTTTGAGTGGATGGGTGGGGGTGGCCCTTCTGAGCTCATCAGGGAAAGTATGGCTCATACCCCATTTTCATTTTCTTCTCCTTCTGCGGTCGATTTGACTGGTTGCGTCAGATCTGCAGCCCGGGCGCCATGACGAATCCCACGGCCTTCTCCAGCCTCAAAGCTGCACCTGTTGCTCTGCACCTTCTGGCCACATGTGACGTCGTAGAGCGTCATGGGCACGACCGTCACTTTAATTAAAATATACGGGTGGGTGGGTGAGGGTTTGGGGGTTTAACGTCCTTTTCCACCACATACGGGTGATACCAAAGACGGGGCAACGATGATAAAGCCAGCACAAATATTTGGCCCCAGCCGGGATACGAACTCACGACCCGAGCATTTAAAAAATACGGAGACTGTTCAGAATGTGTTCGGTGTTACTTAACTGCATCATCCGTTTTACAATCGGGTGCTTAAAGAGAGCAGTTGGGTTTCAAACGCGTGGTTTTCACGTTCGCAAACTGATGCGGGTAACTGAGATCTGAACTGATCATATTATCGGAAAACTGATGGGAGATGGGTTACACTTATCCGTTCCGCAGTTACGTTGGTGGTGGTTGTTGCTGTACACGATTCAGTGCACTAATCATACACAAAGAGCAGATCTATGCTACCAGACTGGCAAACAGAAATAAATTTTAATTAACGTGTACATGACATACACAGACACCACGATACCGTACGAAAAAAAGTAGGTGGACTGTAACAGAAACAAACAAACAAACAACAACAACAAATGAATAAGTATGAATTGAATTCAATTGAATTCAGCTTAAGTGAACTATTTTCATTGTTTCTCATCAGTAAACATACATAAGGTGAAGAGCAGCCTCTTTTGACATAAACACAACGCTAACAACATATATACAGAACCGTCAGTTGGAAGAATGCAGTAACTGCCAAATCCTCTGGAATGAAAACTAACGGTACGACCACAACTGTCAGATCAAAAGGCTTTTAGGAGACATAAAAATTCTCTCCATTTTATCACCTCCAAACCCGCTTTTAGACGAATTAACCGAAATTCCGAAACTAAAAAGAAAAGGAAACAACACAAAAACAAAACAAAACACACACAAAAGCCCCACAAAAAAGAACGCCGAGAGAATTACCCAATGCCAGTTTCTCTCCTCTGCACGTGAACTACTGTTTTTTTCTATGTGTAGTCGGGACGACCTGACACTTTTCTGACCGACAAACAACCCGGTTGCACCAAGCGTATCACCTTTCCTGTCAAACATGAAAAACACTCAGACGGTGGAGAGAGAGAGAGAGAGAGAGAGAGAGAACCACGTGTTGCAAAGCAAAGGGGGCATTCCACAACATCCATGACAATGACCCCGCCTCGCCCCAAGGTTTTTGTCATTGTTGGCTCTGGCCAGAGGTGTGGGGCTCCAGCAACAGGTTGTTATTATTGTCATTGTTATGTGGGGATTATGTTCAGTCATGGTAAGCTCCTGGGATAACATCCGGCACTGTCAGGCAACACAGACAAAACTGAATCCGAAGACTGGGTGTGGCTGCCCACGTGGTGGGGTAGTTGCAAACAATCACACATGCAATCCTCTCTTCCAATGTGATGACGCAGGATGGTGTTCAACCAAGGAACAACAACAACAATAACAACAACCATGTTGAATTAACACGTATCACCAGCAAAGACTGAACCGTGTATATCAGTGCAAAGTACTACAGAGAGAGAGAGAGAGAGAGAGAGAGAGCTCGACGGGAGACGAAAGTAAAGACTACGCCATCCAAAATAAACGTTTTACTAGACTCCCCTCATGACGTCATTTGGGCGTGGGGTAGCAGTGTAAAAGTGTAATTACCCACATCAAGGCGAGGAGAAGGTGCAGAATGTTCTTCATGGGCTGATTTTCTGATGGATATGGCTTACAGTAAGTTTTGGAAAGCTTTCAAACACACAGTCGGGTTTTTAATGGTTAAAGTCTCAGTATGCGTGACTGGCAAACACCGGTGTGTGAACACTTTTCATCCAACGCGCTGAATTCGTGCGTCACAATCACGTGAGTCACAATACAGAATCCTAGACCATCGTGGTGACTCTGGCCGGCGTGTAAGTTGTTGTAGAAGTGTACCGCGTACTGAGCAGACGACGTTATATGGTTGCGGACTGAGGACCAGCTAGAAGGTGCTGATTGGTGGCTATTTTTAGAAGCTTTGTCGAGTCCCAGTCTGTTCAGGAACGGACCGCAGGCTCAAAGAAAGTCACATATCTTCAATATTAGAAACCACAGTCACGAAAGCGGTCGCAATGGCCAAACGAAACATCTGTCTATCTGGGTGCCGGGAAAACCGGGTGGTAGAGCGTTGGACTTTCAATGCTCGGGTCGTGAGTTCGAATCCCGGTTGGGGCCAAATATTTGTGCTGGCCTTTTCTCGTTGCCCCGTCTTTGATATCAACCATATGTGGTGAAAAAGGATGTTAAACTCATAAGCAACCACCCCATCTGTCTATCTGGTGAACAGCCTTAATCAGAGTTTGGAAAGCGACAGTTCTCAATCTCAGTGGCGTTAGGAACATAGAGGTTTTTAAACGTTAACTGGGGGCTTTTGGAACCAACCATCCTCACAAACGCGTTCGTATGAAACATTCAACGCCCATGTTTTCCTGTTACGTGCAGCACGTGTCAGAACTTTCAGTCAAACTGTGGTGATCGGAATTAACGCTGCACTGCACGGCTTTACATGTCTGCTGTTGTTTTTTTCAGAGTCAGGGGCAGCCGGCCGGGATAGCCAAATAGTGGAACGATGGGCCTTCAATGATCGGGTCGTGAGTTCGAATCCCAGCTGGGGATATTCATTTGTGCTGGCCTTTTTCTCGTCGCCCAGTCTTTGATATCACCCCTGTGTGGTAGAAAAAGGCGTGAAATTCCCAAACACCCACCCCTTTCTCCATTTTCGTGGAATATTTCACGCTGTCGCTTGTAAAACGTATGCTTTCATGGTTTTTGGCACGAGGCACTGCACTCGTTTTATGGAGAGGTGCAGCATAAAATGAAGAGAACATGGTAGGCTTGATGTTAACGAGCAAGAATACATCAAGGGTATAATAAGGTATGTGCTCAGCATCTTGAAACTCTCCCGCTAATTGAGGGGTGAAACCTCCGCCGTCGTTATGTAAGAGACAAGTCTTTGAACATAATCGTTATAATCTACCAATCATCCTTTTTCCTTGAAGGAGGACGACTGAGGGAACGAGTGTAATTAGTTTTTCGTGTGTGAAATGGGTTTTAATAAAGCAGCCATACTTCCAGTCCTTTGCAAATGCAACTGTGTTGAGAGAAAGGAAATCAGATATAGGATGACAGGGCTGCTTATCAATGGGAACTGTAATAGGACAAATATCCCGGTGGACTATAAAGATATAGGACATTTGTCCTAAATATTGTCCACTATAGCACAGAAATGATAGGACGTATGTCCGCTTTTGTAAGAAAGTCTAGTAATGGGACAGTTTGAACTGAAAATGAATCATTCTATGTCCGATGTCTGACGCAGATATAACGCCCTATCGAATGTAACTGCGTGTCAAGGTCGTGTGCATACAATATTCGTCTGTTTCTTTGAACATAAATCTATAAAAACTTAGTGTGCTTCTAATACTGTATATTCCTCTCGGAAACTTCGGGTTGCCCTCTGACCCCTAATCCCACTCCCCGGCTGCAGCCGCAAGCTCCTACCTACTTCTGATTTTGGCCGGGGAAGGCAAGCCAAACTGAGGCCCCGGAGAGGATCGAGCAGCCCGGAATCCAGGAACTTGAATCGGTATTACATTCAGCAGCTCGAACTGGGGGGGGGGGGGGGGGGGGTACCCACGCATCGCCGTAACATCGGTGGCGTCTGTCCCGATAACATCGGACACTCTGCCTACTGAGTCACACTGAGACCCAAGCAGAGATCCTCTGACGTTGCCCAAAGCAAAGCAAAACAGCCCTCATCCACCCCAAAGACACTCGCCCCGCCAAGCAGCCAAAGACACATGCCAGGAACAACTTGTCCTTTAGGGCTAAAAGCCATAGGACGTAAAACAAGCTAATGATGACTGAGTCACAGTGTAAGAGGGCCGACAGACGTGGCGACTGATTTTGCACGCCTACCCGCCGCTAGTAATGCACTCTCAGCCAGTTAAATCGCCGTCGGGTCGCCAGTGAATAGAACACGGTCCTATTTTTACACGCCACGCCAGTCAGTCGCCGTTGACCGCGTGCTCTCGCTCTTTGTGTATTGTCCGGCGCCAGGCCGGCGGCGCATCCCGCTCGCTGCACGCTCGTAGCGTGAGAACAGAAAAGCCGTTCGATCAGCGTTCGAAGGCTCCGCAGATTCGCGGCGTGTGCCGTAGCCTTAAGATAAACCACCATGGGTTGGCCGGCAGCTGGTGGTGGGATGGGTAGGGAGGCAGTGAGTGTTTATTCTTCATCAGTTGCCACAACACCTCTCCCGCAAGTCTTGTTTGTTTACCACCACAACCCTTCACCTGCTGTCATCAAGGGGTGCGGGAAAGGTAGACAGAGAGATGAGATAGGTGAACAGAGTAGGTAAGGGAGACTGAGTATATAATCCACACTCAATTTGTACTCGTTGCCAGGACCAACTGCTACGCCAGCACGTGCAGATGTCTATTTCTACTTCTCGGCTGATATAGATAAACTGTCTGTAATACACAGAACTGATATTAAATGGGGTGACGCTACCATGTTTATGCTGACAGATCGTTCTGTGCTGTTTTCATGCTGTCAATCATCACACCACATAGATACCTAGGCAGTGACATCGTCTGTAATGCTGGCACTGAGCCAACAGAAGTGTACTTGATGACGCGGCGACCACTCTGAGCGCTCCAGTAGTATAACAACAGTCGCAGAATTTCAATGTTCGACCGCTCGCGCAAAATGTAAACAAAAGTGTATCGCATTACGAACTGTACAAATAATCAAGATAGTGTATTTCGAGCGTACAGGCACACTCGCGAGCGGAACATAATTATTAGCAAAAGTCTTGTTTTGTCCTTGTGTCTACGCTTTTTATTAAAAATATGTCTTGTTCGTATCTTTCTTAGTTCCTACCACTTGCAGACAATTTGCTTCTTTTTTGTGCCCACCCATCAAGACCCAAGTGCAGTCTCTATGTAAATAAATGCAATTGAAAGTTTACAGGAACATGGACAATTAATATTTCATTTTCATTATTAATATTAAACTTAAAAATAACATGACAAGGCGGCCAGCCTGGCCGAATGGTCGTGCCGCTTCCTGTCCTTGTTAGCGGTGTATGGTGTTTGTTATAAATCTCTCTCAACAGCGGCAGGCACAAAGTTGTGGATATGCTCCTTGACGCCATAGCTGCGAAAAGGTCTATAAAGACCTCTGAATAACCCCACAGAAAAATAAACCTTGGCCATTTTTTTGAGGCGGGAAAGCATGAAAATGACACATCAGTCTCCGATGCATTACTCGTGCTAAGCCAAATGCCTGCCTTCAAGTTCAAGAAGGACTATATCTGCCCGATCAACTCATAAGATGAAGTGTGCCCCGTAATAAAATGAGAACAGGAATACATGAGAGGAATCTTTCCATTTTTTTCCCCACCAGATGTATGAGCATGCACTGGGCATTAAGCCCACATATGTTGACGTGCTGCCAAACCCTGCCGACCGGACCAGCAACATGGGTGAGGTGTGATGTAACGAGACTCGACATTTAACACTTTTTACAGTTCTAACATCTACAGGATGAACTTCCTGCCATCCTCCCGTCAACGCGTTTCCCCGCTGATGCCAAAGTCTGTTTGTCTCTGCCAGTTTATGTTGGTTCAAAGAGTTAAACGGGTGTATCCCATCATTATTACAATTCACAGAGCGAAAAACAAACTTTTTCTTTCAAAACAGTTGCGCTGATGCCGGAATACCCGGCCTGTGTGATGGAACTAGTAATAGTCTACCCTACTGATCAGTAGAGCTCTGACTGCCAGACGCGCGCTGTCGTCTGCAAGATGTTGGAGAGAAAGTTCAAACTCCCGAAGCTCTTTCACACAGCGGTTGACCGCAGCACATAGCTGACCGGCTTCTCGATTTTCGCGTCGCGTGAATCTGTCTGTTGGGAGGCTGCCATTGTGCAGGTGTCTTAGTGCGACAATGTTAGACGCTAACAAAACAACTCAGAACAATTCGTCAACATGGAATAGACGACTCCACTCGTGTCAATCAAAGGGGGCAAGCCGCAAGAACTAAGCCAATCGCGTGTCGCGGCATAATGAGCACAATATGTGGCATGGTCTGCCAAACTTTCTTGTCAGACACTACAAATAGTGAAGCACGTGTAGGTTGATATGATTGGAACGTGGAAAGAAAGCTGTAAGTCCGCTGGCGTCAAAATACCATGACGTCAATGTTTATCATCTTGAAATCGCCCCTTCCCCCATAAAATGACGTCATGGGCGTACTGTGTTTCAGTTGCCAACAGTTACCCGACAGATTAAAGGGGCGAGGCCGTTGGCCTCGGGGCTTGCCGAGTGAAGTCGTCTATTGTCGGAAGTTGGGCACTGATTTTAATGTTATTTTGTTGGGTCTCAGTTCCGGACAGGTTATACTGACTGCCCTACAAACTGGAGCCAGGCCAACCTCCCAGGGCGCCATGTTATGAAAAATAAACCCCATCTACAGCAGGCGGTGGTGAAAAGATAGACTGGCATCTTTTAAAGACGAAAACAGAGTGAATATTATTACGTAGTCTTGATTAACCCCAGGTCGAATTACAAAACTGTACTTGTGAAAACACGCTGCCGAGTGCTGATATCTTCTCTTTGTAGACAGTTCAGCTCTGTTCAGTTTCCATAATGAAAATGATTTGACAGGACGAGCCACACAATACACAACAGCGTGATACTCAAGTAATGTGAAAGATTGCCTTGGCATTTCAGGAGCAGTTGGTGCAGCCCTGTCTCAATTCCACAGGAAAAGGTTCTATCCTGATCCTTACACAGGAAAAGGTTCTATCCTGATCCTTACACAAGAAAAGGTTCTATCCTGATCCTTACACAGGAAAAGGTTCTATCCTGATCCTTACACAAGAAAAGGTTCTATCCTGATCCTTACACAGGAAAAGGTTCTATCCTGATCCTTACACAGGAAAAGGTTCTATCCTGATCCTTACACAGGAAAAGGTTCTATCCTGATCCTTACACAGGAAAAGGTTCTATCCTGATCCTTACACAGGAAGTAAACAAACTTGTGTTGGGAACTGTTGAACTGACAAACGCTTCTGACTCTATGTGAGGACTGGCACTGATGAAGGGCACAATTTCTATGCGCACAGATCGTTCCGAGTTGTTTTGGTGACGTCTAGCATCACACTACTTGGCCACCGGCTTAGCCAGAAGAAATGTGCACACATAACAGGTTATAGACCAGTAACAGCTTCCAGTAATAGCTTCCGGGTCCTGTAGTATCAACTTCGCTAAATACAGTAGAAAATCTTTGCCCCTTTTCAAATTTGTGTGCAGAGTAAAAAATGGCAATCTTGTGCTTTTTGTTGGCTTTGTAAACAAGTTTAATGCCAGGTAATAGTAAAATTAGGGGAAAATGAGCCTGGCTTGTGGACTATTTGTATTCATGCGCGTCTGGCACAGGAGTCAGCAGACGACCGTGGAATGAGGGGGTATGTGGTTGCTGCCAACATTGCCAAAAAAACCGGAATATTGGAATTTGTTGAAATTTACTCTACACATGAGTCTATGGCTGCCTGAATTTTGTGATTTTTTTGGTGAATTTTAAAGCATTTGTAGGGTGTCATCTGCAACCTTATGTGTAACAGGAAATAATAGCGTTTTCCTCCAAATTTGCATCTACGGTACGTAGCCAAAGACTGGGCAATACAAAGACTGAGCGACAGGCTTGCGGCACGGCCGGCCAAGCGCTGAGTAGTAGACTCTGACTTTTCGACTACTCGCGCAGCATGTAGACAGCACTGTATCGCAGCAAAAGATACTAATCGAGCGTATAGGCACACTCACAAGCCAAACTGCCCCAAAACATAAGTCACGTTGTCCGAGTCGTCACGTTGTCGTCACGTTGTCGTCTTTCAAGTCTGATAAACATGGAAACAGCCAGATGGAGTAAAGCCGAACTATTAACATCAGCGTTATGCGTCTTTTTATCGCCTGCTGTAACGTTTCCAACTGTTAATATTTGAAGTTTACCTCGTAGTGCCAGGCGGGTGTTCGGTAATTATAACTGCGCCCACTCCCTTGAAACTGATGTAAAGACTTGAAGCCAGACTGCCAAACCCGCTCACTCGACAGGAAGAAGCAATTATGTCCAGCAAGAGGAGAATTAAAGGCTTAAAACCAGCACAGAGTGCCCTGAGTTTAGAAATAACCCAGACGATCGGCTTCCACCGGGGGAAAATTATGTATGGAAGAAAACCCTCCTGAGTGCACTACCTCCTCGTATCTGTCTAGCTTTCCACTCGTTTTTCCTGTCCAAACACTCTAAACATGACCGCTTAAACTGCCCAGAAAACACCAGCCAGCATTCCGTCTGTCTAGCTTTCCACTCGTTTTTCCTGTCCAAACACTCAAAACATGACCGCTTAAACTGCCCAGAAAACACCAGCCAGCATTCCGTCTGTCTAGCTTTCCACTCGTTTTTCCTGTCCAAACACTCAAAACATGACCGCTTAAACTGCCCAGAAAACACCAGCCAGCATTCAGTCTGTCTAGCTTTCCACTCGTTTTTCCTGTCCAAACACTCAAAACATGACCGCTTAAACTGCCCAGAAAACACCAGCCAGCATTCAGCTTTCACTCTGGAGTGGCCGCTCTCTAAACTAAACGTCTGGTCAAGATTTGGCGCCATCTCTATACACAGCATGTGATGGTTTATGTCAATGATCTCTATACACAGCATGTGATGGTTTATGTCAATGATCTCTATACACAGCATGTGATGGTTTATGTCAATGATCTCTATACACAGCATGTGATGGTTTATGTCAATGATCTCTATACACAGCATGTGATGGTTTATGTCAATGATCTCTATACACAGCATGTGATGGTTTATGTCAATGATCTCTATACACAGCATGTGATGGTTTATGTCAATGATCTCTATACACAGCATGTGATGGTTTATGTCAATGATCTCTATACACAGCATGTGATGGTTTATGTCAATGATCTCTATACACAGCATGTGATGGTTTATGTCAATGATCTCTATACACAGCATGTGATGGTTTATGTCAATGATCTCTATACACAGCATGTGATGGTTTATGTCAATGATCTCTATACACAGCATGTGATGGTTTATGTCAATGATCTCTATACACAGCATGTGATGGTTTATGTCAATGATCTCTATACACAGCATGTGATGGTTTATGTCAATGATCTCTATACACAGCATGTGATGGTTTATGTCAATGATCTCTATACACAGCATGTGATGGTTTATGTCAATGATCTTCAGTTGATCGTGAATCTCTTCTTCCGAGACAGCATTGCTTATTCTGGTCGCATCAGACCCGCTACGTGTTTTTCAATAAAGTTTAAATGTTCCATTGGTTGGTAGGTTAGTTGTGAATTCCACGTCCTTTTCCACCACAAAAGGGTGATATCACGGGACGGGCACCACGGAAAAAGTAGTATCGTGCAAACTTAGTACTTCAAACGAGAACTGATTCGAACTCAAAGCCCGGCCCCAACTTTGACCTGATCCAACGTTCTACGTGTATCTGCCTGGCTGCCCACCATGTCTAATTTCCGGCAGTGTTATCTGATCGGCATTACCATCATGAAACCGGATCTGACATAAACCGCTAAATTTGAAATTTTAGTTTCAAACGACAAATGTCTAGGTAATAGTAATGTCAGTCAGCTTGCCTCTAGTCTGACGGTTCTCCGATTTTTTTTTATTCAACAGAACAGATATGACATGTCAACAGAAGTGCCGTCTTCTATAACCCGGGCATATTTGACTTTCCTGTAAACAGATTCCGCTATGCTAAGTGTTCTCTCCACTGAGCGGCGTTTTGCCGATAACTTATGCCCCTGGCCGTCAAGTTCAAGCACTCATTTGCAATTTAGCTGGCTCTTGAAGAACGTGTAAGTGAGATCCCTGAACACAGCCACAGTTTACAAACAGCCGCTGTGGGTGAGAAGGGCGGAACCGACAACAATCTGCACGTACGCCATTAACGACACTACAAGGTGCGGTACCTGTTGTCAAGTAGAGCTCTAGTGCCGACTTGTCAAATGACTATCTATCTGTCTTTCCTATTGTCGGTTTTTTATTTTATTTTATCATGAGCAAAAGACGTTAAACGCAACCTTTCCCTCATCACAAGCACCTCTCAGTCGCTGTTGGCAATACTGAATATGCATGTCTCTGCATAGCCGGAATAATTGTGAGAGACTCTCCACTCCACATCTCATCAACAGTTCCGGGCTCAGCAGGATGGATTTTCATTCGTGACCTGCCCTCTTCAAACACTTGGCCCATGCGAATACAATTTAATATTTGACAAATTGTGAAGGCAAGAACTGTGACTGGGACGAGTTGCTATCGACAATAGGCGACAAACGATTCACCAATCATTGTCAGACATGAAGCCGGAAATGAGATTGCCACACAATGCGAGGTCATTGAACGTCATCTTGTTGAACACAATGAAGAATGGCATCACGGATGTCCTGATACATGACACGTATGATACTTCTATATATATGTATTATGCCAGCGCCACGCAATCAAGAGGGATACTTTACTGCAGTACACGGGAAAAACGTATAATACATTCCTGAAATTACTTTATCATAAAATTCTGATTCTCAGTTCATTGGACCATGTCAGTCAAAACCATTTAAACTGACAGCCAGCTAAGAGGTCCTCGCAGTTGAGCCACAGGCATCAACAATCTGACGGTCTAGCATGACACGGAACAGTTGAACGACAGTGTTGTATCGGCGTCAACTCATGCTAGAGCATGGCGACATCCGGCGGGCGACTACCACCATCAGACATTTTAACGTGAGCGTCAACCATGTCAACAGATGGACCGTTGTAACGTTCCTCAAGGTCATATGCTTGATAACAACAACAACAACAACAACCCTCCATCTCCCCCCCCCCCCCCCAAAAAAAAAGCAACAACCAAAAAACCCCAAACAAACAAACAAAGAAACAAACATATAAAACCTCCCAAAACACCAACAACGGACACCTACGAACTGCGCGAATAGACAACTCCACTCCTGTCTATCAAAAAGGGCAAGCCCCCAGAAGTTAGCCAATCGCGTGCCCCGGCGTAATGAGCACAACACATCGCATGGTCTGGCAAACGTTCTTGCCAGACACTACAAAGAGGTAAGCACGTGTATTTCGATATGACTGAACCGTACAAAGAAAGCAGTAAGTCCATTGGCGTCATTTGAGGAAAAATACCATTACGTCAATGTCTTTGAGCTTGAAATCACCCCTTTGTCCATAAAATGACGCCATGGACGTACTGTGTTTTGCAAATACACGGCAAAGTACAGGGGTGGGGCTTTGGCTTCCGGGCTTGCTGAGTGGAGTCGTCTATTACTCCGGCAGTCAGTTGATGCGATGCACTGGTCCTAGTCGCTTTGTCCGATAAAACTGACAATGGTGATCACTTGGGATAATAAACATAGCTTTCCTGGTCTGAGATGGTCACTTGTCCCCCGGCCATTCAGTAACCTATTTGTACTGTTGACGGGCGACGCCCCATGAGTCATTGACAGGACGGACACTCTCCTTAAGGAGGCCGGGCAGCACGTGTAGGTCAAGTCAGGTCATACTTACGCGTGCCCTTTCAATAACCCGACAAATTCCTTCCTACGCCAACCACATTTCCTAGTGTAAGCTACTGTGACTACTATTGGCTAGTCTAACATATTGCGCATGCTCTGAGTTACCAAGGAAAAAAAAGTCTTGAGGCGGATGTACTTAGCGTGGTTAAGTGCCGGAAGTTGGTGAGCACGCGCCCAGCGCAAGAGGCGGCGGTCCTAACGCCTGTGTAATTGATATTGAAAACACAGTCTGTCCGGTCGGTGTCCCCTTGCCCTTCTCGCCGACTGCTCCACCCTGTGACGCGATGAATAACTGCCGGACAAGGCCAGGGCAGTGTTCTGCATGGGAAAGGTGCTGTAATCGCGTGCCTGTCCTATATTGTGACCTTTGGGGCTAACAAATTACGCCAACAAACAGTTACACAGCTGATAATACATCACCTACGGCCTGTGATCTTTACAGTGCCTGTGTGTGACCTTTTGCCTTGTTTACGTCGCTAGATGCGTCATTAATCAAGTCATGCGCCAGTAATCAACCGATTTTGTTGGCACTGTAGCTGTTTTCGATCTCTCAGTTTAGTTACAATTTCTTCTTGTTGTTGTTTTCAGTGAATGAAAAGCATTAAACATTTATACTTGTAGGGTTGTCAGCATTACCGTAGACCTACGAAACCAGGTGGCTCAGCCGAAGGAGCGTCGGACCAAAATCCAGATATGAAGGTCGATGGTTCAAACCCCGAAGCATAAAACCAAAAAGTGTATATGGCCTTGGACCCAAGCCGAACCAGCGCGTGCTTTTTGCTGTAGAGCACAGTGCGCAGTTCACTCCCTGCGGCGGAGGTGGATTTCTTGGTTTCGTTCCTATACAGTCAGTACAGGCTTTTTTTCTCTCAGCTCCCCGTTTTTAAAGTCATCCTCGAGGTTTCCGAAAGATGTTAGAAATCTCAAAAGACAGCAAAGGAAGCACACTACGCAAGAACATGCTGCAAAACGACACTCCACTACCCAAAACAGAACTGAGAAGTGGATGGTCTAAACCACTTGAAGGACTAAATGAGTTTACTGAATGACTGATCCAGCCCATGTTTCGTCGACACTTGTTTATTCTAAGGCTCTTTGTGAAGCAGATTGTCTTTGTTAACAAAGGTTTGGACGGTCAGTAACAAATATATCTGTCAGTCTGAGCTTGGGAATCAGAGAAAAGAAATGCACGGGCAGGATCTGTCGCCGGGATTCCAAGACTACGGCAAGTTTTAGGTGTGTGTGTGTGTGTGTGTGTGTGTGTGTGTGTGTGTGTGTGTGTGTGTGTGTGTGTGTGTGTGTTTCTCTTAACAGTTCACGTCTTCCACGTTCTTTCCACTCCCCCCTACCCCCATCTCTTCTAACTGACAAACCTGGAAGACCTTAGAGATTCGTAATTCAAACTTCACGCGGCAGCCAATACAAACACGTCTACTATTTCTGCTGGGTCGCAACGCACTCTGACGCACATGTCAAATTAGCTGAATATCTGACTACCCGGCACTGCACTGTCTCGGTTTCAAGTCGAATTCCACAGATGCATCCGGTTCATAACAATCGCGCCGAGTTTACGTCAAATAATAATAGAAAAAAAAGTGTAGCAGTGTGGAGGGTGGAGTGGGGGTTTGAGGGTTTAACGTCCTTTTCTACCACACACGGTCAATATCAAAATACACGGTTAATATAAAGAAAGAGGCCACCAGAAAAAGACCAGGAAATGTTTAGCTCCAGTCAACTGGGATTCGAACTCGCGACCAGACGCACTGACTGACAGTTTAAGGCTCTAGGTACCGCTCCACTGTCCCGGTTTCTCCGCGGGGATTTCGAATCTCTCATGTGAGTGAAGCTATTACATGTTTCGGGTTTATATTCTTCGAGTTTGCTGATTGTTACAGTGGTTCATGCTGGATAACACGAACACGTGTGTGTGAAATTCAGGACAGATTAAACATTCCTATCCCAAAGCCTGTTAAATGCTGCTTGCACGTGTGCAAACGTTGGGCTGCTGTGGAAACGTTCGTAATGATTTTGCTGTTGTAAAATTCCATCCCTTTCTGTTACGTCAGTCTGGTATACCACACACAGTGCAGTCAAACAACCAGCGTCACTTTTTGGGAACAGCAAATGACAATAATCATGATATCCACACACACACACACACACACACACACACACACACATACACACACACACACACACACACACACACACACACACACACACACACACACACACACACACACACACACACACACACACACACACACACACACACACACACACACGCGTGTGGGAAATTGACGACAGTAAACAAAGGACTTGGAAACTCAATTCAGAGCACCGACGAACCTTTCAGTCCTCGTATTTTAGAGATACGTCATTGGTATGTACGGGTCTGATTTCTGTGCCGGCGCATGCCGTCATCTATTTCGGACAGGCACTGTCCCCTCCCCCCCCCCCCCATCCTCCACACACACACACACACACACACACACACACACACACACACACCGTCTCACTCTCAAGTCAATCCCGATAACCTCAGTCACGCCTAAAACTAAATTTGAAAGTGTAACGCCGGAAGCTGGATGGCAACTGGTGAACTACCGACTTAGCGGGTCTTGCACATCACCAGTGTCACTGCAATTCGTAACGCCTTGACTGACGGTGCTGCAATAAAACACGCACGCCACCTGCTTTTGGTTTTCCTTTGATCCCCATTTACCTCCCCTTCAAAGAGGCAGAGAAACACATTTCATTAAAGATATGGCAGCTTGGCCTTCATTCAACACCCCTCAGTGATATTTCGCCCAGGAGTATGTGATACAGTATGTCTGGGAAATGAGAACGTTTGGAGTAGACGAGTTGTATTTAACCTTTGATGTGTTACTTTCAGCGTGATATATAACGACAGCGGCACGAGCTGGTGGGAAAGCAGCCAATCGAAACGGCGGTTACGAAAGATTTATGACTGTCAGCAGTTACCACTGAGGTTGTTTCGGTACAAGGTCTGCTGGGGTGTATTCTCTTTAGAAGAAAAGGGGAAACGCCAAAAAAGAAAGAAAGACAAAAAGGGTCGCAGTCTGCCGATACCATTCAAGTTGCCTCAGCTTGAAGAAGAACATTTTTAGTGCCATTTGTTTCGCTCTGGTTTGCCAGTGGAGCGGACCTCGACAGCAATTAAGTACAGAAGGAGCTACTAGGGTGTGGGATGAAATGTAAGGGGAAAAAAAGACTTATTCCACCACTTACAATGATTAGAGACGCTGGGTTTTGTGGAACATAAAACATAACTTTATAACCAATGTATAAACATTAGGAATTTGTTGTGGTTTTAAAATAGCTGCTTTGCAATCACTCCGGCACACGCATGCTGCGACTTACTATGAATAACAGTCACTCGCACATACATACTAACAATCACTCCGGCACACGCATGCTGCGACTTACTATGAATAACAGTCACTCGCACATACATACTAACAATCACTCCGGCACACGCATGCTGCGACTTACTATGAATAACAGTCACTCGCACATACATACTAACAATCACTCCGGCACACGCATGCTGCGACTTACTATGAATAACAGTCACTCGCACATACATACTAACAATCACTCCGGCACACGCATGCTGCGACTTACTATGAATAACAGTCACTCGCACATACATACTAACAATCACTCCGGCACACGCATGCTGCGACTTACTATGAATAACAGTCACTCGCACATACATACTAACAATCACTCCGGCACACGCATGCTGCGACTTACTATGAATAACAGTCACTCGCACATACATACTAACAATCACTCCGGCACACGCATGCTGCGACTTACTATGAATAACAGTCACTCGCACATACATACTAACAATCACTCCGGCACACGCATGCTGCGACTTACTATGAATAACAGTCACTCGCACATACATACTAACAATCACTCCGGCACACGCATGCTGCGACTTACTATGAATAACAGTCACTCGCACATACATACTAACAATCACTCCGGCACACGCATGCTGCGACTTACTATGAATAACAGTCACTCGCACATACATACTAACAATCACTCCGGCACACGCATGCTGCGACTTACTATGAATAACAGTCACTCGCACATACATACTAACAATCACTCCGGCACACGCATGCTGCGACTTACTATGAATAACAGTCACTCGCACATACATACTAACAATCACTCCGGCACACGCATGCTGCGACTTACTATGAATAACAGTCACTCGCACATACATACTAACAATCACTCCGGCACACGCATGCTGCGACTTACTATGAATAACAGTCACTCGCACATACATACTAACAATCACTCCGGCACACGCATGCTGCGACTTACTATGAATAACAGTCACTCGCACATACATACTAACAATCACTCCGGCACACGCATGCTGCGACTTACTATGAATAACAGTCACTCGCACATACATACTAACAATCACTTTACACCTAACTGACTAAAATAGCTAAAACAATAAATACAATACAAACAGACCGATAAAATGTTTCGACTAAGATGCATCCTAACAATGACTGAATCACCTCACACGAAAATAACAACAAACAAACAGCAGTACATTAACGACATTAACATGATACAATTTGAACAATGAAACAAACATTTAGTGGTGGAAGGGACGTTTGAGCATTGCATTCGGCTGCCATTTACTAATGTAGACACAACGGTGGCAGACTGTCTCTCTGCATCAGCTGCCAGCACGAGTGGCACAAACAAGTCCATAAAAATCTTAACGCGTGATTAAAAATGATGTAATAACCCATACAACAGTGAGTGTTTCCGTGCGGCGACATGCTGATTCCTGAAAATAGTCCGCGCCGTGTAAATATATCTTTATATCTTTATAGCGGACGCCTGTCCCACAGGAAGGTAAACATGCTGCATGTATCACTGATGCGGTAACACCTATTCCTAAACGACAAAGAAAACAAAGCCAAACGTGTTTCACGTGCTTGCACAGTGCAGGCTGTGTGTGCGTGGTAGGGGCGGAGGGGGGAAGTACCGCAAGGACTGCAGCCGACAATGTAAACCATGTTTTCCTCGTTACGTCTCGTCTGTAATACGTACCGCCCTCATGCGGCGATTTTCTTATTGCCTTCAATTTTTTCTCCCCACTGGGAAATCGGGTTTTTTTTGTGTGTTTTTTCACGCGCTCGGCATTTGTTCTCACTCAGAAGAGGGCCGCCGACGATCAAGAGCACATGCACACAGTAAATTGTGCACATTACGGAGTATTTATTGCCCGTGATTTTTTACCATCAGTTTCTGATGAATCCTGAACGTTTGCTTCCAAGGTAGTACCTGAAGACTGACTACATCAGTTTTGTAAGAGGAGGCTTTCCAGTCAAAACAAACGGCTAACAGCAAAGCAGCGAGGCGCGCGCGCGCGTGTGTGTGTGTGTGTGTGTGTGTGTGTGTGTGTGTGTGTGTGTGTGTGTGTGGGTCTGACAGGAAAAAAGAGAGCGAGAGAAGCAGCCAGGTAAACAGAGATGGGGGCGGAGGTTCAGAGAGAGAGAGAGAGAGAGAGAGCTATTGCTAAATCTTTTAGAACCAGTGTCATTTCGGACACCAGGCCTGTCCCCAAGTAATCCAACCTGTCTGGGGCATTCTTCCCACTACCGTCTCCGACCTACTTCCCCACATAACATTGCGTATACTGAGGTCAAGAAAGTAAACAGTTCAAACGGAGACGGCTTCCGTGTGGCGCTCACTGCATCCAGCCGTCTGCACCTAGGATGTACATACATGTACATTTATTTACTGTCTGGCTGGGTTGTGTAAATATAGCGAGGGCGCGCGTGTGCTGTAAAAAAAAAAGAAGGAAAAAAACCCGTGTTTTGCTGACGTAACATTTCATTCAAGCGGATGTAGAAATGCCAGCATAGCAGTTCATAGCGAGACGCTGTCAGTCAGGTCTGTGTTATATCAGCCACTCTACAAAATGCCCGTCATTCGTGTGTGTGTGTGTGTGTGTGTGTGTGTGTGTGTGTGTGTGTGTGTGTGTGTGTGTGTGTGTGTGTGTGTACGTGATATTAATACACAATTGTCTACTACGTTTTGAATACAAAAGTACACAAAATCGCGATCTTTTATCAACTGAAACAGGTCAGCTGGTCTCTGATATCTTGGTTAAGAGGAACTTCTGCTGAGAAAATGAACTCCTGTTGTGAAAACTTTTTGCGTTCATTGACGTTTACCACTTGCCCGCTGCAGTAATACACGCCGTCAGAGAAAAGCAGACGATAATGACTGTGACATAACCCTTATTGCTTGGCAGTGATCATCACCGCAGGGCCTGCCAATTGAAGGGCGATGTAAGAGAGAAAACACGGAGGGTAACGTCGCCACGTGAAGCACAAAGAGCACGGTCATAAGCATCGAGGATCCGTCCAAAGAGTGCCAGGCGGGCGCGCATATTCGAGTGCTTGCGAAGAAAAGTTAGGAGGAGCTAAATCATGTAAAATCACCGGGGGAAAAATGAAACAGAAAATATGATTTTGATAGTTGTGTGACTGCGACTTTTGAGACCGAAGCCAGTAGTCTTCCCTTGTTTCTGGATTAGTGCCAGCGGGCGGACTTTTTACCCTGACTGTTGGAAATTGATCAGTAGTGTTAACTCGACTTTCCGCTACCCAGCAAAGGCAACAGAAGTGGAGAACCCAATTTTGGAAATTTGCCGAAACAGAGCGATGTTGATGCTTCTCATTGTAAATCAGCGTTTCGTCGTACATATTCAAGTCACGTGACACGATGGGCGTTATCCCCCATGCTAGAAAGGCAGCGAGCGAATCATGTAAAAGACGGGAATTAGAATTCGCCTCTGTCCGTGGCCACGGTGCAGGCTGTGTGAAGGTTAACCTATGATAAGAGGGTCGCGCGACAATAATAACTATGTATTGTGCAGGTGCTTCACCCAATTACTCGAACTGGCTCAAAGCGCCGCGAACTGAACCCAACACGCACGCTCACGTGACCCACACGCATTCTGTAACACACGAACCCGACATGAACACACTACAGTCACGTGGTGCGAAGGCCGGGGTCAGCTCAGCAATTTAAGTTTCGGAATTTCGATTTGCATTTAGTTGTTTGTTTGTTTGTTTGTTTTTTAGTTTTGTGGGACGAACATTTCAAAAACAGGACGACTGAGGAAGCCGGAGTACCCGGAGAGAACATCCGACGATCGGCCCTGATAAACGGGGCCACGTACGAGAAAGAAAAATTCTTTCCTACTCGACCCTGACCTCTCGCATTGGTGGCGAAACCTTAACCACTAGACCACCGACCGCCCAGCGTCAGTGACGCATATGTCAACCGACTTACTCGTTGAAATGATTAACCTAGACCTGGAGGTGATCCATTTATAAAAACCTTCAGCCATACTTCTTGTACTCATATTTCCATCTCAACAATGTGAAGCTAAAAACAATTTTCTCAAAAGTTGTTGTCTGCATAGTTTCAACGTTCTTAGCGGTAAAACATGTTTGGAATAATTCTAACGTTTCACCATCTTTCCGCTTTTCCGGTGTAAGACAGCGGGTCGGCTGCGTCTGTCAAACACATGCAACGCATTTTTTTTGGTTTTTTTTACAAAGTATCTGGGAGTTTGTCTGGCGTTGCAGAAAATTTTCTCTGGCGTTGTAGAATTTTTTTCATTGAATGCGTTTACTGAACCTGTGCAGCAGAACCAGTCACTTGTAGAACATCACAGACCATGGTAGAGACTCGGGTCCACCCAACCAAAGACCGTAGATAATATTATTATCTACGGTCTTTGACCCAACATTGCCGTAGTAAATTGCTTTTGTGTCTAGTACAGCCGGAGCGATCCAGCAAAGTGGAGAGCGCTGATTGGTTGGTCCATGTATTGTAACACTGATTCAGCGCTAATCATCCAAGAAAAACTCCTTAGGCTCAAAGAAAGTCGTATTTCTCTATTATTAGAAGACACAAAGTTGCAACAAACAAACAAACAAACAAACAAACAAACAAACAAACAAACAAACAATGGTGGAATGCTCAAATGGAGAATTACCGCAGTCTCAGAGCCCCGTTCGTAAGGTGAGAATTTTCCCCTCCAAACAACTGCGGCACGCATAGTTTCTTTAAGGGAAAAATAAGAGCAAAACAGAGTAAAGTAGTTTCCTTTGCATAAACAGCCCCAAACATGTATATGTGACAAGGGAGAACATTTCAAACAGCCTCGATGGAGTATACGATAATGTTGCACTACAATGGCAGCGAACCGAGAAGATTCTTTATCCGCGTGGAGTCGGGAGGGGGGGGGGGGCAACATTGGTAGAATTCCGGACAGGCTGTTCTTGACAACTAACCCATAGACTCTCATTCTCATGGAAATATAAGCTGACGTTTTATTGGGAAGGAGGTGCGACAGAGCACAAAGTGATGGCCCGATAAAGGGGTGCCCCCCTCCCTTCCTCCCCCCCCCCTCCCCCCGGTTACAGCAGCTGCTTTTTGATGTAGCTCAGTTTTTGTTCCGGCTAGGCTGAAGTACTACTGTTTCATACGTGTATCACCATCATCATGATCATGATGTTTGTAAGAATGTATTGAGACTGTATGTATGACTGTGTGCATGTCACGGTTTTGCTATAGTAAGCTCTAGCAGGAGGCTGGGAGCCAGACAAATCCCCATTATGTATCAGTATTATCATCATTATTATTATTATTTGAAAATGCTCACACACGCAACCCTCTCATTCAAATTTATGGCCCTGGGAAGGTGTTACCAAAGAACGTCAACAACAACAAAAGACAGCGGGTTTGAGAATGACAGCCTGATATGAGACCAGACCAAACGAAGGAAGTGACACAAACCCAGATGATGCACAGTATTGTTTATGGGCTGTTAAACTTTTGGACGAAGCCCTCGGCTTGATTTGTCTGACTCGAGTATGCAAATGATTCACAATGGACCTGATGAAAGGAACTAGAAACGCCTGCGAATTGTTTCTCTCACTGGCTCTATTGTCCTTCAAGGCTTTTAATTTCACGGCCGGACTGGTGCATCCTCCGCCTGCATCTTCCCCCCCTCCTCCCCCCTCTCTCTGTCTCTGTCTGTCTCTCTGTCTCTCTCTCTCTCTCTCTCTCACACACACACACACACACACACACACACACTACACAGGACACAGAGAGATATGGGGTGGGGGAGAGGAGGGAGGGAGCGCTAGAGCACCTGTGATGGTAATCAGGGCCATGTAGAGTGTAAGTGTGAAGGCAGAACAGCTGATCAGCTCTGTCAGTCAGGAAAGCGACAGGAGGCGTCTAGCGGGCTGCTAAATCAATTTGTGACGCACGATATACGGTGCAGCACAGATCCATACGGCTTTACTGGCCGGCTTATGCACTAGTGAATGGACCGATACATTGCTTTGGCATCAGCGATGAACATCAGATGTTAAGGGATTCAGGCGCCATTCATCTGAAGCCAAGGTAACCACAATAATACTGGTTGTTCAGTAAGCAATGAGAGGGTGTGAAAATGCCAAGATCAACAAGAGTAAATGCCAAGAACAAATAAGCATAAAGCATAGACAAAAAGAAAGCCGGTTCAGCAGCATGTTCTTCGACGCGGTCAGCGCAAACACGCCGTGACTGTGACTGGTCAGTGGTAAAGTCTCAACAGTATGACAGGCATACAGCAGCATGTGGAGAACTCTTCATCAAGTTCGCTGAATCTGTGCATCAGAATAAGTCACTGACTTGTGTCACAGTGTAGCATATGAGACCATTGTGTTGACTCTGGCCGGCGTGTGAGTTGTTCTAGAAATGTACTGCAGACTGAGCACACGACGCGATTTGGTTGCGAACTGAGGACCAGCTAGACGGTGCTGATATGTGGCTATTTTTAGAATCCGCTTTATCGGGTCTCAGTCTGATCAGGCATGGACCTTAGGCTCAACGAAAGTCGCATTTCTGTAATATTAGAAGCCACACAGTCACGAAAACGGTCCAAATGGCCGAATGAAACGTCCACTTATCTGGCAAACAACCTTACAACTTTGAAAACGGCTGTTTTCCACATCAGCGGCGTTAGGAACATAGAGGCGGTCACTGAGCGGTGAACATCTGATGCTGACGATACTAAGCTCCTAAATGATCATCCACGCAGTAGTCACTGCCTTTTCAAGCTACGCCGGAAAGACTGAAACCGGATTTTTTAAAAAAAACATTGCCGGAGTCACACCACGCCGGTTTAGATCGTTGGTACTGAGCGATGATATTATCAGCTGCAGCAAAGTGCAAACCGGTCTAGAAGTGATGATCTTCCCCCGTCCCAGCTTCTCCTCCCCTTCCAATCCCCCCCCCCCCCAACTCCGGGTGGCGTGAATGAAGCAAGCAAAGTTGGCCCAGATTTTAAGACAGTTTGGCGTCATTTGTTTCGCTTGGCTTGTTTCGCTTGGCTTGTTTCGCTTGGCTTGTTTCGCCCAAGAATAAGTTACTGGCGTGAGTACTTAACCTTGTGATAGCTCTGCAAGCTGGTGTAAGTACTTAACCTTCTGATAGCTCTGCAAGCAGCATCTGCAAATTCAAATACCGACTGTAACTGTTCACCCTAAACCTCTCTGGTAGACTGGTTTAGTCCAAACCCTCTCTCAGCAGCCACAAGGGGACGTAATATCTCCGAGCTGGAAACGAAAAAAACCCAGGATATGACGTATTTTGTGCAAGGGAGAGGCCACTACGGACCGGCTAAACCTCTGATTACAAAATCCCATGAGCACAAATAGCATGTCTTTCTAAAGATAGCATAGAACCGACGGAAAAAAATGCCTGCTCCCTTGGCGAGATTCAATTTCATGGCGAGTATCTGACTGGCATCGCCAGCTACACTTCCGTCTCTAGGGGGCTTACGTAACAGCTTCATTAGTTTCTAGGGACAAACATCAGTCAGACTCGGAGAAATTCCTTCACATACCGCACATTTCAGCGGACTGCAAAGATCAGCAGGACTTTCACATGCTGAACTTGAACTGCAGAATTTCAAACTCATGAAGTAACGATGTATCTGTACAAAAATTCCGGTGGAAATTCTTCTGGTGTGATTTACCCAAATGATACTAGGTTCCAGTGCTCGGATAAACTGTTGCTTTGCTTTTGATTCACAGTGCAAATGAAACAGCGGTCAACACCGAGTCAACAAAAATGTTGTTGGTTGGGGAACGCGTATTGTATTCTAACCTGAAAACCAGAGGAAGAATTGTTTTCGCCTGCTAAACTAACGACCTAGTGATACGTTTGGGACCCAAACAGTTCACGGCTGTGAGAGCCTGAGCAGCATTTGTTGCACGACCAACAACAAAGCCTTGGCACTGAGTGGAGCCGGAGGCTATGAGGACCGGAGTGAAGGTGAGATCCGTCTGACAGTCCATCTCCATTTCAACATGGCAAGGTACCGATGTACGTGGCCAATCTTTTGATCACTCTGGACGATGGCCAAACCTGTGTCTGCTTCAAGTGGTCTTCAGTGTTCAAGAGGGGGGCTGGATCACTACACTCTGTGTGTGTATGTGTGTGTGTGTGTGTGTGTCATGTGTGTGTGCCTGCAGCCCAGTGAATGGTAAGAGTGGGTGGCCAGTGCTAGCAGATACAGATGATTACACCCGCTGACTCGGTGGTGGTATGAAGAACACGCCAAGCTGCAGCTACTGTAGGTAGAAATAATTAGAGGTGAAGTGGTACCCTACTGCCGAACTCATGATATGAGCATGCGCAATACACAGCATGTATGTCACACACACACACACACACACACACACACACACACACACACACACACACACACACCGTTTTATTTTTGTTTTTAGTATCATTTTGAATCTAACGCAAAAATAAAAGAAAGAGATAGAAGATGTCATATCTTATATGTTATCTGTCTGCGTTCGGCTTTCCAGCTCTCCAAGGAAAATTTCTGAAGGTCGCTGTGAAGTGTATATTCCGTTCTATAAACCTACGTTTTGTGAACTCGTAACTGAACCACCGAGTGGGTTATGAAAAGTATAACTCACACTGTCGCCGCTATGTGTTTCCTTATTATTTTTTTATGTAAAGCACTCGTAGTAAACTCACTGAAAATTTGCACTGGCGAGTTAATGTTCACATATTTCGCACTCTTCTACCGGCTGCTATACCGGCCGCATATTTCGCCAAAGACGTAAGCCGGATTCCCCCAGTGATAACATTGAGATGAGTTAAAATGACATCGACCAGGGGAACTGCATTCTGGAACTGGAAAACAGCAGGAGAGAGAAAAAAAATCAAATTTGATTGTCCAGGATGAGAAGCCCTGAAGAGCTGATGGCGAAGGAGGGTGATAGAAAGAGCTTGATTTTCATCTTAGATCACCCACCCCCCACCACCACTACCCCTCTGCCCCCCCCCTTCCGGAGTGCTGCAGCTATTTGTTACGGAAGGAAATTCAACCGGAGCTTTGTCACAATTTATCACAGATACGCTATGACGTGCCAGGCAGTTTGGAAATTCTTTTCTTGAAGTTTGGTTAGCGGTGGCGACAAGATACAGAAACTGGCATACTTTTCAGCGGTGAACTCTGTCAGTGTGTGTGTGTGTGTGTGTGTGTGTGTGTGTGTGTGTGTGTGTGTGTGTGAGAGAGAGAGAGAGAGAGAGAGATTAGTATTTTCCATCTACGTAACCGAATGATCTCTTTCGGGAAATTCGAGTTGCTTCCCCTGGGGGAAGCTGGCCTGGTAACGCCAAGAACCTCAGCACACCCACACCGGTAGAGGCGCTGTAAAACCGATTGAGCTACCCGGCCATCTTTAAGTTCCCTTCGTCGTAGTTTGCAAACAGGCGTCTCACTTTAGGCAATCGTATCACGCTCTTTCTTAAATGATTACCATCTGTTGTCACTGAAAACAAAGAAACGCATTTCACAGAAGTTGCTGGCAAGACAAATGTCTTTCACAAAGAGCGATCACTGCAGGCTGCCACCCTCACGGCGTTCTAAACTACCTCCAGAGCAGTGAAGGCCAAACCTGCAAGAATCATTACTTCCACGTAAACCGAGTGAAGAACAGCTTAGAAAAGCAGGGACGGTTCACTGTTCACAAAATGAGAGCTCAGTGACTACGTCCGCTTTATTTGCCCCAGCCACGTGAGTGGAGTATACGTACTGTAACTTTATGTCCGTGTGTCTGTCTGTGTGTCTGTGCGTGAGATTCGTGAATGGATTGAAGCTTGTATCTGCTAAGCATTGCGATACAGGAACGCTGACTGGGAGACGTTTCATCATTGGACGGTCGTTCTTTGTCTTTTACACTACGGCCATCCAACAGCCTTCACGAAGCTAGCTGTCTGGACACGTATTACACGAGAACGCCGAGGGTGGGTTGTCTAAAGTTCTGTTGACATTCCACCTGTCATGCACTTAATTCCATAATTCCATTCCACCGCTTAATCCTCCTAGGGTTCTTCACGTGAAAATGTAAAAGCTGACATCATTGAAAAAAGCAATTATTTTTGTGCACGGTAGCAAGAATCTGAGAACACACATACGGTAATTATGTTGTCTGCTCCTCTTTTTTTGCACACGAAGCACAACTTGAACCTCAGACAGGGACCCAATAACTCATATGTGAGAAGGAGAGGCTGGTTCCGTCTGTAACTGGATAAATGCACCAGAATATTTTCTGCTAAAAGGTGCAGTGCAGAGTGTGGCCTGCAGTTTCCGTTACACGTGTTCAGACGGTGAACAACTTTCATTCCCACCCAGCACCGCAATTTGTCTTCCCACACGCTCCTAAAATCCCACCCCGCCATGTTTTTTGTCCACTTGAAACACGAATTTAAAATGACGCGTGCGATGGGGAGCGCGGTTGGCGGGAACAAACAAGGGCAAAAACTGAAAGTAGGGGAGGCGACCCTACAGGAACTGGCAGAGATTTGATTTACATAGATAACCCCTGTAAACTGAGTCTACGTCACGGTCGTGTTGATTTATATGGATAACCCCCGCCAAGTTCTCTTACGTTCGTGTTTTTTTTGTTTTTTTTTTGCTCTCAGTAACACACGTGCTGCGAAACCATGCCACTGACGCAAGTGCCGCATCATTAATTAAAACTTTCAAACTTTGGTGAGATTCAATGTCATGATATAATATGTTAAATTTTGAATGTGTGTAAGGCCCGCATGTAATGATAAAAAATATTTGAAATCTTTGAATCTTTGTAAGGCAGGAATGGATTGAGCCCGTCATCTCTGTGCTTGTAAGCTGAGGCCCGTTTCAAAAGAAAAGGTGGCCGATTTTCCTGTAATATCCGTTGACATGCAGATAAAAGAAAATAGTTGACGGCCTCCTTTGTTCTCAGGAAAACGACGGAAATTCACTAGATAAGGAATGAACTCATCTGCAAAAGTCTTGACTGACAAAATACCTGCGGAAACGTCATTTGGTGCACTATCTGGGCAGCTGTGGGGGACTAGGAGTGGGTTACTAAGGCAGACATTGGCCATCAAACGCGGGAAAAACTCTTATCTGCTGTTACACGTGGAGATGGAGACAGGAGTCGCTATACCACCTTGGAAGAGTCTAAGACTCCTGTTATCGGTCTTGATAACGAAGTGCATTGAAGTACCGACAGATACGTTCTTCGAGAGGTTCCAGACTCGTGTAGCTCAGCACTGTCTGCCGCTGTGTCGACTTAGTAACTGTATCATTGTGCTTGGTGTAGTCCTACCACCACTGACGGAACTGTGAGTGGCCTGAGGTCTCAATCATTAGCGGTAACTGAAGGACTAACAGCTAAACTGATTCACTTTGTTGTGAAAGGGCTGGAAGCGTGTTCAGGGGCGCCGGAACCGGGGGGGGGGGGGCAGGGGGGGGCAAGAGTGTCTTTTTGCCCCCCCTGGAAAATCAGGTGACTATGGCAAGAGGGGGGGCAAAGCCATGGTCTTGCCCCCCCCCCCCTTCCCCTACCTCTCTCCCTACCCCTCTTAGTGCTCTCTCCCTCATCGCACCCAACAGAGAACTTCTGTTTTTGCGGACCGAAGGCTGTCCGCTCCTCTGATTGCCCCCCCCCCCCCTTCACTTTTTTTCGGGCAACGTCCTGGTTCGTAAAGGTTTTTTTGCGCAGCATTTGATCGCCCCCCCCCCCCCCCCCCCCCGCTTTTCACTTTCTTCGGGCAACGTTCCCCCGTCCGAGATTCTGCCCCCCTCCCCCCAACATCTTCCGGCGCCCCTGGTGTTACTGGAGTGTGTGAACCTGGGGTGATGATAGCACGATGACAAGGAGCCAAGTGAAGCCAAGATAAGGGTCCCACTCAACTCAGCAACGGGACATTACCGATTACGAGACACCGAACTGAAGACGGCGGAACATCAGACTTTCGTGTCTGACCAAGGGGCGTCATGCTGCTTGCACAAACAGATGACGGAATCATGGACTCAGGATCCACTTAACAATTTAGAATGAATCTCATTTGCCACAAAGATGACCACGAAACTTGCCACGTTCAGGTCACCGTCGATACGGACATACATTTTCAAAATGACTCGACTGTGTGATGTTTTGCACCAATACAGGTCTACACTGTACAAATTTAAATAGGCAGGATTGTTACACCACGGTCAGCAATTTCAGAATGAAACTGCCAAATTGTGTATTGCCACCGACCCCCCCCCCCCCCTAAAAAAACAGAAAGAAAAAAAAAGGGGCATTTTCAGCTAGTACAAAAAAAATGCAGCTGATGAGAACGTGGTAAAGACGAAGCCAGATATGATTATCTCCAGTGTTAGTGTCAGACGGGCGGCATGATGCAGGTTCAGACAGCGATGGCAGGATACGATAGATTGGAGATGTTTTGGGGGCTTATGAAATGACAACGAAACTTCCACGCGCAATCGCGCGCGCGCGCGCGTGTGTATGTGTGTGTGTGTGTGTGTGTGTGTGTGTGTGTGTGCGTGTGCGTGCGTGCCGTGTGGTACGCGGTTCGTTTCCGTCTGGCTGCAACATTACAGCCACTTAAGTTCGATATATTCATTGCACACGAAGGCACCGACTCTCAGGGGAAAAAAACCCAAACAAACAAAGGAAATGAAAAAACAACAGCTTTGCTTCTTTCATAACATAACATAACATAACATAACATAACATAACATAACATAACATAACATAACTATCAGAACTGAACACCAAACGGCTTGTCAGAATCTCGGGAGCCCGCAAAATGTCAAGGTTCCCCCCGGCTCTACAGGCAACTGCCTCAAGGAAAGCAGCATGTTAACATGTTCTCTGTCTTTTAACCTTTCTGCGAATCATCTTGAGTGCTTCCTCGTCCAGAGGTAGATGATTATACTCCCTTCCTCGCTAGTTACGTCTAGCTGCTAAAGTCTCTCCAGATTGTCTGCATTGTACCCGGCGGCAACAGACCTGCTCCAGACGTGGGCAGGAAGACAGGAAGAACCACAAGGACGTTGTCGACAAAAGAGAGTACAATGAACCCTTTCTGACAACTAGGTCTCCCTCTTGCTCACTGTTCTCATCGGCACAATGCACAGAATGTCATTCTTTGACCCCCGACAATGGGACCGGGGAGGCACCGCCTACTTGATACAACAGGAGGGGGAGGGGACTGAGGGGGGGGGGGGGGCGGAGTTGGAGGACAGGAAACACCTGGATGTCATAGCTGTTCCTGGGATTTTGAGAGCACACACACACGCACGCACGCACGCACGCACGCACACACACACACACACACACACACACACACACACACACACGCACGCACGCACGCACGCACGCACGCCAGTGATGCCGCATAAGAACAGGCAGAAATAACAATCAGTAAAACCCCCATCGAAGGAGGAGAGGAGAGGAGACCCCATCTGGGTAAATACAGAACAATTTCTTGTTTTCTTTTTTCTTCTTCTAGTTTTGAAGTAAACTTCTAACAGACATAAACGGAAACCACACTGACGAAGGATATGTTAAACAACAACAACAACAACAAAACCAGCAGACGAGTTTCCCTTGAATTTAAAAACAAACAACAACAAAAAAAACCCACACTCTTTAAAAACATTGTAAAAACTGCCTTTCCTGTCGCCTGAGCAGCCGGTAGACTGTGATCGCCATGCATTACGGCATTAAACTGCTTGAGACTGCACGCATGACTGACAAACCGATAAAGCGCATCACAGAGGGGGAGGTTAACAAGGAGCCAGTGCAAACTTTAGTTCCGATGGCTCAGAGGATACTGCCTCGTGTGGGTCTAGCACATGAACATCGACACTTGAAATACCTAGATGCTAAGGACAAAGAGACGCAACTACACAAACGTAAACGCACACTGAACCATGACAATAACGCAAATCATCACACGTACTCTTGGTTTGTTGCGTGACTTTACTGAACCACTTACTGAACGGAAAAGTCTACAAGAACACCAGCACCCACTACACGTGACCAACTAGACCCGATGACCCACCATTCCTCATCTTGTGGAGTAGGAACGACTGAGCTGCGCTTGGGTCTAATGACGAACATACGGCCGCTCGTCCTCATGGTACGGCTTGAAATTTACAATTACTGGGATTTTCCTCTCCTCAGCTGATGTGAGGCACCCGGCCTACCCGAACTAACAAGACTGCATTCCGAGTGCGATCCTAGCTCAGCAAGACGGAATACCCCCGTCATTTGGACAAAGAGACTAAGTGCATATCAAGTCCGTATGGTGCCTGAGCCCTTTTTTCCCCGAATGACTGTAGAATACTATTTTGAAGCAAGGAGAACTTGTGTCAACCTTTGAGTAGTATTAACTGATCCACTCTCATAGCTGTTTGACATACCATCTGTGGGTGGATACCCGAGTTCACAACCGTAATACACATGTACCAGTCCTTGTCAGTGTTTCAAAGCTCTGTGCAGACAAAAACCTTTGATATAATGGACTGTAGACGCCGGTTAAAAAAATCTGCATAACCTCACGTTGTGTCAACAAGTGAATTTTATCTTACTGGTAGTAGGCGGATAAGGTTTTTTTTCCCCCCAACCTTTAGCACTTGGCATAGGTTTATCATTTACGTCAGTTGCAACATACACACGTTTGTTTTTGTTGGGTTTTTTCTTTGTATTGTGACCTTGGCTTTTTGTTTTGTAATATGTTCATGTGTCTTTTTGTGTCAAATATGGTAAAAAACAAAAAACAAAACAACAACAAAAATACGTTTTAGAATGTAAGTGATCAGTGACTGCTTTCCCGTGTATCACTGTTATGACGGATTTTTTTGTACGTGTACATGAGTAAGAGTCATTGCCCATAGATCCCAGTGTATTTCTTAGGACTGACATCCACCACAAGACCAGTGGAAGATTGGTTCAGTGGCTGGATGGTTGTTTAGTGGTGCAACATCTGAGTTTTCCACAACATAAGGTGATTTCAACTACAGAACAACAATAAAAAGCCAGTAGGAATTCTGGCTGACCAGTGGAAAACAAATAAATCAACAACATCAGTGACAGAGGCGTTCTGAATGGGACCAGTCAGTGTTTTCAGTTCTGGTAGCATGGCCTACAAGTACAACCGAGTAGACGTGTATTTTGCCATGTGTGTGTGTGTGTGTGTGTGTGTGTGTGTGTGTGTGTGTGTGTGTGTGTGTGTGTGTGTGTGTGCTAACGTGTGGGTGTGTCAGTGCATGTCTGTGTAGCCGCTGACATCAGGTGGAAGTACACATAGCTTTTCCCGTTGTGTCAAGATTGGTTACTGTATGCGTGAGACTGACTGGTAACACTGTGGTAACCTTGTGCTGGTGCGTCGTGCACGGTGCACGCCGGGCGAGGAACAGGAAATCATCTGAAGACGAAGGTTTGTGTGTGGTGACACAAAGAAGAGCACCACATCAAGCACCATGGACAGCTTACAATGCCACGGCAGCTGAACAAGCAAAATATCCGTGGGAAGTCAACACAACAACAATTAACCGGACCGACATTCCATTTGTCAAACAAGGGACGGAACCGCAGTCTCTGTGTGTGTCTGTGGTCATTACAGTGCACGATTTATGAAGGGCCAGTCTGACAAGAGATAAAGTAAAAGAAAGTTAGAAGCGACAAACGAAACAGCAACTGCAGCGGCAGCAACCATAGCTGATAGTTCACACATAGCTCTACACAAAAGGTGATAACTGAACCTACCTTCACTCAAAACTTAAGATCTGAGGTCTCACTGCATGAGCTGTTGAGGTTAAATCCCGAGTTGATTGCAAAATATCGTGTATAACGTATGTATACTCTGCCCCGCTACAGTACAGATTTCTGCGTTGCACCCCGCAAGAAAGAACGATCTTATCACACCCTATTCATACACCACGGCAAGGATCACTGTAGGGACATTGCTAATCTCACAATAAATGCGCGTAAGCTTATCGCAAAGCTTCAGATCCTGACGGCCACCCGTCTGAGACCGGCCGGTAAAAACAAATATTATGCCAGCGCCATTTTCTCCTACGCAGTTCGACATCTGTAGGGTAGACACTTAGGAGTGAATGGCTTAGCCTCTTGGCAGTGCTTGACGTATTTTTTATGACATGATTATCTCTCCACGTACTCTACCTTCAGTTATTAAGCACAATAACATACGCTCTTCAGGCTCAGCAAATTGCAACTTGTCCACAGTTGTTCTAATGAACTAAAAAAAATATTAAAAAAGAAGAAAATTCAGGTCGAAAACCGCACAGAACGTTAATTACTTCAGTAAACCAATAACATGAACATAACATGAACAATAACATGAACATAACATGAGCAATAACATGAACATAACATGAGCAATAACATGAACAATCAGATACAAATGCATACGGAGTGCAGTCGACAGAAATACATAAATGGATATAAAATGGACACTGTTCAAAGTGTGTGTCAAAACAACTCTATCGCCTACCCTACGACGAAACACCATTTCCTTGTATGTCAACTAGCATTTCGACTGGTTTGAAATACCTCTTGATGGGGTTTCTGGGTAAAGTCGACGTTTTTTTCCCTTACAAATACGCGCACAACCCTTTTGCCCAACGTATTAAACACCATTTCCTTGTATGTCAACTAGAATTGCAACTAGTTTGAAATACCTCTTGATGGGGTTTCTGGGTAAAGTCGATGTTTTTTTCCTTGCAAATATACACACAACCCTTTCACACAACGTACTAAACACCAGTTCCTTGTATGTCAACTTGAACTGAATCGTACAAAATACCACTGGATGGGGTTTCTGGGTAAAGTCGATGCTTTTCTTCCTTACAAAAAAAAAACAAAAAAACAACAACCTTGATCCGTGCGTATAAAAAATGATATTGGGGGCTTTATCATGTCTGCAGGTTCACTGGTCATACAGCGTGAAGTTTGTTCACGTATGTGTGGCAATATTCCGGGCGCGTCGACTAGACAAAGGAGGATAAGCATAAATTGAGTGCAGTCAAATAAGCCACAGAACTTTACCAGCTAAAGTCACGTAACGTGACCGGCCCAGGACAGATTGTTCCCACTACACTCGTACTCTGTCAGTGTCTACATGCACATCTGTATGTATCGTTTTGCGTGAGAGGCGTAATTCTTCCCCTTGTCGGTGTGATTATTCACTGAGACTAGTGTGTTTGCATGCGATGCGTTCTGCCGAACACAAATGCAAGCTGACAGCCAGAGAGACATACACACAATAAGAGCGCCTTTCCTGCCTCACTATCTGTGGTATAGCTCGTTTACACAGCATGTACGTGAGGTAATGTTCGATAAAAAGTGCATGTAAGTATAGCACTGCAGACTGAAACGAATACAGGTATCCGTGGT
This sequence comes from Batillaria attramentaria, assembly GCA_018292915.2. Taxonomy (NCBI): domain Eukaryota; kingdom Metazoa; phylum Mollusca; class Gastropoda; family Batillariidae; genus Batillaria; species Batillaria attramentaria. The sequence goes on along the minus strand of JACVVK020000026.1, from coordinate 2,043,694 downwards.
TCGAGACGAGGCTAAAATCGCCACGATTGCGGGGGACTGAAGTATAGAGGTTTAAGGGTGGGGCCCGCTGATTTGGGAAAAATCTGCCAGTATTTTCAAATGTCAATTGTGTGGGTAGGTGTTTAGGGGTTCAGTTAACGTCCTTTTCCACCACATGCGGGTGACACCAAAGACGGGGGGAAAAAAAACAAAGCCAGCACAAATGTGTGGCTGCCAAAAAGGACTGGAACTCACGATCCAAGCATGAGAAGTCCAATGCTCTACGGCTCGACTCTCCCGTGTCTCCTTTACTGCCCAGTCGGCCGTAACATGATCAAGTTACGTAAAACATCATGACGTCTACAAAATGTCTGACGCCTTCAGGGCTAGTTTTTCAGTCTCGGTGTAGCTGGCCACTCAGTGAAACAGTGGAGCCAAAAAAACAAAACAAAAAACAACCAAACCGGCAAAGAAAAACAAGAAACCTTTTCCTAACCGGCAGAAATTACACTGAAGTTGGTTTTCTGCCACTTCACTCAGTGTGGTGACACGTATTCGGAAAGACTGAAATGCACCATGAATTAAAACTGAAATACAAAAACAACAACAAAACCCCCAGGCATCCGTGAGAGAAATCGAGACGCCGCTATACGGCAACATGGCCGAGAGAAATTACCGCAATATTTCATTATGTGACTTTACCGGTAGGATGTTACTACCAAACCGACACAAGACATCCATGAACGTGTTTACGATTCAGTTGAGGAGGATAGATCTCTGTGTCTTTTTTGGCCGCACTGCTGAGCTGTGAGAAACTGGCCATGCATGTATAGAGTGAGGCTACCCGTGTATAGAGTGAGGCTACCCGTGTATAGAGTGAGGCTACCCGTTAGCAAGTGCTGTAGATTACATTTTGCTGGGACGTGGTGTGTGTGTGTGTGTGAACGCCTGGTGTGTATATTTACACCCGTCACTGCACAGCAGTACAGATCGTCAACCAGCAGGGGTCCCAACTATCTATCACGCTCTAGCAAACATCTTCGTCTCGAACTTCATGTCAGAACTGACAACAAATGCCCCTGACATCAATACAAACTAATGCAGCTTGTACCGTATGACTGAAGTCAATGAGTCGGGCTCCCCGCTCTGGAAATAACGTTCCGTCGTGAGAGGCCATAGGTCAAGTCCGAGTCTCTGCTCCCTCTGTGTATTTCACCGATGCATGTATGGAATTTACACCACTGCATCTCAGACGGTCAGAGCGCGGGAAAACCCTTGTTGTGATGTGAAAGGTTTACTGTTACTTGTGGGAAGGGCGAGAACGGCTACTTTATGGAAAGAGGCGAAAATCTCTGCGTCAGCTTTTAGACCAACAAGTCAGTTCAGTCACCATTGCGAATGTGGTGTGGTACAAAAGCCGTAAGTCTTCGCAGTGTTCCTGTCAGCATCTATAGTCTCCCCGCTTCTTTTGTTTCCCAGGTCCCTGTTTCCGACACCATGTAACCAGAGGGCTATCAGCATCTGGAAAAAGGGCTAAGGCGCCACAGATTTGAATAGGCACTTATGTCGTTTTTCCAGATGGTGGTAGAAGGCATTGTCAGTCCGGCTAAACGGTGAAAGTAGCCACGTCATAACCGCCCTCTCTCTCTACCTTCCCCCGTTCCTCCCTTCCTTTCCTCCCCGGTTTGCTACTAGCAAGAACAAAGCGCCGTCACAGAAATGTGCAACCCTAGCACTGAGCACATTCAGTTGCTGCGGCATGCGCCTTATGGAGGGGTGGGATGGGTGTTTGGGAGTTTAACGTCCTTTTTCACCATGTATGGATGATACCAAAGACGGGGCAACGAGAAATGGCCAGCACAAATATCATAGTTTGGCCCCAGCCGGGATTCGAACTCACTACCCGAGTATTGAAAGTCCAACCCCGCTCTACCATTCGGCTATCCCGGCTCCCCGCGTCATATGGACAAGAAACTCAAGGACAACACTTTTACACGATGAAACCGTCCGAAAAACTGAAGTTAACCAGATCACTTTCCAAAACTTGTATATTTAGGAATGTCTTCAGAAACCAGTTATATAATGAAATCGTTCGCCGGTAACATCTGTTTTCGCTTCAGTTCTGGATTTCAGTTTTGTTGCCAGTATTTTGTTTTCATGCCGTGGTTGTTTGTCTCAGTGTGGGAGTTTTACCGCTCCCCTTCCTTCCTCATTTCCACCAACTGCCAACACATCCACATATTTTGCAGGATCAGCATGTTTCAGTCAAGGACAGTAGTTACTGAATTACACGCACAATAAACTCAGTTTTGAAATCGACTCTAAACCACCAGCGCATACTTTGCAATAACCTTTGCGTTGTTAATAAAAAATGGATTTAATCAAAATCCACATTGACAAGAACGTTTACAAAGCAACTTACCTTACGCTTGATATGCAGTCAGAAGTAGAAACCAGAATAAATAGGATGTAGATGTAGATATAGATGCAATATGGAGAAACTGGGGCTTGTCAGCTGTACTGTGTCAGCGCATGCATGCAAGATGCATGCAAGACAGGTAAGACACGTACAGCAGAGTCACTTGGGTTTATGTAAGTTGTATAAAGTCCCCAGTTGTTTCACTAAGCTGCAGTTCTCCCACTGTTGCCAGTCGGGATGCAGCTTACTACTGCGAGGCCGAACCTTGCCGAGGGCTGCTGAAATAGTTTGCCAACTCGACGGCTAGCACTCTCCGCAGACACAGGCGCGTACCCTCGCTAGACCAGCTTTACGCTAAGTGTACGCTTCGGCTCCTGCGACGGAGTTTATGTAAGCAGAAGTAACGTCGTGCCGGAAGGCGTCCCCTTCACATAACTACTGACTACTAGTGGTCTAACTCGAGAGCTTACACGCTCGGCGCATGGCCTACCAAGTTGTTCAAGTGTACACCACTCAGTCTGTCGCTTTGATCGCAATTTGTTTTGTGACGGCAACACTGATTGCACTAAAACGTCACGGCAGCCGGCGGAGAGAGAGAGAGACAGCCGGGGGGGGGGGGGGGGGGGCAAGGTGGTAGGAGATGATAGAATCAGTTTTAGGGGAGCCGGGGGGGGGGGGGGAGGTAGGGGGGGATAGGGGAGGGGGGGGGGGGGGTGACAAGGCGGTAAGGGATGATGATAGAATCGGTTACAGCCAAACATAGCTATTGTGCGTCAGAATAATTGACTATATATGGAAGAATCAGTGAGTAATCTGGTTCTGCTTGCGCACTTGTAATTTAAGTTGTTGCCCAATTAAAAGCTCAGTGGCGGCCGTCGACAGCAGTGTAATTAGCAAAAGCAATGCAGCGGCAGAGCCAGTCAACGCAGATCTTGGATTCTCATTGCGTAATGAGTTCAGATTACCATCAGTGCCTCAGACATTTCAGCTCTTAAAGTTGTAATACGCTTTCTAAAATTTAAGTAGATTGCTTTCAGCGCAGCGTCCGGACTGAATGTACTTTGATCATGTTCTTGAACATTAACTGTGCTCACCATGATTCAGTGGTGGCTAAAGAACTGCATTCAAAAAGAAAGAAAGAAAAAAGAACTGGATCGCATTTGTCCATATCACCGCAATGCTTTCAAGGCGGTGCTCTTTGCCTTCATTCAGCAGTTCATTTCTCTCCCACGTCTCAGTGGTATCCAATGAACATCACGGGGGGAAAAACAACAACAAAAACTAGCAGCCTGGGCTTGTGTGAGGCAGAGACCGTGACAACCACCACAAGAGGCAAAAAGTTGTTGTTTTTTTTGGCCAGATCTTGTAGACATCAGGCAACACAACCAATATTGGCTTCATCTGCAAATCCGCTTCCCCTCAGACAAGCCACTAAGAAGAAACACGAAACTGTTTCTTTATCGACAACGATCAAGCACCTCTTCTAGAATTTCTCAAAGTACACAAATCTGCAGCCGGTGTTTGATGTGGCCAAGGTCAGGTGTAGATGAGCGATCCCGGCACTAAAACTATCAACAGTCTCAGTGCAGGAAAAGCTGAAACTGTTTTACACCACCAGCTGAAGTTTTCAATCTGGAAATTTATCGTTCTTGATGAAACATCCGCAGGAAAGAAAAAATATTGAGGACCGGAAATGCTGCACAGGGTGAGCGGAGGAGATAACGTGTCAATGAGCTGCTCGTATAGCAGTGTGTGTATTTACCTCCTCAGAGCCCGGTCACCCAAACTCCTTGACATCCATCATAGTGTTTTCGAGCGCTCGTGGTTAAAAAAAACAACCCCATACTAAGTCCACCCCCAAACAAAACAAGACAGTCCAAACCAAACCAAACACCCCCCCCCCCCAAACAAACCAACCAACCAACCAAACCAAACCAAACTGCCACAACAACAACAACAACAACAACAACAACAACAACACACACACACACACACACACACACACACACACACACACACACACACACACACACACACACACACACACATAAATAAATAAATAAATAAACAACCGAACGAACGAACAACAAACCAAGCTGCAAACAAAACCAAAACAGCAGGCCAATCATCAAAATGAAAATAATTTTAAAAAACCCAACGACAATTATTAAAAACAAAAAGAAACAAATAAATCCGACTGAATCATTGCCTGAAAAAAGAGCTGGCACAATATAACGAAAGTTTTGTGGTCACAAGTTTTGCGAAATTCGGCGGCAGAGGTGTAGTTGCTTCCTGTTCTACAGTTTTAGACCCAAATGTAGGTCCAGACACAATCCAAAACTTTTATTTCATTACAATCAACTCGCAAGTCTACCGGAGTTTCGTCCAACAAGTATGAATGTATGGGCAGCTTTTTAAACTAGCTATTACCACTAGTACTAGGCCTGAAAGCTATAAAATCCATCATGATGTTTCACCCGTGAACGATGTGGGTAGCACGGTACGGCACTGTACCTATATCCCAAGCTGCATCATGACTGGGTGGGTGGGTGGGTGTTTAGCAGTTTAACGCCCTGTTCCACCACGTATGGGTGATGTTAAAGACGGGCCGAGAAAAAGCCCAGCACAAATATATGGCCCCAGCCGGAATTTGAACTCACGACTGATCCGAGCATTGAAAGTCCAGCGCTCTACCCTTCGGCTATCCCGGCATCCCGCACCATGACTGGAGTCCAAACATGCACCTACAGCCGCAGCATCAGTCCTAAAAGCATCATTTTCCGGGGTGCATGTCTACAAGGAAAGCCGCAAAATAAAACCAGCATTATAATGATTATTTTCTCTCAAAACAGATTTCTCCGCCTACAACTCAATTCCATACTCCACATTACGAAGTTATAGATACTAACAGTTCATATTTGGACGGAAATCTACACCCTACACAGTAAAACACGTGAACGGAAAATCAGTAATGACCGCTTGTAGTTTTGTCACCACCTAGAACGGAAGGGGTTAATTAGCGACCGTTGAAAAAGGAATGGCGCAGCTTGGCCTGTATACGTGTGTGTTGAGGCATGTTGCGCACATTGGTGGAGTGGTGGTGGCCGAATTCATGGTCTCACATCACGCAGAAAGGTGGTCAACCCCTATCCCCCTGTAATCGGGCTTGTCTTAGTTTTCCATATACATCAGCTTACATGTAAAGGTCACACACTCGAGCTCGGGCTTCAGGGCAAATTGCGCAGATCGTGTGGGCCCCCAATGGTGGGCCCCATGTGGGCGGGGTCAGTGGTTTCAGGGTTTTGTAATTCATGCGGTGCAGGAGTATTTCCACTCTTTGTTTCTACTTATAATGTCTGGTGCAAACTGGTGAAATAGTCATAATTATGAGGAGACTTTAGAGGGTCACCAGTAACACAAACGACATTACACTACCTTGTCATTTGCATTTCTTGTTGTTTATGTTCTTCCTCCATGCCCCAGTATTTGAATCTTTGAAGCGGTGTACTATGCATGGCGCCGACTGAAACCATTTGCAGAATGTTAGATTCGATTAACGTACAGAAAGGGATTGTTGCCATTACTCGTTCTAGTAAGCCTGAAAAACAACGCTGCAAAATTTCATTGATTTTCAGGTTTTACTTTCAATGGAGAGTGTTGCAGGGTCTGTATGATGGCTACCTGGGTCAGTTGCACAAGAATTTCGCATTCGCAATGCAGTTCAAGGTCATAACAAACTTAGTTTTTACCTAACCGGTTGTTTTTAAAAAAAAAAAATTCCGCACTTTCAGCTCTACGTCCTGGTTGTAATTACCGCCCCTGTTCGTGTCTCAGCGTGGAATGGAAGTTTCTACTTGGCTTTAATTTCAACTCCATGGCCAAAGGAAACGCGTTTGAAGTATACGAAGCGCGCTGCGGGCCGTGCCTGCCCTTGTATGCTCATGTGGTGTGAGTCACACGCCATGTTTTCTCACGGATGAACTTCCTCAAGGGGCTCTTGTGATTTGTCGCAGAATAATATAGAAAACTCTCTCTCTTAATTGTCTGGGAAAAATCTGACAAAGGAAATGTTGTAATTAAACAAAAAAAGCTTTGTACGTATAGGGCATGGTGAAACCCCACTGAGCGAACACACTGTGACACTGACTGAAGCCCACAAAATGAGTACAGGTGGGCATGTGAGACTAAAACTTGAACGTACAAACAGGAAAGCACTACATACAATTAACAACTTAACTGTACTGAACATTTGGGTAGGTCTCGTTCCAAGAACCTGAATGAAATATTTGCAACCTCAACTGAGTTCCCAACGCCGGCTCCCCGCCCGTGTGTTTTACCTCAAACAGCCCGGCGGCGATACTGTTACGAGAGCAGGTATAATGTCATATAGCAGAGTATAGAGCGTAGAGGATATAGTCCTTGAGGGGCTGATGGTAGCAATTTCTTTTCACTCCTTCAAAAGGCGATGCTGGCTTCAGTCCTCCGCTCTTCAGTTGAGGCCCTTCATTTCAAGCGGCGGATTTTTAGTTCACAGTTGCTAGCGGTACTGAGACTGGCAAAGAGGTGTAATAACGCGCGGTTCTGTCCAGCGCTGGAATCTAGCGGCTTATGATGGCAGTAGGTAAAGGATCCCTGATTCGGTGTAGAATCGCCAACCGCTGGATTTGATTAACGTAGAAGAACCGTGACGAAATCAGTTGTACAAAAAGGCAACTGCGGCTCAAGTTAAGTTTGCCGCAAAACTTGAAGAACGCACCTACCTCACTGAGTCTTCAGTCTTGTTAACTGTATTGCGGGTTTACTGGCGTGTTGCAGAATTTCATCGCCTCAGCTGCGGCAGAACTGTGAAACACTATCTCAGTGCTGGAGAAAAAAAACAAACAAACTTCGTTCTCATCCATTTGGTCTTGCTGTCGTCTGCCGCGTGTAACTGACTGACATCGCAACCACTGATCACGTTCAGTGGTGACGTATTGTATCACGTGAGAGACATTTCATAAGCCTCTTGTCTACTAACAGTTTCTTCTTATTAGCCCCTTCTAACCAATCATATTGCACCAATACTTCTTTGAGGGTACTCCGGCCTTTATCGTGTGGCGGCAGATACTGAGCCGGACTTTAGCGAAATGTTTCTAAAACTGAAGAACCGCTTACAAGGAGGAAATAGTTTGGGTAATTAATATTGGTGAACTGTGTGCTTGTTGCAGTTCAGTTACCAAGTCAATCGTAAGGAAGTAAAGACTCAGTGAACTCGACTCCGTCCGGCTGTGGCCTGCTACAAACAAGGCCAACTAGACAGCGCAAGTGAAGTCACAGAAATGGTCGCAAAGGCCGAAAGGCCGGAACATCTATTCATCTGGCCTTCAGCGGCCTTGCAAGCGGCAGTTTTTCCACCAAGAAAAACAACAACAACAACAAAAAAAAAAACATTACGATCATAGAGACTTTAAACGCTCTCTCGCCGGTGCTGTGACACCCAACAGTGGGTACACAGGAATCGTCAGTGCGGGACAAGCACACATATCGTACATCTCGTGCAACAGACACGTGTGTTTTGATTGACCTCGGATGACGGAAACCTGTCGGGGAGAAAACAGACCCTGGGAGTTTGGAGAAACTTCACGCCTACAGGCCCGCCACTGGCTGCAACTGCTAGTCGACTTACAGGCGTCTCAGCATGGGCTCTTCCCGGTCGCATGGTTTCTTTTCCCGCTCCAATTACAGGCGGCCGAGGGCCGCCAATAGGAACTGCTAGCAGAGTGGGTAGAGGGGTGTTTGGTAGTTTAACGTCCTTTTCCACCACATACGTGTGATATCAAAGACGGGGCAACGATGAAAAAGCCAGCACAATATTTGGCCCCAGCCGAGATTCGAACTCAAGACCCGAGCATTGGAAGTCCAACGCTCTACCATTCGGCCACCCTGGCTCCCCAGGAACTGCTAGTAGCCGGAGCCGGATGTTGAATCTGTGTTGTTCGAGACGGGTAGAAAATCGCGTTTTTTTGTGTTTTTTTTACGCAAGTAATCACTGAGAGACAGACGTAAAATAACATTACTAAGGGGCAGCTACACAAAACGTAAAATCAAATTCCTGTACTTATGTCTCACCGGCCTTAACATACAAATTCATCTTTTGATGCGTTGGTAAACAATATACAATAAACAATTAATGCAAGACAGAATTAAAGTGTAACACTAATCTAGTAGTGCAACTGTAGTGTTCGACTACTAGTAACGTTTAAAGGAAAACATGGACAGTGTGTGTGCTTTCAGTTTGTGTCACTGATGTGCTTCTGTACTAGTACGAGTAATTCACCATGATACTATCCTCTTAACGAATCAGTCTCCGTAATCACGTCCTCTATTTAGCATGTCAGTTGGTGTCCGGGCTGGTGAACTGATTTCCGATTTTGGAAGCGATTTGGAAGGTGATCGCTGATTTCTAACCTTATACAACTCTCCTGGGACCCCCTCCCTCTACCACCAACTTTCACCGATCATGTTTTCTGACTGTGGACAACTCTCCCGACCTGACTGAGATACCCCCCCCCCCCCCACCGGCGTTCACGTGCACCTACCAGGAGACAGCTGCAAGTGGCACTTCGAGCTTTCCGGCTGATCCGCGTGAAGGCCAGGAGGTACCGTTACTCATTTTCGCCAGTACGTAACTTCAAGTAACGGCAGCGTTCATCATGGAAGTAACAGGCATTCCTTTTGCGAAGGGCAAAAACTGACGTATTTACATGTTTATGCAATGCTTGAATCATCACGCCACAACACTCCATAACCATCTCTGCGTTAAAAGAAATTCCCCCTCGCTGATCTCAACACTAGGCGGCGCCCAATCATATACAGTTTACTGAGTCAGTTGCGCGGGTCTGTTATCAGGTGTTTATGATGCACGTTCCGCCAAACATCGCGCCATGGCCGCTACATGCTCCCTACCGTGAAAAACAACAACACCTCGTGGTCTGGAAGATGCGGTACATCAAAGATTTCAGGTGTAATAATACCTGCCGGAAAATAGAATTTGATAAAAAGGGGCGGGGGTGAGAAGGCGCTGGGGTTTTTCGTCGTTTCTACAAAAAGAGGAGAAGAAGAAGAAATCATGCAGAAGAGGGAAAAAACACACGAGAGAAACAGGAGGGAAAAAAGGGGGAAGAGAGAGAGAGAGAGAGAGAGAGAGCCTGAAACTTCATTTTCCAAGGACTGATGAGATAACAGACGCACAGGTCTCCCCGGCTTACTAGCTGTCCTCGGCTTGCTACACTAACATAAACAAAATGCTTCATCATCATCCACACACACACACACACACACACGGACCGACCAGCACTCCGCACGCTTTACAGTACATTTACAGTGTAAATGTTTTATAAACAATAAAAATGTTATCATTCTAAATGCGACAAATACACATGGCAGAAGAAAAGAAGAAAGAAAGTATGGGAGAAAAAAAAATGGTTAGCGAAAAATGATAACGCACTTTAACCTTGAAAAGTTACTGATTAACTGGACTTCTGGTGGTAGCATGTTCCACATGAATGCACCAGAATGGGAGAGACTACACTGACTTAAAGTTAAACAAGTCTAGATATGAATGTGTGACAATAAGACTGAGAGAGAGAGAGAGAGAGAGGGGGGGGGGAGGACTCGAACGCGCACATGAGGCAGATTCTTGTTTCCACTGTACTGTGAGGCATCAAGGCAAAAGATAAGTAGTAACGATGCTATTTAGGGGCACGCCCGTCTCGCACCCATCATAAACTTAATTCACGCCAGGAGGTCGAGTCAATCCGGCTCTGTAGCAAGTACTTATCACAGTTATCTAAATGTCGTCATCAGGCGCTCATAAATACGTCATAATGTAGATGTTCTTTGCCCAAGGAATGAGCCAAAATGTTGAAATTCTTCAGGGAATACAGAACCCCGTTTCACACCAAACCAGATTTAACACCCTTGATGAACTCTGCCGGGACACTTCCAGCTTTCAGTTGCACTGATCCGGGGCACTTTAAACGTACGCATAAAGTACCCCGGGTCAATGTAGCTTTATCCAGCTCTACACTGAAGTGCCCCGGAGTACCTGGTGTTGGAGAGTTGAACTGCTGAAGTGTAACAGGGGCCTAACTCAGAGGTTTCACATTATGTGCTGAGAGAGTGGTAACCGCCACATTACCACCACCACCACCACCACACATGACAACCATTACCACCACCGCCAACGCCATTACTGCTACAAGAATTGTAAACAAAAGCACATTGTTTGTTTTGAGGAAAAACAGACTCACATTTCAAAGACAGTTGTATTTATTTTAGACAGACAAGAAGAACCACACTTAGCAAATCCGTGTAAAATCTGCAATACCTCTTTATTTCTCATAACAAATGTTTATGAATAAACAAAGAATACGAAATAAAGTGATTGATTACATTACCACAATATGTGCAATACACTGATCAAGGTGAGTGTAGTAGCAGTAACCTCAGTATTCACAGTGTACAAATGTATCAATTGTAACTCTGCTGAAGGGAGACAGAACACACATCATGACAGCCTCCCAATCTTTGCAGGGTTATAATGAGAAACACAACCATACAGGCCGGTCTGCCCGTCTGTCTTGAGTGAAAAATCTCTAATAAGTGAAACAAGTTAGTGACCCATCCATAATGTCAGTCTATACCACAGCATCAGGGGATAACTGACATACACAAATCTTCCTCTTGCCCATGCTGTAGAAAGCGTTCTAGTGATTTAATCACTGCAGTCTGAGTCATATCGGATTGCTCTCCGACAGTTGTACAAATAAAACGTCAGGCGCTTTGATTTCCTGTATGAGCCTTCATCCCCTTGCCTGAGGGTTCTACACCACTGCTGAAACAACTGGCAAGATTTATTCATTCACATCCACACAGAAAGCAACTCCACCCGGTGCCAAAGAAAATCACACGAGTCCATGTTCCTGTTTATGTAACGATCATGCATGGCAGATACTTGGAATTATGGCAGTTTAGGAAAGAAGATAAGTCTCCAAACTTAGATGCCACTTTTTAGCTTAAAGCACTGGCTCAAATTATTCCAGAAAATCTGTTGCTGCTGACGTTTCCTCATGGGTCCCTAACTCGAAAACACTCCGAGAATGTTCGCACTGAAGTGACCCAAAGTGGCATGTGCATGTTGTGGGAGAAACTGCCATATGATCTGTCAAAGCACTCTCATGTTTCTCAAGAGAGAGAGAGAGAGAGAGTGTCGGAGAGAGAAACCCAAACATCAACACAGCTTCACTCAATTAACTTAGATAATAATAATTATGAATACAGTTTATATAGCGCCTATCTGTTTTCTACGAAACACTCTTTGCGCTCACACACACACACACACACACACACACACACACACACACACACACACACACACTGAGTACTGATGAAAAAGTGGTCGGACTACAGCTCGAAAGCTTGCCTAAAGAGGTAGGTCTTTAAATGGGCTTTGAATTGAGTCAGCGTGGGAAGATCCCTAATGGTGACAGGTAAAGCGTTCCAGACGGAGGGGGCGGCGTAAAAAAATGAACGACCGCCAGCTGACTTCAGAGTTGTTTTTGGAACCTTTAACAGTTTTTCTGATGATGAACGGAGAGTACGGGAGGGTTGGTAGGTTGTAAGCATTGCAGACAGGTACAGAGGGAGAGAGCCATCGAAATGGCGGTAAGCCATTGTCGCAATTTTAAATTGGATGCGGAAAGGGATTGGGAATAAGAATAAGAATAATGTTTTGCACGCGCTGTAGCCTTTGCATTTGCTCAGAGGAGATTCCATACAGAACCGAATTGCAGTAGTCTAGCCGGGAAGTAATGCTAGCATTAACAAGCGTAGCGGCAGCGGTTTCGGACAAGCATGAACGGATGGAGGAGATCCGCCTCAAGGCCAGAGAGCATGAGCGGCAGACCTGGCTAATGTGGTCCTCCATAGAAAGCGTCTGGTCAAGAGTGACACCGAGGTACTTAACTGAAGGTTTGAACGCTATATTACCACCAGCTATGGACACCGAGTTGCTATCCACCTGCTTCAGCCTGTGCTCTGTACCTGCCAGCATGATCTGGTCTGAGCCTCTAGAGTGCACATGTACCTGATTGATTAAACAGAAAAACATGTATGATGAAAATGGTGTGGACGTGAGAAGTCCTTTGCCGTCTGATGAAATGATGTCACTGATCAGTGCCTTTTGTACATCATGTTGTGACGATGGGCCCTCTGAAAACAAACAAAATAACAAGAGAGACAACTGTTATGTAACATACAAAAGTACTCATTTCAGCTCTACTGGTATATGTACTGCATCTGCACAAAACAAGTTTTGCCTTCACAAAATATAAATCAGTGCACATTCACAAAGATTCCTAATTCCCCACCCCCACCAAAATATTTGTTTCATTCATAGAGAATAATAAAAAAAAGAACACAATGCCCTTTATGCCTTTGATATTTTGGCAAACATGTTACCTTCATCAAAACATCAAAATGTTGTTTATGTCATTTTAAGGTACCGGTATAATAACTGATGTTTTATCTGCAAGGTAAATTTTGCCCCCCCCCCCCCCCAAAAAAAAAAACAAAAAAACAAAAACAAAAAAAACAACAACCAAAAAACACCAAAAAACAACAACAAAAACCACACACACAACAAACAAACAAACAAACACCAAAAAAACAAACAAAAAAACAAATAAAAAACCAACAACAACAAAAAACAAAACAAAACAAAAAACAAGAAAAAGGAAAAAAGAAGAAGAAGAAGAAAATAAGAAAGCCAAATAAAAGATTTCTAGGTACATGTAGATGAGCAGCTGACTTCAACAGCCACATTGACCTCGCCAACAGCTGAAGAACACAACTGCCAGAGACTAACTGAGACTGACCTCAAACTTTGTGACAAAGTCGTAGAAGATGGAGAAAATGTCACTGGTTGACACCTCATGCGGATCCTCCCCAAAGAATGCTACCATGTTGGCAAACTCCTCCATAGCAGTGGCCTGAAGGCGGAAAACACTCTGGATCTCGTCTGTTGCCTCAGCAATAAAATGCTGTCCACTTTCAGGAATTCATATCAGATGTACAATATAAACTATAATCTATTGACTGTGCAAGTTAAAGTACATGTAACATCAAATTATATATACATGTGTTAGAAATCAACAGAAACATTGAACACATCAGTACATAAATGTACAGGACATGCATGGATTTTTTAAAATGTAAGATCAGGAAAACACACACTAACAAAAATCAAATGATGGGGGATGGGGAGCAAACTGCTCCTTAAATGCTGTAATAGTCAACTGAACCTTGGGTGTTCATGACCTGAACAACAACAACAACAACAACAACAACAACAAAAAGGATTTCCTTATTTGACCAAAATGGTTTGGGGGAAATCCACCCAGAGGTGGAAAAGTTTCATCCATGTCTTCCAACCATAGACATTCTGCTGTGGAACATGTGAAATTTAAATGCGCATTTTGACTGATGCATGACCAAAACATATAACCGAAAAATATTAAAATCATTAACTGTGAAAAGGATACACCCATGACATCCTGAAAATGGTCGTTGGCTGCAAGTGTGTGTGCATGGCTTCCAATCTTGTCCATCGTTGTTGAAATATCCTAAACAAAAGCATACAAGCTTTGAATTATTCCTATTCTTTGATATGGTATGTGTGACCGATGTCTGTTATCAGGCTGCACTTGACGTAACTGGTATCTGTAGTTTCTGAGAAAATGCCAGTATGAAACTGTTTTCTTTAAAATGATTTGGGGAACAGCTTGTATGGCCTTGGCCGTCAACTGAGGTCAATCAAATCAGGTCTGTCAAAAAAGGTCTTGTCAATGTCTATAATCCTGCAAAGTTTGACACTCCTGATGTTCAAAGTTTGACACTCCTGATGTTCAAAGTTTGACACTCCTGATGCTCAAAGTTTGACACTCCTGATGTTCAAAGTTTGACACTCCTGATGTTCAAAGTTTGACACTCCTGATGTTCAAAGTTTGACACTCCTGATGTTCAAAGTTTGACACTCCTGATGTTCAAAGTTTGACACTCCTGATGTTCACTATTTTTGATAAAATGTCACTGGTGAAGTTCACAATGATAGCTCTAATAGCCTTGAACTTGAGTCAAAGCCATTCACAACGGTATTTCTTGAAATATCTCATATCACTGTCTACTTTCATGCCAAGTTTAGTGCCTTTTCTGTTTGTCACACTCTTTGAGAAAACGACAATGTCAGTTTTTATGGACTCACACGCATACACACTCACAGACAGATGACACAGGATAAATACACAGTTATAGAGCTAAAAATATTAACTACAGCAACCAGTGAAACATTACTCGTACAACAGTTTCGTGGCATCTCTAAGCATCTGTGTGTGTGTGTGTGTGTGTGTGTGTGTGTGTGTGTGTGTGTGTGTGTGTGTGTGTGTGTATGTGTGTGACATGTGTTTGTGTGTGTATGAGTATGTTGTGCACACACATGTGCGTGACTGTGTGTGTGGTGTGCGTGTGTGTGTGTGTGTGTGCATAACTGGAGAAATCAAAATACATGTACCACACAGAAACAACCCACCTGCAAGCCTTTTCTCAGGTCATGGATTTCCTGGTTCAGAGCAATACTGGACACTAAAAACAACAACAACAACAACAAAATTTAGTTTCCTTCATACTGCTGTGCTCAAGTCTGATCCATGTGATTTGTGTAAATTCAACATGTGAAAGAAGTAACTGAAAACGCAAAATCAGTAATTTGTGAAGCCTCACTTACCCTGCGTGTTCAGTGTTGTTTCAGTGACTGTGATTGGGTCATACACTGGGAAGAAGACAGTCCCTCAAGCTGAAGCACCCAAACAAACAAACTTGGCTGTCTACACCAAAACATGCACCCAACAAACAAAAGAAAGGCCATGCCATAAAAAATAAACCGTGACCAAAACTAAAATCACTAAATGCAAAACTTCACCAGCACAGCCCAAAAGACAATGTGAACTAGTGAGAGAATGGACGACTCCACTCGGCAAGCCCCCTGGCCACAGCCTCGCCCCTTTACTCTACCGTGCATTGGCAAAATACAATACGTCCATGACGTCACTGTTTGGGAAAAAGGGGTGATTTCAAGATGAAAGAGACTGACGTTTACAATTGTCTTGTTCCTCAAATGACGTCAATGCTTTCAATGACTTACTGCATTCTTTCCAAGTTTCAGTCATATCAAACTACAAGTGCTTCCATCGTAGTATCTGGCACAAAGTTTACCAGACCATGCCACGTGTTATGCTCATTATGAAATTGTGTGAATTCTGGGGGCTTGACCCTTTTGATTGACAGGAGTGGAGTCCTCCATTATAAACCACAGCCACTATGACTGCTCAATGCAATCACAATGTAGCCAGACGTGAAAGTAACGGTCAAAACAGAAGTACATTGCATCTTCCTTACATGGTAACTTTATCCTTTCTTTTTAAAATAATGACTACGAAAGAAAGAAATGTGTGACAGGTGATTTTTCTCTCTTTTTTGTTGTTGCAAAAAAGGGTGGGTGGGTGGGTGTTTGGAAGTTTAACGTCCTTTTCCACCACATAGGGTGATATCAAAGACGGGGCAACGATGAAAAAGCCAGCACAATATTTGGCCCCAGCCGGGGTTCGAATTCACGACCCGAGCATTGGAAGTCCAACGCTCTACCATTCGACCACCGCGGCTCCCCTGTTGCAAAAAAGACATTGCTATTGACAAATAAAGAAATGTTTAAACTTTTTATACGAAAAACCAAAAGAAAAAAGGCCCAAAAAAAATGCAGATGATGGATTATAAAACCTTTTGACGCCTCAGCAACATTTGCCAGTTCCTCTCCCACAGACAGGAGATCAGGAAACTTGGTGTAAGCGGTGTCAGCAAGCACATGGAGAAAAGTGGACTTGCTGTCAGCCGTCTTTGTAATGTCCAACTGTGGAAAATTTAGATTAGTATGCCTGTGTTAACTCTGAATGCACTACACTAACATCTGCTTGTTGTGTGAATGAGAACTTCAAGTGCCAAAAGCTGTCCTATTCAGTGGTGTAACAAAGCTGTGAGGTGCTCTGCATTTTGGCGTCTGTTTCCTCAATGCCATTCTGTAAATGTACATGTCTTTCAGTAATATGTTGCTGAACACCACTTTAACAGTTCTAAACAATAAGTGAGCCTTGAAATATGGGACTATGGCCTTTAAACATGCTATCTCCATGTTAACTGAGCTTCAAAGAAGCGAACTGATGTTCATGAACTATTTCGTTAGTGAGTGTGCCTGTACGCTCAAAATACTGATCATCATGATAGAGCTGTTAATGCCACGCAATGCTGTCTACATTCTGCATGTGTGGCTGAAAATTCAAATTCTCCAACTCAGTGGCTGATTGTGTTGACAAACCTCCTGCCTAGTCCTTGTGTTCGTCGCATCTTCTGTTGGCTCAGTGCCAGCCTTTGAGATGCTGTCACTGTGCAGGAGTCTAAGTGGTGTGATGCTAGACACCAGTAAGCGGCTCAGAACGGTCTGTGAGCATAAAAATCTTAAAACTGGGCCTTTAACAACACTCTCTAGGCAACACACCGGTGGATGGTAACAGTGGGAGACCAAGATTGGACTGATAATCACCTGACTTCCTGTACACTGTCCCTTGATAGAAAAGGGTGGTATATGTACAATTAACTGTGTAGAAACTGGAAGTCTGATTCTCACTTTTACTGAAAGAAACCAACCTGTGTGAGAAAGCTGATCCTGAAGCCTGCAGCTTCCCCCACACGACTGTTGCCTTTATTCATGTAGTTGCCCATCGCCAAAATCAGCTGGAAAATAAACATGATAGTAAATAAACTGACTATGGTGCTGTAATACAACTGAAATTGGCACAGTGTGTTATGGTATGGTATGGTATGGTATGGTAGGGTAGGGTAGGGTAGGGTAGGGTAGGGTAGGGTAGGGTATTGCAGGGTAGAGTAAGGCATGACATAGCACTACATGGCTCAGTTTGCCATGGTTTGGTTTGCTACAGTAGAGTACAGCAGGGTATGGTAGGGTTCTCTAGGATGCACTTATCTGTCTCGTTTGAAATGCTCAAGGCACAGCAGGGCTAGAGGATGAAAGCAGTGAAAGCCCACTGATGCTTAATGATACATTACTTTACATGCAAACATGCGCCCTGCTGTTCATGACGTTGCATGTGACAAAGTTCTGGTCTCACAAGTGAAAACAGATTTTATAAAATGGTGAAGCTTAAAAATGCTTTGAAATGTATACCTCTAGGAGTCGTGCAAGTTTCTTGCTGTGGCGCAGCTCATTTGAAGCCAGCTTAATGCTGCGAAGGCTCTGGAAGCATAACAAACAAATTAAGTCAAACAGCTCTCTCTCTTTCTGTCTCTCTCTTTCTGTCTCTCTCTTTCTGTCTCTCTCTTTCTGTCTCTCTCTTTCTGTCTCTCTCAATGTTTTTGTTTTGTTTTGTTTGTGTAACCTCCACATCTCCATGTTTCCCTGAACCTGATCTTCATGAGAACCTTATCACCAGCAATGCGGCATCCTGTGTCAAGTAGTGTGTGATATCATTCCACATGAACGTCAATCCCTAAGCTACATCAAAAAGAACTACCGCAAGAAGCAGCTAGAGTAATGTGCAGGCATTAATCACATACACAACATCCATGAAGGAAATTACAAACAGCAAAACTATGTATTAAGACATTCCTGTGCGTATGTGCAATATTAGATTAGTTCAGCTTTCTTCAAACGTGCATATCTAACCTCTTTCATCTCCTCAGTGCGTTCCCTGAAGCTGGCTTTGAACAGAAGACCTCTCAATCTCTGTTCGTATCCGTGGATTTGGCTGACCTGTAACATGCCATAAATACAACATGCATAGACAGGACATGCTGGAGCAGTTTCTAATTATTCAGGTATTCTTTATACTGCATCTCTCTGGTTGAGAGATTTGGTAGCCCTGCAACTCATAGCCAGTTTGAGTGAAGCACAGCATGGTTTACAGTGTGTGTGTGTGTGTGTGTGTGTGTGTGTGTGTGTGTGTGTGTGTGTGTGTGTGTGTGCTGGTTGCTGCTTTATTTGTTCTCCATACATGTATTTTGTATTATACATGTATTTATATATAGGGTTAGGGTTATAGTGTCACAATTTATACTTCAATTTAAATGCTGATTTGTAAAGTGCTTAGAGCCCACCATAGTGGGGATTCTTCACAAGAATTATTATTATTATTACTACTATTATTATTGTTATACTCTTTATTATCTCACAGCTGGTAAATCTGGGGTGCTCCCCCAGGGATGAAGTGTATCTTGATAGTACAGCAAAACCCATTTTACTTTCCTTATTATCTCACAGCTGGTAAATCTGGGGTGCTCCCCCTGGGGGGAAGTGTATCTTGATAGTACAGCAAAACCCATTTTACTTTCCTTATTATCTCACAGCTGGTAAATCTGGGGTGCTCCCCCAGGGATGAAGTGTATCTTGATAGTACAGCAAAACCCATTTTACTTTCCTTATTATCTCACAGCTGGTAAATCTGGGGTGCTCCCCCTGGGGGGAAGTGTATCTTGATAGTACAGCAAAACCCATTTTACTTTCCTTATTATCTCACAGCTGGTAAATCTGGGGTGCTCCCCCAGGGATGAAGTGTATCTTGATAGTACAGCAAAACCCATTTTACTTTCCTTATTATCTCACAGCTGGTAAATCTGGAGTGCTCCCCCAGGGATGAAGTGTATCTTGATAGTACAGCAAAACCCATTTTACTTTCCTTATTATCTCACAGCTGGTAAATCTGGGGTGCTCCCCCAGGGATGAAGTGTATCTTGATAGTACAGCAAAACCCATTTTACTTTCCTTATTATCTCACAGCTGGTAAATCTGGGGTGCTCCCCCTGGGGGGAAGTGTATCTTGATCGTACAGCAAAACCCATTTTACTTTCCTTATTATCTCACAGCTGGTAAATCTGGGGTGCTCCCCCAGGGATGAAGTGTATCTTGATAGTACAGCAAAACCCATTTTACTTTCCTTATTATCTCACAGCTGGTAAATCTGGGGTGCTCCCCCAGGGATGAAGTGTATCTTGATAGTACAGCAAAACCCATTTTACTTTCCTTATTATCTCACAGCTGGTAAATCTGGGGTGCTCCCCCTGGGGGGAAGTGTATCTTGATAGTACAGCAAAACCCATTTTACTTTCCTTATTATCTCACAGCTGGTAAATCTGGGGTGCTCCCCCAGGGATGAAGTGTATCTTGATAGTACAGCAAAACCCATTTTACTTTCCTTATTATCTCACAGCTGGTAAATCTGGGGTGCTCCCCCAGGGATGAAGTGTATCTTGATAGTACAGCAAAACCCATTTTACTTTCCTTATTATCTCACAGCTGGTAAATCTGGGGTGCTCCCCCTGGGGGGAAGTGTATCTTGATAGTACAGCAAAACCCATTTTACTTTCCTTATTATCTCACAGCTGGTAAATCTGGAGTGCTCCCCCAGGGATGAAGTGTATCTTGATAGTACAGCAAAACCCATTTTACTTTCCTTATTATCTCACAGCTGGTAAATCTGGGGTGCTCCCCCAGGGATGAAGTGTATCTTGATAGTACAGCAAAACCCATTTTACTTTCCTTATTATCTCACAGCTGGTAAATCTGGGGTGCTCCCCCAGGGATGAAGTGTATCTTGATAGTACAGCAAAACCCATTTTACTTTCCTTATTATCTCACAGCTGGTAAATCTGGGGTGCTCCCCCTGGGGGGAAGTGTATCTTGATAGTACAGCAAAACCCATTTTACTTTCCTTATTATCTCACAGCTGGTAAATCTGGGGTGCTCCCCCAGGGATGAAGTGTATCTTGATAGTACAGCAAAACCCATTTTACTTTCCTTATTATCTCACAGCTGGTAAATCTGGGGTGCTCCCCCTGGGGGGAAGTGTATCTTGATAGTACAGCAAAACCCATTTTACTTTCCTTATTATCTCACAGCTGGTAAATCTGGGGTGCTCCCCCAGGGATGAAGTGTATCTTGATAGTACAGCAAAACCCATTTTACTTTCCTTATTATCTCACAGCTGGTAAATCTGGGGTGCTCCCCCAGGGATGAAGTGTATCTTGATAGTACAGCAAAACCCATTTTACTTTCCTTATTATCTCACAGCTGGTAAATCTGGGGTGCTCCCCCAGGGATGAAGTGTATCTTGATAGTACAGCAAAACCCATTTTACTTTCCTTATTATCTCACAGCTGGTAAATCTGGGGTGCTCCCCCTGGGGGGAAGTGTATCTTGATAGTACAGCAAAACCCATTTTACTTTCCTTATTATCTCACAGCTGGTAAATCTGGGGTGCTCCCCCAGGGATGAAGTGTATCTTGATAGTACAGCAAAACCCATTTTACTTTCCTTATTATCTCACAGCTGGTAAATCTGGGGTGCTCCCCCAGGGATGAAGTGTATCTTGATAGTACAGCAAAACCCATTTTACTTTCCTTATTATCTCACAGCTGGTAAATCTGGGGTGCTCCCCCTGGGGGGAAGTGTATCTTGATAGTACAGCAAAACCCATTTTACTTTCCTTATTATCTCACAGCTGGTAAATCTGGAGTGCTCCCCCAGGGATGAAGTGTATCTTGATAGTACAGCAAAACCCATTTTACTTTCCTTATTATCTCACAGCTGGTAAATCTGGGGTGCTCCCCCAGGGATGAAGTGTATCTTGATAGTACAGCAAAACCCATTTTACTTTCCTTATTATCTCACAGCTGGTAAATCTGGGGTGCTCCCCCAGGGATGAAGTGTATCTTGATAGTACAGCAAAACCCATTTTACTTTCCTTATTATCTCACAGCTGGTAAATCTGGGGTGCTCCCCCTGGGGGGAAGTGTATCTTGATAGTACAGCAAAACCCATTTTACTTTCCTTATTATCTCACAGCTGGTAAATCTGGGGTGCTCCCCCAGGGATGAAGTGTATCTTGATAGTACAGCAAAACCCATTTTACTTTCCTTATTATCTCACAGCTGGTAAATCTGGGGTGCTCCCCCTGGGGGGAAGTGTATCTTGATAGTACAGCAAAACCCATTTTACTTTCCTTATTATCTCACAGCTGGTAAATCTGGAGTGCTCCCCCAGGGATGAAGTGTATCTTGATAGTACAGCAAAACCCATTTTACTTTCCTTATTATCTCACAGCTGGTAAATCTGGGGTGCTCCCCCAGGGATGAAGTGTATCTTGATAGTACAGCAAAACCCATTTTACTTTCCTTATTATCTCACAGCTGGTAAATCTGGGGTGCTCCCCCTGGGGGGAAGTGTATCTTGATAGTACAGCAAAACCCATTTTACTTTCCTTATTATCTCACAGCTGGTAAATCTGGGGTGCTCCCCCAGGGATGAAGTGTATCTTGATAGTACAGCAAAACCCATTTTACTTTCCTTATTATCTCACAGCTGGTAAATCTGGGGTGCTCCCCCAGGGATGAAGTGTATCTTGATAGTACAGCAAAACCCATTTTACTTTCCTTATTATCTCACAGCTGGTAAATCTGGGGTGCTCCCCCTGGGGGGAAGTGTATCTTGATAGTACAGCAAAACCCATTTTACTTTCCTTATTATCTCACAGCTGGTAAATCTGGAGTGCTCCCCCAGGGATGAAGTGTATCTTGATAGTACAGCAAAACCCATTTTACTTTCCTTATTATCTCACAGCTGGTAAATCTGGGGTGCTCCCCCAGGGATGAAGTGTATCTTGATAGTACAGCAAAACCCATTTTACTTTCCTTATTATCTCACAGCTGGTAAATCTGGGGTGCTCCCCCAGGGATGAAGTGTATCTTGATAGTACAGCAAAACCCATTTTACTTTCCTTATTATCTCACAGCTGGTAAATCTGGGGTGCTCCCCCTGGGGGGAAGTGTATCTTGATAGTACAGCAAAACCCATTTTACTTTCCTTATTATCTCACAGCTGGTAAATCTGGGGTGCTCCCCCAGGGATGAAGTGTATCTTGATAGTACAGCAAAACCCATTTTACTTTCCTTATTATCTCACAGCTGGTAAATCTGGGGTGCTCCCCCTGGGGGGAAGTGTATCTTGATAGTACAGCAAAACCCATTTTACTTTCCTTATTATCTCACAGCTGGTAAATCTGGGGTGCTCCCCCAGGGATGAAGTGTATCTTGATAGTACAGCAAAACCCATTTTACTTTCCTTATTATCTCACAGCTGGTAAATCTGGGGTGCTCCCCCAGGGATGAAGTGTATCTTGATAGTACAGCAAAACCCATTTTACTTTCCTTATTATCTCACAGCTGGTAAATCTGGGGTGCTCCCCCAGGGATGAAGTGTATCTTGATAGTACAGCAAAACCCATTTTACTTTCCTTATTATCTCACAGCTGGTAAATCTGGGGTGCTCCCCCTGGGGGGAAGTGTATCTTGATAGTACAGCAAAACCCATTTTACTTTCCTTATTATCTCACAGCTGGTAAATCTGGGGTGCTCCCCCAGGGATGAAGTGTATCTTGATAGTACAGCAAAACCCATTTTACTTTCCTTATTATCTCACAGCTGGTAAATCTGGGGTGCTCCCCCAGGGATGAAGTGTATCTTGATAGTACAGCAAAACCCATTTTACTTTCCTTATTATCTCACAGCTGGTAAATCTGGGGTGCTCCCCCTGGGGGGAAGTGTATCTTGATAGTACAGCAAAACCCATTTTACTTTCCTTATTATCTCACAGCTGGTAAATCTGGAGTGCTCCCCCAGGGATGAAGTGTATCTTGATAGTACAGCAAAACCCATTTTACTTTCCTTATTATCTCACAGCTGGTAAATCTGGGGTGCTCCCCCAGGGATGAAGTGTATCTTGATAGTACAGCAAAACCCATTTTACTTTCCTTATTATCTCACAGCTGGTAAATCTGGGGTGCTCCCCCAGGGATGAAGTGTATCTTGATAGTACAGCAAAACCCATTTTACTTTCCTTATTATCTCACAGCTGGTAAATCTGGGGTGCTCCCCCTGGGGGGAAGTGTATCTTGATAGTACAGCAAAACCCATTTTACTTTCCTTATTATCTCACAGCTGGTAAATCTGGGGTGCTCCCCCAGGGATGAAGTGTATCTTGATAGTACAGCAAAACCCATTTTACTTTCCTTATTATCTCACAGCTGGTAAATCTGGGGTGCTCCCCCTGGGGGGAAGTGTATCTTGATAGTACAGCAAAACCCATTTTACTTTCCTTATTATCTCACAGCTGGTAAATCTGGGGTGCTCCCCCAGGGATGAAGTGTATCTTGATAGTACAGCAAAACCCATTTTACTTTCCTTATTATCTCACAGCTGGTAAATCTGGGGTGCTCCCCCAGGGATGAAGTGTATCTTGATAGTACAGCAAAACCCATTTTACTTTCCTTATTATCTCACAGCTGGTAAATCTGGGGTGCTCCCCCAGGGATGAAGTGTATCTTGATAGTACAGCAAAACCCATTTTACTTTCCTTATTATCTCACAGCTGGTAAATCTGGGGTGCTCCCCCAGGGATGAAGTGTATCTTGATAGTACAGCAAAACCCATTTTACTTTCCTTATTATCTCACAGCTGGTAAATCTGGGGTGCTCCCCCTGGGGGGAAGTGTATCTTAATAGTACAGCAAAACCCATTTTACTTTCCTTATTATCTCACAGCTGGTAAATCTGGGGTGCTCCCCCAGGGATGAAGTGTATCTTGATAGTACAGCAAAACCCATTTTACTTTCCTTATTATCTCACAGCTGGTAAATCTGGGGTGCTCCCCCAGGGATGAAGTGTATCTTGATAGTACAGCAAAACCCATTTTACTTTCCTTATTATCTCACAGCTGGTAAATCTGGGGTGCTCCCCCAGGGATGAAGTGTATCTTGATAGTACAGCAAAACCCATTTTACTTTCCTTATTATCTCACAGCTGGTAAATCTGGGGTGCTCCCCCAGGGATGAAGTGTATCTTGATAGTACAGCAAAACCCATTTTACTTTCCTTCATGGTTTATGATTATTTTTCATTTTATGGCCCCTCACCTGGAGGGGGGGGGGGGGGGGGGAGCATGTCTTCATAGTATGTACAGTGCAACCCATGTTACTTCCCTACGTGCATGTATGATTGTTTTTCATTCCATGGCCCCTCCTGCCTGGAACAGGATCTCTAATGTGCACACCTGATACTGTGTGCATGTAAACAGGAAGGGTTAGGGTTACTTTTATATTTGTCTATACACACTGTGCATGCATATCACACAAGATAAGGCTGTTTCTCAGACAAATGCAGTTAAATCACGTTTTGACTGGTTTAGTGGTAAACCCACATGTGCACTTGTTTTGATACGGCAACTGCATACACGGTATGGCTGCTTGTCAGCACAGATTAAAAATTTTAAAAAAGCAGCAAAATGTCTTATTTGGCATTCTCATTTCTTAGAAGCTTGTAAAGCAACAACATCAACAACAACAAAGACCCACAAGATGCAAGTTAAAATCTGAATGAAGTTGTGCATGTTTATATTCATCTTTTGGGTGGCAATCTCTAGTGTATTTGCTTCACCAAACCTTCCATAAACAACGACTTTCCTGTAAAACATATGCTGAAAGAATATTGTAAGAATGCTTGTGCGAAATGTAAGAAACAGACACAATGACAGCAAGCTACAGCCAGGCTGAAAATAATGCTAAGAGACAGGCTGGAAAGGAATGTGCAGATAGAAAAGAGAGATATACATACATGCACTGCAGTTTGACATGCGTTCTCACTGTCCCTTTCTATTTTAGGCAGTGAAAGGAAGACGAATTGGAGGGAGGTGAGACATGGGAAGATTTACTGTTGTCTGGAAAAAAGGTATAAGCATGTACTAAATCTATGGTGTTTAAACCCTTTTTTTCCAGAAAACAGGAGAGACGGGAAAGTAATCTTTCTTGCAGAATTTTTTTTACCCGAAAGCAATTCAACAGCTCAAGATCAGAGAAGAAGAAGAAAGTGTTGGTTGATTATACCTCATAAGCAAACTGGTCCGGCTTGCTCAGTTCATCAATCTCACCAGTATATGCATCATAGTGAGCCATCTGAAACAGACACCAAAATAACCGTTGAGAGATTTTACAATAAAATCCATGTGCACTGAGCAATTTCAAATATATTTCAAGTTCAGCCTAAGAGAGATTTCCTTTTCCAGCAAAGAAAAGTACAAAGTGCCCTAATTTAAAACATACTGTCAGTGTGGAAATGCCAGTAACAGGGAATAGTAGAAAGAATAAAGATTATAATGAAAACCAGGAAATTCATTTTAAAACCAATGTCCAAAAGACACCTATTCCCACTTACCAACAAAGAAAGAAAGACCCCCCCTGCCCCCCCCCCCCCACCCTACATAACCTACATCTAATTTTCATCATGACCACCAGAGTCAAACTACTTGTGACAGTGTGATTACCTCCTGTCTGCTGGGAGCGTATGCAATAAGCTGGCGAAGTAGTTCTGGAGTGAGAGTCTCCTCATCCATCAAGTAGATGGCTTGCTTGATCTCAGATACAGTCATCTTCAGGTGGCCCAGAAGGATGGCTGCTCAAAACAACGGAATGAAGTAACAATAATAATAGTATGGGTATTTGAGGGACGCGCTCCCTCCCGCAGGAGCTCAGGGCGCCTTACAGTCAACACACACTCACAAACACACGCAACATGCCTCCACACATACATTTAACTACAAACACATAATATGCAGCATCATACATGGCCTCCCCTGCCCACGGTTTCTACACACACACACACACACACACACACACACACACACACACACACACACACACAGAGCAAGATGATGATGTGGTAACAGCTATTGTTCGAGGACAGTGAAGAGAAGGTTTTCAGATTTTGCTTGAAGGATGGTTTTGTCTGCATATCTGAATGATGCTAGGAGATCATTCCAACAAGTTGGACAAGTTGCACGAAAAGAAAAGAATGTCAGTATTTTCATTTTACAAACTGTCACAAAACATGTAGAAAACAAGTGTGATCCATTCTCATGAAATAGTGGATGTTGTACCCACGGCATTCTATGCAACACACACAAACAGTGCTGGCTGTCAGTCTGTGCTGCCAGTAACCGGACCAATTTCAACAGACTGTTGCATTCACACGCAGCAATGGTAGTGGCATAAATGCCATTCTTATATCAAGTGAAAGAGCACGTTCTTCTCTCTCTAAATATATGCATATCACTTTTAATAAAAGTCAACTCATATCTTAAAAGCCAGCGCCCAACCACCCTCTGCCCACTGTACGATACGACTGGTTAAAAAGAACAAGCCACTGCACACCAGTAGGAGCCACTTCAAGCCACTATCACACAAGGCGTGGGCCTTCCCCGCTAGGCCTGCGACTGATGCAGATTGCATCATAGTGGCTTGAAGAGGTTCCTAGTGATCTGAAGATTTCAAGGAAAATTGGGATTTTTGCTTGGGCTTTCAAGAGTTATCCACCATGTGGTGCGAACCGGTCACAAAGTAAGTGTATCTGAAGGTTGATGTTTTTCACTTGCTTGCTTTAACCCTTTCTACACTGAGACTAACATCACATCTGCCATAAACCACATCAAAAATAAATGTACTCAACGGTAACCAGTGTAAACAGAAACCGTTTGTATGGGAGTAATTTCACTTAAACCCATATTTCAAACATACAAACAGAAAATGGATGTCTGTTTGATTGTTCTACTACAGGAACATGGCAAACGGGACTGAAATCTTGTCATGGCTAAAATTGCAGCTCAGGCAGAATGAGTTAAACTTGCGACTTTAAATCTGCAGTCTTATTTAGTATGCACAACACTATGGCAAAGACATAAAATAGTACATACAAATATTATATGCTTTCTTTGAATTCATGATGCACACCTCCTTCCTCTTGGTCTTATCTCCTGTAACAATCAACAAACTTTCATTAAATTGACATGTGTGTGGCATTCCGTCAAACGTTAGAACATGTGACACACACACGCACACACACGCACACACACACACTCTCACACACACACAAACACATACACACACACACACACATACACACACACACACACACACACACACACACACACAGAACACTGTTCTGCATGAGTAAACCATTTGTGCTGTATCTCACAGAAATGAGCCAAACAAGATCTTTTGAACTCCATATGTTTCACGTAAAATAGGAACACTAATGGATGAAGGCATTCTCAAAAAGAAGCACTTCTCTCCTTTACAGCTCTGGACAATTACACACACAATCCAGAAAGAACTTACACATTACGTGTAAACATCTGCTCAAGTGTTAGGACGCGGACGCACAACATTTCAGTTGAAAATAATTATATGACTACTAACATAGTGACATAATAATGACTACAAAATAAAACACAAACCATGAAAATACCCTCAAAGAACAAAAGAGGGATCAGCACATTTCAGCATTTATACCAGTCATGTCTCTATCTAAAGGGGTTAATGCTACCATGTTTACGCTCACAGATCGTTGTGAGTTGTTTTTGTGGTATGTATCATCACACCACTTAGACACCTGGACAGTGACAGCGTCTGTAATGCTGGCACTGAGCCAACAAAAGCATACTGATGACGCGTGACCACAGTGAGTGCTCCACTGGAATTTGAATGTTCGGCCGCTCACGCTAAGTGTAAACAATACTGTATCGCATTAAGAGCTGTAATAATTACCAAGATAGAGTATTTTGAGTGTACAGGCACACTCATGAGCGAATCACAAGTTGGCTTAGCAAAGATGGAATGAGCTCATTGAACTAAAGACTACATGACATACCAAGGTACCGGTATATACTAATACTACACAATCCCCATGCATACACTTAACTAATTCTAGATACTGGTGTAACTGTTGCCTGCCTTACCAGGTGTGACCTCTACTTCATACACTTCATACAAATCCTATCTACACTTCCCCCAAGTTACTTTTACTGTCATTTGGAAAAGGGCCTACGTTCCATGGACTTTATAAGCGCATAGGATTTTTCCAGAATATCAGACGTGCACCCAAAGAACATACCCTGGCTGCTTGCTGGAATGACTGAAATAAGACAGGTCACTGGTCAATAGTTATCACTGGGTACAATACCCAAATGGACAGTGTGCAGTACTTTCAGTACTGACTGCGTCACTGCATTATTACAGTAAATGCATTTCTCTCTCTCCCTCTCTCAAGCACGCACACCCGCATGCAGGCATGCGCACACACACACACCCTAAAAACGACTGAAAAACAGGGTCATTAGGAAAAGTGAGAAGACATACTTGGCCTGGCTGGCTTTGTGCTGAACTGTGTTTCCAGTTCCAGATAGTGGATCACTTCTGACAGGTCACCATCACAAAGCTGAAAATATATGCATGCATATGCCTGCATTCAATCTCAGGCTGGCTGCACATTTATACATACACTCACACCCATACTCACACAAGTAAAAACAAGAACATCCACCACCATCACCACCCCCTCCATCCCCCCAATACACACACACACACACACACACACGCTACAGGCAACAGTTTGTTCCTTTGTATTTTTCAAACCTTTATGTCCCACAGAATCAGTTTTAGAGAGTCACAAAAAAACATAACACCCATCATGCCTTTGCTACTGTATTTCCGCAAACATGTTGCAATGGAGGCAACACATTTGCCAAAATATCAACAGAATCATTCTTCATACCACACCTGTCCCCAAGAGTATTTGTCAAAGAACTCACCTGTTCCCAGATGGTGTTTTCCACAGTTTTATTGTCTAGTTTTTCCCAGTTGATGCGTTTCACATTCATGGCTGTTTCAGACACATGAACAGTTGTGCTATTCACACCTGCACATAGTTTACAAATAATTGCATTTGCTTAACAACAGAACAATTCAAACAAAATTACATCACATACTATAATAAAGAACTGTGGGGCTCAGTACACATTTGTCATAGTTTTCCCATGAAAAGTTAGTATCAGAAAAGGGGTGTCAAATGCAGTTTTGGTAATGACATGGTACAACACCAAAATTACAGACAGAATAAGATATTTAAACAAACTACCACCACCACCACTGTCAGCATCAACAACAGTGCAGATGTACTTTAACAACAACAACAACAATGCAGATGTATTTTAACAACAACAGTGAAGATGCAGTTTACCAGGAGGCGGTGGTGGTGGGGGAGCAGGAGGAACAGGCACAGTTGCCGATGCTGTCCAATTGTGGCCGCTTTTTCCTCCTTCTGTCCGTCGCCCTGGCTGGTGTCGTGGAGAATTCTCCAGGTCAGATGCCTCAGCATCCATCACAGCGTCCAGCTCCTTCAACGCCACCAAAGCATTAGCATTTAACGAGTCCCCCATCTGATGTCGCGGACTGGTAGGAACACTGAAACCTGTATCATCCTCGCTCTCAGAGCTGCTGCTACTATTGTCATCATCCTCTCTCTGGTCGGTCTGCAAGCTTCTCTGTGAGAGGGAAGATGGCCTAGTGATCCTCTTCTCCCCGACAAACTTACGGAACTTGCTAAACTCTGGTGAGTTCATTTCTTTACTGACAAACGGGCGTCGATTGAGGTCAAAGCCAGGGTAGCCGACAGGGATAATGGTAACAAAGTGTCGAGACTCAAGGTCCTGGTGGTACGGATCATCTTCATCCACATCGTAGTCCACAGGTGGTTCCTTTTCTGTGGGAGGAATATCAATATTGAAATAAATTGGCTAAACTGGCTACCGGCCCCTGTAGTGTAGTGGTTAGCACTTCGGACTATGGACCGGGAGACCCGGGTTCGAGTCCCAGCCGAGGCAAGCGGGATTTTTCCTACCTAGGTCGGCTCCTACCCAGAGCGGGTGTGCTATGGGCCCAATGGGGAGGCTGTTGCCACACAGCCGAGATTCACCCACTTCACGGGTGCGACTTTGGGGATGCTTCCCTTGGTATGACACGTCTTATGATGTGGATGATTACACGGCCGGCACCGCAGGTGCCGTAGTTCCCGGGCATGGTTAATGCCGGGATATTTATGACAGGAAGCGTGGAATGCAGCCCTGTCCCGCAGTCCCAAACCACACGGACCTCCATGGCATCATCTTACCATCATCCTCATCTCCATCATCATGCATAATAAAAATTGCCCCAACTTCCGAGCCCTCCGTGGATTCCACCCATTACCAGGGAGGAACACCACTGGAGCCGGCAAAGAGTTGTGGCAGAAAAAAAAAAAAAAAAAAAATTGGCTAGATCC
The DNA here is from genome assembly GCA_018292915.2 of Batillaria attramentaria. Classification (NCBI taxonomy): domain Eukaryota; kingdom Metazoa; phylum Mollusca; class Gastropoda; family Batillariidae; genus Batillaria; species Batillaria attramentaria. The sequence continues at coordinate 2,012,942 of JACVVK020000026.1, read as the reverse complement.
ACTTCAGAAGACACACCCTGCTCACACAGACACACACACACACACAAACTGAAAAGAAGTATTTCAATTATTAGCTAACATTGTACTTTGCTCAGTGTGAAGTAGGATACTTTGTGCACACATGGCTACTCTATCTACTCATGCTGCAGGCACATCAGATTCTCTAACGTCATTGTGCAAAAGGACCTAAGCAACATCAATTTCATAAGCATGTAGGCCCTTTTAGAACATGCTGGTAGATTTGGCATCTGTACCACAAACCTGTTTTTCCTCTAATTGCCTCCTTCACCTCCTCCACAGCTCTGCGTGTGGCCAGCACCTCCTGTAGTATCGCCTGGTCTTCTCCTTTCCCATCCCCTCTCACTCCACCTGCTGATGGGCTTTTCAGCTTCACTTGGTGCCTTCCCGTCAGGGAGTCTGAGCCCACGCTGCTTTCATTCTCATCTTCAGATGAAAGGGATGTCTGTAAATAAAACAAAACAAAAAACCCAATAACCAAAAAAAAAAAATTCACCGAGCAGCCTATGAGAATCAAATTATTATTATTTTTTTTTCCACTTCGCAGAACTTTTATCGTCTAAAAAATAATTTTTGGGCAAAAGTGTTTTCTCCCCCCCCCCACCCCACAACAAACCACTAACAATGTAAATAACCAGTGGATGAATTAAACTGTCTGGGGTGACTTATATCTGGGTACATGTACATAATTTTAAAATGAAACAATGGAAATACCAGATGGACGAGTGAAATATTTATGGATAAATGTTTAGCTTACGCTTACACAATGTCAGTAAAATAGAAAATATATGTAGTACAGTCCCAATTTTATTTGACACCTTGCTGGGGTTTTTGGGGGGTTGTTTTTATTGGGTTTTTTTTGGTTTTGTTTGTGCTTACCCCATCATCTTTTGTCTCCATTTCTTTCTCGTTACCTGCACACCGAAGAAAAATGCAACACGCATTGCTTTATGCAATCAAAACTGGAAAACTGTGTAATACCAAAAATACAACATACTTAGCATCAAAACCATCAGTGGAGTAAAAGAACGGGTTAATCAGTGTAACAGTTTGTAAAACTGTGACATAACAAACACCAGCCTTTGATCAGCACACCTACCATAAAGGACATTTTCCTCTGTATTTGTAGCTGTATCTACTTGCTGTGAGCCTTCATCGTACGAACCGATGTATGAATCCATGGCTGAGAGAGACAGGCCCGATACTGCAACGACAAGGTTGATTCTTGTAACTACTGCATGCATGTAAAAACTGTAATGTCCACAGCACCAGGCAACACCATCGTCCTCAGCTTTCCCACATATTGTTTCCTGCTTTCATCAATCAATCAATCAATCAATCAATCAATCAATCAATCAATCTCTTTATTTGTTTTAAAATGGACAGTAAAGATATTGATTGATTGACTGACTGATTACGAAAGCATGAGTCAATATGTTAAAAAGCTGAGAACAATGTTTCTAGACTTTCCTGCCTGAGAAAATCATGTCAATTAACTTTCAAACAATGAAAAGTTCTGACAAACACAGGGTTCATGAAATTATTTCCAATTAGGTCAAAACCAGGCAACTGTGTATAAAGCAGCATACAGATCAATTCCGACATCCAAACAGGTGTTTTTCTTAAATACATGTAGCTAAAAAGAGAGAAAAACACACACACACACACACACACATGTACACAAAAACAGTAACAACCAAAACACAAACACTGTACCGGTAACTTTTGAAAACTGCCTACTTAACTATTGACAAGCAAGTAAACCTGTGACTGAAGAAGTATGTGGCGGCTGAAAGCTTACCGCTGTGTGTGTCGGGCATGTCCAGCATCTGTCTGACCACACCACGGTGAGCGGGAGTAAGGCGGGGCAACACGTATCGCCACAAGATGCCCTTGGAAGTTGTGTCCAGGATCAGCTTCATCACTTCTACCAACGGCTGTAGATCACTGGAAATACATCATACGTGTTACAATCAGCTGTGGTCAATGCAATCATGAGGGAAAAAACAACAAAACACGGTGTCAAGGTAACAGAACAATGGTTAGCAGTCACAGCATACAGTAGGGCAAATAGTAAAATACTCACATACAGTAAATTTCTTGCAGTATCCGAAAGTTAAGGTGCCAGCATAAGCAGCTGTAATTCAGACACTTCTGAAATACTCAAATTTTGCAAGCAAACCAAACACAAGAAAACCCTCCACCCCCCAAAAAGAAATGAAAAAAAAAACAACAACATTAATTAAACATCACCTCTTCTACTCCTTACCCTGATCACTTCCCCCATTTTCCCATCAATGCTTTGAAACTGCTGTTTGTAAAATATTATAATAGAACAAGAAGTCCTACTGGTTTTCATGGTAAGAATGCAGAGCTGTTTTGAACTGCATGCGCTCCCTGGAGGTAAGCAAGAAATCTATGTGGTGTTCAAAGGACTGTGGTTTCTGATGGCTGGAATGACCCGTGGATGTATGAGTCAGAAGATCCTCTGAAAACACACATAAAACAGAACATGTGACTAATGTCTGCTTTATTGCAAAAGAAACTAGAAGAGCAAAAGCTATTACACACTGAAAGACTCACTGTCGTAACTGTTTCTTACCATGTATAGGTGCATTTTCTGCTGGTAGTGCAGCTAAGTGGCCAAACTTGTCTCCATCAACAAGCTCTGGAACAGCAGAAGGAAGACTTCAACAATGCTGAACACTGAGCTGGAACATAAACTTCCTCTATAAACACCATCTCATCAGTATCATTGTAAGGGTTGTATGTGTATCATCAAAACTGCTCTTACAGGGTGGGTGGGTGTTTGTGGAGTTTTAACGTCCTTTTACACCACGTACATAGGTGATATCAAAGACGGGACAACCAGAAAAAGGCCAGTACAAATATCTGGCCCCAGCAGGGATTCAAACTCACGACCCCAACAGTGAGCTGCTCTTATAGGGTCTGACAAGGACACTGCTGATTTGCAGAACAATTACATCAGTGGTACTTACGTGCAGAGAGCACAGAGAATAAAATTTATGCCAGGCTCTCTCAAACTGCACAAAAGCAATCACAAAATGCAGAAGGTGGTATTGGGTGTTTGGGGGTTTAACATTCTTTTCTACCACATACACGGGTTCTGCATACACGTGACGTGCATCTGCTGCTCACTTTGGATGTACACTGTATCACACTCAGCGCAGACAGATTTCCATTCAGCGTCATTAATATAATTTTGAAAAGTTGTTGTTTACCAAGAAGAAGGTGAGTAGGAAGTCCAACTCGATGCAGAACGTAGTCCCGATGCTGGGCGTTCAGGTGGATCAGTATAAATTTCCACAGCATGCATTTGGAGGGTGTGTCCAGTACTGGCTCCAGACTTGAATACAGTCCCACTACATCCCTGGGACATACAACTTAAACATTTACAACTGTTATCAAACACAACATGGTGTTTGGGGGTTTAACATCCTTTTCCACTATCTATGGGTGATACCAAAGACGGGGCAACGATGAAAAAGCCAGCACAAATATTTGGCTCCAGCCAGGAAGACAGGTAACAAGCTTGATCAAATGTGCATGATGAAGTGACAAAATGCATAGGATGGCAACTTACCGGTGCAGGTCATAATGCTGAAGAGCCCGTTTTAACTGAGATTTTTCTTTTGAGGTCAACAGATAATCAGCCTGAAAAAAGAAGATAAAAACGGTAACAAATAAACTCTTTGGAACTGATGAATCATCTTGCTTTTACTGAACTATGACTGTGCCCAAATTTTGAGGCCCTCAGCGGGTCCTTCATCAGGAGAATATATACATGTGTATATATATTGCCAAGATAGAATGTTTGTGATATTCTGCTACAAAAGATCTATCCCTTGTTTCTCCACCAAGTTTTTGCCTTGTGTATGATGGTAAGGAAAAAACAAACCCCAAAACATGGAGTGTGACCACTGAACTTGATAAAATATACAAGTGCAAGAAATGAGGATTTCAGACTGTCACATACAACGCAGCAGTTCACAAAAGAAAATCTGCATCTGTTAACCTTTAATACACAGATTAAAACACAAAATGAAATGGATTATCACTTACATTCTGAGTAAACGTTTTTCCTTCCCTGTCTGCATGGTTCTGTTCAAAGGGCAGTAAGTCAGAGCCGTGGCTGGATTCTGACAAGCTAGAATTCAGAGAATTCAGACTGGTTGCTGGTGCTAAAACAAAAGATGAGATATACTGAGACATACACTTACCAGTTATACGATGTGTCTCTAAAATAGAGGGGCACAGAGCATAATCTGGTATGTGTACATACCAGTGTGTGTGCGTGTATCTGTGTGTGTGTGCCACGGTGTGTGTGTGTGTGTGTGTGTGTGTGTCTCTGTGTGTGTGTGTGTGTGTGTGTACTGATTAACCCACATACACAGATTAGGAAACTGTCCTGCTTGGCAACGAAGGACTTGCAAGGTTGGTGTTGATCCACTGTCTTGGAGAAGTTGAACTAGGCGGTCATGGTCACATCGCCTGTGACAGGTGTACATGTACGACGATGTTACAACCACTACACATGTTATCATGTGACAACGGTGCACAAATCACATGAAAACATCACCATAAAATCTTCCCAAACTACAAACGTATGTCAACCACCTACGCATTTTCACAATTCAAAACATAATAGTACGCATTAAAATAAAATGATTCCAGTCTGTTTATGATCTTCAAAATGAAACAAATATGAGAGGATATTTCAGTTTGAACAGCTGCAGTGAAGCATTTTCAAGCAAAGTGGAAATGCACAGACACACAGCACTAGGAACTGGAGCTGCGTTAGTTGAGTTATCCCCCCCCCCCCCTTGTGACATTTGCATCTTGTGTAAATGCACTACGACCGTCTAAACAACATAACGATTGCACCATTAACACAAGTTAACCCTAACCCTAAATCTAAACCTAAATAAACCGATCTAAGCAGATGAACTCTACTAAATGAGTGTGGCAGCGTTGATATAGTTCGCCCAAAACGGTGGAAGGGTGTGAACCATACTAACTCAGCGTAACTGGATGTCTGCATAAGTGAAATATACCTGACGTCCAAACCATTGAGCTTGATGATGAAATCACCATCCTGAAGTCCCGCTTTCTCGGCAGGCCCCCCTGGATCTACCGACTCAATGAATGCAGGGTTGCAGCCCTTGACAACGAACCCGAAGCTCCCATCTTCCCGCACTACTTGTATCACTCTACACAAAATGGAAGGAGAACAGTTTTTAAGAAGTCTTCAAAAACATACGGAGTCGGTTCCTTTTTAATGGGTATTCATTTCATGAATCAGTAACCAGACTTATGTGGCCATTACACATTCACCTCAAAATTGTTATTAGTGACCACTGATCAGTTTGTAAATGCATAACCATGAATATCCCTTACAAGAATAAACTGACAAGTTCAAAATCCAAGACTACACGTATAAATACTGATCAGCTTTCCAAAAAAAAGGGTGTATGCAGAAATACTTCTAAGTAAATGTCATCCATTTGAAATCATACAACCTCCAAACAAGAATGAATACAGGTGGTTTCTAGTGACTGTGAACATCCACAATTTGATCCTCTCATATGCAGCTTGATTAAACTAGAACCACTTCACACACTGACCATCACCTAGTCAGTTTTCACACATTCACATTCAGAAGTAGGGACACAGACTCACTTTTTGCTGCCCACAATATGTGTGGCTGGGGTCACCTGGTTCTGTGATTTGTTGCTGTGTGCTGGAGAGTTCCTGGTTTGTCCTGACTTGAGCAGTTCATCAAACACTGGTCTCTGGTGCGGGCTCACTAACAACCTGTGTAACACACAAAACTTCTGAGTCAAACAAAGAAAGTATGTGTACAAGGTGAGTGGCTCTTTATAAAGAAACTGCATATGATACTGAATGTGGAATTGGCCATAACTGGATACTGAGAATAGCTGAAGTGCAGGATGACATGAATTGTCAGTTCACCTGTGCTATTTTTTAAATGGAAGACATCAAATTCAGTGACAATACCAAGACACAATGTATGTCAATCACTATCAACACTATCAACATGAGTGTGTGAGAGAGTTTTTAGGGCTTAACACCGTACACGCAACAAAGACTAATTCGTGACTAACTCACCATCAACATGCACACCAGCATAAATGTTGGGTTTGGTTTTCCTCCAAACAATGTACTATCCACTTCCATGAGCAAACGTTAATGCTATGAAAACAAATAAACTCTGATTCCTGATTCACCTAATATGGCGTAATATGCTGCGTTCATGTGGTGATTTCAGCACGGCATCCAAAGAGCGGCACAAAATGTCCACATCCCGGTCTTCTGCATACTGCTTCAGTATGGCAACCACTGCCATCTTTCTCTCATAGTCATCTCCGAGGACATCACCCAACTGGAAAATATTACATTTAATATTGTTTGCAGTACATGGATGCTGACACACATAATAATAGTAATGAACAGTACTTACCTAGCAAATTCTCACAAAATGACTCAATGCACGTACTCCCGCATTCATAACAACTAACATGCAAAACACACACACACACACACACACACACACACACACACACACACACACACACAGCAGCTCAATCAGGAGGAAGTAAGCGCACTTAGTGGAAAGCCAGCCCGAACAGATAGGTGTAAGTCAGATTAGAAACGATCTATGTTTGTCAAGTCTCTCAGACAAGCAGGAAGTGAATTCCAGAGTGATGGGGCAACGAAGTTAAAAACGCGCTTGCCTACTGTCTTGAGGTTTCGGTGAGGAACTTTCGAAAGTTTTTCAGAGGAATAATGTGATCATGAACATTTCTTCCTCACAATCTGGATATCATTAAATGCTAGACGTAACTGTATCTTAAATGTAAAATAAACATGCTTATACATGGTTTTTGATCTTCGGTTTGGTTATGGGTGTTACCAAGAGGGGAACGAGCGCATGTCTGTGAATTTGGTGTGGACAATCTGACTGTTCATGTACAGTAACAATTCATGTAATCCAACTTGTCAGTAGTGAGTACGCGATTGTTGTTTGGAGTCTGTTTCAAGAATAGCACTATGTAGAACACCCACCACTAAGACTCAAAAGTGACTGTGCATTAACCTGAGCCTCTCAAGTGACACCAGTGAATCATTACAGACATGATTAAGGCATCATCTCGGGAAGCTAGTTCAATACATCACAAACGCTGGGCCTCATCAGTCCCTCTGTACACACCAAGCCCTCATACAATTCCTCCCTTAATAAGCGCATCAGCAAGCTAAGAGGATTTCATATCTGTCTGGTGGATTTCTAAGGAAACCAGTACTCCTCAGGCATTCTCGCTGCAAGTCAGTCAATACTCCCGACTAACCGGACACAGATGGAAGGTAAGTCCGAAGGCAAACATCTCTCCTTTAGTATTTGCCCCAAATCATCAATATTCCTGGTGGACAATTACTGTGAGCAAAAATGATGTGTGTTGGCAAAGGGTTTGATCTGAATGCTGGCCCATCTCAGCATTGCAGTTCATTTCTACAAAGGTACTAACACAACCCCTGTGTTCCATACAGAAAGAGGAATTAAGGACCTGCTGGACACCTGCTGTGAAGGATTGCTGCTGCTGCTGCCATCATGCAACAGATTTTGAACTGATCAATACACAACATATGAGTAAGGTATGACAATTCATGCATACAATATGGAGTTTAATGCCCCAATGGCGCAGCAACTTTGTGTATCACGACTGTGGAGGCAATGTAGTTGTTTCTTCTTCTCATCTGATTTTAGAATGTCAAAAACAAGTTTTTACCTTTCTTGTCTACTGCAGACAATAGTATTTCTTAAAAAAAAGTACAGAACATATTATACTCTATAGTGTGTTTAAACTTGGTCTTAATCTGTTCTACAGCAAGTAATCATGAACTGCTTGTAACTAAAATGTTTCAGTGTGGTACCTATTATTACAGAAATGAACAAATGCAAACTTAGCTGAACCACACATTTATTTTATATGTATATTGAACAACTTTCGCTAAGGATTTAAAATTGTGTGAAGCACTGTGCTAAAACAGCGTGTCATGGAATAATTCTGTTATATACAATTTGTCCGGGCATCTTTCTGCTTCACATTTTGGGCACTGCTCACAAAATTAGTCACAGCCTCATTTCACAGCCTAAAATGTGAAGCAGAAAGATGCTCCAACAAATGTATATTTCAGGATTATACCAAGATACCCCATTTTTGCACAGTGCTTCAGACAATTTTCAATCCTTAGCAAAAAGTTGTGCAGTATAATTCTACAGGCATTCAACAGTAATCATGTGATCAAGAACCATGAACAAATATTCAGGTGAACATATTGCCTTCCTAAAACAAATGTGATATTTTGTTAGCTTTCATTTTTTAGATTTTACTTGCATCACATTACACAGTGCAGAGTAATGAAATATCCTAAACGCTGTGTGAGTCACAAAGCGTCATAATGCAGAACATCTGTTGCCTTCAGCCAAAGCAGATGGATCAATACAAATAAAAGGAGGAAGTAGATCCATTTTCAACTTAAAAGTTTGCACTGTGATCAGATATGGCTCGTATCGAACAGAATTAAGCACAGTTTACTCCCTAAATAATAATAATGAGTATTGTATACAGTGAATGGGAACACCTTAAACTTGTCTAAGTGGAAACATGTAACTGCCTTTTTTTGTTGTTTCTGATCTTTACTCTCATGGGAAGATTATAGTACATGTATTTCATAGTTTTGTGCATCTATGTCTGCATCATTTCTAACCTACAAGAACAGTTATGTATCGGTATGCATGCTCTACACGAGTAGTTATATATGTAGACTTGGAAAACCAGCCATCCGAGACCAGTTAACCTGCTGCAATTTAGTGCAAAAGGCACTGTGAACTCTACAGCTCATCAATAATGACGGCCCCCCCGGTGATGACTCTTCTAGTGATAATGTTTGGGTGTGGGTGTGGGTGTGGGTGGGGGGGGGGGTGAACTGGGCTGGACCCCTACAGAGCCGGGCAAAACAGGCAAAATCCCACAACCCTGAGGTTGCTCATTCTTTCTACTAGTGGTGATGGTTCTACCGTGAGAGGGCCTAGGGCCCATGAGTTCTGTCCGGTCCCATAAGGGCCGCTGTCTGGTTCATGTCAACAGTGCATACACAAGCCCTATTTACTGAATGATGAGATCTTCCAGCTCAGTGAATCTCTAGTGTATTGATTCCCCTGTGGCAGGTTTTCTCTGAGAATCAGTGGAGTGTTTGTAATTTCTGCTACACACATTAATGACTCGATAACATAGGCATTGTCAGTAAGAGAACTGTTCAATACAGAGTGCTAACAGCTTACCAGAATATCTCCACAATCATTACTGTTATCTACCGGTGAGTGAGTGATTATCACAAACTTCATCAGGATTATAAACAGAATCAAAAAGTTTGAATTTTATGCAGTGTGTTCTTCATTATTTTCATCTTCACTAAAACTGATTTAAATTGATTACATGTATGTATATCATGCTTACATTACAGACATGCAGTCCACACATCAGCAAATAAGAATATCACCAAATTAATACTGCTATGATTGTCTACCTATTGTGATTACTGCTCTGCTTGATCAGGTTTACGAAGAGAAAAAATGCTTGCATATTTAGGAGTGTGCTACTGGTTTCATTTTTGTTTGAAAATCATTCCATTTTCTCTGGTGCTGACTGACTGATGTACTGTATTACTTTGAGGAGTTGGCAACCTTTTAATACAGCTGAACATTTAATATGTTAGGTTTAGGGCAGATGTGTGTACACACACACACACACACACACACACACACACACACACACACACACACACACACACACGCGCGCGCGCACACACACATGCACACACACACACACACACGCACAGGCGCACACACCAGAACCACTCTGTTTCTGCTGTGGGTTCACACTCCAGTGCACCAAACAAATACCATGGACTATGGAATCTCTAGTGGCTTTGACATAATTTTCTCATCCGTGATGGAGTGGGACAGATGCAGGTGCCTACTACATCAGCCTGCTTGCCACTGTGGTAATTTGTATCTTTTCATGAGCAATTGATTAGTCAGTCACAGGGCTGGACCAGCCAGCAGACATCCCATAATTACAAAACACAGCACAAAGGGAGGGACGCTCTCCACAGGTACTCACGGATAGTGTGCAACACATTGCAGTTAATGCTCCACTATTACCAGTAGCCAGTACCTGATCATGTGAATGCAGCTTGAAAAAAAAAAAAAAAAAAGAAAGAAAGAAAAAAAAAAAAAAATCTTGCGCACACTTGACTGTGAGACTCTACGGGGATGTTATCTGTGTAAGAAGCATTAGCTGTGAGTCGATAAGTAAGATCCATCATTCACAGGAAACGGACACTGGTATGTGTACTGTGGTGAGTATAATAGGTACCATTCATATTTTTATATATATACAGTGTACTGGCAAATTTACATTTATTGTTATTAGAGACACTGCATACCATTACTGGTCAGAAGAATGGGATATTGTATACTGGAATATTTACTTTGTTCACCAATCAATATCTTATGATTCTCGTATTTGAGAAAACATAAGGCATGGTGTGGATTCTGGTGTTGATCGGCAGTATAGTTTTGGCAGCTGTGTGATCACACAAAAATATATAGTTTAACAGATGTAAACAAAACAAATGGTAATGTATTCACTAGCTGTCTGACGAGCTGTCTGTTACAAAGTGTTTTTAGTCATTTAGTCTGATTTTACTGTGGTCGTTACTGGTGTTTTATGTAATTCATTAAGTCTGGTGCTGCTGCAGCTGGTGGCATGGGGGGGGGGGGGGATTAAAGCCAACACTGTCTGTATGATTTCATGTGTTTATTCATTTACTTGTCGCTGAAGCCAAAGGCAAATTTCCTTTCATGGATAATAAGATTATCTGCATCTGTATCCATAGCCAACTATAGCTGACCACTTTCAAAATGTTCTTTCTTAACCACCAATCGGACACTGTTTTAACATCATGATCCACGCTGCTGAACAGATTTATCAAAAAGCCCCTTCATGTAAATATGCGAACATGGAGTACGTCACAAACTGCCTCACCTTGTCGTAAAGATCTTTTGCTCGATGAACGCGAGGGTCAGACGAGGGAAGTTGAGAAAGTCCTTTATCAACATGCACTAGGTTCCCGGTGCGTCCCACAGGAATTGTTAGCATTGTAAGCTGACCTGGGCGTCGCGTCAGCACAGTGCCTACAGCTTCAACTCCTTCAGGATGTTTGTGGTTTATTTCAAGAATCACGTCACCTGAAAAGTAAAGACACATGGTAGATTAATATACACGTACATGTAATACAAACTTACCAGCTAAAAACTCATGCAGTGCAAAATACAGCAATCTTCCTCTGTACCAGCTGTGTTTCTTTTCCCCTTCTTCTCAGCGCAACAAGTAACAATGGTTTTTATGTAGTATCTTGACACCTTAAATCATATATTTCATGTTCATGTTTCATGCATATCTGGGTTAGTCCAAAGCATGGGGACCAATTACCATGACATTTAAAATCCACAGAATTGTCTGATGAGTTCGATTTTACAAATTGTAAAAATGAAAATACAGTACTAACCAACTCTGAGACCAGCTTCATAAGCTGGTCCAGTGAAGTCCACGGATCCAACAACAACTGGCCGCTCGTTCAGTACGCTGAAACCATAGCCTGACACAGGGGCAGGCTCAATCAGCACTTCAGCAAGACAAGCAACAACTTCCAAAGCAGGTGGCTGATTCCGACTCTGTCTGGCCAGTGTTTTGATGGTGGCTGCTGACATGGTTGTCACATCTTGTCCTTCAAGCTCCAGTATCTGGTCACCAGGTTTCAGGCCGGCTTTGTCCGCCACGCTGCCTGTTTCCACTGACACCACGTATGCTGGGCCCTTACCAAAGATCTCAAAGCCATATGCTTTCGGCCACTTCAGGCCTTGAAGAAATTTCAGTGGCATCTTTGTCTGGAGACAGAAAAAAGCAGGTTGAAGGGACATGTGAACTGCTTGAAGCCCACAGACCGACCTGGTTAGATTACTGTGAGAAAATCATGACGTCATAAAGAAAACTGAGTAATTTCTAGGCCACTTAATCAGGACTTACACAGTAGCCGCTTGACACCCTACACTATGACTGTGCCTTACAGTCAGCAGTGAATTTAAATTTTGGGCAGGTCACAGATGTCACACAAAGTTGATGGCAACATTACAAGTGTACAGAACTCTAAAACTGACTTCAAAGCCAAAGTCAAGGCAATTTAATGTCTGTAAATGTTTCACAGATATTTCATATGGTAACTTCGTTGCAAAATTCACGGCACCAAAAAAGAAATTCACAACACAATACAGGAGATTAAGAGTTACACAAGTTACAACTTACAAACTACTATGACTTCTTATGCTGTTTGTTCATGGTAACAATAGCATTTGAAACAAAACTGTTTCTGAATCTGTTTGATCTGCTCATCATACATCCACACCTCTAGCTGGGGGGAGGAGCTCAAAGCAGGAGTTTGAGGGGAAGGTGCTCATCCTGAAGGAGGCTTCACCAGACTATTCACAAAACCTTGTGTGTTAAAATCATACTGATAAATTTATTTTTTAAAAATTAGATGCTGGGTGGACATTACCCTAACGGAGTCTGAAAAAAGAAGTACCCCCCCCCCCCCAAAAAAAAAAAAAAAAAAAAAGTGTGTAGTATTTTATCCATGTACTATATGCCAGTGTTCTCTGTGATTCGAAAATACAAGCGTCCTTGGGACCCTCTCTCCATAGTTTTGTAAATTTTGAGAGCTGAGACCAAAAACGTGCATTCCCTCTTCTCAAATTTGTGTGTCAATTCAAGAGTTTTGTGCGTACAAACCCGCACACCTGTGTGTGGACTGCCATACTATTAAAAACAAAACAAAAAAAGCAACAAAACTGATGGAAAACCTGCAACTTTTAGTTTGTTTAGTGGCAGAGTTTAATATCAAATATACTGTACATCACAGGTTGGATCTAGTCTTTAGAAATGTCAACAATAAAATTAATGATCTGCATAACATTTTTAAGGTCAGATTCTGGATTGATTGATTTCTCTGATACATGAAACTGCATCTTTTGTTGAACGAGTTCATTAAATTACAAGAATTGGGAATTTATATGTGGCCTTCACTGTCCTCCACCATCATCACTTTCTCTCACACATACAACATACGCGCGCGAGCATCAAGATCGAGCGCTTTTTGGCCTGCGGCGTGAATCTCATGTTCGCACTTTCAGCAGTGGAAAACACTTCGGCAGAGTCCGCAAGGAAAGACGATAAGGCGGTAACTAAATAAGAATATCGATCCTTCCCCTGAATGATCAATTTTTCATAGCCTGGCTGCGCGTTATATTGAACTGAGCCAATGGATGCGCGTCGCTGCACGGATAATCAAAAAGCCGGGTCGCAATTGCGACCATGAAAAATCACTAAATGAACTACAACGGCGCAAGTAAAAACTTATTTATCATCTCAGTGAAAATACCCTGTGTACAAACTTACATTTAATGATAGGAGTTTGACGATATATTGCCTTAGCAGCAAACAATCTTCGAAAAATGTTACCCTGGACAGCTATCGACATCGAATCTGTCGTCTGCATCGCCTGGCTATACCACGTGACTCCCACAGCTTTTCGTAAACTTCCGTCTGACCCACGTGTGAAAATGGCTTCCGGTTAATAAAATCGAAGCCTTGTCTGCATTTTCGTGGATGCACTGTGTCTGTAGTGTTGCTGGATATGGCGAGATTAGCGGTGTGCACTCATTTGAGCAGTCCATTCAGGAGCTTGTACTCGTGTGTTAAAGTTTTGCTGAACAAGAACAGCTGGGCGGATTGATCGAAAAGGGAGCTGAGAATGGTTTCAGTGACAGCGATGCCTGGTTGCGAAAGTGAAGGGTCACACCATAAATGATCTCAGAACACAGTATGTACAGATCTTAGATCTAGATCTCATGGTCAAGAGACTCATACCTGTCGCAGGGACAGTCTGTTGTGAAACCTATTTGGTTTGTTATGGGTGTTGAATAAGGAGGGGGGCCAACAGCATTGCAAATATATTCAGGATCTGCCCAGATGTAATTTTGTGGTAATAAATTCACTAACAGGATTTTGTTTTAAACTGTAATACATCCTTTACTTGAAAGATTGTTTACGTGCTTGTCACCTTGTGGGAAAAATGCATTTTTTGTATTGAGATGTAAATGGTATGCACATACTCGTCTACTGCATGCATTACAAGGATTTTCAGAATGCCATATTATCATCAACTAGTTCAAGGCTTTGATTTAGAGGTTTTATCACACAGTAAGACTGTGATCATCAGAGGGTGTATTTATTAAGACTTCACTATTCTAGACAGTGTTATTTGTGGTTAAAGACTAGTTACACCAGGCACATGCATTTTGTTAATTATTGGTAACCAATATGAACATCTGTTTAATAATCTCTTTTTCAGGTCTCTGAGCACAATGGATATTCTGAGCCTTTTCGCAGGCTACCTAATTGTGTTTGTTGCTGGTTGTGCCATTTACATCTACTCAGATTCTCCTGTCCTGAACTCCGGGCTGCTTGGGAAGATTAAAAATGGTTTCTGTCAGGTAAATCCATTTCACCAAATGTCTGCAAATTAAGTCAGTAAAATGATACATGAAACATGTTTGTTCATTCAGTGACCAATACAGTTTTACTTAGCACAGAGTGCCAGGTGATCGATGTATTACAACGATGTATACTATCATCTATGCATGAAAAAGCACTTGTTGGCAGGGGCGATTTGCCTGTCAAACTGTAAGTTAGTGTAACTATTTATGTCACATACAGTAGACACTAGTCAGTTATTAACGCCTACCACACATGAAATTTCTGCCCACTGGTGGGCTTTAAGCATTTTGTTGTATCAATTGTGTTTTAAACATTACTCCGCAGTTCCTTCCATACTTCATATTACTTGTTTAACTGATGGTAAACTTCTTTTCAGTTTGAAATAAGGGAGGGAGTGTATATTGGCTAATAGTGCTTTTTGTGCAGTTATGTTGTGTTTCAAAGGTTTGTTTATTGTTTTTTGTTTTTAACACAATTCACTGTACAGTTTACTGTCTGAGGCATGGATAATTGGGTTTCAATATTTTACATTGAGGAAC
Organism: Batillaria attramentaria; assembly: GCA_018292915.2. Taxonomy (NCBI): domain Eukaryota; kingdom Metazoa; phylum Mollusca; class Gastropoda; family Batillariidae; genus Batillaria; species Batillaria attramentaria. Next base: position 1,997,668 of record JACVVK020000026.1, on the reverse strand, counting down.
AGGTCTGCTATCCTGGTTCACCGAAACACGAGAAAATTCATAGAAAATTAATCAGGAGTAGACAGGACTGCTGTTCAATAGTTTATGGCTGATCGAAAGTGGATCAGATTTGCTTCTGAAGGTAGACTGAGGGCAGTGATGGATGTAGGTTTGCAGTTAAAATTGTGGAAACTGTTGCAAGAGTTACGCATACCTGTTATGGTACATACAGGGTATATATATATGTATATATATATATGGAAGTAGTTTGGGTGTACTGGTGCAAATGGTTTTGTTTCATTCTGTTATTAAGTTTCATGTTTATCTTATACAGACTGTCCAGTTCATGATCCCCAAGCTTCTTGTGAAGTGGGCCAAACAATGTATCCACTATATTTTCTACACCAGGTACAGCTTGAAATCTTGTTTCTCATAATTTATGTATGTACCTGTCTGCATACTTTTACCTTTAACATAAAATCTTCCACCTTTTGGTGGATTTCCGCCTTGGGCTAAAAAAATTCCCCCCCCCCCCCCCCCCCCCCCAAAAAAAAAATGTCTTTCCGCCGCTGAAGCATATAATATCATACCGAAATGGCACCAAATTGCAGATTTTAGTTTAATTACTGAAAAAAAAATCCTAAATTGGCATTCTTCCAGAGACCCCTAGCATAATGATGTATATCCCACTAACCCTTTTGGCTTTGCCACTATATCACTATCAGTATATATATGCTACACACTTTTCTGCCTTTTGGATCATTGGCCATTTTAAACCCTACTTTTACAAACGTCATTGTCACTGAGAAAGAAATGTCCTCCGTGAGATAGTAAAATCTGACTGTGTGTTTTTACCTGGCTGAGGATGCCACCTCAAACTGTCCTCAATCTCCACATAGCATCCTCAGACCTCTGTAACTAGTGTTGCTGTATAAGGCAGTACCATATCTTATATCCTTCCTTGTCAGAGGCATAGAACTAAATATGCACATGTATATATGTATACCTGTAAGATAACAAAAAAACATAGTCGTGACACCTATGACCTTCTGTTGTTAGAAGTTTCTAGAGTGTAAACCTTTCTTAGTTTCTACTAATACTATAGTTGATATGACGAGGCCCTTTGCCTTTCCACGCTTGTTTTCCCCAACATGCTTATTTTTCTTTCATCTATATATATATATTGCATTGACAGGAACCACATGATGCAGTTTGTGTTTGCGGGGCTTGTCCTGTTTGGCAATGCAGTACTGGCTGTGGACATCCTACCCTTGCTGTACGTCTTTGAGCCAGACACCCAACACATAGTCTTGCCTATGGTGCTCTGTTTCACCAACCTGGCGTTCTATCACCTGAGCTGCACCACTGATGCCGGGCAGGTAACCAGGAACAACGTGGATGCTCTTGACTCTGTGTACAAAGCTGACGGCTTTTTCTACAAGCAAGGAGCACTGTGTAGGACATGCAAGATTGTGAAACCTGCTCGCTCCAAACACTGTAGTAAGTTTATCCCAGTTTTTCTCTCTTTCGCAAGGTAATTTGCTGATAGCTTGGGAGTGAACAGGCAGTTATACTGGTGTGGTACCCAAACACTGTAGTAAGTTTATCCCAGTTTTTCTCTCTGTCGCAAGGTAATTTGCTGATAGCTTGGAGTGAACAGGCAATTATACTGGTGTGGTACCCAAACACTGTAGTAAGTTTATCCCAGTTTTTCTCTCTGTCGCAAGGTAATTTGCTGATAGCTTGGGAGTGAACAGGCAGTTATACTGGTGTGGTACCCAAACACTGTAGTAAGTTTATCCCAGTTTTTCTCTCTGTCGCAAGGTAATTTGCTGATAGCTTGGAGTGAACAGGCAATTATACTGGTGTGGTACCCAAACACTGTAGTAAGTTTATCCCAGTTTTTCTCTCTTTCGCAAGGTAATTTGCTGATAGCTTGGAGTGAACAGGCAATTATACTGGTGTGGTACCCAAACACTGTAGTAAGTTTATCCCAGTTTTTCTCTCTTTCGCAAGGTAATTTGCTGATAGCTTGGAGTGAACAGGCAATTATACTGGTGTGGTACCCAAACACTGTAGTAAGTTTATCCCAGTTTTTCTCTCTTTCGCAAGGTAATTTGCTGATAGCTTGGAGTGAACAGGCAATTATACTGGTGTGGTACCCAAACACTGTAGTAAGTTTATCCCAGTTTTTCTCTCTGTCGCAAGGTAATTTGCTGATAGCTTGGAGTGAACAGGCAATTATACTGGTGTGGTACCCAAACACTGTAGTAAGTTTATCCCAGTTTTTCTCTCTTTCGCAAGGTAATTTGCTGATAGCTTGGAGTGAACAGGCAATTATACTGGTGTGGTACCCAAACACTGTAGTAAGTTTATCCCAGTTTTTCTCTCTGTCGCAAGGTAATTTGCTGATAGCTTGGAGTGAACAGGCAATTATACTGGTGTGGTACCCAAACACTGTAGTAAGTTTATCCCAGTTTTTCTCTCTGTCGCAAGGTAATTTGCTGATAGCTTGGAGTGAACAGGCAATTATACTGGTGTGGTACCCAAACACTGTAGTAAGTTTATCCCAGTTTTTCTCTCTGTCGCAAGGTAATTTGCTGATAGCTTGGAGTGAACAGGCAATTATACTGGTGTGGTACCCAAACACTGTAGTAAGTTTATCCCAGTTTTTCTCTCTGTCGCAAGGTAATTTGCTGATAGCTTGGAGTGAACAGGCAATTATACTGGTGTGGTACCCAAACACTGTAGTAAGTTTATCCCAGTTTTTCTCTCTGTCGCAAGGTAATTTGCTGATAGCTTGGAGTGAACAGGCAATTATACTGGTGTGGTACCCAAACACTGTAGTAAGTTTATCCCAGTTTTTCTCTCTTTCGCAAGGTAATTTGCTGATAGCTTGGAGTGAACAGGCAATTATACTGGTGTGGTACCCAAACACTGTAGTAAGTTTATCCCAGTTTTTCTCTCTTTCGCAAGGTAATTTGCTGATAGCTTGGAGTGAACAGGCAATTATACTGGTGTGGTACCCAAACACTGTAGTAAGTTTATCCCAGTTTTTCTCTCTTTCGCAAGGTAATTTGCTGATAGCTTGGAGTGAACAGGCAATTATACTGGTGTGGTACCCAAACACTGTAGTAAGTTTATCCCAGTTTTTCTCTCTGTCGCAAGGTAATTTGCTGATAGCTTGGAGTGAACAGGCAATTATACTGGTGTGGTACCCAAACACTGTAGTAAGTTTATCCCAGTTTTTCTCTCTTTCGCAAGGTAATTTGCTGATAGCTTGGAGTGAACAGGCAATTATACTGGTGTGGTACCCAAACACTGTAGTAAGTTTATCCCAGTTTTTCTCTCTGTCGCAAGGTAATTTGCTGATAGCTTGGAGTGAACAGGCAATTATACTGGTGTGGTACCCAAACACTGTAGTAAGTTTATCCCAGTTTTTCTCTCTGTCGCAAGGTAATTTGCTGATAGCTTGGAGTGAACAGGCAATTATACTGGTGTGGTACCCAAACACTGTAGTAAGTTTATCCCAGTTTTTCTCTCTGTCGCAAGGTAATTTGCTGATAGCTTGGAGTGAACAGGCAATTATACTGGTGTGGTACCCAAACACTGTAGTAAGTTTATCCCAGTTTTTCTCTCTGTCGCAAGGTAATTTGCTGATAGCTTGGAGTGAACAGGCAATTATACTGGTGTGGTACCCAAACACTGTAGTAAGTTTATCCCAGTTTTTCTCTCTGTCGCAAGGTAATTTGCTGATAGCTTGGAGTGAACAGGCAATTATACTGGTGTGGTACCCAAACACTGTAATAGAGTACATTTTTCTTGATATTTCAAAAGTTGTAAGCGAATTGGATGTCACTTGACAGGAATGTTTTGTTTTAGAACGCTTTGTACCCCAGTGGTATCTATTCAAGTTGTGAACAGAAACACACATTTTTGCTTTTATCGAAACAGTGATAGCCCAGCTAAGGATATATACTTGAGGGTTGCACATTTAAGTCGGTCCCAGGACATTGACCTATACAAATTTCAAATGTCCTATTTTTCCCACCTCAAGCGGACATTTGTCCTATTAAAATTGTTATTGCCACTAAGTGGCCAGGACACTGTGTCCTATCACTTTGCTGTTTCCAGGACACTGTGTCCTATCACTTTGCTGTTTCCAGGACACTTTGTCCTATAGAAGCTGTGGAAAATGTGCAACCCTGTATATAATACTGGTACATGTAACTTGCCTTTGTCATTGTAAGCAGCTCAGGTCAACATTTGTGAGCGTGGAACGTCAAAAAGCTTTAAAGCAAAATTATTATCATGTTGTTTGGTTGCTTGGTAATTGTTTTTACAAGGGAATGTGCTTGTTTTTTTATGAGTGTATGCTGTGTTTCTAGGCCTATGCAACAAGTGTATCCATCGGTTTGACCACCACTGTATCTGGACCAACAACTGTGTAGGGGCAGGCAACCTGCGCTACTTCCTCCTGTTCCTGGTCACTCTTATTGCCATGTGTGTTAACGGAGTTCTGATGGCCACTCACTCTCTCATGCTGGTGGTTCAGAACTTCCGCCTCATGGAAACGTCGTATGTGGATGCAAATACTGGAAACCTGCATCCCATCACTGTTCCAGTGCTAATTCAGGTAAGTTAAACCATTGCTTTATAGTTATCATACTGGAAACCTGCATCCCATCACTGTTCCAGTGCTGATTCAGGTAAGTTAAACCATTGTTTTATAGTTATCATACTGGAAACCTGCATCCCATCACTGTTCCAGTGCTAATTCAGGTAAGTTAAACCATTGCTTTATAGTTATCATACACAAATGTAGATAATACACTGTCTGATTTGTCTAATTCTTTCCATTGAAAACTCAGTGAACAGGGTTTTTATGAAAGGACAAATGGCTTGGTGGGCCGTAAAAGTAAAGGGCATAACTGATGACTGATTATTTGTCCATTGTGGCATAGAACTGGTGGAACATACCAGGACTTAAAATCTTCTGCCTTTTGGCAGACTACCATCTTTGGGTAAACACCCACCCAACTCCCCCCCCCCCCCCCCCCACCCTGTGTGCAAAAAAATGTGCTCCTTGTAGAAAATATCTCTACTGATAAATGATTAAAATGACCTTAGTGCCTCTGGAGTCGATTGCTTCTAGAGACCTTTTTACCAAAAGATGAAGATCTGCACAACTTGACACCGGGATGGAATTGAATGACATTTGCAGGGCTTAAAAGTGTGTTTCCTCGTCTGAAGTAGTTGAAACTAAAAGCATGCCAGATTGCACAGCTTTTAGTGAAATTTGAAAAAAATTTCTTTAAAAAGTGTTTTCTCCTGTGAAGCACTTCTTATAATAAATGCACCAAATTGCAGATTTAGTTTGTGTATGTGTGTGATTTAAAAAAAAATAAAAATTCCGGGGAGTGTGTTCCTAGACACCCCTAGCATTATGTGTATGCTTTGCAGGTGCACGCTTATAGCTTTGCCATTTCCTCAATAAATACCACACACCTTTCCTCCTTTTGGGTCATGGACCACTTGAAATCCTGCGTTTATAAGCGTGGTTACACTGGACTGTATGTAGTCAGCCCATTGCTTTCTGTTGACAGCACCTGTTTATGCAGCAGCCGAGGTGTGTGTTCCTGGTGGGGTCTCTCATTATCCTGCTCTTGCTTCTGCTGGCTTTCACGGCTTACCACGTCTACTTGATCTCAGTCAACCAGACCACCAACGAACGCTTTAAACTCAGCAACATGCAAGTGGACAATAACAATGCGGACGAGAACTCCAAAACCTCTGAGAGCGCGGGTTATTTTTACAACCAGGGACTGATGTTGAATTTGTACGAGATATTTTTCCCACAAATGCCCAAAGTGCGACCGACTCCTCCCAAAGCGAGCAACCATACTAATGGCTTCCCTGTGCCACCGAAGAAGGAGACGAGCAGGCAGAGAGGAAGAAGAAAGTAGGCTATAAGATCTCAGCATTGACCTTTGAGCTGTGCTTCCTTTGTGGTTATGGAATAAGCTCTGAACTCTTGTGTAACAAATGTTGTGGACATTTTGTTTGGCCAGTTTGTCCAAGTGGAATCGCTGATGAGTTGTTGCAAGTTTTGAACGTATTTTGCACAGCTAGAATCTAATGGCTTTCACTGTTATCTCTGTCAAGTGAATCAAAAGAATCAAAACTCAAGTCACGTCAGTGCTATGTGAGAAACATGATTTTAATACTAGGGTAGATAATTGTAATGAATTTAGACCAAACTGAGACCTTCCTGAGAATAAGTTTTGCAAGCACTGCTTGCGGTTGCACGCTGAGCTGTGTAGTACTTCAGTGCTCTATAGATTTAGATAATTATCTAGCTGAATGTTGATACACAGCTCCAGACAACTTTTTCGGAAAATACTTGTGCCGCTGTTGATTTTCTCCTTCAAATTCGCATTCCTTCCAGGCTGAAATATGCTGGTGCGTCATTTTCAGCACAGTTCTATTTCCTGATTTCTTGTTTAACTCCATGTATATATTATTAGGGTTCATTTTTTGGTGCCTGCCCTGCACCAGTTGGTACATTGTATCTGAAAATGGCACATGGTACTTTCACATCATGGTTCATCTGGCTGCACTGGTTTTTACTGGCAGCGTGCCACCCTACCTCATTATTTCTCATTGGTATCACTGGTTCTGATTTCTACTGGAGTATGATGCACTATTTCCACGATACACAAGGCAACTGGCAAAATGGCCGATTGTCTCCAGTTTCACTGTTAACTAAAGGAAAAGCCCATGAAACTTCCAATCCCGCATTGGTCACAGCAGCAGTTTTTGGGAAAAGACAACAACTTGAAATGATGAATCCAGGCTTTGTTTTCCACACGAAGCTGCAACCAAGCTTTCAGTCATTGTTGCAGTAGTTTGAAATCCCTCTTTGTTATTTGCTGTGTTGTTAAAATCTAGTCACAAGTATGAAAATGCTTTGATGGGCAGTATACGTGTTTTAACTTTTTCTTGCCAAAACAGTCAGTCAAGTTGACATGTAGAAAAGGAGTATAAGTAATTAGTTATTACATACACTGGTAGTTCCCTCTGGTTGTGTGGTGTTAGTTCTCAGTTCCAAGTAGAACAACACTGTTACCGACCCCTGAACACCTCATAATCATGTGTTTGAAATTTAGTTTCAGTACTGGCTGTTGATCAGTACTTGCCTCCAGTTTTGTGACAGTTCTGTCTTTGTCTCAACAGGAGAAGAAATTGTCAGCAAAATTGGATTTAGATTGACTGGCTGGGTTCATATATGTCAAGTAGTTTGTGCAACCTGATCACATGTTTGTATTGAGAGGGGGCACGAATGACCTGAAAAAAAGAGTTGTCTTGCCATATGTTTTTTTTTTTTTTTTTAACAACATACATGTACTTTATTGTCCCTTTTAGGAAATTTGGGCATCACAGTGGGTGCAGTGCCATCCAGTTACCAATGCTGTTACATGCAATTTGTTTCAGTCTTTTACTATTCCCCCATCCCTTATCAAAATGACACTTGGGGGACACACACACACACACACACACACACACACACACACACACACACACACACACACACACACAGAGCCAAAAGTAATATATCTCTTGAATTTGTTTTGTGTGTTTTTGTAGATTATGAATTTTGTTTGCATCCACAAGTTCTTTATGTTTTCACACTTGTAACTGTTAGTATTCGCTGTAAATACATATTTAAATATGACACGTCATGTTTATCTTTTGTAGGTATTTCTTGAACTCATTTACCATTGGCCAAAATTTTATCTCACCCAGCAATAAGATTGTGTACAGCATCACGGGAGGCGACTTTGTTTGAACCATGTACAGGAGTTTGTTGATCAATATATTTATGACAATCAGTCACTCGTCGGTTCACCAGGAATCCAAAGTTGTGTTCTGGATTATGTCAAACCATGTTGAGAATCATGATGCGTTTGCTGCTTTTTGGGATGTCCAGTTCATACTTTGAGCAATAGCACTTGCTAAAATTGTGTGTAACTTCACTGGATGTGTGTAGTTTTGGAGTGCCATGACTTGAGTGTGGAGTGCCATGACTTGAGTGTGGAGTGCCATGACTTGAGTGTGGAGTGCCATGACTTGAGTGTGGAGTGCCATGACTTGAGTGTGGAGTGCCATGACTTGAGTGTGGAGTGCCATGACTTGAGTGTGGAGTGCCATGACTTGAGTGTGGAGTGCCATGACTTGAGTGTGGAGTGCCATGACTTGAGTGTGGAGTGCCATGACTTGAGTGTGGAGTGCCATGACTTGAGTGTGTTTATTTATTGACTTATTCCTTCTCCCTTTTCCCATCCCCTATAAAAATCCCAACCAACCAACTAAAAAAAAAAAACCACCATCAAACAATAGATGTGTTTAGAAAATCCTGGCTATAAATGTAGGATTAGCAAACTGACAGATTTTCTTCCACATTCATATTGTGTTGTGGAGGTGCAGTGTGTGAATTGTACTGTTCATGGTAATCTTGCAACCTGTACTGATGGACTGAGTCTCTCAGTGCATACAAGTGATTTGTTTCCGCAGACGTACGTTGCACTATGTATGGGTAAAACCCATTCCCGTCCTGTCTACTAATAGTGTGTTTTTATTCGATTTTTGTCCCCAGTCGTTTGTTTATTTATTTTTAAAGCTTAGGGTTAGTGGGAAAGTTTGGATATTTACACCGTGTACCCCAAACAGATCTTGTTTGTTTTTGCTCCATGGCCCGATAAAACTTTTTTTTTTTTTTTGCTTGAGCACCTGCGTAAGCATTAATGTCCACGCCAGATGCTTTTCATTAACTGGCGCAAGATCGAGGAAGGAAAAAATTCTTCCTTAATTTTCACCCCTGTTCAGTTGTTTTATGTAAATGTGTTGGGTCTCATAATCATATTCCGTTTATCAAAGTTGCTCAGCAGGAATCTGAGTGTTGAGTGAAGTATGTGGATAGTAACAAATTTTATTCAAGATCCAGCAAGGCCTGGTTCATGGCTTGTATTTTACTCACCGTCACAAATAGTTAATAGCACAGTTTAAATTTTTTTTAAAAAGTATGTGCCAAAATTGTTTGTTGGTCTGTTTAAAGCTGATGATAGTTGGCTTGTCCGTTTACAATGAAGGGTGTGGTTGATACCAACATGATCGAGTGTAGAACCATATCTAGACTGCTTTGTGTCACGTGGAGTGGGTTTTAACTCCGAAATGGTGAGATACATTGCTTCTTCCACTTACAAGTTTAGTGTTTACTTCCAAACAGTTGCACTGTTTTTCAGATGTTTATCATCCTTCATGCTTGGAAAGCAGACGTTAGTAATGCTGTAGTTATGTGATGTACTGAGTGTAAGTACAGTACATGCAGTTGTGGAAATGTAAAAGCCAGGTGGTGAGATATGTACATTATCAGAGCTTAAAATCTTCCACCTTTTTGTGGATTTCTACCTTGAACTGAACTAAACTTTTCCTTCCCCCGAAACGTGTGTTTCCTCGTCTGAAGCACATAGAATTTGACAAAACTCTGTGCAGTGTGGAGTGTTTGGGCATTAGTTTCGGGCCCTTCTACATGCGGCAAGTTTGCCCGGCAAAAGCGGTTTTGCAGCCCCGGCAAGTCAACGGCAATTGTACAAGCAAGATGTACAGTCTTGCTGCCCATGGCTTGCCGCGGCAGATTTCAGATAGAACAACTTTCTATTTTCTCGGCTTGCACCTGACAAGTGCGCGCGAGGCACCCTGGGAGCCCCACCAAGATGGCCGAGGTCACGCAGCCAAATGAAAACTCGTGACCATGGGCACTGTCATTTTCCTCTCGAAAGAGCCGCGAAATCGCGCAAGACCCCTTCCAAATATGGGGTTGAAAAGGTCACACAAATGGTCAATCAGCCGACTTGTGGTGCAGAGGTTTCCGCTTGTGGAATCAGTGACGTTGCGGCAGACAAACTTGGGGGGGGGGGGGGTCGAGGGGCGGCAGTTTGCCACTTGTCACATGTAGAACGGCCCTTAGGTGCTTCAGAGGCGGAAACACTTTTTGGGGGGAGGAAATATTCCTCCAAAAATACATGTAAGTGTTTCCTCATTTGAAGCTCTTTAAATCATGCCAAAACGCACCAAGTTGTACAGATTGTAGTCTAATTTTTTTCGAAAATTCCGCAGTAGCTTGGCCCCGAACACCCCTAGCATAAAGCATCTGTTTTGTGAACGTGTGCTCATGGCTTTGCTACTTCTTCACTACATGCTACACACTGTTCCTTATATTTGATCATGGATAAGATTATGCAGTACATGGTATTGTGTACATGTCCTGAGAGTGCTAGGCTCTAAAGTGACAGCTCACTGCTTGTATACGTGTCCTGAGAGTACCAGGTTCAAACTGACAGTTCACTGCTTCATGTCCTGAGAGTTCTAGGTTTGAAACTGACAGCTCACTGCTTACAAATGTTTTGCGACTCTTGCACTTTTGACCATTGGATCTTCGATCTTGTTTTGCCGTGATAGTCAGACGGGTATAGTAGTACCAATTTTGACTACAGGCGTATCTGGGGAGATTTTGTCTTTTGAAAATTAATGTATACATCTTTTCCTTGTCCTAACATTCCAATTCATTTTGGGTGTTAAATCAGAAAATGGGTTGTAGGATTTATCAGTTTGTTTCTTTGTGTTTTATTTTCATGTTCCAGTGTACATCATTGTGACCTTGTGGTTTGTAAAGCAATGCACTCATCAGAAGACGACAGCTGGTTGGTGAATTTCATTCAGATTTGCAGAGTGTATCGCTTATGTGTTACCCCTGTCTTAGTCCCTCCTTGACTGTTAACTATGTAGGACTGTATTCTCAAGCAATATTGTACTGCTTTACAGAGTTATGTATTTGTATTTGTGCATGTTGAGTGCTTTTCCTGCCTGTCAGAAATCGTTTACAGCCGGCCAGAATTGTTTGATTTTTTTTTTTTAACAGATGTCATATGCACTTGTGTTCCTTGTGAAAGTACTGAAACTATAGTCTTCTGATGGGGCGCAGTCTCGTGTATCATGAAGATGGCAGATTGGCTGTCAGTAATGATTTTGTGATGTATGCTGTTGTTTCTCGGTCATTTCTAAGCCAGATGTAGTGTGTTGCCCAGAAAAAAACAAAACAAAAAAACCCTTAAAAATGAACAGTACTAGTATGCTTGCTTTGGTCTTTCTGCTTCCTTATGTGAGTTACATTTCCCAATGGGCACCACAGTGACTGTTTTCTAATCATCCTGTTTATCTGTACTGTCGTCCAGAGCTTCACCCCTTCCCCCAGCATTTCATATATATTGGACTATTCCTTATGACTCAGCTCCAGACAGACTTCTGTCAATTTCCTTTTATCCTCTTTACACAAGCAATAACTAAACAATATCGGAGGGAAGCTAGTTTGCTGTTTGTATAATGATGTGCTTCTACATAACTCACAGTCAACATTTGTTGTCTTTCTTGGGAAAGTTCCACTTTTGGTGAAGGCAGAGGCTTGTTTAGTCTGCTGTCATTCTTCCCACATCACGCTCTTCCACAGTTACAAAATATTTCATACTCAACCAGCTAGTGAAGGGGTCACCACCACCAGTATGTTTTTGTGTTGCTGGTGTCTGGTGTCTGATGCTACTTCAGGTATGGAGATTCTCTGTGACTTGTTACAGCTCAAATGGATAAAATGAAAAGTGTTAAAATGGTTATAGCTACTAAATTATGAACGTGTGCATGTAAAATACATGGGAAAAACTCTTGTTAATATCTCCTTGAGCTTGTGAGGGGTTCTGTCCTGACTCCTGGCTTAGTCTAACAAGAAAGAACTAGATAAACAACAGGGTCCATACAGGTTCACAGTCTCAAAAATTCATGACTTTTCCATGACTTTTCCAGGCCAATTCTCCTGTCTTCCATGACAACTTCCTTACCCTCTTTCACACTGACACACGCGAGGGTAGAAATTATGAGCTTATCCAAGTTACCGCAGTCAGCAAGACCAATGTTCAGAGTTAGTTAATAGCCTTATGGGAAGGCAGTTTGTTGGTATTTTTGGCAACCAGTCCAGCGAGTAATCACCAAGCTGACCGTTTCACTGTTGGGCTCAAATTGGCTTCCATAAAATTCTTAAATTCCATGACTTTTCATGACTCTTTAGATAATTCCATGACTTTTCAGGCCTGGAAAAGCTATTTCCAAATTCCATGACTTTTCCAGGATTCCATGACCTGTATGGACCCTGAAACAAACAAACATTATTTTACAAAGCTGAAAGTTTTACAGCCCATTAAAAAAAAACACAATCCTGGAAGAATTGGAAATAAGGAATGTGGCAAGTCGGTTTCTCATGACGTTGATGGAAATAAGGAATGTGGCAAGTCGGTTTCTCATGACGTTGATGGAAATAAGGAATGTGGCAAGTCGGTTTCTCATGACGTTGATGGAAATAAGGAATGTGGCAAGTCGGTTTCTCATGACGTTGATGGGAATAAGGAATGTGGCAAGTCGGTTTCTCATGACGTTGATGGGAATAAGGAATGTGGCAAGTCGGTTTCTCATGACGTTGATGGGAATAAGGAATGTGGCAAGTCGGTTTCTCATGACGTTGATGGGAATAAGGAATGTGGCAAGTCGGTTTCTCATGACGTTGATGGGAATAAGGAATGTGGCAAGTCGGTTTCTCATGACGTTGATGGGAATAAGGAATGTGGCAAGTCGGTTTCTCATGACGTTGATGGGAATAAGGAATGTGGCAAGTCGGTTTCTCATGACGTTGATGGGAATAAGGAATGTGGCAAGTCGGTTTCTCATGACGTTGATGGGAATAAGGAATGTGGCAAGTCGGTTTCTCATGACGTTGATGGGAATAAGGAATGTGGCAAGTCGGTTTCTCATGACGTTGATGGGAATAAGGAATGTGGCAAGTCGGTTTCTCATGACGTTGATGGAAATAAGGAATGTGGCAAGTCGGTTTCTCATGACGTTGATGGAAATAAGGAATGTGGCAAGTCGGTTTCTCATGACGTTGATGGAAATAAGGAATGTGGCAAGTCGGTTTCTCATGACGTTGATGGAAATAAGGAATGTGGCAAGTCGGTTTCTCATGACGTTGATGGAAATAAGGAATGTGGCAAGTCGGTTTCTCATGACGTTGATGGGAATAAGGAATGTGGCAAGTCGGTTTCTCATGACGTTGATGGGAATAAGGAATGTGGCAAGTCGGTTTCTCATGACGTTGATGGGAATAAGGAATGTGGCAAGTCGGTTTCTCATGACGTTGATGGGAATAAGGAATGTGGCAAGTCGGTTTCTCATGACGTTGATGGAAATAAGGAATGTGGCAAGTCGGTTTCTCATGACGTTGATGGAAATAAGGAATGTGGCAAGTCGGTTTCTCATGACGTTGACAACGGTCACTTGGATTTTAGTCTCATCTTCTCTTGATTCTCTCTTAGTGCATAGAGTTGCCAAAATCGTATTTCAAAAGAAAACAGATCTGCAGAATAAAAGTAGTTACATACAGTGTTTTGTTTTCCAAAGCGCACTGGAAAGAGTTCAGCAGATGACACAACTCATTTGTCAAGTGACCATCTTTTGTATTGTTCGAAACACTAAACAGACAATTATATCGGTTTTGTCGTGTTGAAAAAAAACTTTTTTTGTTTGATTGTAAAAGTAGAAGCCAGGCTCATTGTTTATTGTCTGTTGTTCACTGTACAGTGTTCTAGCTGAAGATTGCATTTAAACAGTGTGCTTCCACGAGTTTCACTCATGTAAAGATCAGTGCGGTAATGGCGTCGTCAAGTCGCATGTATTTGTGCAGTCCCGTAGAGTGAAGTGTGTCATGTAGAGAGCATCATGTGATATCACCTGGCTTTGTTGTTTTGTGTAATGAGTTGCCTAGCCAGTGTCCTGAGAGATGAATAAAGGTAGAGCGCAGGGAGTGAAGATGCTTTTGTGTTCAGTTGTCATTATTGTGAGGATGGGAGACTGGTACACAGCAAAGTATTTTATGGACATCTGAACACAGTCAGTGTTTGATTCTCTGCAGTGCAGAGATCATATACATGTGGTATAAGTACACCGTGACTGTCCTTGCTGATCCTCTTTTTTTCTGTTCTCCTCTCTCGCAGCTCACTCAGTCTCGCTCTCACTCACACACACACACACCAGCATGTACTTTCAGACCTGTCTTTGAGGAAAGTGAAAGTAATGATTGTACACTGTTGTGCAATGAGCATGTTTCGCAGTACATGTATATTGCAAGCACTATACACTTCTAAGATAATTACAAAAATAGCATTTTCTGCGAAAAATTGCAGTCAATAGCTAAGAGGAGAAACCAACACGCGTTTCATTGGTTTTTATTTTCAGCCCTATCCAATGAAAATGGTCGACACAAAAGACGGTCAGCACGTTCTCCAAAATGGCCGCCGTTCTGTGATATTGACATTGTCGAGGTCAGTACACCTTTGACTACACTCCTCCATGTACATTCAAGACTGATTATGCGTTTACAAAACCTTACATATATTCATGATACATTCACCGCGATTCATGCATACCGTTATTGAAGGTCTTGTTGGCAAAAATTCTCCTCAACCATAGGGTCCGAACAGCTGTATTGTAGCTAGTGTACGGTTGACTTGCCGCTCTCACGTTGTCTTTCGCATCAGTTCACAAGCGTGATCGTCGATTGTGTAGAACACTGCGGCTGCGGAAAATGAATTAAAACGAAAGCAGTTCACATTCATTCAATGGAAAAATTTACCATACATTTATTTTGCCTTCTTACGAAACAGTAACCTCTCCGAGTCAGATGCACGCAGGCACGTAACACAGTACATGATGAGTCACAGGTTGACTGAAAATATGCTTGGGTCACCGCTAGCCAGAGATGAAGCATCATTATTATCATATGCATGAATCCAACTTGTCATTGCTGTTTTTCAACATTTACGGTTGTGTTTGAACACTGATTCGAAAGGCATTGTCTTGACTTTCGTTAACACTATGACTGTGACACAAATTAATTTTTGGTGAGTCCTCTGTCAATCTGTGGCCTTACTGACCTCATTTCTTGAAACTAATGAAGGGCAGCAGTCTGTAGCTGATGATATCTGTTAATATCAATGCTAAAGGTATCACTGAACTCCTGCAGGCTTTGCCATACGTGCAGTTTTAATGGTCTGTAATCCTGCATAATGAAGCAGCTGACACCCACTGAGGACACTTGGGCAGGGTACACATAATGCTGTCACCCATTTATAGCTGCAGGGGAAGGTGTCACAGTTTATAGCCAGACTTCCTTGGGTTTACTGCTGATCTTAACATACACAACTGAAACGAAGCATTGTAAAACACACTACAAACTTTGTGTATTGACAGTGATCCTTACTTTAATAAATTTGCAAGTTGACACCTTTCATTCCTCGTCACTTGAAGTATAATGAACTTGTCAGAGCTATGAATATAAAATAATTGAATAAATTAGCATTTCATCTTTCTTTTTTACCCTAGGTTAGACAGGTCAACATTCTTAAAGGTGCCAGTGTCATTTCTTGTGGCTGAAATTTTTCTGCCTTTTCCCCCCAATTTTTTCTTGTATTATTGTGGGTGGCAGCATTTATAATAGACACACTGTATAAGCCTACCTTGTCCCTTAGAGTAAGTTAAACTGGCTTTTAGCCAAGGACACTGTGTCATTGCCAGTCCCCCAAAACGTGTGTTGAAGTGTGATTGATGTCCTTCCCTTGCATTTTCCAGTCACACCTGGAACAAAAACAGTGATGTGCTGTGTAGTGTCTTTGTATAATTTGCATTTTGTGAGGTTGTGGTAAGAGTGAGTAAGACTTAGGAGACTGAAGTTTTGCTGTAGAGAATTTGAAGCAGAGGTGAATGAGCAGAATTAGAGATCAGGTGCTGCTTTGAGTTTGAGAATTTTATCGTAATGCTAGTTAGCCCCGTGGTGTCTCCCCTCACTTGAAAAATGTACACATACTGGAACCCTCTGACGCTGAGGTAAGAATGACATTTGCACTCTGCTGCTGGAATGCATGACAATCAAAGTAAAAATAAATATTTTATTATTAGTGATGACAAACCTAGAGCAGGACATTCTTGGATTTGTGAAACTCAAAACAGGCATGAGTTTTTTCTACGGCTCAGCAGGTTTCCGCCACCCCCGGGCCAATTTTTGCAGTTTTTTTAATAATGTGTGTTTTCCACGGTTCCATTGTATCTTCCACATCCCACACCCTTGTTTGATTTTTTGAGTGTCTGACCCTGAACCCCCCCCCCCATCCCCCCTCCTCCTCTCCCCGTCCCCCAAGTGTTCTTTTTTTGCTCACCTCTAGAGCTACTTGATCCATCCCTGCTTTTGGTTTTCCTGTTTCCTCTTTTCTTTTTAAAGCATACTGTTAACTGTTTTGTTTGTTTTGTTTGTTTTTTTATGTGTTTTTTTGGGGGGGGCTCATGCTGCCCCAAAAACGAAAGTTCGATAATCAGTGTATCCAGTATGTGTTCAGAACAGTCTGTCATTTCTGTTACAGGACAAGGTTAAAAGTAATAAAACTGAATAGAAATTGAAAGTCACAATAATTTTCCTGGTGCCCTCAAATTTGAAAGCACGGAAGTC
Organism: Batillaria attramentaria; assembly: GCA_018292915.2. Classification (NCBI taxonomy): domain Eukaryota; kingdom Metazoa; phylum Mollusca; class Gastropoda; family Batillariidae; genus Batillaria; species Batillaria attramentaria. The sequence continues at coordinate 1,981,038 of JACVVK020000026.1, read as the reverse complement.
ATTTAGGTATCTGCACCAAATGACTTGCTGACCTCAGAGAAGTTGAAAACATGAGGCAAGCAACCACTGATAAACACACACTGATACAGTAGCCTGTTCTCATAGTTGATAGCCTCCTTCAGCCCAGATTTTCAGAACAGAATGGTGTTCTGAGGTGAAAGTAGTACCGGCCAGATATACTGATACTGTATGTGAACCACACATGTATGTAATTGAGCAGTTATTTTCAATTTAACAAACATGACTGACTTTTTCTTTTTATTCTTTCTCTCATTCAAGTCTGCTAGACATGTTCGTTTACATCTGTGTTTGCCTACAACTGTATTGTGTACATACATGTATGTAAAAGCAGTATACTGCACACACACACACACACACACACACACACACACACACACACACACACACACACACACACACACAGAGCACCCCTGTTTAGTCATGGTCCATGAGCCTGTACTAAATAAGCCATTTGTCATTGTGAATTGGCAGGCGTTTAGCATACCTGCAGTGTGCGTATCCCCCGGCACGAAGCAGCCCAGCGTCCCTGAAGAGGACGCGTTGCCATGGTGCAGTCTGCTAGCCAGCAAGCTGGCCACCTCGGAAGCGACGAGTGAGTGGCCGGATGCCGCCCAGCCAACTTCAACTGTGGAAGCTCCCACCACTTCGACCGCTCCATGTGATGCCAGCGTTGTGTCTCTCACCAGCACCATTGCTTCATCCGATATCAACGCCTCCGATTTTTCATCAGTTCATCCCCGAGCAAGGACTCGGGACATTGGGATCATCACTGGTAGGGCTTTTCTTGGCGTCAAACTGTGGAGATGATGATAATTACGCATATACATAACAATCTAGTGTAGAAACACAGTTCCTGTTATTCAGTAAAATCTTCCACCTTTTGGTGGATTTCCACCTTCGGCTAAAAATTGTCCTCCCCCTAAAGAGAGTGTGTTTTCTCCTCTCAAGCATCAATTGCTCAGAAAATTCCGAGGGAACATACCCTTGGACATCCCTTGTATAACGCATCTGTCCCTGCAGTCATGGCTTTGCCACTTTGTTGTTAAATGTTGCACTCTTTTCCTTCTCCTGGATCATGGACCTTTTTTTTTTTTTTTGCTGCCCCAACTCTTTGCCAGCTCCAGTGGTGTTCCTCCCAGGTCATGGGTGAAACCCACGGAGGACTCAGAAGTTGGGTAGGCAGGTGTTTGGGGGTTTAACGTCCTTTTCCACCACATTGGGTGATATCAAAGACGGGGCAACGATGAAAAAGCCAGCACAAATATTTGGCCCCAGCCGGGATCGAACTCACGACCCGAGCATTAGAAGTCCAACGCTCTACCATTCGGCCACCCCGGCTCCCTCTCAGAAGTTGGGACAATTTTTATTATGCATGATGATGGAGATGAGGATGATAGTAAGATGATGCTATGGAGGTCATGGACCATTTTTTGTTTGTTAAGCCCTGTGTTACTGAAAGACGTGATTATAGGGATAGAGGGTGAGAGAATGAAATCCATTACACATCTTTAATGTTATGGTGAAAATATTCTTTTAGTGACAACTATCTGGTTCTTCGACCATCAAATGGTAAAACATGAAAAGGGCCTAAGTGCGTATCAAGTCTGTGGCACTTACTGACTTTCACCAGATGAGGACAGACACGCATGCACTGTGATGCAGATCAAGCTAAACGGCTTTGGTATGAGCCCACTTAACATGGGTGTCAGTGTACGAGTTCTGTTCACAGGGACTGTTGCCATATGTTGCCTGCTTTTAACCTTTAGTTTTTCTTTATGATCAGTAAGAATGAGATAGATGTCAGTTTTCATACGTAAGCTGTAACAGCCAAGGGTGTAAATTAAACACCACCCATTTTATATGTGTTCTGTATTTATTCAGCATATGCAGTTACTTCGCAATGTCCAGCCTGTATCATCACATCAATTGTATTTCTTTCTTCAGATTTATGCAATGACGAAGATCCGGATGAGGTGGAGATTCTGAGTTTGATCCAGGAACAGATTCCCCGATATCGATTACGTGCAGACTCCATTAGTGACTTTGGTGGATACAGTCACCAGGACTGGATCCAGACACCAATCATCAGCCTTGACACTGACCTTGACCTCTCCGATCAGCAGATTGCAGAATCTTTGAAATATTTCAGTAAGTTTCTACATGTACTTTTTTTTTTTTCTTTTTTTTTTTTGGTGTGTGCGTTTGTGCATTAGATAAAAGTGTTTCATAATTATTATATGAGGGAATTTTTTGTCCTGGCAGTTGGTGTACTATGAAAAATATTCCTTTTTATCACGTACCATGCTAGATAACTACAGGAAAATACAAAATAACGACGAAAAAACAACACCCCCCAAAAAACAACCAACCAAACCCCCCCCCAAAAAAAACAAAACAAAACAAACAACAACACACACAAAAACAAACAAACAACAAAACAACAAACAAACAAACAAACAACCCCCCAAAAAACAAACAAACAAACAAATAAAAAACAAAACACAAAACAGCAAAACATTAACAAGTCTGGAACAAAAAATACTGGCATGTCTCCCTACAGTTTCAGGCCAACATGGGTAATCTCCCTTTGGCTTTGAGAGCTACACATATTCATGTGTACTCCTGTATTTGTTCTCTGAAGATGATGTTAACCAGGAAATTCCTTTGATAGAAGGCAGTATATATTCTTCAATACGTGTACAAGTAAAATTCATGAAACTTTTTCTTTTGTGTGGGAAATTTTACAGTTATGGTTAAAACTTAGAACATAAGACTCTAGTTGTAGTCTGTGGTCATTATGGATCAGTCTTCTTCCAAAATTACTCTTTAACATCATTACATTTATTAACAGCTTCAACTTTGGAAACACTATATGGTTGAGTAATTAAGATTTTCATTGTTGTGTTGTATCATTTTTACATTTAAAAAAGTCGAAACTTACTACATTTCCCACTGTTGCCATCATTGGTCCAACTCTGGGCATCGGGCTTACTAGATTTGGAAACTGAAGATGGCAGCACTTTCAGTGATGCACCTACCTCTGTACACGGCTGATGTGACTAAGACTTGCATAAAGTTTCTATCTTGAGTAGGCTGGTCAGCTGTCTGTGTTTGCAGACACCAGTGTTTCTCTTCAGCAGGATTCTTTTCCATAGTTGGTGCATGTAATTGAGACTGGAGGAACCAGCACAGAACAACTACAAGTGCCACAGCACAAAGAAAGTTGTCTTTTCTTTCTTTCCTCCTTTTTTTGCTCTGCATTGACTGTGTGGGTGGTTGTCATGGTGACTGTGGAGTGTGCCGCATACCTGGCGTTCCTAAGGTGTTTGGTGGGCGGACAGAAAAATTTATCTTGAGTGAACTGGTTTCTGCTGGACTTAAGCTTGTTGTTTGCTTAGGTCCAACTTTTAAAGAGCATTGCTGGGTAGTTTGGCGTGGATACGTTACTGCGTGTTACCGCAGTACCAGTTTTTGGCCCGATTGTAGGATTTATGTAAATTCAGTGCACTAGTATTTTGAACTAAATTGAAGTGACACTATATATATATAGTTCAGCTGGATTGCTTTTTCTCATACATACATGTGGAAGTGTGAACTATTTTCTTGATGTGTAACTTTTTGTTACCGGGTATGATAAATGATGAATTTGGTGTTCTGTCCAAAAGATACTTCTATAATACAACACAAATAATACAAATCTCAGCGTGCTTCTGCTGAAGTTTGCATACCTGAAAGTCGTCTTGGTCTGTGTTAGTGTTACTTTAAAAAAAAAAATCCAAAAAAACCTGAGATTATTTATCTGTTTATTCATTCATCATTACATTGAACATGACCGAAAGACAAGCAGTCTGATCATTTATTTTGTCTGCAGTTCATACTTTTTGTTCTTGTGAATTGATACACATGCACTGAGTAATAGTGCTACAGTGGCACCTGTTTTCACTCCTTCAGTTGGTTCTCTTTACACATATAACAACAAGAGGAATAAGGTCATGATTACCATTGGTCACGTGCAGTAATATCACGTTGACGCGTCTTGATACTGATAAGGTAATGTGGGTCATAAGAAAAACGATAGTGGGATAGCCTTTTATTTCTCTAATCAGATTGAATGTCAAGGTTAGCTTCTTTTATTAGATCACAACGCATAATTGGTAATGAAGAAGAAGAACGAAGCGAATAGTGTTACAAACACACACCATGCTCTTTGCACGTGTACACTTGTGTGGGACCTGCCTGTATTCTGGCTTACTCTTATCTCAGTGGGTCATTTTCAACTGAATTTGCACCATGCATTTCTTTGAAACCAGAATTTTCCAGTGCTCCAGATTTTCAGTTGTTCTGGTGAAGAGTGTTGGCGCGGGGCATGTGTTCACTCACAACAGAGGATGTTATGTAGGACTAGTATGAGACGTCTGATAGGGTTGGAGGTTCATAGGTTATCAGGCGTGTTTGTGTGGGTGAGAGGTTCATAAGAAGTTGGAATTTCCTGGAGGAATTTTCTTCTGCATTTTTTGTCAGATGGATGGTCTGTGCAAGAAGGAGATCAGAATGGGACAAAATTTTATATTTTAGAGGGTCTGCTTTGATATATGGTAATAAGGTAACTCTGCACTCACTACAGTTGTAATGTACACATGGCTGAATAGGAAGAAAGGGCGTAAAGCTTGCAGTAAGGTACATGTACGATTGTTGAGGTCGGTGTATGAGTTTGTAACAAACTGGAATTACTGCCTCGTTTTCACCAGAGTGTCTAAGTTCTAAGTGACGGTTTTTGCAGTTTCAGCAGACAGAAGGATAGAGCAGTACACGTGCCCTTGCTTGCACTCCCTCCCGTTTTTTCTCCTTGTCCGTCCTTGGTGATCAGCTCAGGGTAAATTGGTTTCCTATACGGTACACTACACCTTAGTGTTTTTGCAATACCTGGCAGCTGTGCACACGGTTCTCATTGATGCTAACGTCTCCTTTTCACCTTTCTCACGTGCTCTCTGTACCCTTGAGCCGCCCTCATTCTGGGACCAACTTCCAGCTTCCGACCGATATAGATCTCGGACCCTAGCACCCTGTGCCTGTCAGGTTCTCCTGCCAGGCCGCTAGACAGGCGCAGCAAGTGTACAGCCATTGTACAGCCATTGTATGCTGAGACTGAGTCTAAGCACTTGTTAAGAAACTCACCTTCTCTTCTCGCCTCTCTCCACTGCCAGCTTCTTTCGAACATCATGCATCAGCATCACCTGTAAAACCAAGGCCGCATTCCGAGTCACACAATGAGGAAATGTTGCTAGAGATGTAAGGACAAACTTTCGAGTCTAGCGCCGGTACAGAGTTGCACCAATGCCGTGGATCTCTGAGTCAGGTATGAGTTGAAATTGAAATTTGCCTGATACTGATAGCGATAGCGTTAAACTTGTTGATTTCACATGCATGTGGGTGATAGTATGTTGTGAAAGAGAGTGGGATGAGTGATGTTTGCAGTTAACACCAGTTACCTTTACATGCATTTTGCTTTGGAATTTGTATATGTTTTGTGGTCACTGATATTTACAAAATTAATAAATTAGAAACAGCTGCATGCACATTTCGACCTGGCACAGGTGTGATCTAAAAACTGTTTATAACTCTTTATCAAGGAAGTACTTTTAGTTTTACTGCACCACTTAGAACTTAGAATTTTTTTGGTGAGAGGAAAGTCCTGCAAAGCATTATCTGAACTTTCAGGCATGCGTATATATATATCTTGTGAGCTGCCATAATGTGATAGGTTGATCGTGCAAAACATCAGATAGGATTAACACACACTCATTTTGGTTATCTACGTTCCTTTGAGTTTGACCCACCACCGCCTCCCGTTCACCCCAGCACCCCCATTTCAACCTGAACAGGTTTTCCCTAACTGGTGTCTGTAGAAATTCTATTACAGGGGAACGGTTGCTGCTTCAGGTGAATTCTTAGATGTGGGCTGGTAACTCTACCATCATTAGAAAAAAAAGGTGTATGTACTATGGATTTCATGGGCGCTTAGTCCATTTTGCAGAGACAGTAGCACAGGTATTTCGGTTTTATCAAAGTCTTTTTTAATTGGGTTGATGGGGTTGGTTTTACGTGGTTTAACCCCTGACCGACAAAGACAGACAGCAGGTAAAGATAAGCTATTTTGAGGGCAGGTAAACATGCCCTTTTCTAACCTCTCTTTCCCTTGTCACTAGTCAACTGAGCTATGCAAGGCCGTTGTATTTTAGATGGCGGGAGAGACTCCGTGCTGTGTCTTGTATCTTTGTCTTTAGGGCGCCAGAATTGTGTGAAGAGAACATATGTTTGGAATGGGAATAATTAGGGTAACTGTCAGCATTTGTTTCCTCTCTTTTTAGGCTTGTGACACTTTCAGTCTTGAAACGCTAACAAAAGTGACAGCCCCCTAAAACAAACAAACAACACCAACAGTGCGAACACACACACACACACACACACACACACACACAACAAACAAACAACAACAACAAATAAAATCAAGAAACTGTTACTTAGTTTTGAAATGCCACACGCTTGAGGGACAGATGGGTCATGAGTTTGCATTTCTCACTGCAAGATTGAGTGCATTATAAAACTCAGACTGAGATTTTTCATGTTATCATTAGGCGACTGTAGCCAGCTGATGATAATCTCTTTTTTTAATATTCAGTGGAAAACTGTGTGCATTTGCTTCGTGTGGAATGTTTTCATAACTTGAATCAAACTACCTCATGCTGTAGCTGATTTTTTGTGGAGTAATTTTGGCCACCGTTTCCTCATAAGTTCACATTCTTAAGTGGGTACGTTGAATAATAATGGGCCTTGTGTGGTTACACTGATTTTGTTTGTTACAAATACCAATATTTTAAATGCATTCCAAGAGATTTGTTTGGATTGTCCTTACTCTGGTGCCTTGTGCTTCTTTGAAACAAAACTACGTGTATAAAACTGACGCATTTGATAGCAGCAGAAGAAGGTTGTGTACTGTATACACATCTTCCGAGAACCAAACATTAAAGCTGATTTTCTTTGGTAAACTTAACAATAAAACATACCTGTAGATTTATATGTGTCAAGAGGTTTGCTTGTTTGTGTTGAATTGTGTACAGTGCATACCAGTCAGACCCATTACAATTTATGGGTGTGGTGGCTAAGAGTACAGTCACTTTGGCTGATAAGTCTTCTGTTTCCTGTTTGCAAAACTTGGAGGGGGGGGGGTGTAGTTAGGTGTATTGCTGATTGGCCTAGGCTTGTGAGGAACCATTAGTGTTTGTTTTGACAACATGGAGTGAACGTACAATATCGATTTCAAAGACCTGATACTGTGTGAAAAATAAGGTAACCAGGGATGGCGTAAACAGACTGTATAGCACGTGTTGTTGATGGCAGCTAAAACATTATGTTGTTCAAGTTATACATAGTATTAGCTTCCTGTTGAAGAAGTTTCAGAAATGGACTTTCAGCAGGTTGAAATGTTTCAGGTAGTTACAGTCGTGAGTTGTGCCCCCCTTGGCACAGTGGTCGTGATGTATCATACTTACAGTTACACAGTGCACTGACATAGTTATGGTGAAATTTCTCTAATCAGCCTCAGGCCTTTACAAACTGGGACACAGATCACGGGCGCCGAGTTTTTACATAAAAAAAAAATAAAAATTTACATCTTAGTCTTTCTACATAAATCAGCCCCTTGATGCCTTCTACACACTCAGAGACTTGGATCAATAGAAAAGCCCACCCAGTAGCCAAGTGTTTGCATGATATATATATATATATATATATATATATATATACATATATTGATTTACAGCGGACTTCTTGGTTTATTGTGTGTAAATTTGCATTGTACACTGGTGTCAGGTTGCCAGATGTTTATGACATGGTTTTTACTTCTGCTGAAAATACTGCATAAACTGTGGAGCTTCAGTGATCTGATGTGTTGCACTTTCACGGTGTATGGATATATACTTACTTACTTACTTAGGCCCTTGGCTCCACGTGGAGCATAGGCCATCGACAACCCTTCGCCATCGCACTCTGTTCTGGGCTAGTCTTGCCACTCCAGTCCAGTTGGTCCCCTATGGATATATACAGTACTTGGTAATTTCTTACTATCAGCTGAGAGACAAAATATTAATTTAGCAAACCATTGAAATGCAAAATGAACCATTGGTATGTGAAATGCAGATTTAATATCCAGTATTATGTGTACTAGTGGTACATGATGTAGAATTTCTCACCTTCAGCTGAGGTACATGTATAACAATGAACCACTTCTTACGTGAAATACAAGAGTGAAAATCCAGTTTCGTATGGACTACGGGTCGTAATGTATGTATACTTGCCTTTAAATGAATGACATGTATACATTCTCACGGTCAGTTGGGATGCACAAATATTAATGGATCACAGGAAGCACAAGATTCAGAATCTAGTTTCCCCTGTACTAGTGCTAGTAATGTTTGTATGCTTCCCTTCAGGTGTATTAATTCTTAATATCTCACCATCAGCTAGGATACAAAAATATGAATGAACCACGCTGAACTGAAAAGGGAAAAATTCAGTTTTGTGTGTACTACCAGTGGATGTAGTAACATTTGTATGCGTCCTTTCAGATGTTATTGTTTTCAACGAGGGTCAAAGCCATTGAAGCGTATCAGGGCGTTTTCACTTCTTCAATGAAGTTGCCTTACCTGTTTGACTCATGCGTGAAAGAAACTTCCTGGCAGGAAAATAGAAATTCTTTTGAAGGACGTAGTCGAGCACTAGACGGTATCCACAGCTCTTGACCTTAGCATAGACACATTATTTAGTTTTGAAATCAAGACTGGGTTCGTCACCCTATCAATATTACTTTTCAACACAGTGTGTGTTTTCATTTAGAAAGATGAAACAGCTGAGGGATTTTGAAGTCCATGCTGGTTTTAGATCGTACTTACCGACTCAGCAGCCTTCTGAAGTGCCCATCCATTCTGACTCCCAAGAACAGCTCTCTCATCTTGTCCGTCGGAAGGTCTTACAGTGCTTGTGCATTATGAGCGCTGGACGTGGTTGTCTGGATAGTGTACGTTACAAATGTCGAGTAGGCCAGGTCAAGGAGGTCACGCAGGGACCAATACCGGTACATGCAAACAAACCGTCAAACGGCAAATGAAAGAGAGATATATACCTACGTGTGACTAAGAGTGGAAAGGTAGCCGCTCTAGACCCGGACCTCAGCAGTCACGCATTGTGCTTTCCTAAGCCGTCAACTTTTATGGCAGTAGTACTAGGACGTTGGCTGGCTTTTTTTTTCTTCTTTTTTTTTTCCCTTGGCACAGGTACATCGACTTTGAAAGCGGCTTTTATTATTTCTACGTCTCAGCAGGAAGTTTGTGTCACGCATGACGGATCAGTCATTGGATTATCGCTGTATGACCTGGAGGATATATATGTGCACGGTTGATCGGTGTAGTTGGGAAGTGTTCCAGTTTATTAGACTGTGGTACTATTGAGTACTGTATACACACATAATACAGTCATGTATGTACGCTCAGCACAACTTGCGTGGACCTAGTATGGCGATCGTGAAACTGTGGCATTACGCAATGGCAGACTTTCGCCTAGGGGGATTTTGTGGCAGGTTATTCTTCGTAATATTGAGTTCTTAGTGTTACCAGCTGTCGCTGACTCAGTTGTGATTGTTGGTGGTCGTGTGTTTGCTAACTGAAGTGTTATTCGGTGGGGTGTGTTTTGAAAAGACGCATACGAACATGCGGAGTGATTTTGATGCATGTGATCTGTGGTTGGTTTTGAGGTTGTGTTAAAGCTGAGGTTTACTGTGAGAATTGTGATACGCTTTGTGCAGCAGTTAACTGAAGAAATAGAGTGGAATCCTCAGATGGAGTAAATTTTCTGTTGTGGAATTAGTGAAGTGAGTGTGGTGATTCACATGGGGACACCCATCACCGCAGAATATTTCACTTCATATAATTCCTTTATTTACTGGTTTCTAACCTCAGTCCTTACTGGGAAACAGTGTTAGAGGCACGCTGAAGCGAGATCCAGTTTCTTGTACCGAGTCATTGCTAGAGTAATTGACCAGCATTACTCTCTCCAAACTCATTTGCATGTCACATTTTGTTTTTCTAATGTCCACAAATCCTTGCTGATAACTGAACGCATCATGCAGCAGAAATCGATTACACATTCAAAAAAGAAAAGTACTGACATCATGTATTGGCTGTTTGAATGGATCAGATAGCAGAAATTAATTACTTACGCTTCAGAAAATGAAGTGAGGTACTAAAATTGTACACAGTTGGTGCATGAACAAATACAGAGACTTGGTGCTGGTTTGTGTTTTGGCGCCCACATGTGTCAACAGAGAAGCCTAAATAAGATACAGGGAAGAAGATCGGAGGGGAGGGGGGGGGGGGCGTGCTGGTGTGGGTTTTTTACTGTGTACCTTTTGCATTTTTTTTCTTTGACTGGCTGTGGGTGCTTCCAGAAAACCATGGCCGTGTATTCCAATAGAAAGCTGTTATCATTGCAATCCGTTGTTGGGTGGCAGTTGCTCTAAATAGCGATCTGTTATCAGCCTACACTGTGCAGATAGTTAGCTTCTTATCATGAGGCGCCGTTTGAAAGATCACTCATGAATTCGTTAGGTAACCGCACTTACAAGACATGACCTGCATCATACGATTTCGTAACGGGCTCAGCATGCTGTGAACAGAAAAGTACCTGAGTGATGACATATGTGACATTTTTCGGTGGAGGTGTGGCTGGCGGTGTGAATCAGGCGTAAACTATTTCAGACGGGTTTTTATGCTGGTTATTTTTCCCCCTTGAACAAGCGTCGAGCTAAAAGCGTGGTGTCAAAGCTATATTTGTCGGACCAGTACGTTTGACCAGCACGTTGAAGGAAATGGCGCTAAACGGTAAACCAGTTCGCTTAAACAGTGCGTTTTGAGGCAATTGTTGTCAGGCGTGATCACACCGGTATTGCTGTTAAGTAGGTGCATGCGGGAAGGTAATATAATCGTGTTAGCGTACCAGTGATCCACAGACTGTGTGGATAGTGCTAAGAGCCTTTAACGGGTAAAGTATTGGTTCCGTTCACAGATCGTTGTGAGCTGTTCTCGTGGTACATGTGTACATGTATCAATACACCACTTACACACTTGGACAGTAACAGCGTCTGTAATGCTGGCACTGAGCCAACAGAAGCTCGATGACGTACTCGATGCTGTGGTGACCACCCCGAGCGCTCCAGTAGTGTAAAAACAGTCGTAGAATTGACATGTTTGACTGCTCACGCAAAACGTAAACAATGTTGTATCGCATTAAGAGCTGTACTAATCATCAAGATAGAGTATTTCAAGCGTACAGGCGTACTCATGAGCGAAACTATTGTAAAAGATAGGTTGGCATGACAAAGATGGAATTATACCGTTTATAACAGCGTCTGTGACTTTGTCATATCAGTGCGTGTGCAGGTGGGTGGATGGGTGTTTCGGTCCTTTTTCATCACATGTACCCGATAATTTACTCTTGGTGTGGTTTCCCATTCCTTTTTCATCATATACGGGTGATTTTCCATCACATACGGGTGGTATCAAAGACGGGGCAACGATGAAAAAGCCAGCACAAATATTTGGCCCCAGCCGGGATACGAACTCACGACCCGAGCATAAGAAGTCCAACGCTCTACCATTCGGCCACCCCGGCTCCCAGTGCGTGTACATTACAGTATAGTGTATAGAATAACAGTACGCCTACTTCAATACCTGCACGCTTGGCTCTTGGTCGCCGAGACTTGCGTCACCGTTGGTCCAGAGAAAGTTTGAGGGCTGTTAGAACACAAGTACCCATGTCTCTTATCGATCTCACGTTCATTTTGGCCGCGCTTCCAATTATACTTCCAGTAACCCAGAGCCGATGAACTGCTTACGCTGACAATCACCGTGCTTACTGAATGCGCAGAATGTGATGAATTGCTTTCACTGACAGTCAGTGTGCTTACTGTATACTGTACGGGCAAGCCCATTCTCCGGCTTTAGAAAGGCAGATGACACGCCAGCTTCAGCAAACTCACAAGTGCAGCAATGCAGTGAAATGGGAAACCACACCAAGAGTAAATTATCGGGTACATGTGCCGCTCGGGAGAGTTGACAGAGAAGTGCAAGAGAAGCTGGGTGTTATTATACAGCGTGCTAAACTACCCGGTACCCATCAAGCCTTCTGGTCGCCACAGCGTGACATTACCACGGTGACTGAGAATGAAAATCGATCATCATGAATCTGATCTAGAAGCAGAAGCAGAGTCGGGTAGTGTGTAATGTTACTAGTCTTCAGAAGGAGCCGGAGTACTGGAGCAGGAAGGGTTGGAGTTGCGTATGGGACCTGACCGTGTTAGTCTGTGGAGAGATTGACTGTGTCCGTGCCTTTCCTGCAGTTGGGATGCATAGCACAGACATCCGAGGAACTCAGCTACCTTGCCGTATACCTCTAGTACCCTATGCTTTCACTGCCTGTATCTGTACCAAAACCTGGCTGTAACAACGAACCGTGTTACACCACTTTGGGGCACCGTGAAGACTGATAAACGTTGGTGGTTTGCACCGTCCTGTAAACGTTGTGCGGTGTCGTGCCAAGTACTCGGGATAGTGTTTATCGTCTGATCGTCATATTCACCTGAGTGGAGTCTGGAACCGAGTGCCTGAGGCATGGTTTATCATCCATACGGCTGTCGCAGGCCAGAGACAGGTGTAGCAAGGCATGTTGTGACAAGTGTCTGAGAGACCTGTGGTAGTGCTCATGAAGCAGCGTCGCATGATTGCAACATTACAAGATTGTGTAAGAAGACAGTAGGTTTGTGATCAGCGTAACGATGGAAACAAGAGATGTAGGGACATTGTTGGTGATGAGGGACCTTGTGAGTGATGAGGGACCTTGTGAGTGAATGGCAGCAGGCATGAACGTTGAGGGCCGTGATGGGGAGGAGGATGGAAGTACAGAGCTGGACGATATTGCAGGTAAAATTAATAGGCAACCTACATTCGTGTTGAAGCTGACAGAATAGTGCCGATTTTAACATGTTAATTATCCCACTCACATTTCTGTTCAGCATCCCAAACATGGGACGCTCTCAAACTTAGCATTTGTGCACGTATAGTGTTTTGTTTGAATGCATACACTTGTCCTGACTAACTACAGGAAATTCACACTGCTTGCTGTGACCATCCATGCACAATGTTGTTCCAGGCTGTGTAACATAACACGGTAGCAACTGACAGTCTCGTGTGAAATATGGATTACCCTTGACTAATTCATGACACATGGTGACAGGTACAGTAATAATGTCCAGGTTCGATGTGTAGCGGAACGGGTTGACCGAGAAGGCTCAGTTGTTTATTTGATGATGAGGTGTCATATGTATGTTTTGATTGAGTAAGGTAAGACAGTCCTCCGATGCATTATCGTTGTTTGTTTTATGTTTGTACGTAGAACGTGTAGTTATTAGTGCTTGTTGTGCCTTGTGAACATTCACACTGCAGTCATGGGCATTGTTGCTTAGTCCACACATTGTGCAGTCTTTTGTAGCTGCAGGCACATTTTTCATTTTGCGTAGGCCTCAGTTGGTATTTTGCCAGTGGCACGCAGATTAACCTTATATCTAGATTATCCGATTAACCTATTTATATTCCTCATCCCTTTTGTTGCACCTGAGTGCCTATACGGCAAAAAGGATAAGCCATGCTCGCGCTCTGAACTAAATTTTGAAAAAATATTTCAGTCACGTTATTATGGTCGGTTGGTTCTGTTACAGTCTATTTTACAGTCGTGTCGAGTTCAAAATCCTTCTCTTTGTCTGAAGCCGAGGGGGTTGTGTGTGTGTGTGTGTGTGTGTGTGTGTGTGTGTGTGTGTGTGTGTGTGTGTGTGTGTGTGTGTGAGAGAGAGAGAGAGAGAGAGAAGTGTCATGCAGGTCGCATCGTATGCATTTCTGAAGTCTTACTGTAAGTAAGAATAGAAAGGACATGTTGTCTCTGTACTCAGTTCTGTGGTTTCACTGAACGGTCGCTACGTGAGAAACACAAGACGTGTTTGAACCAGGTTACCACAGCAGCTGACCCAAGGCACGTATGTGTTGATTAATCTTGGTGTGAATGGAATGGTAGTACAGTGAACTGACTAAGGGCCAGTGAAAGTACATGTTTCGTCGCCACTGTCAGTATTACGTTCACTCATACATGTATGTCAACACTCGGTTCAAAATGTTTGCCGTAAGAATAATATTGTCAGAACTGAATCTCTGGTGTCTCTTTATGTCACACACACACACACACACACACACACGACCAGCAAGATGATGATGTTGCAACAGCTATTGGCACACACACACACACACACACACACACACACACACACACACACACACACACACACACACACACACACACACACACACAGCAAGATGATGTTGCAACAGCTATTGGCACACACACACACACACACACACACACACACACACACACACACACACACACACACAAACTGGCATACCAGCTCGCTTACCTTAGCGTGAGTATCACACGTGAAGCCTGCCAGTAAAGCAGCGTAACGGTATTTCACCTTCGGTGATTGGTGACGGCAGAATGACAGGTTTGAGTCACGCAGCCCCAAGTCCCGACCAGTACCACGAACGCTTTAGCTGGCCCCTGGACATCACGTAGTCCCACGTAGTCGTAGTCCCACCATCCCTTGATTGATCCCCTCCCTGCGAACGAGCGGCGAGTCAGGTAGGCCCGGGTAGTGGAGCGTGACATTGTCAACAGTTACGGGTGGTGGACAAAGGGGTGCGCGGGTCAGTGGCTTTCACTTTCCTCCCCACACCAAACGCTGGTCAGTAGTAGTGGTGTCTAGGCACGGGTTCGGACGCAGTAGAAATGCATTAAACTTCACAAGCAGGTTCCTAGTCCAGGTGCTCGAGTCAAGCAGATCGGTTAAGTTTTGCGGATTCATGTACCCGAGTATTGAATTTCATCTCCCTCTGATCAACGGATATCGTTAGCAAGAAATCATCATGTGCAGCTTACCAGGTAAACGCATGTAGCCTTTTTTTGTGTGTGATTTTATTTTGTACACAGCGAATTACTTGGTTTGGAGACAGTTGCAAATGGCAGGTGATGCTTGTTTCGCACGGTGGTGGTTCATACAAATTTAAATGCTGTTTGCTTTTATTTGACATGCGACTCCAGCCGGTCAAGGAGTGTTTAGGATGCACGTGCATGTGTATTTCCAAGAACGAAACACTTTGTCATTCGATGAACGGATACGAACTTGTTCTTTCTCTCTAATATTTATCATCGAAGGATTTGCCTGGGGTTATTCAGCGGAAATGCCGTCTTTCCAGAGTTCCGGAATTACCAATTGCTTTTCGACTTGACACAATTTAAATTTCCTTTGTTATCAAACTGTGGCTTGCGTGGTGAAGGCTGTCGGCGTTGTAGTGTTTTATTACCCGTATCTGTAATCCGGGTATGTGTTGACCTGCACGCAGCGAAATCCGCATTGAGTGCATGGAGGTAAATAACGTCAACTCACTGCCGTTGAGCATGTAGTGTTGACAGGTTGGTATCAAAACTTGGCCTTCAGGAGTACACAGCAGTTGCTATTGTTTGTTGTAGGCACGTCACGTGTCTTTGTTTCATGATCGAGTGGTTTAGTGGTCACCGGGGCGTGAGATCGAGCACGGGTGGTGTTAAAGGATCCGCTAGTTCGGAGGTTTAGTTGAATTTCTGCAGTGTTCAGCTTAAAGTCACCCATATCCTCTTGAACAAAGCATGCAGCAAAGAAAAAAGAAACAGGAAAAAAACCCATAATAGTGTAGATTGTACTAGGGGGAGGAAATGGGACTTTGTCCACAATCATTAATCTGCACGCAGCATACAAAGCACTCAGCATGGCTACCCCTCCACCCAGCTGTAGTGATTTAGAAAAAAAAGAGGGGGGGGGGGGGGAGGGCGGGGCGGTGGTTGTTGTTGCATGTTCTCAAGGTAAAATGTAGGAGCCGGATGCATTTAAGAAAGGATGAATTGCATACCTGAAAGTGAATGTAAAATGGTCTCGCAAAGAGCTGAATGTTAACTACGTCGATCAGCAGTTTCGTGTCTTTTCAAAAACCTGTCTGGCTGTCTCTGGCAGAAGAGTACTGAATTATCTATCTGTGTGTGTGTGTGTGTGTGTGTGTGTGTGTGTGTGTGTGTGTGTGTGCGCGTGCACGCAGACAAACTTCTGAGTCTTGTTTTACCTTAAGACATTAAGCAATGTTAAATATTACTTCTTTTTTTTTTTACTATACCATCTAGAATATCTATTCTAAAGAGCAGCAAAAAGAAAATTTACCTTGCACTTTTTTCCCCTTCAAATGTCACCTCTGGTTATAGTTTGTGCGTCTTATTCACAGTTTTGCTGTGCTGCCACAAGACAATAAGTTCGATTAAGTGCAGGCATGAAAATTAAATTGTTTTTTTCTTCTCTGTTTGCTGCTTGTATTACCAGCTCTTGAAGAGCAAGGTAAGAGAAATTGGTTTTGCTCATTTTTGCCTGTGCTTGTCTTGTAGTCACAGTTGAAAACATGTGCATCTCTGTCCTATGTGCACGTTTAGTTTTTACTGTTCTGAAAGTCTCCTCAGTTTTGCCTTTGTACTCTGGCGTTTGCAATGTTGTGTTGACCAATTCAAATGATTTTACCCACCATCATCAGCGCTTGTCTTTCTGGGGTAATGTTGACCATGCGCATTGTACCAGCGATGATGCAGATACATGTACTAGACTAATCCAAGTGTATTTGAACATAAAGTGACTGTAGCTCAGAAAGTTACTGACTTATACATGTAATTTTATCCGCTGCCAACTTCACAACTGACATACATTTCTGTCTGAGTACATACTACTGTAGACTAATTTGGCCAAAATTTCGTGCAGCTTTTAAATACATGCATCATGAACTGCTGATCTGTTGCATCTAGTACATGTATTTTCATACTGGCCAGCAGGGACATTTGTGTTGATATATATACGTGTGACAGACTGGAGCAAAATGTACACTGTGTTTTTGAAACTGTAGCTCCCATTTCTATCTCAGTGTTGAATTTCTGCAAAGGCATCAAAATCTGCTGTAAACTTTCAAGACAATTTGCATTTTGATCATAATCTTTGCCGTGTACACAAACAGATTTCACACATGTTGCTTTTGAATATAATTTTAAATGTTTAATTTCCCCGTTGCTGTGATTTCAAACACCAGACTAAGTAATACACTTTGCATTTCAGGATTTGGAAGATTTTTGGATTTGGATGATGTTATCTATTTTAAAAAGATAAGAAAATAAAATGTTACTGTCGGTATTACTGTAATTACACTTAGTGTTTTGCAAATGATCCAAAACATCAAGTGAAGCGAATTGGCAGAAGAGTGATATGCAAAATGCACAGGTTCAAAAGGGGGAAGTTTGCATGTAGAACTTTACATTCGTTACGTTATATTCATTGAGATACATGTACTGTTATTGTAGACTTTGGCTTAGAGTCTGTGTAAGTATTTTACAATGTAGACTGAGGATTGTGCTGCAGTCATGTGTTTTCCTCAGCGCCAGTGGAGTCTCTTGTTGTTGGATCTGGCATGCTGTGTATGCATGTAGTCACGTGATGTTTTGGAGAGCGCTTGACAAAGAAATTGGCCTAGATCGCATCCAGTCCATACATGACATTCCCTTATCACTAAGCAACTAACAACAATAAATAAAATTATGTAGGGATTGTGCGTTTGTTTGGAAGCAGCATAAAAGTCTTCATCCGTATAGAAAGGGCCAGGTCACAAACTTTGAATAAATCATAGTTGCGTTTCTCAGCCCTGTCGGTGGTTAGACTGTCACTGGTTAGGTCATGGCATATTGCCATGCTCCATTTGGACTTTTATTGGCGGGTAGAATGTGGCGGACGGAGTGTCATAACATTATAAAAAAACAAAAAACCCAAACGCCATTTTTCTTCGAATGTTTTAAAGGCGATACCCTCGTATATATCAGCCTTAGCTATGGCGATATTTCACGACCATAAAGCTATGAAGTGTGTGTTGTCTGCTTATCGTCTGCAACTGTTACACAATTGTGTCAGCAGATCCTACTCCAGTGAAGTATTATGCAAATCATACCACTTTGCCAGTGCTCACAAGCGGAGATAGTGGTGTCCTGATAAAAAGTAATACCTTAGTGCACGCCCGTGACGTCACAACCGAATAGCTTATTGATTGGTTGTTGCACACGTGCTGAGGGTTTGGGGTACCGCTGTAGTGACCTTACTTTTATCTGTCAGTATTTAAACCGCGCCGGCCGCCTTTCCGCCAGAGGACTGTGTTTATCTGTAGGGACACGATCGTCCAACTTTACTTCTTCGGTGAAGTTTGGGGCGCGCGAATAAGGAGTTGGTGCATAAACAGTTTCCGCGATCTGCAGCTGCAAGCTGCCCCTCCCCTCTCCCCCATTCTGTTCCCCATCACTGAAGCGAGCACTTCTTCGAGAATTCTAACAGAGGAATCAAGACTTTGTGAGCGTTTTATGTGAGCTTGTTGATAAATATCACTTTAATAGACATTGTGACTTTTCCCGTTGTTGTTGGGCTTTTGAATAAATATCACGTCAACGACGCCAAATCTTTTTGCGGAGAACTTTTAAAAGACTGTTTGATGTGATGAGTGGGAGAGGTGTCTTCACCAAGATTAGTTAAAATGGATCGAATCTCATCTGTGCCAAATCTCAGCCTGCTGGAACATTCTGAAGGTTCCGTTCATACCTCGCTCCTCGACAATTGGATGTATCAATCTGCCCCTTCCCTTGGAATGGCTCGCTCCAGCACTGTTCCAGAACTTTTAGTGGAAGATGTCATGCTGCCTTTCGGTATCCCCCGCGCGGACATCAACTTCAACATCAACGAGGACGATCTGGACTGCCCGGGTCAGCACGGGCCGCGTGGACTTTGTTTCAACAGTTCCTCAGACACTCTGTACGACAGCAGCGAGGAGGACATGGAGGTGAGGACCAGAACCAGGGCCATGTCCGTGGACGACGAGGCTTACCTCAAGCTGGGAGACTCGGACCACGAAGACGACAACAACGGGAACAGCGCTACTACAGCTAGCAGCGTTAGGTTCATGCTGACACCCCTACCGCTGGAAGAGGAACTGGAGGACGGGGACAGCCCTGAAGAAACAGAACTGGACGACACCCCGAACACACCACTCGGGCTAGAGTACTCCAAGACACGGAGCGGCAGTTTCTTCAGACTACAGAGGCGGGCTTCTTTCGACAACGGCGTGTTCGGTATGCCTGACAGGATCGCGAGAGGGGACCTGGTCGTGGACGTGTCGGAACGTAACGCTTTGACGGCTCCAGCAACGCCAGCAGACCCAAGTACACCGGTAGGGAGGTTCCTTAGTGAAGAGGAGCTGGCGCTAGATCCAGAACAAGTGTTCAACAGAATTTACAACCGTGAGTAGTTTGCGTTAACACTAAAGGTGTCGGCTTGGGGGGGAGGGGGGGAGGGGGGGGTAAAAAAACAAGGACAAAATATTTCAAATCGTACTTAGCATCAGGCCGTGGGTATTACTAAAACTGAAATGCTGTATCTACGATGGAGAAAAAAACAACAACAAACAAACGAAAAAACACACACAAAAACAACAACAAAAAACCAACCAAAAACAAACAAACAACAACAACAACAACAAAACAAACAAACAAATCTGTTGTGTTGGAATGGAAGTAGGAGGTCTTTTTGATATAATCCCCCGAGCTGAAAGTTGCAAGTTCATTTACAAGAGGAAAGCCGGCCCCTTTCCCGACGTCACGGCTTTATACCGCGAGAACCTTTTCCGTCAAGCGAAAGTTGGCTCAGCACTGTAGCCTGTTTTTTCTCTTGCCACTTTACTCACGATTTTCGCTTTAAAAGTAGTGACGATTGTACATAGTAAACTATTTCAAGGATATCCTCAAACACTCCTATGTGGGTATTTTGGAAGTATCACGCAAGCTTACAGTGATGTCACCATGCAGTGACGGAATGTTTTGTGTTCGTGGCTCGTTGCCGCAGTAACGCGTGTTGCTCATTATAGCTGGAGATCGTTTGCCCATTTCTTCCGAAGCTGGTATGTCCTGCGCAGGTTTAGTTCCCTTGCTGCTGTTTAATTAAGTCCCGTGACATTTGATTGCATCTGCTGTGTACACACACGTAGTTAATGTGTAGTTGGGTCGTTGTCAGTAGTCGTGACACGCGCATGGAGGCAGAGGATGGAGGTTTGCTGCTTTTTTTTTTTTTCAATCCCTTACCAGAATAATTTGGGTGTATTTGACTGAAGTAGATTGTCACAATCCTTTTGCAAGTTTTGTGTGTTTTTCCTTGTTTAAACTCAGAGTTTATAGGGAAGTGAAGATTCAGAGTAACTACCTCAGAGAGAGAGAGAGAGAGAGAGAGTCCTTCATTGGACCTTTGAGGGATGGAGGGAGGAGGTGATCTTCGCGGACTATCTTGGGAACCTAAAGGGATATCGTTTCTCTGTAGCTTTTACCGGGGTCAGTATCTTTTTCTCAGGTTGGTGGTTTTCGCCCCGTCTCACTAGGTGTTTCAACGTTATACCAAATCAGCTTAGTCAGAGAAACGGCGACCGAGTGTCGTGTGAGGTGTGGGTCCCAGTGTTTATTGCATTACAGAATAGGTGTGCAACAAACGGACAATAAACAAACTGCTTGCTACAATTAATCGTGACATACCGCTTTCGTTGCATGTTCGTGTGTGTTGATTACGTCCGGGGAAAGAAAGGGTTAGTGAGAAAACCGTCTTTGGCACAAGGATCCAGGTCGCACAACAAAGAAATCACTTCATAATTCAAGTTTGTCAGGTACATACATTTGCTGCATAAAATGGGTACATGCACAAAAAAATGTAAAAGTTTTGTTTCCCTGATTGGTGGGTGGGTGAGCGGGGTGTGGGGGAGGTGGGGGGGAGGTGGGGTTGTTCTTGTTGGGTGCTGGTACATGCGCTCATGAAAAAAAAAAAAAAAAGGTTGGTGCGAGCGGTGAAGGTGTGACCTCGCGCCATCCTGTATGACACAGACAACAGATAGGCTATCTTTGCCCTATTGGTCTGACCTGATGGATCGGGTGCCCGCCGCAAACCCATTGCTTTTGTTTACCGGATCGTTATGAACCACGCAGATAAGCACTAATTATTGCGCATTGTTGTGTTACATGAACGTTGCGGCATGTGTGTGTGTGTCTGCGTGCGTGTGTGTGCGTGTGCGCGCGCGGACTGACCAGTGCGTGAGAAAGAGAGAGAGAGAGAGAGAGAGAATCAATGAATCAATGAATCTTTATTTTACAACGGTAGAGGCAGTTAACATTAACAGTCAATTTTCATACCTGCCGTTGCTAAGTACTAAAATCGTCTAAGAGAGAGTGTGTGTGTGTGTGTGTGTGTGTGTGTGTGTGACTACGACTGCGTAAGCAAAAGTTCGGAGGTACAACCTGATACCCGGCCTTTTTTCAAGGGCTGACAAAACCAAAGAAAAGAAAAAGAACGGTAAACAAAGGGGGAAAAAAAAGAAAAGAAGAAGAAGCGATGAACAACGAGAGCGAGAGAGAGAGATGGGGACTGCAGCATGACTTGGCTCCATTTTGATCTCAACAAGTGGCGTCGATCAGTTGTACGACCGATAGTGGGAGCCCCTATCTAGTTGTACGCGGATTGTTCTTGATGAATTGGACGATAAATCTCATGATTGACGATATCATCTTCCCACTAATTAGCCTTTTTACGTGATACTGATATCACTTGTTATCAACAGTGTACTTACCGTATTTTATGTAAGCCATGGCCAGACCTATCTGGCTTATGACACGTCTCTATTTTATGACATCAAAATGAGGTAAAGCTGCTGTTGTTAGCTCATGTTTGACTGACTCCATTGTCCGGGTATGCTAAGGGACACACTGTTCAAGTGTCTCGTAGTGATTTTTGACCGGTTACAGGATTATCGTTTTCTGGTCGTTGGTGTTAGTACGTGGAGTTACTGTCACGTTACTTATTATATATTCACATTCATCTTTATCACAATAATCAGGGAGCGGATCCCGGTATTTTCAATGAGGCTGTGTCGTTGTTCAACCGTGGGTGTGTATTTATCAAGATTGTTTACAGCTTTTCTCGCGGGTCACCTGCTGGATGTAGATAGCAGTGTCCTGGTGTTGTTTTGACAAACACAGTTTGTCATTTGAATGGTATTTCCCGAGAGTTCATGTCGGTTTTACGTGTTTGCATTTGATCCCAGTTTCTTTGAAAACCACTGGCCAGTTTACTTGCTGACTGAGAGAAGTGTCAATATGCAGTCTTCATACAAGCATGCAACATTTGTTTAATGCACAGAGAGTTTCTCTATTCTATGTAGATTTCGTTTGCACACCCCAGCACCCCACCCCCCAACCCTAAACCCAGCCACCAAAGAAAAAAGAAACAATAATTATTACAAAATTTACATTCTACGTTTTATAGTGCATGTGCATGACAAACTTTGAAACAGGTCTGGAGAAGATACAGAGAAAAACGTTTCACTCTCAGGAAAAACAAAAACAAAACCAAACCCAAAACAGTGGTTTCCTCTCATTCGATAATTAGTCAGAAGAAAAAAAAAAAAAATTCCAGGAATTATTTGACACATTTTTGTAATGTTTATATATTCCTTTATTTATGTAT
Source organism: Batillaria attramentaria (assembly GCA_018292915.2). Classification (NCBI taxonomy): domain Eukaryota; kingdom Metazoa; phylum Mollusca; class Gastropoda; family Batillariidae; genus Batillaria; species Batillaria attramentaria. The sequence goes on along the minus strand of JACVVK020000026.1, from coordinate 1,958,219 downwards.
TTGTTGTTATTTTAGTTTTCCTTTGCCGTTTATTGCTTGTTGTCTGGCTTGCTTGCATAAACAATCGTTTTTCTCTCTCTCAATTTTGTCATGTGGTTTTAGACACTCTTCTTACATTCACCAACTGACTTACAACTTTCAGGCCATCTAGGAGCAGCGGTTCACAAGCATCTGGTTAAATCAGTGAGACTTTATGCAAAGCTTGTGAAAGGATTGTTCAGCAAGGCAAAGTTGGCTTTGATCTTATGAACCGCGTTGCACTCCTTGCCAGATGTGGGTTGTTCTATGTACAATACCTCCAGCTACCGTTAATTGACATCCAGCTTGTCCGATGTTCTATGTACAATACCTCCAGCTACCGTTAATTGACATCCAGCTTGTCCGATGTTCTATGTACAATACCTCCAGCTACCGTTAATTAACATCCAGCTTGTCCGATGTTCTATGTACAATACCTCCAGCTACCGTTAATTAACATCCAGCTTGTCCGATGTTCTATGTACAATACCTTCAGCTACCGTTAATTGACATGCTGCTTGTCCGATGTGATGTATTTTGTATGACTTTAGCACGGATTCTAATTAGGAGGAGTATGGTTTGTAGCTCGCCTGCACGCATTTTGTTAGTAAAGCGACGGACTAACATAGTCACAGATTGACATTGTAATGGACTGACAATAACAGACTGTGGCATATTTCTGGAACCAGTCATGCCAATTTCGTGACTTGTGTTTCCAGTCTTTTTCATTCAAAATCAAAATACTTGATCAGCCTCTAAAAGCGAAATTGGATGCCACCACACACGTAACAAGAAGAGTGGTCACAACTACAACAGTGAAAAGGCGTTAACAGGGAACATACACACACACACACAGTGACACCAAGTGCAGGTATCTTTCAACACTCTCTCCCACTCTCCACGCTATCGCCGTCTCTCTCTCACCCACACCAAACATCATACTCCCTTATAAATAGGATGACATATGCTGATCATATTAATTTAGTTCTACTGTATTGATGAATATTTACCATTGGTAACCTTGGTAACCTCAGATCTTGGTGCGTTGTATTGCACTCTTTGTACTGTCACAGTGTTGTGGTGTTTGTGTTTTGTTCTTGTTTTTCCCCAGCCGAGGCAGGATGTTAAGTGTGTATTCCCCGTCTGAATGTTTCAGTTCTATGTGCGGAAAGGGTGACCCAGATGACCAAGACCTACAATGACATTGAAGCTGTTACACGATTACTGGAAGAGGTAAACAGCTGGGGGGGGGGGGGGGGGGGGTGATTCTATCAGTATAATTATGGCTGTTGAAATTGCCAGAGGCACACATCAAGGTGTTGAGGCAGACACAGACTTGGAAATAACCTGAAGACAAAAATAGAGCATATACATGTAACTGATTACCAGTGTTAGATACTGATCAGTGAAATGGTAAACAGTACGTGTACTTTTAAAATGCTGCATAAACTTGTTACGTGTAGAACAAGAGTCTCCAGAAACATGTTAATAATACAGCGTAGGTTAAGAGACAAAAAGTCAGTCCAGTCCAATCTAAGTTTGACTTTCAATGCACAGAAAAACTCCATTAGAAAGTTAATTGCTCATTGTGTCACATGAACGCTACAATTTCATTTGAAATGCACTTCTGTAATTTTGTAAATTTTTAAAAAGTGCAATTTTTTTAACGGGGAAGGTAAGAAACTTATATTGTGTGTTCTGATTTTTTTGTGTGTGTGTGAGCAGAAGGAACGCGACCTTGAGTTGGCAGCACGCATCGGACAGACTCTCCTCAGCAAAAACAAAGAACTTAACGGGCGGGGCGAGTTGCTAGAAGATCAGCTGACCCATGCCAATGAGAAGGTGAGTTTAGTTTGACAAGTGTTGTCATTTGGGCAGTTTGAAACTTTGTCCAAATTAGCAGTTTATTAGGTGTGATCAGCCTGAAAGCTTATCAGCTGACTGGCTCAACACGATTTTCCTTTTTTTTTTTTCCTTTTTTTTTTTTGAAAGGGAAAGGAGGGGGGGGGGGGGGTTTGCTTGTTTGAGGTTCCAAATTGATAACCTTCATGCCCTTGTCAGAGAAGAAATATCACTGCATGTCTTATTTAATTTGCACTCAATATTTCACACGTGGCAGATAGAGGTCGAGTGTCAAGTCGTAGTGTGCATGTACCCAACATGGACATGTCAAGACGCCCTGCTTTTCCAAACAATACATGTACAGCAGTACTAAAACATTGCACACGCGACAGCTGCATGTTCGGCCCATGCTACTCGGGCAGCAGGGTGTAACATTTAAGACATCAAGTATGCAGGGCAATGGATGAAGGGGTGGGCATGTAAATTTATGCTGCTCTTTGTGATCATGAATTGCCCATACTTCCTGCAGAAAAGCAGTGAAGGGGCTGTAGGACATGCGAACATTCCTTGTCTAATGACACTTTCAAGTCCCATGTTGAAGTGTTTATGGTCCTTAGAAACCACCTGTAAAGCAGTAAAGGTGCATATCTTTGTTGAGAACGACAGAAGTTGAACTGAAAGGGAGTGAAAAACCGGGTAGACATGCGGCTCATTTACCCCTCCTGACACACTGACATGGTGTTGACACAGATTCTGTCTCTCCTCTCCTAAATTTCTCTCTCTCTCTCTCTCTCCCTCTCTCTCTCTCTCTCACACACACACACACACACACACACACACACACACACACACACACACACACACACACACACACACACACACACACACACACACACCAGGGTTGCACATTTTCCACAGCTTCTATATGATTAAGTGTCCTGGAAACAACAAAGTGATAGGACACAGTGTCCTGGCCACTTAGTGGCAATAAAAATTTTAATAGGACAAATGTCCGCTTGAGGTGGGAAAAATAGGACATTTGAAATTTTTATAGGTCAATGTCCTGGGACCGACTTAAATGTGCAACCCTGCCACACACACACACACACACACACACACACACACACACACACACACACACACACACACACACACAGCACGCACACACACACACCACACACACACACACACACACACACACACACACACACACACACACACCACACACACACACACACACACACACACACACACACACACACACACACACACACACACACACACACACACACACACACCCCCCCCAAGGCTGGTGACAGATCAATAACCACACTTACACTCACTCAGCAAAATCGTTGTCTGTGTGAGCGCGTTGTCTGTGTGAGCGCGTTGTCTGTGTGAGCGCGTTGTCTGTGTGAGCGCGTTGTCTGTGTGAGCGCCCTGTGTTTTTGCATCACCATGGCATCGCCTGGCATTTCAGTCGTTCACTCATGAATGTTTCAGATTAACCAACTGAAACATGACCTGTCTATGAAAGATGAGCTGTTGCGGTTCTACTGTCAGGACTTGCAAGATGAATCATCGGGGGACACTACACCCAGGTGAGCTTATTGATTTTAGTTTACACAGGTATGGGGCGAATAGAGACAGAAGGAGAGAAGTATAGAGATCACTAGATGGTATCACACCCTGATTGGCAGATAAATAAATTGTGTGTGCGTTGTCAAGATTTATGCAGCTGTTCTCAATGATCACCGATCCAAAGTCAATTCCAGAAGGGAAGGGTTTAGCCTAAACTTCTCCCCACCCCACCCCACCCCACCCCACCCCACCCCACCCCACCCCACCCCACCTCTCCTCTGTGTGTGTGTGTGTGTGTGTGTGTGTGTGTGTGTGTGTGTGTGAGTGAGTGAGTGAGAGAGAGAGAGAGAGAGACACTTATTTGGGGATATAAAAAAAAAATTAACATAGAGAAACTGCGAGACTGAATCAGAACTTGATAAAAGAATCTGTGATCCCTGCATATTATTCTTAAGAAATGTTAATTAAAAACAAGCAAACAGACCATGGGAAAAAATCACAACCAGCTGTTTGTGCGTTTTTGCAGTGAGGGGATTGCGGGTCTCAGCAAGATCAACATTGAGATGCTGCAGAGGAAAGTGGGCACCTTGGAGGAGGAAAACCTGAACCTACGTCTGGAGGTATGGTGCACAGTCAATCATTCTACTATCCACTCACTTACGTACTTTACATCTGGAGGTATGGTGCACAGTCAATCATTCTACTATTCACTCACTAACCTACATCTGGAGGTATGGTGCACAGTCAATCATTCTACTATTCACTCACTAACCTACGTCTGGAGGTATGGTGCACAGTCAATCATTCTACTATTCACTCACTAACCTACGTCTGGAGGTATGGTGCACAGTCAATCATTCTACTATTCACTCACTAACCTACGTCTGGAGGTATGGTGCACAGTCAATCATTCTACTATTCACTCACTAACCTACGTCTGGAGGTATGGTGCACAGTCAATCATTCTACTATTCACTCACTAACCTACGTCTGGAGGTATGGTGCACAGTCAATCATTCTACTGTCCACTCACTTACCTACGTCTGGAGGTATGGTGCACAGTCAATCATTCTACTATTCACTCACTAACCTACGTCTGGAGGTATGGTGCACAGTCAATCATTCTACTATCCACTCACTTACTTTACGTCTGGAGGTATGGTGCACAGTCAATCATTCTACTATTCACTCACTAACCTACGTCTGGAGGTATGGTGCACAGTCAATCATTCTACTATCCACTCACTTACTTTACGTCTGGAGGTATGGTGCACAGTCAATCATTCTACTATTCACTCACTAACCTACGTCTGGAGGTATGGTGCACAGTCAATCATTCTACTATCCACTCACTTACTTTACGTCTGGAGGTATGGTGCACAGTCAATCATTCTACTATTCACTCACTAACCTACGTCTGGAGGTATGGTGCACAGTCAATCATTCTACTATCCACTCACTTTACATCTGGAGGTATGGTGCACAGTCAATCATTCTACTATTCACTCACTAACCTACGTCTGGAGGTATGGTGCACAGTCAATCATTCTACTATCCACTCACTTACTTTACGTCTGGAGGTATGGTGCACAGTCAATCATTCTACTATTCACTCACTTTACGTCTGGAGGTATGGTGCACAGTCAATCATTCTACTATCCACTCACTTTACGTCTGGAGGTATGGTGCACAGTCAATCATTCTACTATTCACTCACTTACTTTACGTCTGGAGGTATGGTGCACAGTCAATCATTCTACTGTCCACTCACTTACCTACGTCTGGAGGTATGGTGCACAGTCAATCATTCTACTATCCACTCACTTACTTACTTTACGTCTGGAGGTATGGCGCACAGTCAATCATTCTACTATTCACTCACTTACTTACTTTACGTCTGGAGGTATGGTGCACAGTCAATCATTCTACTGTCCACTCACTTACCTACGTCTGGAGGTATGGTGCACAGTCAATCATTCTACTATTCACTCACTTACCTACGTCTGGAGGTATGGTGCACAGTCAATCATTCTACTATCCACTCACTTACCTACTTTACGTCTGGAGGTATGGTGCACAGTCAATCATTCTACTATTCACTCACTTACTTTACATCTGGAGGTATGGTGCACAGTCAATCATTCTACTATTCACTCACTTACTTTACGTCTGGAGGTATGGTGCACAGTCAATCATTCTACTGTCCACTCACTTACCTACGTCTGGAGGTATGGTGCACAGTCAATCATTCTACTATTTACTCACTTACCTACGTCTGGAGGTATGGTGCACAGTCAATCATTCTACTATTCACTCACTTACTTACTTTACGTCTGGAGGTATGGCGCACAGTCAATCATTCTACTATTCACTCACTTACTTTACATCTGGAGGTATGGTGCACAGTCAATCATTCTACTGTCCACTCACTTACCTACGTCTGGAGGTATGGTGCACAGTCAATCATTCTACTATTCACTCACTTACTTACTTTACGTCTGGAGGTATGGCGCACAGTCAATCATTCTACTATTCACTCACTTACTTTACATCTGGAGGTATGGTGCACAGTCAATCATTCTACTATTCACTCACTTACTTTACGTCTGGAGGTATGGTGCACAGTCAATCATTCTACTGTCCACTCACTTACCTACGTCTGGAGGTATGGTGCACAGTCAATCATTCTACTATTCACTCACTTACCTACGTCTGGAGGTATGGTGCACAGTCAATCATTCTACTATTCACTCACTTACTTACTTTACGTCTGGAGGTATGGCGCACAGTCAATCATTCTACTATTCACTCACTTACTTTACATCTGGAGGTATGGTGCACAGTCAATCATTCTACTATTCACTCACTTACTTACTTTACGTCTGGAGGTATGGTGCACAGTCAATCATTCTACTGTCCACTCACTTACCTACGTCTGGAGGTATGGTGCACAGTCAATCATTCTACTATTCACTCACTTACCTACGTCTGGAGGTATGGTGCACAGTCAATCATTCTACTATTCACTCACTTACTTACTTTACGTCTGGAGGTATGGCGCACAGTCAATCATTCTACTATTCACTCACTTACTTTACATCTGGAGGTATGGTGCACAGTCAATCATTCTACTATTCACTCACTTACTTTACGTCTGGAGGTATGATGCACAGTCAATCATTCTACTATTCACTCACTTACTTACTTTACGTCTGGAGGTATGGCGCACAGTCAATCATTCTACTATTCACTCACTTACTTTACATCTGGAGGTATGGTGCACAGTCAATCATTCTACTATTCACTCACTTACTTTACGTCTGGAGGTATGATGCACAGTCAGTCATTCTACTGTCCACTCACTTACCTACGTCTGGAGGTATGGTGCACAGTCAATCATTCTACTATTCACTCACTTACTTACTTTACGTCTGGAGGTATGGTGCACAGTCAATCATTCTACTATTCACTCACTTACTTTACATCTGGAGGTATGGTGCACAGTCAATCATTCTACTATTCACTCACTTACTTACTTTACGTCTGGAGGTATGGTGCACAGTCAATCATTCTACTGTCCACTCACTTACTTACTTTACGTCTGGAGGTATGGTGCACAGTCAGTCATTCTACTATCCACTCACTTACTTTACGTCTGGAGGTATGATGCACAGTCAATCATTCTACTGTCCACTCACTTACCTACGTCTGGAGGTATGGTGCACAGTCAATCATTCTACTATTCACTCACTTACTTACTTTACGTCTGGAGGTATGGTGCACAGTCAATCATTCTACTATCCACTCACTTACTTACTTTACGTCTGGAGGTATGGTGCACAGTCAATCATTCTACTGTCCACTCACTTACTTTACATCTGGAGGTATGGTGCACAGTCAATCATTCTACTATTCACTCACTTACTTACTTTACGTCTGGAGGTATGGTGCACAGTCAATCATTCTACTATCCACTCACTTACTTACTTTACGTCTGGAGGTATGGTGCACAGTCAATCATTCTACTATCCACTCACTTACTTACTTTACGTCTGGAGGTATGGTGCACAGTCAATCATTCTACTATCCACTCACTTACTTACTTTACGTCTGGAGGTATGATGCACAGTCAATCATTCTACTATCCACTCACTTACTTACTTTACGTCTGGAGGTATGGTGCACAGTCAATCATTCTACTATCCACTCACTTACTTACTTTACGTCTGGAGGTATGGTGCACAGTCAATCATTCTACTATCCACTCACTTACTTTACGTCTGGAGGTATGGTGCACAGTCAATCATTCTACTATTCACTCACTTACTTACTTTGTAAGATCTTGCCACCACTGGCAGTGTTGCAGATTCCCATCTTATGAAACTGGCATCCAATAATGCGTAGGATTTTGTTTTGGAATTTGCTTTCAGTTGTTTGATAGAAAATAATCTTTGGGTGGAGAGCTGCAGTTTAGCCTGTTGGATCTTGTGAAAGCTTGCAAAAGCCTGTACATGTAAGTTTTGTGTGTGCTGGTGTGTGAACATGCACTTACTTTGTCAGTGTGTAAATGTCTACCTTTGTTTACAGACTGCCCAGCTGCGGTCAGCCACGGAAAACTATGAAGACAAGGAAAAGAAACTGGTGGAGGACTGCTTGGAGCAGTTAGGTAGGCCACACATTTTGTATCAACATTAGTGGATTAGTGGATAGTAAAGAGCCGTAGTTCCTCTGTCAAGAAGGCAGCCGCCATAGTGTTTGAGATACATGTACCACATGAATCATCAGACAACTTGGTGGTTGTAGCCATTTTCTTGAAGGCAATGAACCGTGAGAAACTGTAGAAACCAGATTATTGAAGGTTGTTTTGTTGATTTGTTGTGTTTTTGTTGTTGTTGTTTTTCCACCGTTTGCCAGTTCGCTGTTTGTTTTGAACTAAGAGTTAATGACTCCTTCCCTCTGTCCCCTTTCTGCTGGACTATTGTCTGTGTGTGTTTACCTGTATTTTTGTCTGTGTGTGCTTACCTGTATTTTTGTCTGTGTGTGCTTACCTGTATTATTGTCTGTGTGTGCTTACCTGTATTATTGTCTGTGTGCTTACCTGTATTATTGTCTGTGTGTGCTTACCTGTATTTTTGTCTGTGTGTGCTTACCTGTATTTTTGTCTGTGTGTGCTTACCTGTATTTTTGTCTGTGTGTGCTTACCTGTATTTTTGTCTGTGTGTGCTTACCTGTATTTTTGTCTGTGTGTGCTTACCTGTATTTTTGTCTGTGTGTGCTTACCTGTATTATTGTCTGTGTGTGCTTACCTGTATTATTGTCTGTGTGTGCTTACCTGTATTTTTGTCTGTGTGTGCTTACCTGTATTTTTGTCTGTGTGTACTTACCTGTATTTTTGTCTGTGTGTGCTTACCTGAGTTTTTTTAACGTGTGTGTCCAGCGGAGGTGAACCAGCAGGTGGAGACGTTTGCAGGAGAGCTGAGGATCAAGTCGGAGGAGAGTGCACGACAGAAAGAAGAGATTACGGGTCTTCTGGCACAGGTGGCTGATCTGCACAAACGAGTGAGACAGGTAAGATGTTCCAGAAATTCTTTGATTCCAGACTTTGTTGGGACTGAGAGGTAGCAAGGGGTGGGGATGGCTTGGGGAGGGGGCTGGGTGGGGGGAGGGGGCTGGTTGGGGGAATGGGAGTTGCAGGTTTGACTTCTGTGCTGTTACAAAGGTCATTTTGGAAGTATGTTGCTTATAGTTTCCATGGGAAATGTATTTGGTAGTTTTCTAGCTTTTCAAGTTTTGGTCCATTTTGCTGGCGCTGTTACAAGCATCTGAGCAAGAGAGTTTTTGATAAAATTAAATAACCATTCTTGTGCCTTCCCCAGCTGACCATCGAGAACATGGATCTAGCAGAGAAACTGCAAGCTTCGCAAGAGTCACAGAGACAGCTGACAAAGGAGGTAAGGCATCAGAAACATATAAAAAACTTTGGACTAGTCTCAGTGACTGAAAACTGTCCAAGTGAGTAAATACTGCATGAGAAGGGCAAAAATACCTAATCACATATTTGCTTAAATGGAAATATTACTGATCAGCAAAATGTTTAGAATGTCTGTCATGTTCTGTATTTTGTGTGGATCAGTCTTCAGGCCATAGCATCGTTGTTCAAGGGAATATTTGTATTTTTCCAGCTGAGCATCCAACATGACAAGTATGACGAGCTGTTTGAGATGCTGGAGCAGGCCCAAGATGAGCTTCGCGGACATCGCAGTCGCAACAACCCTCGCGCCACACGTCACCGTTACCTGAGTGCTGCACTGCCGACCGCCACGGGTGCTATGGACTCGCTCGCCTCCGAACTCCAGAACTCCTTACAGCAAGAGGAGTCTGAAGAAAAAGAAAAAAGGTAAAAAGGTCTAGCAGTGAACATCAGTTATTGATAGTTATGACACTTGTCATATATGTAAGTATGCAGTACTTCCAAGTTCTGTATGTTTACTGTCTGGTGTTTGTGCGAATGTGCAAGTAAGAAAGTATCAGCACAAATCAGGACATAACCGCTGCTTGGGTTTCCTTGTTGAACGTACCACAGAACAAAACCAACAATACAAAAACGCTAATTTGAATGTTTTCTTTTACAGAGCTCAAAGCTGGAAAGTTTTCGAGACAGCAAGAGCAGCCCGCAAGGCAGCATCCAAATCATCACGAGACAGCTCTGTACGAATGTCTACCTCTGCTTCCTCTAGTCTGAAGGACCCGTTCAGTCAGAATCCTTCCAACGTCCCCTCTGACTCCGAGTCCTTCAACAGCGATGGCTACAGTGCTGACATGGACAGTATATATGGGTATGTGACTGATACTTCCGTACAGCAGCCGTCAGTGTAGATGGGGAAAGTTGATATTGAATACAATGTTCCTGTAAATAGCTGTACATGCGGACCACGGTATATCAGACTAACAATTGTGAGTGTCTCTGTCAGAGAATGCATCAACTTTTGTTTTGGTTTTGTATATGTGCAGCAGCAAGAAACGAAAGCCTAGAGATGAGTGATTAGGTTTTACATAGAATATGTCACAGGAGCCTACAAAACACTTCTCTTGAATTCTTGTAACACAAACATTCAATGAACAGACCAGCTGCTCACTGCTTTCATATGTTCTATTACAAACGGAACCCCAAAGCGTAACAAAACACAGCAAAAGTTAGAACAAGAGAACTGAAAAATGTTTCAGGTCCAACTCGGAGCTGGGTCGTCCCGGTATCCCAGGTTCGAACGACCTTGAGAGTGCACTCAGGAGACTAGCAGTAAGGAGAGCTAATGATCTTAACGAGCGCGACTACCATGAGGCACACAGGGAAAGGGAGACTAGGTATGGGACTTGTTTCATCACAAACTTCTTGTCACTTTATTTCACAGCACCTAAATTGTCTTGTTTTCTCTCACAGAAAAGAGTCTTTAGTTTGCTGTGTAGTTAATCAGTACTTGGTTCAGGTTTAGTCATGTTACTGTTTACATCTTCCCCTTTGGTTGTATACTTTATGATACACTTCATAGGACTTAACAAAAAAAACAACAACAACAAAAAAACAACGGAAAACAAAGCAACCTGTGGCTCAGTATTCTTTTGATTGAATTGGAATTTTCAGTCCCTAGTAAACTGATAAGTGATAATCAGACAGTAATGTCCTTAGTGTGAGGTTACTGTTAGTTTTATGAATGTGCAGGAGTGAAGGTATGAGTCCTTTTCGAGTTTGTGACACACCAGACAGCACAGCGTCACCTGCCAGTGGCTACTCCTATCTTGGATTCGGCCAGCAGCAGTCCGCCTCCCACTTCAAAATTCCTGACAAACTTCAGATTGTCAAGCCCTTGGAAGGTGAGTTGTTTGAGGTACTGCTGTCATCACGTTTGTCAGCTGTCTGTCAGAATGTAACAGTTAACGCATGATGAACCTTATATCTTTTATGTTTTCTGTGTAGCCCTTGGCAAATTCAAGAGAGGTTGCTGTTTGTGAGTACATATAACGCTGAGGGCTTCTCTTGTTTTGTGATGTAGGTTCCGTCACCCTGCGACACTGGCAGCGCCTGGCACAACCTCATCTTGGTGGACTTTTCGAGCAGCGAGAAGGGGTGCAGGTGAGAGGGGAACGCAAACTTGACCTGGAGGGAGAGGTGTACACGCTGAGCGACTTTGAGGAAGATGGTGAGTTTGTACAGAGGTTCTACCTTTGGCTTCGATTCGTTTGCCAAAACATTGATGCTGATCAGTGCCCGTTTGGTATCCCAGTGAAAATCCCCCACCAACACGCACACATCTATTGGTTGTTGGCTTTTGATGGTTGCCTTATTATGTTGTTTTTGGGTTTATCATGATTCTGGACATTAAATATAAGCTGTAATGAAAATGTTGGAAATGTGGACTTAGGCCCGATGCACACGAGCGTCAGCGTCAGCACCATGAAGCAAGCAGCAAAGGCTGTCTCGCATCATACGCCTCGCGTGAGCGCGCGGTGTGTGCCGTTTGCGTGCACACTTGGCTTCGGCGTCATTCGCCTGCACGGCCTGTATCGCTGACCCACACTGCAAGCGCTGACCCACACTGCTTTCTGATTGGCTGAAACCAAGTCTGCAGCGCGGCGTCAGCAGCAGAAATAGGACATGTTCTATACGCGGCGTCATAGGATTCCGCCGCCTGGCATCATTGATGCCGTTGCCTGACGCCAGGCGCCGATGTCATGCACACGTGGCAGCGCCTTGAAACTGCCGCCGGGAGTGAGATCCGCCGCGCGGCATCATGACGCCGACGCTCGTGTGCATCGGGCCTAACAGTCTTGAGATTGTGTGTAGAATATTTCTGTAGCTGTGTAACCAACAATTTTATTTCACTTCTGCAGATGATGTACCTGAGTGCCCAAGTCGCCGCATGGCAGACAGCTCTACAATCTACACTTTCACCAACTCCATGGTCAGCTGCCCTAGTGACCTCGGTCTCGGTCTGTCTCGCAGGTCAGCCTTTCATCACCTTTTAGGCTAGCTATGAAAGTAGTTGTAGTCGACAGAAGCTGTAGAATTTCTTGTGAATCTAGTATCTTCCAAACAAAGCAGAAATTCATTTTTATTTATCTGTTATTTCTCTGCATTGTTTCCAAGTGCAACTTACCTAGGAATGTTTTATGCAGAAATTTCTCTGCTGTATGAGTGGACGTTGTAATTGCATAGGTATCAGTGCTTTGTTCCTGTGTTGTGTTTCATTTTATTCACAACCAGTTCATTCTGTGATGTATTGCAGCCCTTCCATGGGGAGCATGCATTCGTCGGGCACCTCCACCCCCCGCATGACGTCCACACCCAAGTCTCGTAGCAGTACCAGCAGCACTTACACCATGTCCCTCGGCCTGGCCGCCATACTGGAGGGACGTGAGGGTGGGGGGACAACACGCTCCCTCATGCGTCCCGTGGCCTCCTGTCCCATCATGCCCGAAGACACATCCTCTCAGGCGTCCAGTGCCACAGGCATTTCCACCCCCGTGTCCTCGTCAGGACAAGGCTCCTTACCCAGCAGCAGTTCAGTCGCGGCAGGTCTGGGATCGGGACTTTTCGGCAAACTGATGAGCACAGGCTATTCCCTGCTGTGGAACAAGTCGGACACTGTGGAGTCATCTGCGGACTCTCTTATTGAAGCGGCTTCCTTGTCAGCTAAGTCCCAGTTGTCAGCAGAGGGTTCCAAACCTCAGCAAAAACCCACTACTGATCAGATCTTGCCAAAGGGAGGGTCAACCGGTGTACTGGGGGCTATCGCTACGTTCCGAAAGAATGGAATTCTGTGATGGGGGAAAGAGTGGACATCTGTGACATACAGTTTGTGGATGCTGACCTACATGTACAGAGGTTGTACAGAAAGGAGGAACATTGTAAATAGACCCCAGTGTCCTCTGTAGGTGCCCAAGATTTCATTGTGTGGAAATGTTTTTTCTTAAGTCACATTACACATTATGTTTATGAGAGAGAGAGAGAGGGGGAGAGAGAGAGAAAAAAATTACCAGAAGATTTGTGTCACAAATTTGTTCTCTCTCTCTCTCATGGTGTAGATGAAATGACTGATCTAGTGTTCAGTTTCCGTGCCAAATGTCTTTCAGTTCCATTGATCGTATCTGACTATTGGAAGGGGGGGAGGGGGGGGATGGATGTGATCAAACCCCGTTCTAGAATCTGCTTTACTGTACATAGCCAGATAAGTATGTTTTTATTTTAATATATTGTGATGATAATACTTGAGGAATGTGTGTATGATAAACAGTTTCTGTGGATGTCAGTAGGGACAATGGGTCTACAGGTCAAGTGATTTCCACGTTTCAGTGGAGAGGAGTCATGATATACGCATTACATGGGGTTGTTTACTCGTTTTGTTAAGTTTCCTTTGATAAATTGAAGTTCTGACTTGTCTGGTAGTTCTTCAAAATCTTTGGTTGTGCAAATTACAGCTTGTAATCTCTGGTCATTTCAGTGTTTCGCACAACCTTAAGAAAGACAAAGCAGTGCTGCAGGTGTTGGTATTGTACAAAAAATTCACTATGCATTCATGTGGAGGGGAGGCAGTTAACCATTTCATTAACAAGACCATGAACTAACAGTACCTTTTTCAATGTGTAATCAAGACATTATGGTATTGTGTATCTGTATTCAGCTTCTTCATTCCTTCCTTAAAAAGGGGAAATGGATCAGGGAATCTTGTCGTATCAGCTGAAAAACATTTATTGTGCAAAGTGTGGTAGTGTTAGAGATTTGTCTTGGCAGTGATTATCTTCACTCAAAAGTAAGCTGGATTGTAGGTAATCTGCATGTAAAATGAATGCTAAAATACCATCAAATTCAAGTGCACTTTCATGTAACTTTGATATCAACTTTTTCACTTTGTGCAACTTGATGATCTGTTGCAGAACTTCCAAGAGATGCACACAGACTTTTGTAATACTTTATGCTTTGGTGTTTTTCTACTGAATTTTGCAGTGAAATGTAGTTTCGGTAGGCTATTTAAATGCATTGGATATACTTTTGTGTGAGTCTGAACCCGTGTGAAATAGCCCATTTTTCGATAGTGCCAAAGCACAGCATTACAAAAGTTGTTTTGCACAGTGTGATAATACTGATTGTTAGTGGTGTTTGAAGATCACAGTTACTCCCTGTACTCTCACAGTAGCACCTTTCTTCGATCAGTAGACGATCTCAGTTTCTGTGACTGCGTGAAACTTAATTTATTGAAACAGGTGTTACTGTTGATATGTTTTGGCAGACATTGAGTGAGTATGACAGTTTGTCACCTGGCTGGGGGAGGGGGAGGGGGGGGGGGGGGTTACAATGAATGAATTGTCCTAGGGATGCAAGGCTAGTGGTTGTTTTTTAGGAGGGCAGCTTGCTTTTCAAAATGAATTGAGTGCCAACTCATGTTATTTTTAGTGCCCACTTATTGTTTGGGGTGCCACATTATCAACCGCATAAACAGCGATGTCTGTTCAGTTTGATCATAACTACAACCAGACACCAACAATTGTATTGAGTGCCCAGTCACAATACTGTAAAAATACAAAATTTCTGTGCATTTTGCGCCATCACTTTGCACCTTCTAGTTTCAAACCCCGAGGTTCCTGAGAGAAACATTGTAGATTGTAGTTTGTGGTTTTACGAAATCTTTGCAGATTGTAATTTGTGTTTTTAGGAAATCTTGGCAGATTTTCAGTCAAAGACCAACAGTAGAGCAGCTACAGTGTACTTCGCTTGAATTTTGAACGACAGAGTTACGCAGAGTTAATGGTGGTATTGTTTACAAGATCATGTGTCAGATTGTGTATATGTAGCCATGTCCAGGTTTTGTCAGCTGAACCAGTCTTACTGGTAGCCTTACCTCTGGTTTTCTCTGTAATTTCATGTACCCAATCCAGTAGTGTTACATGTATGTATTTTTGGATACTGTGTTCAGTTATTTCTCTGTTGAACTTTCAGCATAATTTTTGTTAATATATTCTATTACATTCTCAGTACATGTACCGGTATTACATATGCTGTATAATCTGGAAGTGTTGAGACCTTAATTCAGATGTACAAAGGTAACTAATTGTTTGTTCAGACCAACTTGGTCATCACAAAAATTTTTAAGAAAAGACAAGAAGAAAAGATGTGCAGTTGCTGTTTCAAATTTTACATGCTCCGTGGAAACAAATTTCAGGTGAACCCAGATGTCTTCAGACATGCCAGGGACAGGGTTATCTGTACCATAATTTGATCATTGTGTAATTATCTGTGAAGGTTCTAGACTGCTAGAGATACGGATTTGGTGGCTTCCTATGCAGGCAGAATGAACCTGTGTCACAATGTGAAATAAACATAGATGATCCGACGATTATAATACTTGTTGCATGCTTTTTGGTGTACTTACATTTTAGATGAATGAGATACCAGTACATACTGTGCTGACTTAAACACCTTCACACACACACACACACACACACACACACACACACACACACACACACACTGCATAAACAAGAGGCAAGAAAACTTGGGTAAAATTTTACATCTGTGTATTGAAATAATATTGCTGCAAGATGGTGCATACAATTAACATACACTGGGGAAAAAATCCGAACTTCCATAATAGTAAACTGCTTGATCCTTCATGCTGTAGAAAATGGTTTGAGGCAAAGGTTAAATCCCCATTCTCAAATCTACCCATTCTCATTTAAACAACAAAAAAAACAAAAACAAGAAAATGGCTGAAAGACCCACTACTTACCTACCTGCCCACACACGAGGTACGTATTACAGTATAGGTGTATTACCTGAAAACATACAGCTGCCTCAAACATTCTGTGGGTATATATAGGTATATCACATTTCAAAGGGTCAATAAAAATGACAAATGTATCCCTACATATGACAGACTGAAAACATCTGTTTAAGCTCTGAGTACACTATATATACAATGCAGAAAAACAATTTGAGCAAAGGAACTGAATTTCCAAACATGTGAGAGGTGAAAAGCCCAAACACTGTACATGGCACAGACAAACTTCTTGGCTAGTGGTGTATGTTCGATTTATCAATCTACGCCGATTTTAAAAATGGAATGTTCCTGTGGGGAGGGGGGGGGGTACCGTAGTTCATAAACTAAAAGCCACTTTGTTATGTAAGCCACACCCCTACTTCTTACAAAAATATTAGAAAATAGAAAAGTATAATTCTCATCATTTGATAAACCACATCTAAACAGAAATCAATACAGTACTATACAAAAAGCAAAGTGAAACACACTCTTAACACACCTGTGTTCCTGGGGCAAGTCCCACCAAAGGCAAACATGCACATGCACATGCACACACACACACACACACACACCAAAACAGCTGTGAAACTGCAATCATTCAGTTATCTCTACTGTCCATCGGAATCCTACGAAGCAGCTGAAAACCACGAAAAGTCACTGCCTGCGCTGACAGAAATTGAGGTGGAATTTCCTCATGGGTAGTGATGGAGGGTGAGTTGATTTCACTGCAATGCATAAGCCACAGGATAGTATTAGCCGCAGCAGTCATTTTGAAGAAAATGTTGCGGCTTACAGTTCATGAATTATGGTAGTATGTAGTGTGTGTGGTATCTACATCTCTCTCTCTCTATATATATCTATGTAAATGTAGTATCTGTAATGGCTGCTCTTACATTTTTACATAAATGAAATGCAAGATATGAGTAGAAAAACCAAAACCTGAACAAAACAGCAACAAACTAACTCAGTTCATAGGAATGTTTGAGTTACGAGATCAAATCAAATCAACATTGCCATTATTTAACAAATCTTCACAGTTGACCGTTTTCAAACATCTGTCACTAAACCACACGATGTGACCTTTCATTACCTGCTGCAACTGATGAGGAAAACGGCACAATGTAATTTGATAAAACCCCTTCTTTTACACACCCTGCCTTTAGCTGATAACCATGCCACTAGTTTACCTATTTCTTCTCTCCAGATTTTGCCTGGTGTTTTTCATAACACTCGTAGAACAGGTTCTCCAGTTCCAAATAATGATCAGGTGCAGTCAGCATCTTGGTCCAGTGGAAGTTGGTGGTGTAAGCCATTCCTAGCTTGCGTTGTATGTCAGCACTGGCTTGCTGACCGCCATAACCATCATGGCCGAAATGTGTGCCCTGAAATGTAAAGGGAAAGAAAGGGGTTACTGGAGGCACTTCCAAGAAAACTGGATCTACCCATAAATGCTCTAAGTCTGTCTTTTTTTCACACATGCTGACAGTAAAACACGGTTCCAGTATATCTTTCTAGCAGTTTCATGTCAATTTTTTCTTCTGTTTGTAGATTGCACTCTGCCCATGTTTGCAGTTTAATCAAGATAACTGTCCATCTTTCAAACGCCAGTGGCACGGAAAACAGAAAAAGTTTCATGCACCCCAGTGAATAACAGGGCATGGGTTTGCACACAGCAGACTTTTACTGATGCGCCCCACGTTTACTCAGTTCTCATTTTGGAGGTATATCTAGCACACAAATGCAATAAACTGTTATTGATTCTCAAACGATTTCTCCATAAAGGGCTGATCAAATTTTCTGGACATCTATCACTGTCTCTGAGTACTTCAGCTCTGAATGCAGTGGATACCATCTTCTGCCTCTCAGTATATATAATTGTGGGCTGAAAACTTGCAAAGCAGAGACGTCTCACCCATTTGTTTCTGGAGACCTGGAATCCCACAGAAAATAACATAAGATGGCCACTCAGCATGGGTGGTACAGACTCTGTTAGCGGGATGCTGAAGAGGTCGATGAGGTTCTGAGGGAGCAGCTGCTTGTCCTTCACCTTGCCACCGTTGGCCAGGGTATCGTACAGCTTGGCCAAGGAACGTGCAGAACTAAAGCCGATCATGGATCCGATGCCAACTTCCATTTGGTATGGGTCATTGAGAATTTCTTTCTGAAAAAAGAAATGTCAGCACTGACACTTGATAAATCTGCATCTAGTGTTCCTGCCAAACCTTAATCATAACTCAATTCATTTAATGCCACGCCTGTCTCTCAGTAGAAGCTCCAGGTGCCATTAGAATTGTAGGTAAAAATATAAAAAAATTTGCCAAGGTAAAACACTGACATTCAAATGAACAATTTGAGACAGACAGACAGACAGACAGACAGACACACACACACACACACACACACACATTCTGCACCTAAAGTAAGAAACACAAGAGAATAATATAGATTACTCACACAACAAAAATAGCAGCCACACTGCACAATACAAGCAGCAGGGACAATCAGATACTCAGTCACTAGGAAGGTGAGAGCGAAAAAGATGGGCCTCAAAACCTTGTACATGTATCCATGTACATTCAACAAGAATCACCAAATGCAATTCATATCTGTGGGAACTATCATAGGACTTAATTATATCCTGGCTGATGGAAAAAAGTATAGTGACGATTCAGTACAAAAACAACAGAACATATGTCCACCTTGATAAGAAAATAATCGAACATTTGGAAAATGAATTGGTTTATGGCTGATGTCCAACACCGATATGAAACCTGACGTACATATACACGAGGGGCTGACAGGGACACAGATAACATGCTCTGTCGTCTGGTTGTTCCATGCCAGGAAGACCAACATTTATTTGACAAGGTACAGATAACTGTAATGACAGAGACTGTAATGTGACGCTGTTGCCAAAGTTTACGTAACTGGATTTGGAGATCAGTGCAGGATAACATGCATTGTATGCTATTCTCAAAATGGAGTTACGAAAACCAAAATTTCATGTTGAAGCTGATTTGTTATTTTTGTATAAAATAATATGAGACTATTTTCAGGAAACGCTGACTCCATGGGAGAGTGCTGAATGACTGTGTCAGTGTGGATCCTCACAAAAGGCACTTGCAGTGTGTGGGAAAATTCACATGTCCTGCAAATTACACTCATACCGGTACAAGCAGTTCAGTCACTTTGGACATTTGTATGGTCACTTACGTGTTTATTGAAAAAGTCCACGGCCCGTGTTGAACTCATAAAGGAGCCATTTCTGTTGGTGACTGAATCCCATATAAGTGGATAGTGTGGGGGGTCAAGGAGCAGACTGATGAGCATCCATGGAGGTGCGAAATATTGGCGTGCTGCACGGTAGTACAGCTCATGTGGCAAGCCAATGTGAAAGTCAATATCTGTGGCAAAATACAAACAAGACCTTGCTGAGATTTTACAGACAAATGACACACAGCATAAAGGTTGTAAGACAAGACATAAAACTTTGTAAGGGCGGAAACATGTTGCTACAAGAAGGGTTTTGAGCTTCAAAATTCTTTCGTTATTCAGAAAAACACACTTAAAGGCCCTAACTTTAAAATATTTATTCATTGTGAGCTCTTGGTGATGTCCAACGTTAAACCACTTCGACACATGTATGCACAACTTGATGCACATACAGGTTTGTGTTCAGCCGATTGACACCGAAGCTCAGTAGCCAGTGAGAGTGTGGTGACTAAACTTGACCTTGTTGCTTACAGAGTTCCAGCAGCCGGCAAAGGAAACATACAAGCCACCGTTTATGGGCAGCTGAGTTTTGATTGTTTGTGTCGCCATCAAGCATCAGTGTATTGCATTCTTAGCTCAACTATTCTCTTAGACTATTTCCTGCATACAGACACTGTCACAACAGCAACTGTTCCGAACGAGAAGTCTCTTTATATAAAACTCAGTAATGATAACAACAGCGCCATGAATTTGATAAATACACAGGTCTGTTGTCCAGGCAATGGAAGAACTGTGCATGTTTGATCCCTTACCATAGGGCTTAGCAATCTCCTCATCAAAGAACTGGGTCAGATTGCGGTGTTTGGGATCCACGCGTCGTATCAGGGCATCAACATACATGCCAAAGGTGAACGACTGGTAACTTACAGCTCGACCTGCAGGAAAAACAACAACATAGGAACAACAGTGAACTGATGTGAGGCCTTCCATTCTGACATTGACATCTCCAACCAATGTTCTCCAACATGTAGTGCATGTCACATGTGATTGCATGATCTGATGTCACAAAGGGACTCCAGCAGAAACCTACTCACACCATACACACTCTACCCCTATATTACTCCCAACCCATTATCTAGCATAATGACAAAATCATCACAAAAGGCAACAAAACATGAAAAACAAAAATAAACAAAAACAAAGAAAAAACCAAACCAATAAACAAACAACCTAACAACAACACAAACACCAACCAATAACTACAACAACAATAAAACAAAACAAAAAAGCAACACAAAAACAATACAGCAATTACCCAAACCCCACTGTCGAGGTACGAGTATGACAGAGCATGCAGAAGAAGTATAAGATCTATATGGTCTACCTGACAGAGAGATTGGAGATTATAGAGTCAGACCTGGTGGAAAGTCTGGCGGAGCAGCACTCATGATTTTTTCCACTTTGTCCCATTCATGCTTGTACTCCATCAGCGAGATCGACTTACCGCCCAGAGAGCCTAACCCTGCCTAAAAACAAAACAAAATAAAACAAAACACATGAAACAGTAGGCAGACTTAGTAGGACTTTGTAAAGAGGACTTCGCTGAGCAGCGTAACCCATTTACACGTAAATTAGGCTCACACGGCAGAGGCCGCGAGCTGCTAACGCGCTGTGATTGGCTAATGGCACCCGTGACGTGCCTAATTTACATGCAAATGGGTTACGCTGCTCAGCGGAGTCCTCCGTACGAAATCCTACTAAATCTCACTAGTATCAACTGCAGGTGAGCAGTAGCTATTTTTAGAAGTCTGTTCAGGAATGGGCTGCAGGCTCAAAGAAACGTGTATTTCTCTTATACTTATAGTAGCAGCCACAAAGTCACAAACACGCACACTATGGCCAAATGAAACATCCTTCTAGCTGGCAAATAAACTTAGAGCTTTGAAGGTGGCAGTTATTTATATGAGCAGTGTTACAAACTTAGAGGCTTTTATATATCATATATGTGTGTACCTGATGACTCAGCAGCATCTCCACAGTGATGTTGGCTTTTCCATTCTGTGCAAACTCCGGCCAGTACTCTCGCACCTCCTTTTTGTAATCCAAAAGTCCCCTGAATGAAGATTACGTTTCTAGAACAAACTTGATCAGCAGTGAACATAAACACCAGCTAAAGCTGAAATTGTCACTTTGGTATTATTCTGGTGACAGGGTAAGTCAGGCACCATGTTGCTAAAACTATGAATCTCCTCAAGCAACACCCATCATTATTCCATAAACCTGATAAGAAAGAGATAGTCAGTGCAGTAACAGATTATTCGAAGGTTTTTAATTGCATGTACTGCACTGCATGTGTAGCGAAGACGTACTTCGCTATGTTTGTGTTCAGTACGGCAGCCATTCTTAGTACAGGTGCACTTTTAAATTGGGTCCAGCTAGTCACAGTGAAGGGTCAGTTTTCACGTGCGCTGACCACGTGATCGCGTGATGAGCGCGTGATTTCTTGCATAAACACTAAAGATAGAGCCTTATAATAGCGAGAGTTTCCCGCGTTTTCCTCAGTCGCTTTCTGAGAGTCCCAGAGACTGTGTGTCGTCCCTCCAGCCCGGCCTCGAATCTTTCTCATTTCTTATGTTCAGGCGTAGTCTCTCAGCCTCTGGAGTCAGTATTTTGTGACCAGTATTGGACCTGTTACTGGATGCCTTTTCTATTAGGAACTATGTGAACTGAGGAGAAACTGTGATTCTGTATTGGATTATTTGTGAACTGTGTTTGGAACCACTGAATTCGGACTTGGAATTAGTCTTCAGATAAACGGTGACTGTGTCTCATTTTATTCCCTTTTCGACTTCGCAATGTGGAACGCCTCAGAGTCCACCTCCTCTGCCACAGTCAGAATGCAAGAGGCCCTCAACACCACCTCCAAATGGGCAACGGACTGGTGCGTCACCATCAACAGCCAGAAAACAGTAGCCACCTGCTTCTCTCTTTCTAACACCAAGGAGACTCTCAGACTGACCATCAACAATCAGCAGATTCCCCAGGAAGACACACCAACATACCTTGGAACCAAACTGGACAAGAAACTGACGTGGAACCCCCACATCAGAGAGATGGAGAAAAGGGCCACAAAAAGACTCTCTCTCATGAAGAAACTGGCTGGCACTAAGTGGGGAGCCAACAGCAGCATCCTGAAGAGGGTGTACATAGGGAATGTACGCCCTGTGATGGAGTATGGAGCAGCAGCGTGGGCCACCGCAGCAAAGAGCAACACCAGCAGGTTGGCCAAGGTGCAGAACGCAGGCATGCGAATCATCACAGGCGGACTGAAAACAACACCCGTACACACCCTCGAAACAACTACAGGACTCCATTCTCTTGAGCTACGAAGGGAGGAGAAAGTGCTCACCCAGAGCGAAAAACTGAAAAGACTAGCCACCCACCCCGCCCACCAGCACCTCCAAGAACACACAAAGAACCGACTGAAAAGAGGCAGCTTCAACCACCTGGCCAAACAGCTGATGAGAACACACATGGACATCCTGCCATCCACTCCTGAAGAACAAGAGCCACTCCAAGCAGCTGAGGAATGGGACACCAACCTGGAAGGGGTGCTCCTTGTTACAGATGTTCCAGGAGTGACCAGCAAGGACGACCAGCCACAAGCCACGCTTAGATCCCTCTCACTAGAAATGCTGGATCGGGACTACAACACGTCAGTCTGGACACACGCCTATACTGACGGGTCCGCAGACTCAGCAGTCAGGAATGGAGGAAGCGGGATTCTCATCCGCCACCCAGATGGCCGCACCACAACAAGCTCCATGCCTGCTGGACGACTATCCACAAACTTCAGGGCTGAAGTCAATGCTCTCCGAGAAGCTGCCAAGCTCATTGGTAGAGAATCCCCCCTGCCCACACACGTCGTCTTCCTAACTGACTGCAGATCCGTCATCCAAAGCCTGCAGTCACCCAGTGAGCAGCTGGAAAGAGACACACAGCACCTTCTAGCTGCCCTCTCACAACAGATGAAGGTTGCCGTACAGTGGATCCCTGCTCACTGTGGTCTCACAGGAAACGAAGAAGCAGACAGACTGGCCAAGTCTGGCAGCAGAAAAGAGCAACCCCAGCAGGCAGTCTCCTACACAGAAGCCAAGACTCTGGTAAAACATCAGTACAAGACAATCTGGACGGCGCAACACAATCCCCCATCTAACGACCAGATGCCACAGCTCCAGCGTTATGAACAGACCACCATCTTCAGACTACGAACTGGACACTGCAGACTGCGTGCCCACCTGTGCCGCCTTGGGCTGTCACACTCACCAGACTGTCCGTGCGGAACAGCCCCTCAAACCCCGGAACACATTCTGCAGTCCTGCCCCCTCTTCAAAGAAGCAAGGACACAACACTGGCCGAACGGAGCCACACTGGCAGAGAAACTCTGGGGCAGCAAAACAGACCTCTTGAAGACCACTGCTTATATAAAGACCACAAACCTAATCATCTGAGGTGGAGTCCAGAACAGGGAACGCAGAAGAAGAAGAATTCCCTTTTGAACTAGAGAACAGGTGATGTAAAGTAGGAAGATACCTGTAATAGTTCGAAGTACTCTAAGAGATCTGATAGTTAACAGAACTAATTAGAACCGTTACGTAAATTAACGGTTACGTAAATTTGTACTCCTGGTTTAGACAGAGAGATAGAACGTTGTTCATTAGTGAGAGATACTCTAGTGTCAGGCTCCTTTGTTTTATGCCCAGCCAGTCAGAGAGGGAGGTTTCCCAGCTTCTTGTGTAACACGCAGTGCACACGCGGCCGAGTGTGTATTGTCTGTTCATTCAGTACCGACGGTCACTAGGCAGAGTAAGGAATTCCATTCACAGAGTGACCGCGCTCTCGGTTTACATCATTCACGGAATTGTCCACTCCCCGCTACTTTCAGCTGTACTGTCCCGTCCCACATTTTGCAGCCTAGTTTCTCTTTTGTTATATTTGTAGAGTAGTGTTTAGTAGTCTCTAGTTTGTTGCCCGACAATTATTAATCATCACGCTCATATATTTTGAGCCGAATCTGTGTTGCCTTATTACATCTAACGATTCATATGATCCGCATGTAATTTTTATTGGAATAAGTGAACACTCTGATTTTTACTCTCTTGTCAGTTGTTTCTTTTGAGAGGTAGTGTAAGTTTGACGAGTGACTGTGTGCGTAGATGTGTGTGGCACGTAGGCCCGACAGTATGATGCAATACACTTTCGCACTTCAGTCATCCTAAATACACATGTCAGAGTAGTTCACTAAATTAAATCTGTAGCGTTCCCGACAACCACGACGACCCCACACCCGGGGCGCTACACATGCGTACAGGAAGGTTGCATAATGATAACTTTCTTCATCTAACTGCTGGGAAATTCTTTTCATCCAAGCTCTCGGAAACATAAACATTATAATTTAATAAAATTCACTTGGCATCCACCCTACATCTTGTCACATCTGGGGATCAGGACCTTTATCCTGTCTGCAAAACTAATCAACAGTGACCATTTCAAACCCTATGTGATAAAGCGCTCGAAGCACCCTCAGCTGAACCCAACATGCACACTCACATGAATCACACACATTCTCTCACACACTGGACATAAACACAACACAATCATGTGGTGCAGAGGGTCAGCTCAGCTACAGAAAGTTTCCGAATTTAGAATTACATTTAGTTTCCAAAGCAGAGGGGGATGAAGCCAGAGTACCTGGAAAGAACCCCGACGATCGACCCAAATGAACAGTGCCACGAACGAGCGGGAAAAATTCTTCGCCCCGAGTGGGACTCAAACCTGACCTCTCGCACTGGTGAAGAAGGCTCTTAACCACTAGACCACGAACCGCCCCATACACATAAATATTAACTGAAATCATATATGAGTCAAAATATTCAGAGACCATTACAAAGACCAAGACTCATTCACAACAAACATCAACAGGCAAAACCAGCAGTCTGGTGTCTACAGCACCAAAATAAATAACCTCACATCAACACGTCCTACCTCTCCACAAGCTTGGCAACTGCAATGGCACTGACTCCTTTTGTGGACGACCACACCATGCAGATGGTGTCGTTGCGCCATGGTCGACGACTTTCTGGATCAGCGTAGCCACCCCATACCTCGATCAAGGGCTCACCTCTCTGGTAGACTGCAAAGGATCCGCCTCGTTCTGTGCCATCTTCCACATACTTCCTGATCAGTTTGAGACAGGACAATTAGGAAAGTGCACCAAAACACAAAAAATTTAAACAAGTAAGATATCCGAACACAAATGGACAGATGCTCAAAGAGGTTGTGAGGGGGAAATTTCATTACGCTTTCTAGATATGCAACCCCCTTGCCCGCCACCAGAAGCCATTGCAATCTTCGTACTGTCTCCACGGCTACACCTTAGAAAGACTGTCACTATGGCTCCGTTGGTATAGTTCGCCCATTTAGCGGGTGCAAATGTATTCCAGTCATGCTCAGGAGGGGCACATGTACTCCAGTCGTCCACTAGTGGGGGCGATTGTATCCCCGCTAAGCGGGAGGGGGTGCAAATGTAGTCTGGATTTGGGTCTCGCTAAGTGGAATCACATGGCCGCTGACTTCCTTGCTGACCATAGGGAGGAACTATCGCGAGAATTGATCGAGCCAAATGTCAGAGTACATCTCTCAACTCTGCGAGTATACAACCTGCTAGTTGTCGACTGGAGTACACCCTCCCCTCCAGATGAATGAGTCTGTCAGTCTGTCTGTAGTGGGTACAACTACACTGTATCACTAAAGTATCTCAGCTGCTTTCCATATATAGTATGGGATAGGGGTTTCCCGGTACTGGGCTCTCTGCTTGCGTGTCTGTGTGTGGCAGGCTTACAGTTTAAGGTGCTGTTTAAAAGGGACCGACTACTGGGGCGCTTTTCTTAAGGTGAGCGTTCCGTAACGTTCCGGGACGCTTTGCGCCGAAACCGTTTGTACGCCACTTGCCCGCCGTGAGCAAGGAAGGCGCTTGCAGTCTGAAGCAAGTTCGCCACGAGCAAAAGGTCACGTGGTCAGTTTCTATGTAAACAAAGATGGCGGCACCCACCGAAGGCCTCGTTGAAGTGGAACAAAGAAATGGCTTAAAATGAATTTGCGGGTGGATGGAGACCTTCTGTCCCAATTTGTAATTGTGCAGAATAGTATACGAAAATGATTTGCGCTAATTGCACCGGGCCGTGCTCGCCAGTCATTCAGGGATATGTTGTGCGTGTTTGTGGGGAAGGAGTGGTCAAAGTGAGTACGTAAGGGTGTCTTACGTCTCCGTTTTGCATCGAGCAGAACATGCATACTAGCGGTATATCAGTAATTATTGCTCCTCCTCAAAAACGTCGTCTTCTGCGCTCAAAAGATGACTGACAGCTGCGAGCACTAGAGTTTTCTTCTTCCTTTTCAACCTTTCCAACAACCGTGTTCGTGATTCCGACGCCATTTTGAAAGCGCCTTGTTCTAATTGGCCGTTTCCGAACGAGGCAGAGCGACTTCCGCATGCGCACGCGAGCGCACCCGCTTAAGAAACGCGGCCCTGGTCTCACATTAAGGACAATCAAGAGTGTTACTTTACTACTAGTATTACTGTTCATAACATAGTGCAATAAAACACGGACTGGTTTCTGAAATTACACTTCATGCATCAGAAGAAAACTATCCACCTCAAGAAATGTTGGCACTACACACACACGTGAAAACACACACACACACACACACACACACGTGAACACACACACACACACACACACACTGACACAGCGTGGAAACGCTGCACTGGTGACCCTTGGACCAGAAGGCGCGAGACCGCAGCGGGTCATGCCGGTTGACCTCACCTGAAGAGATCAGCCACTGGCCGGTATTCTGGGCGAAAGTAACCCTCCACGACCGGCGGCAGACGAGTAGCTCGTTCATACCACCGCCATGCGACGCCCACCACAATCACCACCGCCGCCACTTTCACCAACGTTGATGCCATGGTTCAAGTTGATTCGATTGGCTGTGAGGCGGACTGTGGACAAGCCGATTTCAACGAAGTAGTGTGTGGTGCGTACCCCTCTTCTTGTTCCCCTGCGTGGTGCGTACGCCGAACGCGTAATGCGTTCTTTCATAAGCAATCGAACTACAGTACATGGGTGGGTGGGTGTTTGGGGGTTTAACGTCCTTTTCCACCACATACGGGTGATATCAAAGACGGGGCAACGATGAAAAAGCCAGCACAAATATTTGGCCCCAGCCGGGATACGAACTCACGACCCGAGCATTGAGAGAACTACAGTACATACTGTGTTCATCTGTCACAGGGGTGTTACAAAGGACACTCACAGACGCATTAAACTCCAGCTCCAGAGGAAACTGCACATGTCTATTTTGCCACGACAATGATTCTAATTTCTTCTAGGCACTGAAAACAAGAAAGTCAACAGTTTTCTGTTAGCAGACGACACATGCAAGGGACAGCACTCTCGTTTCGATATAATAAACAACGCGGGGCGCGCGAGGAAAAACTACTACTTTTTCGGTAGTTATCATATTTTCCAGTACAGTATAATTATAATATAACTATTACATTTCACTAAACATTTTGTATCGCAAGTGAAATTGATGCCATATTACATTTCTCAGATAAATTGAGCTTAATTACCCATGAGCCCCCAGTGACGTCAGTATCACGACATTCGCCATTTTGAACACGAGACCTCACAGTCTGCGCTCCTACAATGCTACGTTTTTGTTAGTCTGTCGTGCTGTTTAAAAGGTAAGAGTCTATTTTTTTTATTAAAAAATAAATTGCCGTGAAGCCTGTCGTTAGTGGTATCATCCATATTCATCGAGTGACATTAAAGGGAAAGACTGTTCTTGAATGTAGCCATCCGCTTTGTTGGTTTGTGCTTTACCTTTTGTCCTTGTTTCCTTTTCTGCCCTGTTTCTTTCTGCCATAAGACAGTCTAGAGGAGCCGTTTACATTGGTCATCGTTCCGATTATATCGTACGTTATTTTCAAGGGTACTTTTAGATACCAGAAACGCCACCGTAAAATATGAAGAAGTGCAAAAATGAGCGTTTCTTTTTATTTGACCCGGACCTTTTTGCGGTGGTTGGTATTTTAATTCTGTGTTGAACCCTAACCTGGCGTCACCCATAGTTCTAACCTGTCATTCTCTCAGTTTTCCACTCTAAAGAGTATTAAACCCAGGCCACTTACCTTGGAATTTAAAACCCGAAACGGACGGTACCCTGTCAACATTAGTCCGTCTCGCACCGTCGAACAGTAGCAGTTGCAACGTTTCACAAAACTGGTTTACAGAAGGAGCTTGCTTTCCTAGTCAGGAGTTTTGTTTCGGGTTTTTTTCAGGCTTCATTTTTAATTTTCTGAGGTTACCAACTGGCAACACATAGATGACAAGGGATGTCAGAGTAAGCGGATGAAACGTGCGCGTGGTTAGAAGTTTAGAGTCCGGTCGGGTAGCTGAAAATGAAATTGTATTTTTCCATTACCCTGGTGGAGAGTAGATTGTAAAGTAAAAACGCAATGCCTTGGGTTACGTGACCGTTATTCCATACGGCTAGCTTTAAAGCATGCCTTAACTAGGTGTAGAAACAATTTGGCAAACAATTTTGGGAGACTTACGCGAAGCCTATCGCATACTAAAATGTGCCATATGCTAGCGCTGTGCTTTCACTGAAACAACGGAAATTATGCATAATGTGCGTATGTTGCCAGTGAAATGTGTATTGTGACTGTGGCGTCTGTGCGAAACGTGGCCTTAACCTCTAAGAAGTAAAATGGACACAGTCTTAACTAACCTATGACACCAACTGTGCCAGGATTTCCATTAAGTACCAAAATGACAACTGAAAGATTGAACTGAAGTAGGAAAGTACATACATGTAAAGATATGCAGTGATGATGTGATCAGACTGGAGGTTCCTATGGAGTTTAATTTTGTTCATTTGAAGATAACTGTGTTACTCAAGAACAACTCCTGCAGTGCTTTCATCAACTCAAATCGTAAAAAATCATGTAATCCTTACTTATTTCAATTTAATTAGTGTGCCACCAGAGTTATTTGTGGGACAGAAAGGCCCTGCATTATTCATTTGTTGTCATGTGATCCAATTTCTTTTTCAGCATCATGTCGTGTGTTCACTACAAATTCAAAAGCAGTCTGGAGTACCAGACAGTGACGTTTGATGGGCTCAACATATCAGTTGGAGACTTGAAAAAGGAGATAGCTGCTCAGAAACGACTCAAGCTTGGAGACTTTGAACTGGAGATCAGGAACGCTCAGAATGGGGAAGGTATGTAGAAGTTACCTAAACGTTTTTTGTTAGTATATATAGAGCAAGTGTTTCAGATTTTGGTGGCATTGAAATTTGCATTAAAGATGTTTTCTCTCCATGGTAAAATTAGTTCAGACGGTTATTCACTTTTTGATTGTTGCTGTTTGTGAAACAAGCATAATTCTGTATGACTCGCTGCTAATGCATGTTGTTAGGGGGCCTTCAGAGAACTTTACAAAATGTGTTAAAGTGTGCATGCGTCTACGCCCAGAGTCTTGTCAAATCCCCTGAGACATCAGACGTTTAGTAGAGACTAAGAAGGGCAGTGGTCCTGATCTTGCAATGCAGAAAGATGGAAATTTAAGTTCTGAAGGAGCGCAGTGTCCGTATTTTCTCTGAGTTGACAGGCTGTAACATGAATGGTTGTGTGTGTGGTAATGGTATATGAGGTAGTAAATTTTTTTGTTTGTTTGTTTGCAGTGTACACAAACAACGGCACCTTGATTCCTAGGAATACTTCAGTGATTGTCTACAGGGTGCCTGTGAAGCCTTGTGCAGCAAGCAGCGCACAGAAGTCATGGTGAGTTTCACACACACAATTATCCAGTGTTTCCTGTGATTAAAAAAATAAAGGGTCCTGTGGACCCTCTCTCCATATATTTGAGGGTCCGTGGTCTTTCGGTGTTTAAAGTCTGAAAATCGAAGTTGTTGTGGTGTGTTTACAGTTCAAGTAGGAGAGGTGTACATGTATGTATGTGAATTGTAGCATGTCTGCCATAGCGAATTGGCAGGGCGAGGAACCCACACGCTTACCAAATAGAGCTTTATAATTGGACAAAAAGTGTCCCAGGGTGCGTTAGTCAGTCCGACTCCGAGAGAATGCTGGAAAAAGTTTGTTACCGTGCGACGAAAACCATGCATCCGCTGTTACGCACCGTTCTCAGTTTTGTGTGTCAATTTCAGAATTATGTGCGTAATTGGGAACACAGATTATCCCCCTTGAAATTACCTCCACTGAAATTGGCACTTGCTGTGCAAAGCCTACTGCGAATGGTTTGCAACTCTAGTGGAAGCACACACAGTTTCAGTTTGCCAATATTGTTTGGACAAAAAATGGGGGGGGGGGGGTGTTCCCAGTTTTCACGTGGCACTGGCAGGTTGCTACATTTTGGTTCTTCGAGAATAGATCCTTAGGTGTGTTTGGTACAAACATGATTATGTAAATGCTCTTGTGACCGTTACTTCAGCAGAAGCTGGATTTTGCAACCGTTGTTACTTAATTTCTCCTTTCTGTTTCTGTGTTTCAGGGAGGCGTACAAACAGGAACGAGCAAAGGCTGTTGCAGTACGTGTATGATTTTTGCATTTCAAGATTGGTAACATTTTAAGATATTTTAATATTGATAACATTCTGTGTTGCTAATTTTTGTGCTGATTGTCACACTGTGAACAAATCAGTGCTGGTAATGTATGTTGGTCAGTGGCTGCCTCATTAGGTTTATTTCGTGCGGTTTTTACTTGGAAACTAAGGCGTTTCCTGCGAAACGGCAAGTCATTCTTCGGGGCTTAAGTTGTCCACCATTAGGCGGATTTTCACCTTTGGCTACAAATTTTCCTACCCCCAAAAGTTTCCTCCTGATTCTGAAGCATGTAAAATCGTGCCAAACTGCACCAAATTGCACAGAGTTTGGTTTAATTCTAAGGATTCTTTCCCTCAAAAGTGTTTCATCCTCAGAAGCACTTAAAATCATGCCAAAATGCACCTGATTTCACAGATTTTGGTCTAATTGTAGAAAAATTCCAGGGGAGCATGCCTCTGGACTCCTCTAGCGTAACATGTCTGCTTTGCAGATTCACGACCTCGTGGCTTTGCCACTTGTGCCACTAAATGCTATACACTTTTCTGCCTTTTGGATCATGGGCCATTTTAAGCCCTGATCCTTATGTAAGCCGAAATGCATGTTTGTCAGGTTTGTTGTGTTTTTGTCCTTTCATTCCGGGCAGGGAATTACCATCTTTCAGTGTGTGTGGTTTGCAAGTGTACGTGTGCATATGATCTTGACAGTTGGTTACTTGATGTCTGATCATAAAATCCAAAGTTTGTGTCATTGAATTGTTTGTACACATCTAGTATTTTGTGTGGAAACCGGAGACTGAATGCAATGTTATGTCTGTAAGGCTTCATGTGGGTATGTCACTGTGGTACATCTTAAAGCATTGTCTTTCAATTCTGACATAACTCCTAGGGGTTGCGCTGTTCGTTTGCATTTTGCAGTAGAAAACAGGCTATGGAATTTTCATTCAGCATTTTTCAGCCAAATTTCCTATTCATTCAGCCAAAAAAAAAATTAAGTTTCTGTCAAAGAAAAGGAATGAAAAAAGTTATGCACATACATGCATACACGTATGGATACATGTTATGCAACATGGCACAGTCTAACTTCATTTTTGACGACTTGCATGTCAGTACCAAGGCAGTATTTTACTTTTTGGTGCCATGAGAGGCTACTGAGCACCATTAAAAGTGCTTTAAAATTTTTTTGTTAAGTGCGCCATTGCCTCCGCAGTCTCCCAGTAGTGTGTATACTATATCATTGAAAAATTGAATACACATAAGACAAGAGGTTTTGATTTTTATGACGTCAACTGGCTAGTGACTGGTGTAATTTTACTCGCGTTGCGCACTGCTGGCTGCCCTCCTGCGGTAATTGCAGAATGCGTATGACTGTGCAGCAGACTGAGCAGTCCCTTGAAAATGCGTATGGAATCCCAAAAATGCACACATTCCCCACCCCACCCCCCCACCCCCAAATGCGATTAACGCGTCCCTGCTCCATTTTGAAGTCGCAGAACTACAGCGCAAGTTATGCTGAACTAGAATTATAAACAAAACATGCTAATGTTCCATGACAATGTTGATTCATAATGTTCTGTTACTTATGATCTTGATTTTAGTTTTTGCTGCGTTGACAAAACTGCACCATTGACTTCACCTAGACTGTGACTTCATCATGTGTAATGGCATTCATGTACTGTGTCCAGAGTTGTTTCTTGGGAAATTTTGACAAGTGAAGTAACCTTGTTTGCTGGAGCATTTTCATTATTGAACATCAATTGGGGAATGCTGCTTTCCCGTAGAAGCTTTACGTCTTTTTTTTCCCAAACACTTCTAGACCAATATAGTTGTGATGGACAGACACCAAGCTTCAACTTTGTCATTTGTGTTAGGAGTAAAGGTTGGGTTTTTTTTTTCTGTATAAACAGTAATGATGCGATGTTTAATCTGGGCCTGTTGTGCTCATTGGTGTGTGTTTCCTAGCTGTCTTCGGATTTCACTGCAGCATAGTTGTAACTTTATTGATGCGATTGTTTTCCATGTGCACACAATGATCTTGTATGAAAATGCATGATTGCATGCTCGCAGTATTTGATGCAGCATAAATTTTAGGTGATTGCTTCCACCAGTTTCATTATAAATGTTAACATACTAGCAACACATTTGTGCTTGAATATGAGCAGTTTAGATCGTAGACAGCACACATCAGAAAATATCTTCTTGCAGTTGCATTGTGTCAAGGGTGTTGGGAGTGGGGGGTTATGAGGCATGCACTACTGTCGTGTTGTTAAAATATTATTCCTGGTGAAGTTTTGGTTGCTTTCTTGAGTTCAGAAATGAAACTGAAAGCAAAATATGGGTTCAACATCTTTGGCAGTTCCCTGGTTTGGCCAACTTTTGAATACATACACGTGTATACATCTGTGTATACATGTGCTTGTGTATCACTATCAGATGCAGAAATTTTATGATCTATTGATAAATCAGAAAACAATCGTTCATCAACTGATGAGTAGCTCTGTGTATGATATATTTGACAGTTCTGTTAATTGTGTTATAAAAAGCTTGGAAAACTGATGATAATTTCACAAGGACTTTGTCTGTATGACATTCTGATTCTTATTGTGTGTAGTATTTCAACACTCTTCATACTGTGTGCTCTGTGTAATCACATGTATACTACATTCATGTTTATAATATATTTTGCTTTGTCACAATTGTATGTGTTTTGTGGTATTCCTCCATTATTATGGGTGGCATTCTTGAAGAGATCTGTCTGCAAGTTACAACTTGTACACCTGTACTGCTGTACAGGTTATGTTTGGAGGAGGTTTTGGTTATAAATATAATGTCAGTTTGTATCCCTGTTGAATCACTGTCAGTGGTGCTGTGTGTCATTTGACTGCAGCTTAAGTTTACTCAGGACTACAGTCATATATTCCTCTTGTATCAGTATACATGATTATAATCACACACACACACTTGACGCACAGCATTTTGGCACTGAGATTGGTTATACTGTGGATATTATCTTCATGGTATATTCTGAAACAAGATTTTCCATGGTCGTGTTTTCATTTATTTTGCCTTTCTTGTATTGCTACACAGATTTTTTTTTTTTTTTTTTTTTTTGTGGAACACTTGGTAAAATTCTAGTCAGTAGAGAACATTCCAACGTATGGTGCTGATTTTTTTCATCTATGACGTGAGGTATTGAACTACATGTATTTAAAGTGAAAATGTTTTTAAGTCTACTGGCTTTTTGAAGAGAAACTGTGATATTGTTACTTTTTTCATTGTTGGTTAATTATTTTATATGCATGCATCTTCTACATTTACACATTTTGTACTTTCTGTGTTACATTTTTACAAATGAATATATTTTTATATTTTGAAATGAGATTGTTGTACAGTGATATTCTATGCACAGTGTTCTTGATAGATCCTTTTTGTCGGTTGTACTGTGTCATTGTCTGATCTTGTTATGCTGGTGTGCCAGTTGGTTCCCTGGTGAATCTCAGAATGAACAATTATATCTTGATGTATAGATCTGCTAGATCTGTTCTTTGCATTAGCACTGCAGCATGGTTTTGGCTAGGATGCATCAGGCTATTCCTCTGCGTGTGTTATGGTCAGGCTGGGGAATTTTCAGTCAGTTTGCAATTTTCTGCCAAATTTTCTATTCAGTCAGTCAGAGAAAATGGGAGGGGGGGGGGGGTGCACACAGTCATGCATCATAATGTATGTGACATGGTCTAACTTCATTTTTGGCTCCCTTGTGTAACAATGGGAGTCTATGTATTAACCCTCCGTCGTCTGTCTGTCTGTGTGTGTGTCCAGAAAACTTTAACGTTGTCATTTTCTCAGAATCTACAAACAGTAGAGGCACCAAACTTGGCATGCTGATAGACTAGCACAAGACCTTTCAAAAAATATCATTTTGAATGACCTTGACCCAAGGTCAAGGTCACTAAAGCTCTCTGTTTGAAAATTTGACATTGGCATTTTCTCGTAATCTACAAATGCCAGAGGTTTTAAACTTTGCATGATGATAGACATTGAAAAGAACTTTACAGATATACATGTAGTCAGTGACCTTCTGTCAAGGTCAAGGCCGCACAAGATTTTAGCATTTTCTCAGAAACAATGAACAGCAGAGGTGCCAAACCTGGCATGCTGATAGACAGTGATAAGACCTAGATGCACACATACCATCTTAAATGACCTTGACTCAAGGTCATTGAAACAGTGTTCGGAAATTTTACATTTGCATTTTATCAGTATCTAGAAAAATCAGAAGCATCAAACTATGTGCGATGATTGACATTGGCAGCACCTTTACAGACATACCTGTGTTTAGTGACTTAAGGTCAAGGTCATGCAAGCGTTTTGGGGGGGGGGGGACTTTAACCTTGGCATTTTCTCCAAAACAACAAACAGTAGAGGCACCAAATGAGGCGTGATGATAGACAGCAATGTGACCTACCTTTCTGAATGACCTTGACTGAAGGTCAAGGTCATTAAAGCTGTCTGTTGTGAATTTTAACATTACTGTTTTCGGAGGAACTACAAATGCTAGAGGCATCAAACTTGGCATGATGATAGACATTGATGAGATCTCTTTCGAATGACTTTGACCAAAGGTCAAGGCTGTACAAACTGTTTCGGGGAAAATTGTAATATTGCCAGGAACTCAGAGCGCCAGACACATCACTTAGCATGAAACTGGATAGTGATAAGAGCTCTTCAAACATACTTTTGTGAATGACCTTGACCTGTGTCACAAGGGAGCCATGGAGGCTTCTGCCTCTCTAGTTGAAGACTTGCATGTCAGTACCAAGGCAGTATTTTACTTTTGGGAGCCAGGAGAGGCTCCTAAATGTGTCTGAAAATGCTAAAATTTGTTTTCTGAAGTAGGGGGTTGCACCCGTGCGTCCCCAGCAGAGCACTGCCTCTGCACCCTGGTCTAGGTTTCTTTTTATCCCTTTCTTCAATTCCCCAGCCTGGTTCAAGGCAAGTAAAACAAAGTTCCTTGTGAAAAGTCTCTGTTGCCAGAAAGTACACTACCAGATTTTGAAAATGTAAGCTGGGTTTTAGTTGACAGGGATTAGCTTACATTTGTAATTGTGTCGATTATTTTAATGGTTCAAATTGGTGCACTGTGTACTGATTCTGTTTTATACTTTTGGGCAAAATTTGAAAGAAGTCACTCTGTACTTGAATAATTGTGGCCAAGCTTGTATGCGCACAAACTATACAGGCCTTTGTGTTCATTTACCCAAGAGCATGCCTTTTTGTGTTCATTTGACACCAGCAACACTTTGTCTCAGCTGCAGTGTTGGACTAACAGTGCTTAGGTCATGAGTTTGAATCCCGGCTGAGGCCAAATATTTGTCCAAGCCACTTTCTCATTCAGTCATTGCCCCATCTTTGATATCACCCACCCTTGTCTCACCTGAACCTTGTTTCCCATCAGATGGCAATCACCTTTTTGTGCAAAGGGTCAGACCTGTGCAAGTGAAGAACCTCTGAAAACCAACATGAGATCACTCAATTTGATTTTGATTTTTGCTCACCAGCATGCAAAAAATATGTCAGTAGGTGAAATAAACTTCGCTAGTCTTGTGCAGTAGTTGTCTGTCTCTCTCTCTCTCTCTCTCTCTCTCTCTCTCTCTCTCTCTCTCACACACACACACATTACAAAACTACAGTCATCCATTACAGTGGGTATTGTCTCTTGGTGCTGTGAATTGGTGTTCTCTATGGGGTAATAATATATTTAATTATATCAGTTTTGTGTGACATACAAGCAGGCCAGTTACTATGAATATATTGTTTATTTGTCTTTGGAAAATTATGTCCAGTCTCAAACCAGCCAATTTCTGGGTTAATAGTATTATAGGGACATAACTATAACTCCTATGCGCCCACGCACGAATCACATCCTGAAAAAAAATCGCCACAGCACCAAACAGCACTATTATGCAACCTCGCGGCCAGCAGTCCGCCCCCCCCCCCCCCCCCCCCCAGAGACGGCGCGACGTGCCGTCATATTGCATCACACTCCGGCGAGCGGTCGAGGCTAGCCAGCGCAACATGACAGCCAGACAGCTGGTCAAGTTCGCACCCTCTTGTGAATACGGCGGTCACTGGCTTGTTCGGGTATTGGCCACTGGCTTGTTCGGGTATTGGCCACGTAATAGCTAACGGCACACTGATGGGTCCCGTTACAACTTGCCCCAACCACTTCCCATTGGAGTGAGGGTGGTAGGCGACAAGAGGCAAGTCCCGTTACCAACGAGCATGTGAAACCACATGTGACTGACCATGAGGGGTGACAGTGTGTGTGTGTGTCCTTTTTGACTGTTTCTTGCTCACTCCATTGTTATGGACAGTATGTCTGAACAATTAAAATGTCTGAGTCTCTCTCTCTCTCTCTCACACACACACACACACACATGTAATGCGATCTACTTCTTTATATACCAGATATTTATAGTACCCATGCACGAAAGAACGTTCTTTTGCCTGTGGTGTCAAATTAGTGATAATGTCAATGAGGATCTGTGTGCATGCGGTGGAGGTGTAGGCATATCTAATTATCTGACGCCTAATAATATTATTTCACAACTACCAGAACTGACTTTGACACTATCAAGTCAATTTGTCTCGACTCGGGCTGTCATGCAACTCGTCACTTGTATCGCCGCTATCATCAAAGAAGCAGAAATCCAAAGCATGGGCTGGCGACTGACAACTGAGGCGCCGCCAACTGGCCGCAAAGGACGTGTCATTTTTCACATACCTGTTTCACAGACCCGGAACTTACAGCAGCAATACACAAGAAGAACATACTGCATTCGGGCGGCAATGTCTTTGTTCAGCCCCTTGTCCAGTCAGTTCATCGGCTGGTGTGTTGGATATTGGAAACGGGTATGTGAAAAACGACATGTACCCGTGGAAATGGTCTGGCCAATCAGACAGCGTTTTTCAATCTACCCAGCCTAAGTAATCAAAGGAAGCTACCCAGCCGGTAGCGCTCCACGGCCGAGTCGAGTGGCAACACAGGATGGAGAGAGACTGATTATGTAATCTGCGTAACCCGTTAGACGGTGAGCTATAGCGCTGTTGCCACTCAGTCAGGTCAATACACAAGACTGCCCTGAGCAGGCCAAGGGATTATGAGAGATTATGCAACCTACTGCGTGCGGTCGGTCCGCGAGCGTGAAAAACAGGCCTCGTTGAAACTGCCCACGCCTTGCGTAATAGTGCTGTTGAGTGCTGTCTAGTGCCGTTTAGTGCTGTTGTGAGTTTAGGTAAGTCTTGTCATATAGTGTGGGCAGGGGGTGGGGGTCCGTGGGCAGTTAGGAGATAAGTATATTTTTGCTTACATTGCAATCTTTTCTACTCTGATAATGTTGCTGTTATGTCTTCACATGAAGGTAATGTCATTGACCTAAAATGTTGGTTTGAATGGCCTGCACATTTTCATTGAGGACTTTTTTGATGGACTGGTTATTTTGAACATTGGGGATGTATGTCTGTATTGCTTGTTTTTGTCATGTACTTGAATGTATGCCTTGCTTGCTGTTATTCGCTGGAAACCTCCGTTGACCATCAGCCAAGACTGTTGAGTTTACCCACGTTGCTGCATCAAGGAGTGAGAACATCCCGTTTGAAAAATGAAAAGCATATGACAACACAAAACATACGTATGCAAAGCTGCTGGAGACTTTTGACAACTATGACAACGAGAATGTGAACAGCGGTTGCAGAGAACTTTCACCTTACATGCAGGCTATCTTGGAATAAAGTGTTCATAATTGATTGTTTGCTTTTAATTTTAGCATAGTTGTGCGTGTGAGTGAGTGACTGAAGTTTGACCATACTATATACGTGAACCACAATACATGTAAACCATTAGTTTGTGTTTTTATCATAATTTCAGTTGAAAATTCATTGTTGAGTAGCCCTGAAAAAGAGAGCAGTCTTGTTAGGTAATGAGGCATCAAGCGCTGGCAAATCCTGAAGTGGATGCAGTCGCAGTGTGGAAGTCCAGCCACAATGGTTGAATTCTCCTACTGAGCTTGGCTCTGGCACATGATTTGCAATGCGTGTCGGAAAGAAGCTGAGTGTTCCTGTTGCTGCTGCTGGGAGAAAGGATGCCACTAATCTGTAATGTGTGCTGGCACTGATGTCTTCACACTGATCCATCTGATGG
The DNA here is from genome assembly GCA_018292915.2 of Batillaria attramentaria. NCBI lineage: Eukaryota > Metazoa > Mollusca > Gastropoda > Batillariidae > Batillaria > Batillaria attramentaria. The sequence continues at coordinate 1,918,865 of JACVVK020000026.1, read as the reverse complement.
TGGGATGCTGTATTGGATGCAGAGAAGATGATAAAGAGAGGAGCACATTCACATTGGATCGTCGAGCAGTAAATGGTGCTGGCAGAGAAGTGATTTCAGACAGTGTCGCCTGTTGTACTCGTTCGCATTGTACCGTGCATGCGTGGAAGTAATTCAGATGCATTACACTGATCTCATGCTGACACATTCAATCAAATTTCACTGCTCGTGGGCCAATGGTGATGTTCTACCCTGAAGATGGCCGGGCTTAGCAGACGGTTGGGCGTAGCGAAAGAAATGGTACCAGCATGAAGGTTTAGCGTTGGTGACAAAACGGAAGTGTTATTTGGAAGATGGTTTCTAATATGTTTTTCTTGACAACTGTTGCAGAAACAGCAAGCAGAGAAGGTGTCACTTGACCAGCTGAAGCAGGTAGGTTTGCAAGGTGGATGAGGTGGTATGCACATTGTCCTGTAAATTGGTGTATAACTATAATTTTACATAAGTGTAACCTGAATATATGTCACTGGTGACAAGTTCTTTGTTAACTCTGTTCTGTCAGGTCGGTTGTACTTCCAAACAACAGTATTACAGATGCAGTGCTGTTTGAGGCTACAGCATTCCAAATCATAGATGAAAATCGATATTGATATTGCGCTCAACTGCCATAGACGCTCATGATTTTTGGTATACTGTATTTTGTCAATTTGACTAAGTCCGTGCTTCATTTAGGGTAACAACTGATGTTTCGCTTGCAGACACCTGATCTTGCCAGTGCAAATGCATCCGAGATTGATAAGGTTATGGCGGCTTTGCACCAGTCCAACAAAGGATTTGAACCTTCAAAGTGAGTACCAGTCAACATCTGCAGTTTGCATCTCTTTATGGACTTCTTTGAACTTCATTGGTGTGTTGTGTATTTTACACACATGCACGTGCACACACAAAGCTTGAAAAATACCGTTGTGCTTAAAGTGATCAAAATCAAAAAGTAATTTTACTATATGTTGCTTGACCTGACAATGATGGCATGGTTTGCTGAAAATCACGATGTGCTTTCTTTGTTGCAGCTACGCTGGGAGACATCACGGTGGTTCCCTGTCAGAGAGCTATTTATGTCGGCGTTGTAATCAACCTGGGCATCATGTCAGCGTTTGCCCAGTTAAAGGAGTAAGTCTCAAAGTTCCCTAATGCTCTTCCTAAAGTTGTGAAGTGTTTGCCCAGTTAAAGGAGTAAGTCTCAAAGTTCCCTAATGCCCCTTGTAAAGTTTTGAAGTGAAATGTAGAGGAGTATGGCCCTGTTGAAAATGCAGCTTAGTGTAAAGTACCATTTACTGTTTTAGACCAATCACAAAAGAAGACTTAACTCTTAACATTCAAACAAGTACCCGGTAGGTATTTTCTATCATCATTGAAGTCTCATACATTTTAATTTTTATTTATGTTGATGAGGTCTTGAGTGTAGTGTTGTGTTTGTGCAGGAGGGAGGATACGAACCACGGTTCAAACGAACAACAGGCATCCCCGCCAGTTTCCTGACGTATGTTGAAGATCCACTCGCTCCTGGAGCATTGCTCACACAGCGTGGACAGTTTGCTGTGCCTACCATTGATGCGTACGTATTACAATCTGCTGTTGATTGGTTTGACCCTTTCTAAATAAAGTGCCTGTGTGCTATTTGAAAAATGCATCATCGCCAGAAGTCCACAACAACATCGAGGGAGTTTTATGGTCTGTGCCGTTTGTTTGTTTACAGTAATGTCTGTTATGAAATATATGTCAGATGTGTCTGACTGCATGAGAAAAATACTGACGTTGAGCTGGCTAATCTGAAGACTTGCGCTGTTTTTCTATGATGCAGGCAAGCTTACAAGGAGGGGAAGAAAGAACGACCACCATTTTTACCACAGCCAACCAGTGCTGAACCCGAGAAACCTCGCATCCCTCGGGAACTGCAGTGTCAGCTGTGTCAGGACCTCATGACTGATGCAGTGGTTATCCCGTGCTGTGGCAACAGCTACTGTGATGAATGTGAGTGCCCGTTTCTCTTGTTTCAAATTGGGCAGTGTGTAGATCTCTAGGGTTTACGAAAGACAACTGTGAGTGTATCATAATGACCTTGTGAGTGTATCATAATGACAAGTACAGCTTTGAATGAAATATACTGACCTGCAAACTGTGTGGGAGAAATACAGCTACCTGAAGCTGCCCTAGTCGGCCATTCTGTGTGTCAAACATACCAGCTTGTGTTTTTGATTGTATAATTTGCTGAGTGACAGGCTGTGTAAGACTATGACTGTGCATGTCCTGTGCAATTCGTATCATGCTAGAGACCACCATAACATGATGAACAACATGAGCATATGCTACATGATCGCCTTCACCCGCTTTTAAATGTAAACTTGGGTAATTCTAGGATACACAACTGTTTTACTTTTAGCCTAATGTGATGTGGTTTACGAAAAGTGAAATGGAATGTCACATGGTTGTCCTCATTTACAGGTATACGAGATGCTCTCCTGGAGACTGACGATCACCAGTGCCCTACTTGCCGTACTGTGGAAGTATCACCCAATGGGATCATTCCGAACAACTCTCTACGCTCAGCCGTGCAAGCCTTCACCAACGATAGTGGTTATTCCAAGGTGCGCCGCAGGTCTTCAGAGGGCAGCGCTCCCCCACCTCAGTCAGCTGCACCCCCACGTCACCAGCAGCCTCCGTATCAACACCAGCCCTCCCCACAACATCACTTGCCTCCACAGGCTTCATCCTCAGGACATCAGATACAATCGCATGAGAGAATGCCAAGTGGTCAGCCACCCACTCCACCTGTGATTCAAACCTCAGCTCCCCCGCCCATGTCCCAGCCACCTAGTCATCATGATCCGCCAGTCCGCGCTCCTCCGCCACATGCCCCGCCTGTCTATGTGTCCAGCACACTGACGTCCTCTGGCAGTGCTGGGTAGGTTGATTTTCACCAGTGTTGTCTTTTATCTGTCTTATTGAAGTGTATCCTTTCAACACAGCTGCTAATTGAGCTGGACCTGTGCTAAGCTTGGCCAAACTAAGTGGTCATTAAAATCAGGAATATTGTTTTATATGGCGCGTTATTTCCAAAGTGCAGCAGTCACTTTACAGGAAAAAAGTCAATTGTAAAAAGAAAATAAAAATGAAACAAAAATTTCTATAGAACTATGACATGCTCCACACATGTCTGAACATGTCTCGTTATTGAAATTTTGAAGTGGAGGTGAATAATGCGAACTCACACACATTAATGCAATAATAATGAGAAAAATCTTGTTGATGTACATTTGACATGTTTCTTGCATTTTCAGGTACTCACCTCGAACCTCTCACTCGCCCAGGAGTGCAAGTTCAGGCTATGACAGATACGACGACGATAGCTTGGAAAAGGTGTGTCAGAGTTTGATCCATGTGTAGTAATGGCCTTTCTCCGTTGTCTTGTTGAAATATGTGGGCATAGCATGCCAACAGCACACTCTATAAACAGGTGTGTGTTTGACATCAAATGGACTAGTGACAATAATTATTTTTTTATCATCCAGGTTTGTCATCTATGCATGTAATTCCCCTATGATTTTACGATGGAGAGTGGTTGAATAGTTATCGTACAAATATATTCAATTGCATTTTTAAACTGTTCCGTTCCTTCCAGCAGGGTATCCCGGTGCTTGGAAATGCTTCAGGACAACCACTGCGTGGAAGAGGGCGAGGAATGAGGGGAGTTGGTAAGTTGAGCTTTCGGTGCATACAGGGTATCATCGGTACTATCATTCTTTGGCTCATTTAGTCTGAACGGTTTTGATGGATGTCTGAAAGTGAAAACAGTAAGGCAATTGCAGCCAGTGCAAATAGCAATAATACTGATTTTGCAGTATGGAAGACTGAAATTTTTATTGTCGCCGGTAGTAGCTTCCTTCTGTGCATCGTGCATAATATTAATAATGCCTTGCGTTTCATCAGCAATGCATTTAACTGGTGACATTCATATACATAACATTATTGTTGTATTTCAGAGGCATTTTTGTAGTTGTGGAAGCTGACATGAAAGACTGATAGAAAAGCTTGGATTGTAGTCACCTGGAGTTGAGGTTAGAGGAGATACGTCAAGTGTTTATTGTTTGTGAAGAAATTCAAGTTTTTTGTTTTGTTTTGTTTTTGCAGGTCGAGCATACAGTAGGGGTCGTCCTGGACATTATGAGTAAGCCTCCTCCTTTTTGTATTTTTGAAATACAACCATGAATTTGTCAATGCAAATGTCTAATTTCAGTATTTCTTCAGTATGTATTTATAGCATAATTATCTCCATAGAACGGGAACATCTCTCATTTATAGGTCACTGTGCATCTGACCATTTACTGTGCCTGTGGCATTTTTATTCATTATTCTTTATAGTGTCATGAATAGTGTGTTTGATCGTAGGGCTGCTGATGGCTCTCGGTATCCAGCAGTCACGGAGAATGCGGTCTCTACAGCACCACCAGTGGTACCCTCAGTTGCTGCTCCTGTCATGTCCTTCCCTCCACCTGGCTTCCCTGCAATGGCGATACCTCCACCTGGGTACATGTACCCTCCAGCTGTTCCAGGTATTTAGTTTGGACAGTTACCTTCAGGCAGACCGCCACAGCACAAAATAGATCAGTTCGTACTCTTAGGAAGTACAGATAGTAGAAACACCATACTTCACGTCAGTGTTACAGGGAACAAGAGTTTTGTAAGCAGATCACTTTTCCTGACTGCTGCTGTTATATATTGATGTCAGAAAGTTTGGGCATATGGTTATAGCGCCCTGTGTGTGTGTGTGCTCACTCATGTGAATCATTGAATGTACATGGTCATGGTTGACATTATTTTTTTGCAGGCTATCCGGTGGTCCCACCATACCCTGTGTTCCCAGGAGCACCTGTTGTCTCACAGCCACAACCTCCGTTAGTATTCTACCTTCACTCATTGGATTTTGTTTTGTCTTTGAAAGATTATTGTGTGATTACTCGCTATCCACGTTTTACTCAGAAGGTGGTTTAGTGTTCTGTTCTAAATGGACACTGTGGCATTGTCAGGTTTTGGGGGCAGCGCCATGAAAAAGAAAAGAAAAGAAAAAAAAAATATATATATAATGGAACTGCTGAGTGTAGTCCTGGTCTTTCTCCCTCCCTGTATAGTTGAGAGAAATGTGTTGCTAACACTGCTAGCTTGCTAGTATGTCTTATTCTGATCAGTGAGTCTATTGTAGGGAGGCTGTTAGTTGGCAGTGAAAGTCAGGAAAATGAGGCCTGGTCTTGTATTAATTTTTTCCTCTCTCGGAAGTATAATGAACTATACTGTCCTTTCAGATTTTTTTTTGTGTAATTGTTTGAAATGCTGTATCTTTACTGTTCACTATGTATGTGCAGAAGTATATGATCTTAAATGTTACTTGACAAAGACCACTTTAACCGCCAGTCCTCATCGAAGTGGAGATAATTTGGGGTGATAATCAGATACAAAGCAAATAATTTGAGTGCTATTGTTTTATAATAATAATAATAATCGCATTAATAATAACCGCATTAATATACAGCTTATGTATCACTTTTTTTTTTCTCAGAGAGGTTTGCATTTTGGCTTTCAGTAGGGTTGAAATCAAAACCTGAATTTATTTGATTCACATAGTCATACCTTATAGAACCAAAAGTGAAGGAACCCAGTATCTCTGCCTTAAACTAAAGTGGTCAAAGCAGAGTGAGAGGCTGAAAAAAGCTTCTTTCCCCTAGAAATCCCTTTTTATTTACCTCAAGGACTCTTTTTCTGTACTGTTATATTCCCAGCATAGTTTAGAAGTGTTGTATATATTTGTCATGTATGTTTTTACAGAAAATCAAGAGATGTTCTGGAGGATTTTGCCAGGCTGATCGCAAAGGGTCATCAGAATGACAAGCCAAGTCCTGTGAGGTCCAAGTCAAGATCGAGGAGGTAAGCATTTGTCTGTCTTGGTAAGTTACAAAGCCAGTCAATGATGCAGTAAAGTCCAGGATGACCCCTACTGTAAAGTTTTTGTCCCCTTTCGTGTTGGTGTATAGGATTTAAAGTTGTTTCACATTAACTTGGACCGTTTCACTAAGTGCAGTTTTATGTCCTTTTTCTCCTCAGCTATACGCCTCGGACATCAAGAAGCAGAAGCCGTTCCAGGTCAAGAACCCGGAGCCCGTACAAGAAGTCCAGCCGCAGTCCTCGACGATCCCGCTCTCGCTCCTACTCTCGTGGTCACTCTCGAACTCCTGTGTCTCAGCGCCCTCGCCCTCGGTCCCTGTCACCGGGAAGAGGCAGCAGGGCAAAGTCAAGGTCGCCAGGACGGGAAAAGTCGTCAAGGTCACCTGTCGGTGACAAGTACAGATCACCACGAGACAGATCAAGGTCACAGGGGAGTGGCAAGTACAGGTCCCCAGTCAGAGGCAGGTCAAGGTCACCAGGTGGGAGGTTTAGGTCAAGGTCGCCAAGCATCAAATACAGGGGCAGATCAAGGACACCAAGCAGAGGGAGATCCTTCTCACCAAGACGCAGAACGAGATCTCCTAGGTCGAGGTCACCACGGCCCCGCTCACGAAGTCGATCGTTCACTCCTATCAGGCGACGTAGAACGAGATCAAGGACCCGTTCCCGCTCCCGAGGCCCACCACTACGCAGGAGTCGCAGTTTTTCAAGGTCAAGGTCTCGATCATGGTCATCACCTAGACGTCGCTCCTACTCCGTTTCACCTCATCGCATCAAATCTCCACTGCGTGTTAAGCCATTCCCCCCTCCTCGCCGCTCGGCATCTCCGCTCCAGAGACGCTCTGTGTCTCCCGGCTTCAGACGGAATGGCAGGACACCACCACCTACAGGTTACGTGCGGGGTCGTGGGAGAGGATGGGGTCGAGGTCGCGGTGGCAGAGGAGAATGGGTGCCGCCCCAGCACCGGCAGTTCCGTGGTGATCAAGGAAGGAGAAATGCCTACCAGCAGCCGATGTCCCCAGAAGATTATTACAGGTAAGGCTACTTACATCCAGAAACTCCAATTTGGTTGACATTTTCCAAGTTAGAGACATTCAACCGCTTTATTAGTTGATATTTTCAAGTCTTATAGCTGCTTTTTTGCATTTAAGATATTCTGTGGATCTGCCTACGTTGATGAATGTTTTCTTTTCTGCAGGTATGGAGCCCAATATGAGGAGTACTACCGCAGCTACTTTGCCAAATATGGCCCCAACGCACCCCCACCTCCACCTCCGCCCATACCGTTGCCGCAGTGGCCAGGTGGCAACACGTTCCCAGATGGCAGAGGTGGTCATGCTCCGTCACATCCCAGACAAGGTCCGCAAGGCTGGCAGCAACAGCAGCACCCACATCTCCAACAACAACAGCACCCTCATCTCCAGCAACAACAGCAGCGACAGCCACCACAGCAGCAGCAGCAGCTGCTTCAGGCCAACAGAGCCAACAGCCAGGAAAATGAGCAGCGGCGCTCGGCAGAACCCTTCCCACCTGGTGTGGACAGGCCTCACGAGAGACAGGATGGGTTTCCCCAGGACAGGAGAGACTATCAGAGAGATTCCTCCCGTGATGGTCAGAGAGACTCCACCAGGGACTACCCTCGAGACTCGGGCCGGGACTACAACCGGGAACCTGGTCGAGACTTGGGACGTGACCAAGGGAGGGACTACAACCGCCAGACTGGTCGAGATTACCATCGTGACTCTGGAAGGGACTACCCGCGAGAACATTCCAGAGAGCCAGGGCGTGACTACAGAGATTATAATAGGGACAACAACAAAGACCATCCCAGGGACCATTGGCAGGGAAATTCCCGAGATCGTGGAAGAGACTACCAGAGGGATGACGTGGAGAGAGAAAGCCCTAGAGACCGTGGCAGAGACAAAGAGATGTCTGACAGAGACAGAGGCAATGAAGAGAGGAGGAAAAAGACTACTGAGAAACACGGCAAAGAGAAGGAGAAGGAGAAAAAAGTGAAGAAGAAGGAAGACAAAGAAAACTCTGAGACTGAGAAAAAGAAAACAGATGTCAAAAAGAAGTCTACTACCAAACGCCCAGCTTCAGCTGATGAAAAGACTGTCCCTGTGAAAAAAGTGAAGAAGACTACCGCAAGTGATAAGACCGACACTAGTGCCAGCGACAAAACCCCCACAGCAAAAAAGAAAATCATTAAGAAAAAGAAGAAAGTTGTCGCACCTGGAGAACAGACAGACGCACAGCAGTCAGTTTCTAAGAATCTCATTCAGATTCCCATCAGTGAGGGTACAGAATCCGACAAAACGCCTCCAGCCAAAGCAGAACCTGAGACAGCAATCAAATCTAAACCAACCACTGTCAAAAAGGTTATAAAGAAAGTAAAGAAAATCAAACCCTCTGACTCCTCTTCTTCGGAAACTGAGAAAAAGAAGCTGGTGGCCAAGAAACCGAGCCCTGCAAGTGAGTCTCCAGCACAGAAAATGACCAAAGAACGGAGCCGGACAGAGGCAGACAGTGCACCAGAAAGTAAAACAAAGTCACCAGCAGTCCAAGGGAAGAAAGAGGAGTCGGTTTCTCCCGTCAAGTCGACAGTGAAGAGAGACATCACACCAGTCAAGTCAGAAGGTATGATAGAAGTCTCCATTGAAGTTGGCGGATCAGGGGTGAAAGAGGACCAGCCTGACTCGGATGACAGCATCAGTGCCAGTGGCGATGAGCTTCTGCTGGAGCCTCCAGAGGTGTCCAAGTGGGAACGAGATGACTATGACTGGGAGTCCTCAGACGGGCAGGCAGCCAGGAAAAGACCCAGGCAGCCAGAGAAGAAGTCGTCGACCTTACCAAGGTTAGTCCAAGTGCCTATGTACATTTTGTGTGTGTATGTCATGGAAGGATACTGATAGTTTGGTTTGGGTCCTGTGTACTTTCTTCCACTGCCAGTGTAGATAGTTTGGTTTGGGTCCTGTGTACTTTCTTCCACTGCCAGTGTAGAAACATCTAAATAGTCAAAACCATATCATGGAAGGATACTGATAGTTTGGTTTGGGTCCTGTGTACTTACTTCCACTGCCAGTGTAGATAGTTTGGTTTGGGTCCTGTGTACTTTCTTCCACTGCCAGTGTAGATAGTTTGGTTTGGGTCCTGTGTACTTTCTTCCACTGCCAGTGTAGAAACATCTAAATAGTCAAAACCATATCATGGAAGGATACTGATAGTTTGGTTTGGGTCCTGTGTACTTACTTCCACTGCCAGTGTAGATAGTTTGGTTTGGGTCCTGTGTACTTTCTTCCACTGCCAGTGTAGATAGTTTGGTTTGGGTCCTGTGTACTTTCTTTTACTGCCAGTGTAGATAGTTTGGTTTGGGTCCTGTGTACTTTCTTCCACTGCCAGTGTAGATAGTTTGGTTTGGGTCCTGTGTACTTTCTTGCACTGCCAGTGTAGATAGTTTGGTTTGGGTCCTGTGTACTTTCTTGCACTGCCAGTGTAGAAACATCTAAATAGTCAAAACCATATCAGTATTACACAATGTATAATGTGGATTTGCGCATGTAGTGTAATGTCTGCCAGCCAGCAAGTCATGTAGTCTTTGCAGTAAAAAAAGAAAAGAAAGGATGAATGAGACTTGGGTGTTCTGTTATGAACTCTTCAGAGAGAAGATGATGCATCACTGTGTGTTCATTGTCACTGTCAATCTTTGCAGTCTCATTTCGCTGATGTTTAGTCGACTTAAACACACTACAAATGCTCTTTTCCAGATCTGTGCTTAACCGGGCTGAGACCTACATGTCCCAGAAACCTGTGCGACCAACAGTTGCCACGGTGACAACTGGACCCGCCACCAAGCCTACTCGCCGTGTATACGTGGAAGGTGAATCCCCTACCAGGTCAGAGGAAAAAGAAGAACGCAAGGTGAAGACAACTCGCTCAAGTTCCCTCGAAATGCAGATAACAGTCAAGTCAGACAAGCGCAGTCCTGACCGTGAGGAGCGTTCTTCCAAAACAGAGCATAAAGGTCACCGAGATGATTCCCGCAAGGCTGTTTTAAAAGACAAGTCCCGGGCAGAGGGTGAGCACGATCACTCCAGCAGGAGGCATGGCTCTTCCAGTGACACGCGTCGCATAGAAGACAGAAGCAGAAAAGATTCGACAAGCCCCCGACACGATCGTGACAGAGAAACGCATCGTCATGAACAAAGAGACAAAGTTAGCGAACGACATCACAGCAAAGAGAAGGAGGGACAAACTACCAAAGCATCCAGCTCATCTGAGAAGGACTCTAACAAAGCCTCTGCTCCTCCAGTAGATCTAAGACAAAAGCTTGAGCAGGCCCGCTCACGAGACGTGTCAAAGACCCAACGACAGTTCGACCGCAAGGAATCTGTGATAGATGAGTCCAAGTTTGAACCGGACTACGAGGAGTTGGAGGAGGGTTCCAGTGATGACAGCGGCAGTGAGGAGCACCCGACGGCGGAGGAGCACTCCACTGTCAGCACGGAGGATGCATCAGACGCAGAGAGCAGTCCAAACAAGAGACCACGGGCAGACTCCGAGGAGGGCAAGACAGAGAAAAAGAAGCATAAGAAGGCGAAACACAAGAAAAAACATAAACACAAGCATAAGGACGATAAAGAGAAGAAACATAAGAAAAAGAAGAAGAAACACAAGGAGAGTAAAGAAGAAAGAGATAAGTAGGGGTGTCATCCTTTTGTTGCTTGCAATCTGTTGGTTGGACGTTTGTGTAATTACTAAAACCTGAGGTAGGGATTGGTTTTTGGGCGGGGGCGGTATATGGTTTGCAGTTCTAAGGGCACTTCACCACAAGTAGGATACAAAGTATCGCATTCAAAGGGATAGTTTTCTGTAGGACTAGGAGTGGTATAGGATACCATTGATCATTCGCAGTAGTTGGTTGCAGGTTAATGCACATTTCTATGCAAAATGAGATTTGCTTGCATAACATGCTGGTCTGAGCAATGAGTATGGCTGATGTATTGGCTTCGACACCTCATCCTTTCTTCTGCACTCCTATTCCATGAAAAGAAACGCCCATTCTTGGTAGCCTTTCCAAAATCAGACAGTCTGTTTATGGCAGATTGATAGAGCGCAAACTTCATTCCTGATGCCGAGAAAAAAGCTTGTGCAATGCAGGTACAAATACAATGCTTTCTTGGGGTCATGGAATCATGATCACGTAGGTGGGACGGCTCACGCGACACGTGGTTACCTTTGGTAAGCTATTGTTATGTTAGCTAATCTCTTGCTATTCTGTTACTATCCCTCTAATTCTTATTTTGTTGGGTTCACTTTTCATCACAGCTTGTTAAAATCATGGACCAATCTCTTTCAGTGCTTTATTTTTCATTTTAAAAAGTATCAAATTGTGGTTGAACATTGTTGGGTATTGAATTATGTTTTAGTGGGCAGGGAATTTTGTTGATTTTTTTAAACATTGGAGGGGACATTTTACTTTATTTTGCCCGTGGGTGGAAGGATGTGCCCAGGCGTTAAGGAGGTGAAAGGGGTTCCAGATTAAGTATTGACAATAATCAAAACAGGGGTAGTAGAGTTGTTACCATGCAAAAGTAAGAAGAAGTATGGTTCCTATCAGTTGTGTGAACACATGCATGCACACACTTGTTGCCAGAACTTCACTTTCCACGCTAACGCACATGAAATCTTTATGGAAGACCTACATTTTGGCAGCGAGATCTTTGTTGGCAACTTAGTGTGTGCATGTAGGTGTTGTGACCTTTGGAAGCTAGGCAGAAATAGGATACTGTGTTGAATCTGTTGGAAGTAGAACAGGCATGGGAGCAAACCTACTGATAAGATAAACATCAAGTTTTTTCCAAAAGGTAGGATACGTTATTCAGTATTCCCTTTTCATCAATTATTTATCCGCTTTGTGTGTGTACAACTGCTCAAGTCAACTGTCTAGTCCAGCACAGAGTTTGTGGAATGCAGGATATACCCTTGGAGTAAATGTGGGTACGGTCGTGGTGGGAGGTGGTGGATGAGTTAACTGATGTATAAATACTTTTTGTTGTTCAGTCCTGTATTCTTTGTATATAAATATCAGTCAGTGGTCTGTACAAAAAAAAAAAAAAAAGAAGAAATGTGCATTCAAAATCCAGTGTACTTTCAGTGATGAATTGTGTTGGGTGTGATGGAAGAGGTGGATGAAAGACTGTCTCTGGATGGAAAACAGGTTGTTGTTCTTGGCTGTTTGATGAATAAAATAAACTGAAACCACTTGCTGGCATCTGTTTGTGTTATTGGGGTGTATGAATATGTGAGATGTCTTCAAAGCAGTCGTGTTTTGACGAGAACAAAATGCGTCTGGTTTTTCACACATGGCTTGACAGCACCAAACAGACTAATAGAAATCTGCTGCTGAAAGAGGGCACACATAAAATCACAAGGTTGAAGCAAATGTTCTCTAGACACATTCACGAGTGCCCAGTCGATCAATCGTACGTTCTATTGTAATGGTGAGATGGAAAATCGCTACTGCCGGCCCCTTGCAATGTGGGTTAGAGATCTCTGTGACGTACTCTCGGCTCACTCTGCTGGCACTCAAAACGACTGGGGGGTGACTGGGAGCCCTCATTTATTTTCTCACATAACGACTGATGTCTGTGTATCACTGTCAACTATTAGGAAACTGAACACCCAAAAAAACGGCCGCAAAGGCAAAGAATCAAAAACAAAACTATACACGTATCTACGTGTACTACAGGAAAAACTGTGAAAGCGGGTATTGCGTAAGGATAACTGATACCTAGGCCCATCATCGATCGCCTGTGGCACAGTCTGCCGCAGCAGATCTTTTGTGCACTATTACTGAGTATCAGTGACGCGACAAGCCGCGGCGAAGTACGCAAAGTAAACCGAAGGGACGTAACCCATCCATTCTCGAGTTATCCTTTCTTTGCGCATGCGCAGTTCGACACCGGCGCACACGAGGTCCTCAAGATGGCGGCAGGAAAAGAGGGAGAGGGGCGCAGATCTAGAAAAAGCGAATCTATGAATGAGGAGGAGGAAGAAAATGAATATGAAGAGGAACCAGACTTCAGTGACCCTGAAGATTTTGTGGACGACGTCACAGATGAAGGTTTGGCAACAGATCACACACACAAAATCATAGTCTATGCAGCATATGTTGAGACGCGCTGTGCAGTTCTGACGGCTGAACAAAGATTTTCATCCCTTACCTGTGAAACCTTCTTTCCCTTTCTTGCGATTGCATCTGTCAAAGTGTCCAGGGTAATAAGCGACTAGATCGCCAGAGAAGCTAGGCGCAACAGCTATTCTCTTCAGTTTGAGGGCGTACAAATGTGGCGGCTGTGCATCTAGACACCTATGCTTGACCGGCCAAAGGAAAGAGCTGGTCTTAGGCCGGTCAGGAACATGTATGCTAATTGCTTAGAAATTAGTATAAACACAATATTGGAAGTGCTTACCCACAACAATAACTTAAGGGTGTGCAGACTTCCCATGTTTTAATCACCTTTTTCCTCCCCTCCCCAACAGAGCAACCTAAACATGCTGAGAACACATTCGGGTTATTGAATGCATCACGACAGTTACAGCCAGATGGTACATGTACACATGTAACACAAAGTGTTGTCGTCGTGCCGAGTTTATAATTAAGCAGATCGCGTTTGTTATATTAATTTCTTCACAGAGCTGCTGGGTGACCTTTTGAAGAAGAAACCCAAACCAACAGATGGCATTGACAACGTGATAGTGGTTGACAACATACCTCAAGTTGGGCCAGAAAGACTTGAAAAACTGAGAAATGTTGTCAAAAAACTTTTCTCGAAGTTTGGGAAAGTTGTCAATGACTTCTACCCTGAGGAGGATGGAAAAACGAAAGGGTAAAGATTTGGTTTTTTTTGTTTTGTTTTTTTTAAAACTTAAAATGGAAAACAAAACCTCTGAAAAAATTTTGGATTTATAAATTACTATGTTATGATTAAGAAGCAGACTTTCTAATGTGCAGTAGTGGATGCAGGGTGACTCACGTATTGTGACGAGTTGGAAAAATACTTTAAGAAACTGTCTTTAGAAACGATAGTATTAGTACGGCAGTTGGTGTAATGTGCAACAGCATGTATTATGGAGGAGGGACTTATTTTTCAGATACATGTTCCTGGAGTTCTCCTCCCCTCTGCATGCCCAGGAGGCAGTCAAGATGACAGATGGCTATAAACTGGACAAGCAGCACACTTTCGCTGTCAACCTCTTCTCAGACTTTGACCGATATAGAAACATACCAGACGAGTGGGAAGAACCAGAAATTCGGCCGTATGAAGACAAGGTATGGTCAGATTAATAAACACAGATGGCAACTGGGAGTCATAACAGCCTCTTCCAGGCCAAGTCATAGGTCTATACCACTCCCCACCCACCCAGCCATCACATCCCCCCACCCACACACACACACACGCTTCATTTCAGACATAATGTCTTTCATAAATGCTTTCTGACATGCACTCCTTTATCATGTTTATGTAAATCAAGTGGTCACTGTCTTCAGAGAATATCATTGCTTAGTGTGTCTGAAATTTCCAAATACCAGACTGTGTTAATCAAGTAGATGATTGATTTATGCCGTTACCAAATCAGTGCTTGTAAAGTTTGCAAAAAATACTTTGTTTGCAACAAGCTGAGTATTTATCCGGTGCAGCTATTTTTTGTTGTTGTTTTTTTTGTAATAAGTGTTTAAATGCGTTGAACTATGGAAATCTTTCCCCTTTTTTTTTGTTGTTGAAATCTTTCCTTTTTTGGGTTTTTTTGTTTGTTTGTTTGTTTTAAACAAATTTAAATGAATTCAGTAGTTGTTAAATAAAACTAAACTTTATCTGTTTGCAGGGTAATCTACGGGCATGGCTGATCAACAAAGATTGTTATGATCAGTTCAGCGTTATCTACGATGCAGGAGAGAAAACTGCCATTTTCTTGAACAGCCCAGAGCCTAGCAAAGTGGAGGAGAGGAGTGTAAGTTTCATTGTGTGCCTGTGCCTGCCTTATTCATGCACAATATGTGCTTTAAACATTCATCTGTCATTTTCTTCCTCCCTAGCCATGCACAGTTTCAGATTGTTTTTAAATGGCGCATACACATTAACTCTTGCGCGTCATTTTGATATTTCACGCGTCAATGGCGCGGGCGCGCCGACAATCTGAAGCTCTGGCCATGGATTACGGACACACCCAGTCTTGCATTGCCTTTTTGCACTCGGGTTACACTACAGATTTGTTTACTCTTCAGACCTGTTGTGTCAGATGTTGTGTCATGCTTTGCCACATTTTTACTTTACAAATAAGGCATATTTAATATAAAAAAAATTATGACCAGTGAAAAGCTCAGCAACTGGAAATACTGCAGTGTAGTGGCATTCCCTCTTTCAGCTTCTTTACTGCCCCTTCATTAACTCCTATAAGCTGCTGATTGCGGTAAAAATTGTCATTTACAGCGCTGGACAGAGACATACGTGAGATGGTCGCCACAAGGCACGTACCTTGCCACTTTCCATCAGAAGGGTATCGCCCTCTGGGGTGGGGAGAAGTTTGTACAGATGCAGCGCTTCAGTCATCCTGGTGTTCAACTTATTGACTTTTCACCGTGTGAAAGGTGAGATAATTTGCAAAGAAACAGTACCTTTGTATCATCTGCATTGTAATCAGTGTGTCCATTTGGAGGCATCACCCAAGACAACTGCATGTACTTTTGCACAAAGTTCTACATGATTGTAAAACCAGTCTAAACTACATACCACTTAAATCATTATGTATAAGACTATAACATTATCAATGTAGAATATGTTTTGTCTTGTGTGTGTTTTTTTAAGTTGTTTCTCTATAGAGAAACAACTTTATGAGACGGGGCAGATTTTGCTACGCGCAGCAGCAAGTTTCAGTGATACAAAACAAGACTGTGACGTTTCTCCACACAATACTTACTTTCACGCACACAGTGACGTAACGAAATCTGCGTCATAGACACCTTACGTGCACACTATGCTGCTGCGTTCTTTTTGGCGGGAGTTGTGAGACGTGTGTATGTGTGGACGGATGTAATGATGACTATCTCCTAAACCACCTCGCCGGACGGCTTTTTACTTTGGAGGTAAAATGGGCAGTCATATTCTCCAGAGCTACCTTTCACGATTTTTAGCCTGCCGCATTTTGAGAACAGTTATCGCCGATTTGAAAAAATCGGTCATGTCACGAATTTTTTCGAAAAAAAATGTTCAAATGGCTTCATTTTCTGAAATTGGGAAGATCATCCAATTATACTGCCTGTTTTCGTAGCACAGCTCTGTAGCTCTGACAGGTTTTGTGTAAGAAAAATATTTCCGAGGTAGGGGTGGTTTGCATATAAGGCCAAATATCTATGAAACGACTGCTTCAAATTACTCATCATTCCGGTATTTTTGTCACTTGTGCCAACTGCACATATGACATGAACTACTGCACTATTATGGCTTTAGTATTAAGAATAGCAGAGCTTTTTGATAAACACATTGTTCACGTTTCTGCGAGAAGCGCCGGTCAAAAAAGTTCCAATTTTGCAATTTCGTAAGTACAATCCAAGGCACTTAAGTCCACGTTTCATCAGCTCTCTAGATCTTCCAGATTTTATGTAAAAATTAATTCAGTCACGGAAGTCACAAAAGCAACAAGGAAATCACAAGATATGTAGGAGTATCATCTGTCAGACGAGCAGCGGGAGACTGACGTCA
The DNA here is from genome assembly GCA_018292915.2 of Batillaria attramentaria. Taxonomy (NCBI): domain Eukaryota; kingdom Metazoa; phylum Mollusca; class Gastropoda; family Batillariidae; genus Batillaria; species Batillaria attramentaria. The sequence goes on along the minus strand of JACVVK020000026.1, from coordinate 1,902,130 downwards.
AATGTTTGGTTCACAGACAAAATCTGCAAGTATCGTCACTGCTTCCGACATTTCATCAGCCCTCTAGATCTTCCAGATTTCATGTGAAAAATAATTCGGTCGGAGAAGTCACAAAGCCAACAGGGAAATCACAAGACATGAACAAGCATCCTCAAACCATCTCAGTGCTAGAGGCTGACGTCAAAAGTTTACTTCGCGGAATTGACGTCATCTCTCTCTCTCTGTATGACGACCTGCCTGAGGCTGACGTCAAATGTTTAGTTCACGAAACTGACGTCTCTCTCTCTCTCTCTGGGGAGCCAGGGTGGCCGAATGGTAGAGCGTTGGACTTTCAATGCTTGGGCCGAGAGTTCGAATCCCGGCCGCTGGGGCCAAATATTTGTGCTGGCCTTTTTCTCGTTGCCCCGTCCTTGATATCACCCTTATGTGGGGGAAAAGGACGTTAAACTCCTAAACACCCACCCACCCACCCTCTCTCTCTCTGCCTCTCTCTCTCTCTCCCCCTTCTTCCCCCACCCGGCCCCACCCCCAGTCACGTGGCTAATCGGTCGAGGTCGTAGAGGATCTAGTGTCATTGGTAGAACTTGGAGAGGGGAGAACCGGCAACAATAACAACAAAACAGACAAAATAAAATGAAGTTTGGAGAAACAACTTTGTAGGACGGGGCCGTTCCTCCTTGTTTTTTTCTAGGGATGGACAGTTGACAACAACAAAAAAGAGAGAAAAAAAGTTGCAGTTTGTAGTGTTTGATTATATGCCTGTGTTCTGTGAAGGAGAATGTTAATTTGTTGTGCTTGGTACGCTCATGATTGTCTAACTTTATCAGCCAGAATAAACATGTTTGAGCCAAGAAGAAGAATGTTTGATGTTTAATGATAACGTATACCAACATTACACTCCACACGTTGTTTCTGTGTCTAGGTACCTGGTGACATTCAGCCCTCTGACAGACAACCGAGAGGACCCGCAGGCAATCATAATCTGGGATGTGCGGACAGGGCAGAAGAAACGAGGCTTCCACTGTGAGAGTCAGACCACATGGCCTATATTCAAGTGAGTTAAGAAGAGGAAGTGGGTTAAACTAAAGGGTTATACATGTAAAATATTGAAAACAATGAAAAGAGAATATTCTGTGTTTCTGTTTAGAAAGGTCAGTGGTACCTTGTTATTATTACCCTGTGCATATTAAAGACAAACTGAATGTGTGTGTTTATTATTACCCTGTGCATATTAAAGACAAACTGAATGTGTGTGTTTATTATTACCCTGTGCATATTAAAGACAAACTGAATGTGTGTGTTTATTATTACCCTGTGCATATTAAAGACAAACTGAATGTGTGTGTTTATTATTACCCTGTGCATATTAAAGACAAACTGAATGTGTGTGTTTATTATTACCCTGTGCATATTAAAGACAAACTGAATGTGTGTGTTTATTATTACCCTGTGCATATTAAAGACAAACTGAATGTGTGTGTTTATTATTACCCTGTGCATATTAAAGACAAACTGAATGTGTGTGTTTATTATTACCCTGTGCATATTAAAGACAAACTGAATGTGTGTGTTTATTATTACCCTGTGCATATTAAAGACAAACTGAATGTGTGTGTTGCTTTACAGATGGTGTCATGATGGTGCATACTTTGCAAGAATGGCCACCGACACCATCAGCGTATATGAAACGCCGGTAAGATATCCTCGTGCATCATTACTTCAGTGGTGGTCTGGATTTTTCAGTCATCTTTCACTTGAAACAACAGAAAGTTTTTTTTTTTAATGGTATGAACAGGGCCTATCATTATATGCCTTTAGGCGTATTTACGCAGACCCGGGTTTCACCAGTACGCCGATCGCGATGTGGCGTACGCCGAAACGCCAAATCGGCATTGGTTTGATCGCTTGGCATTCTTCTCAAACGGCTACGCGGGTTGGCGCCATTTCTGTCTGCCACTGTGCGCACTAGAGCGGAAAACCGCAAAAGCTGAAAATGACCCATGGAACTGACATCGTTGATCACGGCCAACCATTCTGTGATAAAAGGTTGTGCTATTCCTGGGAGTGGGTGGACTGGTATTTCATTGTTGTGAACAAGCCAGGGGAGGAAGAGTTCAAGGGCCGGTACAGTAAATGGTTGTTCGAGAAACTGACTGCCATCGCGGCAGTGTCTACTGCTACATGCGCTGGAAAGAAATTGTATACAGCAACAGGTAGAGTCTGTGACAACCGCTCCTCCTCCTGTATCCAAACCTAAGGCAAAACAATCCAAACTTCACTGTTCTTTTCAAATAATAAGCGGCCACCCGGCCAGTCCAAAATACTGTAGTCCAGAATGGATTTTTTTTTCTTTTTCAAAAAGCAACTTAGAGTATGATTTTATGTCTGGTAATGGAGCAGCATGGGTTGGGTGAAAGTGAAACAGTCTTTTGTTTTGCCTGCAGTGCGTGATGAAAACTATGTCAAGAAAAGCAGCAAAATATTTCCTCAGTGTTTTAAATAACTGGTGACAGACAAATGGTTTTGGGGTGTTTTTGGCTCCCTTGTGTAACAATGGGAGTCTATGTAATAGCCCTCCGTCGTCTGTCTGTCTGTCTGTGTGTGTGTGTGTGTGTGTGTGTGTGTGTGTGTGTGTCCAGAAAACTTTAACGTTGTCGTTTTCTCAGAAACTACAAACAGCAGAGACACCAAACGTGGCATGCTGATAGACATCCATAAGACCTTTCAAAACATATCATTTTGAATGACCTTGACTCAAGGTCAAGGTCACTAATGCTGTCTGTTTGAAAATTTTACATTGGCATTTTCACAGAATCTACAGAGACCAGAGGTTTGAAACTTTGCATGATGATAGACATTGATCAGAACTTTACAGATATACATGTATGCAATGGCCTTGTGTCAAGGTCAAGGCCATACAAGCTATTTTTGTGAAACCTTAACATTGGCATTTTCTCAGAAATAACAAACAGCAGAGGCGCCAAACTTGGCGTGGTGATAGACAACCATAAGACCTATTCACACATACCATTTTAAATGACCTTGACCCAAGGTCAAGGTCATTAAAGCAGTCTGTTTGGAAATTTTTACATTTGCATTTTTTTTCGGAATTTAGAAGAACCAGAAGTATCAAACTTTGCATGATGATAGACATTGGCAACACCTTCACTGACATACCTGTGTTCAATGACTTTTAGTCAAGGTCAAGGCCATGCAAGCTGTTTTGGGGAAGCTTTAACCTTGACATTTTCTCTGAAACAACAAACGGTTGAGGCACCAAATAGGGCATGATGATAGACTGCAATGAGACCTACCTTTTTGAATGACCTTGACTGAAGGTCAAGGTCATTAACGCTGTCTGTTGTGAATTTTAACATTACCGTTTTCGGAGAAACTACAAATACTAGAGGCGTCAAACTTGGCATAATAATAGACATTGATGTGATCTCATTTTAATGACCTTGACCCAAGGTCAAGGCCATGCAAACTGTTTGGGGGGAAAATTGTAATATTGCCAGGAACTTGGAACGCCAGAGACACTTTACTTGCCGTGGTGATAGTGATAACTTAGATAAGACCTTTACAAACATACACTTGTGAATGACCTTGACCCTTGTCACAAGGGAGCCATGGAGGCTTTTGCCTCTCTAGTTGTCTTGTAATTTTCAAAATTTTTATAAACTGTTCTTTTTCCCATAAATGGCCACGGCACAAGTTGTTAGTTGACAGAATCAAGTTGTTTGTCATGATACCAGCTGTCAGAAGAGGCCTCCAAAACCTCCCCAAAATCATGAAATTGGTCAGTGGCTGCGGGGCTTCGGCCCCCCCCCCCCCTTGGACCTCCTAGCGGGGCGTTTCGCCTGCACTCCAACAGGGACCTAGGCGGCCTCTGGATCCCGGCCTAGTAAGCCAAAGTCACTTTTTCCGATGTTAGGCCCTGTATGAAAGACAGGTGTTTGGGGGAGGGGAGGGGTCTTCAGAATTTTTAAAAAGTTGCATTTCATTTTGTTAGCATCCTCTCTCTCTCTCTGTGATTGTGAGTGTGAAAAAACTAACATCGTTTTTGTTTTTTCTTTTTTCTGCAGTCGTTTGGGCTGCTCGATAAGAAGAGCATAAAGATCAGCTCCATCAAGTAAGTACAGTGCACTGTTTCTCCAGCTTGCTTATATTTGTGTAGATACTGTCATCTTTGTAACCTTTAATTAGTTTTAAATTAATAGATTATCTCTTCCTCTGGTTCCTTTTCATTTGACAGTGGGTAAATATTGTGTATTGTCTACGATGAGTGTAGAAGTGGTTAAAATACTAAACTGGTATAGCTCAGTCATTGTCACTTGCATTGATGCAACACATATCTTGTAAGGTCACTGGAAAATTTTATTAAGAAGCATGTGTTGATACACAGACTGCAAAATGCTATTATTACTAAACGAGAAATAGCTTATTACAATATTACACATTAATTAATATTAGCCTTTTGTGTGTCCAATTTAATCTCAGCAGTATACTTCCCCCTGCTAAGTTCTTACCAGCAGAAAAGGCTTGAAAATGGTAGCTTCAGATGCCAGTCTGCCATTTGGGCTTATTTCTGTCAAATGTATTGGTTTGTAGAGACTTCAGCTGGTCCCCCACGGACAACATGATAGCATACTGGGTGCCAGAAGAGTCCAATACCCCAGCCCGTGTGACTCTGATTGAGATTCCAAGCCGACGAGAGCTATGCGTGAGGAACCTGTTCAACGTGGCTGACTGCAAGATGCACTGGCAGAAAAACGGTGATCACCTGTGTGTCAAGGTTGACCGATACTCCAAGGCCAAGAAGGTGGAAGAGAAGGATCAAGTGAAATACAGTGTACGTCTGCAGGTTTTTTTCCAAAAATACTTTATTATCCATTTTTGGAAATTCAGGTTGTTTCCCCAGGGGCAAGCGCATCTATGCAGTCTGCTGCCATCCGTTTACAGGTTTTTGAGTTTTGCTGTGGGAGGAGAGCAATCGGACAGAGTAAAACCTACGGGAGCAGCCCTACAGCCAGGGAAAATTGATATCACAACATTACCTGGTGTTAAATCCATACAAGTTTCAGCATGGCGGCCATTTAGAAATTATGCACTTGCTGAAGTCGGACATGAGCCACTGCTCACTGTGATCGTTTTCTACATGTCACTTACATTCTGTACTGTGATCTGTTATCATTAACATGATAACCAGGGTCTGTTGGCATTGTAATGGTGAAGGCTTCTGTCTTGTGTTACAGGGAATCTACTGCTCACTGTGATCGTTTTCTACATGTCACTTACATTCTGTACTGTGATCTGTTATCATTAACATGATAACCAGGGTCTGTTGGCATTGTAATGGTGAAGGCTTCTGTCTTGTGTTACAGGGAATCTACTACAACTTTGAGTTGTTCCGAATCAGAGAAAAGCAGATTCCTGTCGACAAGGTTGAAATCAAAGGTAAGTCGAAGTTACCTGTTCACTGACTTTTTTTTGTTTGTTTTTGTTTGTAATAAGGTGGTGGTGGTGGTTGTGGTTTTCACTGATCAATGTTTGCATGTGATAAAATAGTTGTGCATTCTCGGTTTGTCGTGTTTTTTAGCATGTGTCTGCTTTTGCGTATTCAGTTGGGGTTTTTTGTTTTTGTTTTTTGTTATTTTTTTGTTGGACTTCCTCGAAACCCTTGAGGGGTAAAAAAAAAAAAAGAAACTGCCAGTTTCATCAAATTCAGGAATGTGAAAACGGTGCAGTTGTCAGTTGGTGAAAGGACCTATGTGCTGTTGGTTGATAAGAGCTCGGGCTCGTTTATCAAATGAATTAAATTCAGGGAAACATACACATGTTGCAGGGAAAGGATATATTTTACTGAATATATGTTTTTTACAGAGCCAGTGTTAGCGTTTGCCTGGGAGCCTGTCAATAACAAGTTTGCCTTCATCCACGGTGAAACGCCACGTATCTCCGTCTCCTTCTATGCCATTCAGCCCAAGGGAAAAGTGGAGCCCATCAGTAAGTTCTACTGTTTCTTATGTTCAAGGTACATACATATATATACAAGGCTTGCCTTCTCTAGAAATGCATGAATGTATTAGCATGGAACGTGATCTCAGCAGATGTGTTGATGATGATGATGGTGTCTTGTAACGCGCTGAAAAACTCCATGCCCAGCATGCTCGTAGCGCGGGGCGGGGGGGGGGGGGGGGGATGATAAGTTTTAAAAAAAAAATTAAAAAAAAAACAGGAGAAGGGGGTGGAGTCTGCTGGGGGGGGGGGGGGGGGGGGGGTGGAGTCCGCATCAGAACTTTGAGAAGAGATAGGTCTTCAGGTGGCTCCTGAAGGATTCGGTGGAGGTGCTGGATTTCAGGGAAGGTGGCAGAGCGTTCCACAGAGCAGGAGCAGAGCACTTGAAGGAGCGAGCTCCAAAGCGCTTCTTGGTGGTGTTATCGTGAAACCCAGGAATGGACAGGCGGGACTGAGATAACATAATACAAGCCGCACAGCCACAAGCCTGCAGCTGTCATAGTGTTTGGTTTGGCGTTTTATGTTTTTGTTTGCATACAGCAGGTTATGATGTTTTTTTTTTTTTTTTTTTTTCAGAAACGTTTGAGAAGCGACAAGCTAACCACTTGTTCTGGAGCCCAAATGGCCAGTTCATTGTCCTCGGTGGCCTCAGAAGGTATGTCCAGAAATTTTAGTTTGTTTTAGGGAAGAACTGTCCTCGCTTTTCATGCCCTTCTTGATCAGTTGATCAGGCTGAGCATATTGTGTCAGATGATGCGTCTTTGGCATGATGGCTTGCTTTCATTTCAGGTTATCAGACCTGTTTACCCTTACGATTTTGGCGTAAAATGTACGATATTCTGGTCGATTTTACGCTTGTACGCCAGGCCTGCGAAAACTACGCTTTTCCGGGAGCAAGATTTACGATTTCTTATTTTTCGGTATTTTGCGGTCTGAAGACATTTCCGCTGAGCCATTGTGCTTAACAGGCAGAATCTGATTGGCATAAGCTCTCTCTTTGTCCAATCAGAATGCTCGTTTCGGTCAGCGCGCGGGCTCTTTGCTTTTCCTATTCGCAATGGCCGACACGCTTCTCGTACATTTTCCTGTGATTCGGAACAGCCCGGTCTATGGTTAATGTTGCAATGGCGTGGAACAAAACATGCAAAAATTCTTACACGGAAGAAATGACGAGGATGTGTGCCGGCAACAGTAAGCCAGCGGCAAAGAAACTATCGGCAAGTCCGACGTACCGTGAAATCTTCCTCTGCACTTTCGGTTCAGGATATTTAGCACAACGCGGTGTTTCAAGACGGATTTCTGTCTCACTCGGAGGGAGAACTGGGATTTGTGTTTTTTTTATGGCAGAGGTTCCTTCTTTTTTTTGGGGGGGGGGGGGGGGGGGGGGTAACATTCAAGATGGAGCTTTCATCTCAGTTTGTGGTCCCTTAGTACGGGCCCACTACGGTAGCCGGGCAGTGTAGATCAGATACCTCTAGATGAAAACTAGTGAATCTTACAGACTTTTTCACACCCCGGCCGCCCACTTACACTAGTATTTGCACTTGTTGGTTGGTTTTGTTTTTGTAAGAGCAAGTCACAGATAGTCATATAACCATGACAGTGGCATACCTGACAGTCTGACTTTTGTTTTTGAAGACTTGTATGTCAGTACTAAGGCATTTTATGGTTTGGAAATGTGCGGCATCAGGCAACACTTTAGGTGTCCAGTATGATATTACACACACTTACCCAGTCAGTCAACAAAACTCAGATTTCTCATTCTTGAATATTTTTATGAACAACATGGACCAAATGATTTTGAAAGCACATAAATTGAAAGTCAGCACGCGCATACAGCATTAATTCCTGGCGTTTTGGTCCGTGGTCTAGATTGTACTACTTTTTGCCAAATTGTACTACTTTTTGCTTCTGATCTTACTACTTCTCAATGCTGAGGGTAAACAGGTCTGGGTTATGGGTAAACTTGGTTCAAGTAGATAGATTGTATAAAAACCCAATGCAGTTTAAAGTCATGTGAATGTGCTGCTGTGCTGTTGTGGATGCCATGGTGGGTACATCACTATATGCTGCATATTTGATTGCAGAACATAGTGTAATTAATGTGGTTCAAACTCTCAAGCACCTATTAATATTTCTTGTATTGTGTGCAGCATGAACGGTGTGCTGGAGTTTATCGACACTCAGGACATGACGGTGATGGCTCAGACAGAACACTTCATGGCCACTGACGTAGAATGGGACCCTACTGGGCGCTACGTCACCTCCGCTGTCAGCTGGTGGGGACACAAGGTAGGTCACAATGTCAGACTAACTGTTTTATAGAGTGTTTGTAGGGAACTAGTTTTCTGTGGGGTCAGAGATTAAACATGTATGCACAGGATGACGGTAAGTCACAAATCTGTCGGTTGTGACCATGTTTCACATTGGTCTTGTTCCATGATAATAATGCTGCCTGCATTTTTGTGTGTGTGTGGGTCTTGTCATGTAGGTGGACAATGGTTTCTGGATCTGGAACTTTCAAGGCAACCTGTTGGTCAAGCAGCCCATGGAGCGCTTCTGTCAGCTGATGTGGCGCCCACGACCTCCCTCGCTGCTTAGCGAAAAGCAGATCAAGGTAATTATGTTACATATGTATTTTTTATGCTAGCTTCCATGCGTTTTGTGTTTCATGTATCATGTTTACTGACATCGATAGTGTTTAAATGTTTTAAGTTCTGATAATTTAATTGTCACATCTTTGGTATATTTGCAGGAGATCAAGCGGAATTTCAAAACCTGGGCTCAGAAGTTTGAGACTGAGGATGCCATGCGTAAGATGACAGCATCAAAGGTGTGTTGAACATGTATTGCACTAAGCTGTTTCAAGCTGGGGAACTGCTGAGGAAACAAAAGACTGAAACCCAGGCCAGGGTGCAGGGGAAGCACCCAGCTGGAGGGACCAGGGGGTAGACAAAACAAGTTTATAGCAATTTTAAAGGCATGTAGTGGCCTCTGCTGGCACCTAGAAATAAAATAATGAATACGACATTTACATTAGGCAGGTTCTTTGGCAGAAACTTCAGGATTGTTTTAGGTTGAGAGGCTAGGAAATTGGCTGAAAGCTGCTAAACAACGAAAATTCCCCACAAAATTTTCCACAAACTTACAACCTGAGCACTGAAGGTCCAAGGCACCCTCATTCAGGTACACCAGCTCCCCTGCTTTGGCACAAAATTCGACACAGAGGCAAATTACACATCACACTAGGTCTTGAAAACCAGTAACACCACCAATAGGAGAAACACCCACACACCCATGTCTTTAAAACCAGTAACACCACCAATAGGAGAAACACCCACACCCATGTCTTTAAAACCAGTAACACCACCAATAGGAGAAACACCCACACACCCATGTCTTTAAAACCAGTAACACCACCAATAGGAGAAACACCCACACACCCATGTCTTTAAAACCAGTAACACCACCAATAGGAGAAACACCCACACACCCATGTCTTTAAAACCAGTAACACCACCAATAGGAGAAACACCCACACACCCATGTCTTTAAAACCAGTAACACCACCAATAGGAGAAACACCCACACACCCATGTCTTTAAAACCAGTAACACCACCAATAGGAGAAACACCCACACACCCTTGTGCCAAAGAAAAAAACAGTTTACGAAGTAGTCTATACAGACGTGGAAGAAAACGGCCGTTTACCAGGAGGCCATACAGAAGTAGACTTGAAGTTGAACATATTTGTAAACTGTTTCCTGGTTGTGCTGTAACAGGAGATGATTGAGAAGCGCCAGACCCTGATGGAGGACTTCAAGCGCTTGAGGGCTGAGAAGGAAAAGCTTTACAAGGAGATGAAGCCTCGTCGTCTACAGTTGCGTGGAGGTGAGCTCGCTTTTCACACCCTACTACTTGTTGGATGCTTATACGGGAAGACGCAGGCCATTAATGTGAAGAGTTTTTAATGTTTTGCTTGCATATCAAAAACATAGATGTGGGGGTGAGCTAGGTTTTTCAAAGATTTTTGTTCCTTCCATTGGTGTACATATAATTATATACAAAGGTATCAGAAGCGGGTGGTGGTGGTTATGATTTGAAATTTCTCGCTTGCGTATCGAACAGACTCTGGGGCTGCCACATCTTTTTGGAAAGTACAAAAAATAAGGTCTGTTTATTGGAATCACGTCTGTTACAGGAGAAATGACACTATTTCTGCTGTTTATTTGTTTTGTGGACTGTTAACACAATTAGCTAACATGCTAAAGCTTCTTCCTCCAATTCACTTCAACAGGCGTGGACACTGATGAGCTTGACAGCCATGTAGACAACTTTGAGGAGGAGACGATCGAGTTCTTGGTCAAGGTTGAAGAAACCATTGAAGAGTAGTTGCATCAGGAATCCGCGTACAGTCTGTGCCTGTATTTTCCTGCCCCATCACCAACACCTCGAGGGGAAACATTTGCTGCTCACTGCTGCATAACATACCATACATACCAGTCCACAGTTCATTGCCTCAGGTCTCACCATCGTGACTGTTTGTGGAGGTATTTCAGCCATACGCCAGAGGACCTGATTTTATTGATGCATTGTAAGGATTCGTCCTTTTTCTCTTTTGCATGATAACAATCGTGCATTGATCTTACAACTTTGATGTGTTTTGATTGTATTTTATGTAGACTGAATCAAACAATGTACCTATTTGATGACTGTACAGTAGGTGGTTTTGTGAAAAAGGCTGGGGTTTTTCTTCAAGACTTTGCTCTTCCCATGTGTGTTTTATTTGGCCGCTTCTCTGGATGTTTCCCCCCGCCATTTCGGTTATGTTGTAGTGCTTCAGATAGTGACAAGTGGAAATTCATTTATGGTCTGTATATTTTTGTCAATATCTCAGTCATGTTAATAAAATATATAGCACCAAATATTGAAAATGACTCAGAATTGTATATGAGAATCTGTGTTGAGTGCGTGAGTGTATACACAAGTTGACTGGATTCAATAATGAGAAAAGCTGTTAAATCAGCAAGTGGGTGTAATTCACCCATCACCTACTATTGGCACCGGCAGTGCAACAGCAGACTACCCCAAGTCACACACATTCATGTGCACACACACCCAAAGATATCTACTCAAACGTATAGAAATATTTGGTGCTTTATTTTTCAGTGCGGCAAAGTATCAAAGACGGCAAGTATTAAAAAAATACTCTTGGAAAACACAGACCCTACATTCCAACGTGTAAAGGCCAAAACTGAATAAATTGTGATGCACCTATAAAATACCCGATGCAGTCACGAACATTACTGAGATAGCAATGAAGACTTGGGGTTCTCGATATCGACCTGGTCCCAGAGCGGGAACTTCATAGGAAGGTTTGAGGTCAGCTGCTCCATGACGGGCTTCAGGAGGTCAAACAGGTGTTTGGATCCCGACTGGCTCAGATGTAAACCATCAATCAGCATCTCCTCCCAGTTCTGAAGGTACGTTGGAAAAAATGTTCCATTAAGTCCTTGCTTACCTTGACCGCGCTCTGTGGAATTTCCCTGTGCCCTAGGCACTGTGTACGTGCACAACCCTTGCCAACCATGTGATTTTAGTAATTTTACGATTTTTTTTAAAGAGGTGTTCCTGAGAGGTTTCCTAACCATGTTTGGTATGGTTTGAAACATACATCTAAGCACTTTTATCAAAACAAAATTTTTGATTGGAAAAATTGGGCACAGCAGCCACAGTGAGGGCGGATGTAACATGGGTTGTGGGTGCTTGGTAACAGCATCCTCACGCGTCGGTGCGCAGCATCTAGGTGTGTGGTTGGCAACGGCATGCAAGGGCTTAGTTCAGGTAACCCATGAGTGATCTGGGAAGTCACATCCTTGGCTAGGAATCTAAGCGAACAAACTTTTTGGTGGTTACATCTTTTGCGTGGTGGCTACGCACAGGAAAACAACGGGCTAATGTAAGAAAAACGGCTGCGTACCTAAGCTGTACGATGATGTTTACTAGCTGAGCTTGACTGAAGTTAGAATGGGATCCCCTATGGCGCACGAGGAACCTCACCTCACAGTGTTAGCGTTGGACATTTTCCACTGAGACACACATGCACTGTAGTTTGTAGGTGTAAAGTCTTTTTTCATGGAGCGTTATTCAGCGACAATTGTGCCCTATCATTATATAAATATTGGTGCAGTCTCCTCAGAAATATTAATGTGTTGATTTTTTTCCTATGGTTGGATCCATGACCCTCGATTACAGGAGAGGGACATCATGACTAGCAAGGGCTCTGCACAAACACTGGGTGCATGGTCAGGAAAAAGTGAAAAGACTACAAGTATTATTATTATGAAGGACTTTGAATAACGAGCTGAAACAGTTTTCTGCAACAGAGGTTACATCTCTCTCATACTCTCTCTGGGCCAGTTGCATACTGTCATACTGTTTTAGGTGGAAAGATTCCCAACAAGATGATGAAACGTGTACCATTATTTGTTTATCCCCCCCCCCCCCCCCCCCACACACACACACCACAGAAAGATTCAGAAGGCTTTCCATTTCACAGAAATGCACAGGCAAGAACATGTCTGTGCAGAATAACAATAATGCATCCATTATATCTTTCATTTGAAAAACAAAAAATCAATAAAATTATAAATTAACAGATAACAGACAGTGAAATCCTGACACAAATGCTTCTTCAATGAATTTTGTGGCAGTACCCACCGGAGATTTCATCATACTTGTGTAGAGATCAACTGTCTGAGTGCCATACTCCTTGGCTACACTCATACAGACCTTGGCATACTCTCCTGTGGTTTTGTTGTTTTTGCTCAGGGGTTTACCTGCAACCGATAAATCAGCTTCAGAGCAGTGGTCCCCACACTAAACTCATCTTTCCAAGAAAAAAATAACGTGAATGAAACAGTTTGACGGTTTCCATTGTTTGTTTCATTACTACTGGTGCCAAGGTGAGTATGGGCCAAGTTTCCATGGAGAAGACAACACTTAAAGTTTTGCACTTTTCACACCAAGGACCACGTATCCGGACTTATCCTGAATGTTTGAACACGAAGAACCACACACGTGGTCCTGGGGTTTGAAACTGATGGTGCATCGGTCACGTCGACTTTGAACTGGACCGCACATGCGGTTCTTCATGTTTAAACACTGTGCAAGGTACACGATCCTTAGTGTGAAGAGTTTACACATGTACTGCCAGAAAGGGTATTGTTACGGGTGTTTTATTATAAACCAGCATCATCTCTAAATAGTTCAATGAGAAAATCAGGTACAGTATAAGCATTCTGATAGAAGAAAACCTTAACAAACAAGTAGTCTACCTTTCATGATGCATTGTTTCTCCCACGCTTCAGCCGCAAAAGCAGGAGGGGAGATCAAGATGATCTTGTCTCGACTCACTCCAACTGACTGAGAATCATAAAACAAATATGGCATAAGCACACAAATACTGTACATATGACATGTGTAACTGCTATGGACATAAAAACTCAATTTAAAAATGACAAAAACCTGCAAACACAAAAACCTCGTATGCTCAATCAAAGGCTGGAACATGCTCTGATTTGTGCAATTAAAAAAAAAAAAATTGAAAGTATTTCATTTTGTCTAAAACGTTTAGATTTTTCTGAAATTTGGGTGAAAGGTAAACCAGATAAGGCAATTTGATTAACAGCTGAGTTTTTGTTCCATATCTATGAGTTTTTCTAACATACAAAAAAGAAGCCAAAAATGGTGCATTGTCAATGAGTTAAAAACCATACAAGCAGTGGAAAGACAAAACAAATACACGTACCAGCAAATGGTCGATCATGCTACCAAGACCTTCCCTGTATTCCTCCAAAGGGACATGTTGTCGAGAGTTCAGTTCAAAGTCATTGGAATCATTTGCTCCCAGGAAAATTGTAATGGCCACCGTCTCCTTGGCAACTTCCTTAGGTACAAGCTGTGGCAACATAAGCCGGCACCATCGCACATTGTAGCCTGAGAATCCCCGGTTTATGACATCACACTTCCTAGTGTAAAAAAAAGCTTAATAGAAGCTCTGTTCAATGAACAGTATGGTAAAGCAAAGTGTGTACATGCATGTAAAAAATCCACTTTTAAACAAGTGTATGAAAAGAAGTTGGTGTGGTTGTGTTGATCAGTAACTCCACCTATGATCACTGAATATTTCATGAAAGCTTGAAAACTGTGTGTAACAGGTATTTGAAATCTGAGGCAACAGAATCCCCTCCAGCCATGCAGGCCCAACTAACAGTAAACTATCAGTGTAAAAAAACAAATACAATTTATGCTGAATGCATACCTTTGTAAAAGGTCAGAAACCAGGGCTCCCCAACACCCGTCGAGGCTGAAACTATACTGAAAATGATAAAGCTGTAGAAAAAGCGGCCTGTATCTGTGTGCCAGATGTACATAAAAGTTTCATGTATGTCGATCTGTAATCTGTTTAACTATCAGCCATACAGCCTTCTAGCTTCTACTGTCAGCGTTGTTGGGTGGAGAGGGAAGGAGGAGGGGCGTGGCACAAGCCGGAAGAACGTGTGTACTGTGCTTCGAACATGCTACAAGTCATGAAACCTGGCACACCTGTGCGCTCTTCTCAAACATGCAGTGTGTTGCCGTCTTGTATTGTCACTTGCAATGTAAACAGGAATGTAAGTTTGAAGGTTCACCTGTGACGACAAAGCAGAGAATGTTGAAGAAGAAACTGACGTTCCAAGTTTTCGTAGTACCAACGATAGGGTTACAAGTTCATACCTGTGTGAGGGAATCTCCGAACAATACAACTTTTGGCCACATCGTGCGAGCCTCGGACATGGTGCCAAGTCTGGAAGTTGACACTGGCGACAGAAGAGGGGCTCTCGTCCTGAGTTGCACGACTTGTAGCAAAGCGCGCACTTGCAGACGACCGCACGCGCACATGGAACGTGGCACTGAGGGGAAACCACTTCAATGATTCGGCAAACGCTGTTACCTCTCTTCGACCACACCACGCATAACCAAAGACCCTACATTACTATAGGGTCTTCAATATAACTTTACAGTAACAGATTGTTGATAACGTTATAGCGGCCTCTTACTTTACCTCAGGAGACATGAGTGTTAGTGGGCACTGGGCAAATCCGTTTGGAGTTGTTCACAGGGATTGATTATGTTATGTCAGCCTCAGTGGTCAGCTGTCACGCTCAAGTGCGACTAACCTGGTCACTTCAGTTTTTCAAGTTCTCTGCACCGCCGGACTGAGGCCAGAACTGAAAACTGATAATGACCCGAACCTTCTTTATCACTGAGCCACTTTGTCAGTCAGTGCAGTTCATCATTTTCGGGGTGGCTTTTCTCGCGTTTGCTGAACACTGAATCCGAATTCAGTTGCCGGTCAGCCCCGGCGTGTCACTGAGCACGGTCACGGTCACTGACTAGTTCAGGCTTGACGCCAGCGGCCGGTGTAGCAGTCCAGATTATACCCCGCCTGGAGTATGCCCAAAGACTATACACGCAGTACTGCGTGTATAGTCATTGGTATGCCCCCGTATAAACTGGCCTAGCCCAGACTATCCCCCCCCCTCCCCCTATAAACTGGCCTAGCCCCGGGGTGTACTCTGGCTGGCGAGGGCCGTTTAACCGGCCTCTCCTGCCCGCTTTAACCCCTCTACCACGGACGACCAGAGAGAGAAAGAGAAACATCTTTCTTTGAATGTTGCACGCGTTTTGCCACTCGATGTTCAATGACGGTGTGTGGCACACGTGGGCGGTTCTATAGTTTCCTTCAGTTTTTCCTTCCGGCTGTTACCATTTACTAGTTTCTTCTCAAGGGCAAAGAGATAGATCGCCGATCGATCGATCATGATATAGATAGATAGATAGATAGACACTGAGATAGATAGATAGATAGATAGATAGATAGATAGATAGATACATGTAGATAGATAGATAGATGAAGGGAGAGAGAGTGTCTTAAAGATCTAAGCTCCCAACAAAAAGCTTTCCCATGTGTGAAAAAAAATTACCGAGTCGACCGTGCAAGCACAGTCAACTCTGTCACAGTTGCAGAGTTTTCAGCGTCCCTTAAACCCCAATAAAAGCCAAGGGCAGCCTGATTTCACAGCTCAGACGGTTTGCGTTTTGACACTGAGCGAGAAAGATCGTGCAGCACTCAACATCCGCTAGATACTGACTGTGGCGATGTCAGTGTCTCACTCACTGACCAAAAGCCAAATAATGTCACGGCAAACTCGTGCTCTGGTTTTATAAGGGTCACAGTCTCCGAGGCGCTGAAAACTCTGCAACTGTGACAGAGTTGCCTGGATTATGCACAGTCGAAGGAGTCGCAGTTTAAAAAAAAAAAAAAAAAAAACCGCAATGTTTGCGGCCTCAGTTTTGTTGAGATTGCAGATCTTCAAGGTGCCTCTGCTGGGAAATTCTGTAGGCCTTGCAATGCTTGTATCTCATAAAGTACAAGACAAATCAAACCGCTTCATTCTGAAAAGAGCAAAGAGCCAAGTGGATTTTCCTCAGAGTCACATATTAAATGCCCTTTAAAATAGAACAAGACCCAAAGTAACAACAGCCAGGGTTTCTCTTCGTGTGACTCGATGGTAACAGTACTTGAATGTATAGGTAATCACTGATCCATCTCGGCTTGACAGGTTGAGAACAAATGGGTGGGTGGGTGTTTGGGGGTTTAACGTCCTTTTCTACCACATAGGGTGATATCAAAGACGGGGCAACGATGAAAAAGCCAGCGCAAATATTTGGCCCCAGCCGGGATCGAACTCACGACCCGAGTATTGAGAACAAATGACACAAAACCCGTACTTGACACGCAAACGACCGTGAACAGAGTTCACTCAAGTTTTTATACACGCAAACGGCCGTGTACAAACACTTTAGTGAACTCTGTTCACAGGTGGGTATATTCCGGGCAGGAGGGGGGTGAACTGATCCGGCCTGGGCTGATCTATACCGAGGGGGTTGAACCGGCCTAGGCTACTTTATACCCCGGCGAGGGTATAAAGTAGGCAAGGGTATACTCCGGCCTGTTACACCGGGATCACCGGCCATTTTCAGTCAGTTATCATAATGTCAAGTAACGTCCGACTGTTCTCAGGGCATAGGCCGGGTGGGTGTTTGGGGTTTCCCGTCCTTTTCCACCACATCATTACGGGTGATATCCAAGACGGGGCAACTATGAAAAAGCCAGCACAAATATCATCAGTTCAAGTTCGCCCCAGCCGGGATACTACGAACTCACGACCCGAGCATTGGAAGTCCAACGCTCTACCATTCGGCGACCCCGACTCCCCTCTCAGGTGATGGAAATCAGTCTTGATTTGAGTAATAATAATTTTTTTTTTAAATCACGTGAAGAGTGCTAACAAGGAGTGTTATTGGTCCAGTCAGTAGTTCAGTTTGACAATTTAAACTGGCCACTGGCGGACGCCGCGGCAGCCAGTTGAACTGAAGAAAGCGCTACATCCTCAGGCACAGCGGACAGATAAGCACGGTTATGTTACTCAATAGAAAGCTTTGTTTGGTATGACCAGCCGGCATGTTATAATCTGGTATGGCACGGTATGCAGGTATGATGATTATGGTATGACCGTGACTATTCAAATTCATCGGTGGACACTATGATTATCCGTCTCTTCTGAGCCGGACTGACGTACTGGCCCAGGCGCCGCAGGGCTGGAAGACAAAGCAGTGAAAGCCTTCTGCTGCTGCTGCTGAGCGCTACTTTATGTGCACACATCCACCTTGTTATTCACTCTCAGTGGTGCGTGCGACAGTATTAATTTCTGTACAGTATCCACGCCACCGGCCACAGCCTACTCTTAGCGTGCACACTTGATATTTGTATCAGTGTACCCAAGGGCGGGACTGAGGCACCGTGACTGAACGAGTCTGCACGTGACTTTGACTCGATTTGAGTAAACAGCAACATGATCATCTCAGATGATCATCTCGGCCATCATCGCCAGCGAGAGATGTTTCTGTATCGTGAGTCCCCTTCACTCACAGACTGTCCTCAAGACGCGCACCACCGCCATCTTCATCGTCACATGCTTCGTCGTCATCGTCGGCCTGTGTTTATATTGTCAGAACTGAATCTCTGGTTGTCTCTCTATGTCACACACACACACACACACACACACACACACACACACACACACACACACACACACACACACACACACACACACACTCCGCTTCTTCACTCCTCATTCAGACATACGGCCAAACAGGCGTACATTCAAGGACAAACAATGTCTCTGTGCTCATACCGACATCGTTCTGAGCTCTGTTAACGATGTTTACCACCACAACTCTCACTGAACGCAGAACAGCCACACAGCAGCTTGTGGAAAACGTTTCATCCAATGCGCTTAATGTTGTTCTAGAAGTGTACCGCCAGAGACTATCCACACGTGTGTATGGTCTCTAGTACCGCGTACCGAGCAGACGACATTATTTGGACCAGAGCGAGGCCAGCTAGACAGCGCTGATTGGTGGCTATATTTGGAAGATTTGTCGAGTCCAAGTTTGTTCAGGAACAGACTGTAGGCTCAAAGAAAGTCAAATATAGTAGAATGAGCCACAAAGTCACAGGAAACGGCCGCGATGGCCAAGTCAAATATCCTACCCGACAAACAGCATCAGAAACCGGCAGTTACCCATTTAAGCGGCGTTAAGAACATAGAGGCTTCAAGATAACTTACGAATGAACGGGTTTTTATGTGGAAAATGTGTCGGGGAACAGTACTTATTGACAGTTTTTGCCAGCTAATTAACTAAGATTCCATTAAAAAAAAGGGGACTGTGTAAATACTGACAATATCAAACTACCGTATTTTCCGCCGGTAATTACTCGGAGAATGGAACCAATTTGAACGTGGTATTTACTCGATAATGACACATCAACAGATGTGATCAATTAAAGTATTTGCCTGCAATGTGTGTTTCTGCACTGTTGATTTGTTTGGTTTTTATCCATCGCCCGTGAAAAAGACTCTCTCTCTCTCTCTCTCTCTCTCTCTGTCTGATGTTTTAGATAATTTGGAGAAAAAAAAATCCATTGCTTTCAAAACTAGACATCTTTCGGTTTTACAAAAATGAGTTTGACATTTATTAAAACACCTCTTTAGTCAGATAGAAATGTACCCGGTTACTAATTATTTTAAATAGAAGCGAGAAGAATTGCGTGTTTGTCGTGCCATAATGTGTTTGATCACAAAAAAAAAATGAAGGGGAGGCGTTATTTGCTGGAGAAAGTTCAACTAAAACTCCCACTATATAAAAGACGGAAGTAGTGGTTCGCTTTTTTTCCAAAGGGAGAGAAGGGCAACCAAATAAGAAGAAGACGCACATGTGAAGGAAGAATAGATACCTTCTTAAAGTATTGTTCAACATTGAGGTCGCAGAACTACACAGCACGCTGTTACAACTTACGTTACAAATGGCGGAGGACAATAAAGAGAAGGACATCAACCTCAACAGCCAGTGTCCAGGATTTGTCACTGGCCGATGGAACACCACCAAACCTTGGCCAGAGAACTTGACGTCCACGGCAGCACCCAGCTCCCAGAACTTCACGTTGCCAGAAGGATGTGTGGTCCTGCAGTTTGAAGACTTCATCCCGTGGGACAACGAGGACAACCTTATCAGCGCTGAGTTTGAACAGTTTTTCCACCGAGTGGTCACAGGGTGGGTTTTGCCCATGATTTTCCTGATCGGCGCACCGACGAATGTGATGAACATGGTGGTGTTTTACAAGCTGGGTCTGAAGGAGAGAATTAACGTTTGTCTCTTCTCCCTCTCTCTGGCTGACGAACTTTACATGATTCGCAACATGTTCCTGTACGCAGAACGCATTTTCACACAGTCCACTATCGCACGGTAAGGTTGTGTTGTTTCTTTCTTTCTTTCTTTCTTTCATAATAATGATGATGATCCCTCCCGCAGTACCTCACAGAGAAGCTCACTACGTATGAAACATCCCGTTCACTTCGCTCATCTTCTGAGAAACTATTAAAAATACCCCGTGTCAGTCTGAAAACTTATGGCCAACGTTCCTTCAGTTACTCTGCTCCCCAAATCTGGAACTCCCTGCCCGTCTCACTTAGGAATCTCCCTACTCTGTCACAGTTCAAGGCACACCTTAAAACCTACCTGTTTCGGCAAGCTTTCAACTAATTTTTTTTTTTACTGTATCCTCCCCTGTATCCCACGTCCGCCGTGTGTGTGTGTGTGTGTGTGTGTGTGTGTGTGTGTGTGTGTGTGTGTGTGTGTGTGTGTGTGTGTGTGTGTGTGTGTGTCCGTCGGTCTGTGTGTGTGTGTGTGTGTGTGTGTGTGTGTGTGTATGTGTGTGTGTGTGTGTGTGTGTGTGTGTAGCGCGCACTGAGTGCTCCGGCTCGTGGGCAGACTTTCTGCGCCATACAAGAACAATTTATTATTATTATGATGATAATAATTGTGTGTTGTGTGGATGCTTTATCCAGTTTTATTAAACGGCTCAAAGCAAACCAAACTCAACCCAGCACGCACGCTCAAGTGAATCACACGCTTTCTCTCACACACTGGACACATTACGATCACGTGGTGCAAATGGTCATCTCAGCAATTTTAAAGTTCGGAATTTAGAACTGCATTTCTTTTCTTTTTTAAGTTTGTGGGTGTAAGTTAACATTTCCAAAGCAGATTACAGAGAGGGAGGAAGCCGGAGTACCCGTAGAGAATCACAACGATCGGCCCCAGTGAACAGTGCCACGTACGAGAGGGAAAAATTCTTTGCTCTGAGTGGGGCACGAATCTGACTAGGGGTGTTCGGTTTTACCGGTTTTCCGGTTAAAATCGGTCCGACTTTCTCACGGTTCGGTAAACCGGTTTGGCCTTAAAAAACCGGAAAACCGCGGTTTTTCTAAGGGACATCACTCGTCGTTTTTCAGCCCGTTACAAGACACCCTCCTCCTCCCCCTCCTCCTTATCATCATCATGTTGTTGTTGTTATTGTTATTGTTGTTGTTGGCTGAACAGGGAAACCGGGGTGGCCGAATGGTAGAGCGTTGGACTTCCAACATTCGGGTCGTGAGTTCAAATCCCGGCAAGGGCCAAATATTTGTGCTGGCTTTTTCATCGTTGCCTCGTCTTTGATATCATCCGTATGTGGTGGAAAAGGACGTTAAACTCCCAAACACCCACCCACCCACCCTTGTTGGCTGAACATTTCCAACGCAGGGGTACAGGAAGCCGGAGTACTAGGAGACCCCCCTCCCCTCCCCCCTTAAATCTCTTGAGGAAACGTTAGAAACAATAGATGACGTATACATAGCCGCGGTTAACCGGTTTTAAACCTCGGTTTACTATTGGAAAAACCGGTTAAAAACCGGTTTGAGAAATCGTACCGGTTCCACCTTCTAAATCTGACCTCTCGCACTGGAGGCGAAGTCTTAACCACGTGACCACCGACCGCCCCGGCACTGTTTGACGCAAATATCTAAGTGGCCTTCCAAACGTCTAGTGTTGAATATATATATCTTTTGCTTAGAAGTACGGCTCAGTCAGATGAAAAGGGAAACTAATGCCCGTGTCTGCCAGTAGCCAACTCAGTCTTACCTTTCCAACAGGTACGGACCAATGGTCCGTTTCATTACAAACAACAACCTGATCGGATTCGTGGGCTTCACGTGGGTGTCCCAGATCATCTCGGCCATCATCGCCAGCGAGAGATGTTTCTGTATCGTGAGTCCCCTTCACTCACAGACTGTCCTCAAGACACGCACCACCGCCATCTTCATCGCCACATGCTTCATCGTCGTCGTCGGCCTGTGTTTCGTCGTCGCCACCAGATACAGAGTGATGTGCGTGTACGACCCTATCTCGGGTGCAGTCACCGATGCGGTAGGGAGTAGCGAGTTTTATTTCCAGCACCAGAAGTTCATCGACTACTTGGACTCTGTCGTGTACGGGGTCACCATTCCTGGGGCCGCCCTGGTGACGGTGACACTCACCACAATAGTCACCGCCGTCAAACTGCGTCAGGTCGTAGCGGAAAGAGCCGACATGTCGTCGTGCAAGATCTCCGCACGCGAGGTGGCTGTCACCAGAATGCTCATTTGCAACTCTATTTTATTTATCGTTTGTGTTTTCCCGATCTCCTTCTTTCGTTTGGTCCTGTTCTTCGTCCCAGAACTCAACAGCGGTCGGCGCTACCACAACACGTTCCTCACTGCCTTGTGGGTCCTTGATGTGGTGGCTTACATCAATTCATCCTTCAACTTCTTTATCTATTACAAAATGGGGTCGAGGTACAGAGAAACGTTTAAAGAGCTGTTTTGCAAGAGAAGATGTCTAAGAAATCAGACGATCGGAAATACCAGAGAGCAGGATTTACAACAGTCAATACACTCAGCTGTCAGCACCATAAAGATAACTTCCAGTAGTAGCGAACACCGACACTGAGACATACTTTTCACAGTAGACGGCTCTTTTTATTATCTGAAGCATCACTCTAGGGCAACCCGAGCTAGCCTGTAGTATACAGAGAGTCTACGGTCTTCGTTGTCTGTGTTTTAACATGTGGTGATCTTGGATGTCCAAACAATGATTGAAGTTCGTGTCTGGATGTTTAGCCAGTTTAGTTTTTATTGTTTAGCCTTCCGGCTATCCCGACCTTTTTGTCCACACACACACACACACGCATGCACGCACGCACAGACTGGACACGTCTTCGCCATCCAAAATGGCAGAAACGACCTAAGAGTAATTTGGGGTTTTCTGTTTATTTATTAAAAATATGACCATACATGCAAGGACACTGATAATCTTGAGTGTTCAACATTGTGGAAAACACAAAATAACATGTGGTGAAAGTGACATGGAATTGTCATTAGGATTGATGAAATAAAATTGAGTGAAACAGGGAACAGCTGTTCTGGGGAAAAGTACTTGCTTTTACTATATGGAAAATTGTGATACTAACCGCTGAAAATAATTTACGGGGACTCTGTAAGCGAAACAAAGTTAAGGTAGATGCCACTAACATAGAAGCAATGCATGAACACAAACACACTTCTTCTTGTCCACAGGAACTACATTCCCATTTTCGTACGCATCAAGTGACAGCCTGGTCATAAGAAAATCCAACCCAGATCCCCGGGGTGAGACGTGGTCTTACAGGTAGTCCATCGGACTTGGCCGCTGCGCTGCTGAACGGCCGTCACCGCTGTCACGGCAAAGCGTGGGCTCGAACCAAGGTGGAGCTTGTGATATGTCCTACTGGCGTTTTTTTTCCTGGCATTGGGGGGGGGGGGGGGTTCTCTCCGGCTTATCCGGCTTTCCTCCCCCCAGCAAATTCGAAAAATATGATAGGTAGGTTTGGTGGCGCTGCACCGCGGCGACGAGCTTTCCCCGGTGGAAGCAGCCAAATTTCCCGAAAGGGGCAATAAAATGGTTTAAAAAAAAAAACCCACTCCAAAACCCTCCAAAAAAACAAAAGCAGAAATTAGTCTTTCACTGTTCAAAGTCACATGTTACCACGATCACATAATTTCATAATACGGCAGCTGGACATGATGCATTTTGTCCAGCAGCACCCTCCTTCCTACCCCTTTTTCCAATGGTCTACCCCCTCCCTCCTAAAACAACAACAACAACAACAACCGCCAAAACAAACAAACATGGCACTGCAGGTGTATTATGCGTCTCGACAATGGGAACGTGCATCTACCGTAAAAATTGTTCAGATTATTACTGTGCCTCCAAATACGTAACAATAATTATTGCATAACAGTTGAGAGAGAGAGAGAGAGAGAGAGAGAGAGAGAGAGAGAGAGAGAGAGAGAGAGAGAGAGAGATGAAAATCATCTGGAATGTCAAACAATGGCTCACGGGAAGATGAAGATTACTATTTATTATCCGTTCACGCAAACAAATGTGAAAGCAAAACTAGACGTAACAAAGGGATGGTTTGATGTCAACTCTGAGGCTGAGTTTTAACATGGCTTACAATGCTTACATCACATATCGGGTCAACCGTGAGCTTGTGAAGTAGATTTGAAATGCCGACACAGACAAAATGACCAACGGGTGCTGGTGAGAAAGTCATTGAATCGGTTTTGAAGACGGGTGCACACTCAACTGAAATATCAAAACTGACACCCCAAAATGTGTTCCCTGAGAGGACAAAGAACCGGAGAAAGCATGCTCTTGCTTTTTGTTACAGGGTTAGATTATTTCAGCAGGGTCCGATCTCATTCCTACAGCGCCCTAAAAATGGGTCAACGCCACCGTTTCATGCGTCTTCATTTATGATGACTGGCAGGGCTGTTCTATCGTGGGGAACGCCGTGTTGCACGTGAGAAAGCTAGCCCGGAAATGACGTCACAGATCACAAGAGGAAGGACAAGGACAGGGTGCCGATGAGTGCTGCCAAACTCCAGGTCAGACCTGCTGCGGCGCCGTGTCCTGGAACAAAACAAGACAACCATAATTATTTCGTTAGGTAGATGTGCGTCGCCGTCTGAACGATCAAGAAAAAGACAAGTGTGTTTTCGGTGCGGCCTATTGAAACCCTGACCTCCTGACGTACAACGATCATATCCTGATGAGTACTGATACTGGTTCAGCTTATAGTGACGTCTGGCAACACCAGAAGTACATCATACATGGCAAACACACCCCAACCCCTACCTGAAGGCCTTCACAAAGCGTTTCCAGGTATTTACTCACAGGCCTTCAGTTTGAACAAAACATACACCAGTTGCTCTCGTAAACAACGGGACAAATTAGACGTAAGAACTGATGGAACCAGAGAGAAAACGTCAAGCGCATTTTTGAGATTCTGTCCTTTCAAACACACCGACACAACCTCCAAAAATAAACTGTCCACACACACACACACACACACACACACACACACACACACACACACACACACACACACACACACACACACACACGCACGCACACACAGAGGACATGGGTACTCGCACACAGCTGAAGCATACACGTAACCTCTTGTTACCGCCGTTAGCATACAGTGTGTTTTTTTTCCCCACCAATGAAACCAGTTTGAGTTAAAAAGCGGAACGGCATTAGCACAACGACGGACAAACACGAACGCAACGAAGTTAGAACGCTGTATTCCGTGTAACTGTTTCAGATCTACGTGTGATGCTGGTTGGTGTTATGTTAACGTGCTGGAAACGCCGCAGCAGCTTTTGGACAGACACCCCAGCACCGTGGTAGTAGTAGCAACTCCGCCACTTCCATACATGTGGCCTGGTGACTGGTCGGATGAACGGGTCTCGTTCACTGTCTGTTCCTTACTGAGTCGCTGTTAGATGATGATACATAACTTCAACCTGAAATCAGTGTCGGATTACGAGATACAATGAGCATGTTAGAAGGCAAATACAAATGTGATATTCTACTTTGTTAAAGCTGTTGAAGCCCAGACACTGATGCCAAGCGTGGTCAGATGGTAAACTACAGGTTCTGCCATGTTCCCGGATATTCTGGCCTTTGTCTCCAGGACAGCTACTTGGTCAGATCATCTTGAGGCGCTGTTAAGGGTCTCCTCCGGCAAGTTACTTGGACAACATGCACAGGGATTTGGCGCGCTATGCAGGACTGCGCTGCGCTGCGGGACTACAGACAGAACGTACTACCTGTGTGTCGAGATTCTTTATTGGATGCCGAGTTTTGCCCTGAAGAAGACGTTCCCTGCTTAGGTGGATTTTTGGCTGGAAAGTTAAAGCCTCCTCCTTGAGTGCTTGTAACAGTGGTTTCTGAGTTCCCACCCACAGAAGGTCGGTACGGATCCGAACCTTGGTCCACCCAGGGATTCACGTCCCCTCTTGTGGAGTCTGGTCTTATTGACGACTGGACGGTTGTAGGTTCGAAAACGCTGGGAGTGATGACTGCTGAAGTTGTGACAGGGACCGCTTTCCGAGTAGTGGTTTGGACAAATCGTTTGGTTGTCGTCTGCAACGAAACCGCTTCACTGGTTGCGGGTGGCAAAGCTTGTGTTGTCGTCACCGCTTGAATAGTTTGGGAATTTACTCTGGTCGAACTGGGTTTAACAGTTGTGGTCATTACTGGTGCCGAGGTAGTTGTGGTAATCATTACATTTGGCAATGCCTTGGTAGTCGTCGGTGTTTTCGTCGTAATTGTTGCCGTGGTGGCTGTGGTGGTTTGTGCCCCCACCGTGGTGGGTAAAGGTGAGGTTGGAACCGCGGACCCCAAAGTTGTATTGCCTGTGTCCATTACAGGCGTGCTTCCTATGAGGCGGAACGGACATAACGAAAGGTGATTATTAAGTGGCATCAGGTATACACACATGTGTATTGTCTGGCTAGTACTAAGTCATTATCGACCCTTTTAAGGAATTTAAAAGTTTTCTTTTGACTAATACCGTGTCCAATAGTTTTGAGAAAACCTGACGTTGATCGTTGGGAAAATTTCCAACCAATGATTGAAAGTTGAAGGCGTTTCGAAGACTAAAAGCAGTAATATTTGGAAAAGCTGTATTGAATCCCAGTGTTTTGAATATAAATCTTTTAGCAGTGAAACTAAAGCAGTAAGATTTGCAAAGATGTGTAGTTTTGAAAGCTGAATGCTGCTGAACGTCGCTACTTCCAGGTACCAGTGTGTACACGTACGACTAGTGATATGTGATATGAATACAGGGTGAGTGTTCTGCCAGAGTCTTGCAACACAAGGTTATTCTCTTTTCAAGAAATGACCGTTTTTGATCCACCAACTAACGTGAGTGTCTACACAGTCGTGTCTCTCATACAGTTTCACCCTTGTCAGAGAACTGCCATTAGTATGCCCATTGGCCCTTCGCCATGAAATGAAAACCAGGTATCACCCCGTATATTGACTTTTTTTCACCAACACAAACACAGGTTAACTGAAGCATACAACCCTTTACCGCCAGGAAACGGACCTCGGTAAAACTAATGAAGTTAGACCAAGACCACGTGAAGAACTGCCACAATTCTCACATCGTGTTCCCCGTTAATCGTTCGTGATTACCTGACTGCACACCGTACAAGAACTACACCAAACATGTCCGCTATTTATGATTTCAACTGTGAGTATCCGAAAAGGTTCTAAAACGTTCAAACACCCAATATTTAGTTTCACGCACACACACACACACACACACACACACACACACACACACACACACACACACACACACACACACACACACACACACGCGAGCGCGCGCGCGCGACTAAACCATTCTACAGCGCAACCAAATGCCAAGTAGGAGGGAAGAACATCCACAGAAAACACTGAAGGCAGAATGGTTTCCAAAACGATGTCAACAATGAGTGCAACGCAGAAGTGAACGACAAAACAAAACTGAACAAGAAATGCATATCACTGTAAAAACCTTCAGCACACAATTACAACAAGAAATGGAAACTCTTTGGTAAGACGTACAATAGACTAAAAGTGTACGCAAAAATATGTCGTCATGAAAATGAAATACAACCCCTGTCTACCCCCCCCCCTCACCCCAAAACAACAACACCCCCCGCCCCCCAAAAAAATAAATAAATAAAAACAAAAACAACCCCCCCCCAAAAAAAAAAAAACAAAAAAAAAAACAACCCTCCCCCCAAAAAAAACAACAACAAAACAACCCGCACAAAAACATCAAACAAAGAACCAAAAGACCCAAACAAACGAACAAACAAACAAAGGATGCATAAGAATGCATTATCATGAGCGAACGATTTGCCCTCACATCCCGTCTCCGCACCCCTCAACCCCCCCCCCCCCCACCACCACCCCTGAACCCCTCAAACCCTGTAAACGAGGACTTGACGAGGGTGAAAATAACAACAGTGACAGCAACACATGAGGATGGAATGAGATTCGAACCTCCGTCTCCAGTTCCGCCGGTGTCATTGGAGGTCAGGAAAGCGACAGTGGCCTTGCTGTCCACGATGTTCTGCTGGAGTTTGGTGAGAGAGTCGTACTGTGCCTGCTGCATGGCGTTCACCTGGTTTGTGCTCAGTGACTGAAGCTGCGAGTCGCTCATTGCCTGTGGAGCACAACACAGTGGCAATACATGAAGAGTTCATTTACGGAAAACGGTAAGAACTGTATAAGCTGCTTTATGTAAGAGTTTAGGGTTTAACTGTATTTACTGTAGGCCAAATATACTTTCACAACACGATGACAGGCAGAAGCTCTGCTTAAAAAGTTTGTCGAAGACAACGAAACAATTCACTGTCGCTGCTCGCCATGAAGAGATCGACATAAGAACCACTGTCCCTGTTTTTGTTTGTCACCTGATGAAGGCTCTGTGGCCGAAAATTCTGGAAAAAATATATCTTGTCTGTTGCAGTCTAAGCTCGTTTTGACCCTATTGGTATTGTCATTGTAAATTTGGTATTCTCTTGAAAGATAAACGAAATGAAGAAAATGCAGTAGACCCCATAAGAGGCCTGGAAAAACGTCTTGATGTCAAACACTGTGTACAGACCTTGAGGCTGGAGACAGGCAGGGTGGCGATGACGTTAGGTTTGATGAGAGCCAGTTGGTCAGCACTCAGTTGCTTAATACTGGTAGACGACAGGCCACCTAATACAGGAGAGAAGAACCGCCATGTAGAACTAGATCTTGTACAGGAAACAATGTGTACAGGATACAAATCTGGTAGTCGTGTACGTCAAGCTTATCTAGAGGTTTCAAGATTCAAGACGTTATTTTCATTTTCCCCCTACTGGGGTATGGAGGATACAGTTAAAAAAGTAACAAAGAAACCAAGATCACACATAGACAGACAAGATACTAAGTGAAGTTGACAAAAGATATCTTTACAGAACACACACACACACACACACACACACACACACACACACACACACACACACACACACACACACACACACACTAACCAACTAACTAACTATACAGTCCTACTCGCGTTTCAAAAAAATTTGCTGGTGCAAGGGCAACCTTTCTGGATTTTGATCCCAACAGTTTACGAAGACTGTATGTCTATTTAACTGTAAGGAAACGAAGTGGTACGTGCTTGTTGCGTTCCTCTTGACTGAAAGGCCGGACATTCTAGAATTAAATGAAATTCGTCCCCTATTACAGTAGCGCTTAGTGCGCTGGTTTCATTCTTTCTTACCGACGAGGTTGCCCAGCTCGCCAACAACAGCAGGCGGCCACTGTAGAACGTTGTCACCATAAGCCTGGAGAGCGCGACTGGCGTAGGCTGACCGCTGGGCTGATGTGCATGAGCGGGAACTTCCGATCACATCCACAGACTGCCTATAACACGTGGATAGATGGATAGAAATCTTAGTCTTATCTGAACATGTCAATACTATATATACCATATACATCATATTGTATATTGTATTACATGCTATAGACTGTATACTTTAAGATCTGTTCGCAAAGATCTGTTTCCAAAATCTTTGCTGTAGGTCGGTAAAAGCCTGAAAGGTTGGTGAAACGCTAATTTGGCCGTCAGATATAAGAACGGTGCTTGGGTTGACTTGCAGACAGTATGACTTTTCAGTGTCTGAATCTTTCAATCCAAATTGTAGGGGGAAAAAAAAGGTCTGACACGTACTTGAACACTTCGATAGGAAGCTGTTGGATCTGAGCTTCTGTCAAACTACAGACGAATTCAGAAAGGGACGAGAACTCTCCAGGAGTAATGGAAGCGAGGTTGCCGCCCTTTTTCAGTTCCAGCCATTTGCTGAATTCGGCCGCCAGCTGCAACATACAACAAACATTTCAGACACGTATATCATCTAATGTGATGTGGAAAATCCGTTGTCTACAGGAACTTCTGTGGGAGCGAGCGGGGCAGGAACCAGTGGCCAAGCAGATACTGCGGAGGAAGTGGGGCTGGATTGGACACACCCTCAGGAGGCCAGCATCCAGCACCACACGCCAAGCCCTGACATGGAACCCGCAGGGCAAAAGGAAGAGAGGCCGGCCTCGCAACAGCTGGAGGCGGGACACTGAGGCAGAGCTATATAAGCAGGGGACCAACTGGACTGGAGTGGCAAGAATAGCCCAGAACAGAGTGCGATGGCGAAGGGTTGTCGATGGCCTATGCTCCACTTGGAGCCAGGGGCCTAAGTAAGTACAGGAACTACTGGTTTAGTGTAAACGTCTGCTCCACAAAACAGTGTATTATGCACACAGTGTAATGGCCCCTCGTCCCGCGTTTTCAAGCTCATAAACTAGTTAATTGTTATGTTAATTATTATAATTGTTAATTATTCTGTTTTGATAACGCCTAAAAACTTACCACTAGTCACTCTTTTGGTCCAGTGTTTCAGTCGTTGATTATTTCGGTATTTCGGTTGGTTAAGGTAGTGTGCATTTTAGTGATTAAGGCCGGGTTGTCGTATAATTTCTTGATTTCTCTCAATCGACACAGTTGCTACGATACGCACTTCGCTTGTAAACTCACAATCGGCGCCATTGTTGACTTTCTTTAGTCACGTGACATTCGCTAGAGCGACTGCAGCAAGCTAGCGTTCGGCGTATATTAGTACGTAAAACCCTTCGCCGGATTTCGCTATAGAAACTTGTTAGTACTTCACGTGTCTTCGCTCAGTCAATCAACTTGAGACAGGCCATAACAGAAGGCTAAACGCGAGGCGAAAAGCAAGACGTCGTTTAAAGACGTACAAGAGAGTCTTCAGTCATGGCAGCTCATGTGATCCACGTATGTGATTGAAGCTGTCAGTGTTACCTGCTGAGAGTCCAGGCGACCGTGCTTTCCGTTGCTGTTGAGAGCGTCCACACCGGTCAGCATGAGTTGGTTCATCTCGTCAGCAGTGAAGGCGGACATGAGCACACCAGCCTGACGGATCACCTCGTTTGTCCATGTAGACGGGGCGCCGATCACCTGCACAAAGACACGAACCCGTTCTCCAGAATAGTTTCTAGAATATGACCGTATGAAACGCAGGGATGGACTGGGGTGATTTGAGAACCGCGTGACGACGAATCGTACCAGAAGAGAAAACACATGTCATGTTCTCAAGTCAGTGTGCACGTATGAAAATGTTCAATCTATTTCTAGCCATGCAGTAAAACGATTTCAAACTTTTGTGTGACATGATGTCAAATATCTCAGTAACACAATTTCTCTACTTTTCTCGCGCAAGACATGAAAAGAAGTCACCCCATAATTTCGCTATCACAGTTTTTGCTTTCTACTTTTACTAGTTGTAGCACACCAAACTAAGTGACATTACAAAACCAATCAAGGGCAAACGAAAATGATTGAAGGATTGAACAAAACGCTGACTACGAACCTGGATTGCGTGTTGCTTGAGCGCGGCGAGTGCGGTGTCGCTCCAGTTAGTAGCGTTACCAATCACCTCCAGACAGTCAGTGAACTCGTTACTGGGCATTGAGGTCACGAGATTGACGTCAACCAGCGCCACGTCCTGACGCATCTGTCTCAGAATGCTGCACGTCAGTTGGCCGGCTGAGGGAAGAAGGAGAACATTATCCGTCGATTATTTACATCTACAGAGCAGTGGTCTCCCTTGTGTGTCGCACTAGATTTCAGAGAGCACATATTGCTGCGTTTGGTCTTGGTGGCCGTTCTGGTGATTATCTTTTTACAAGGCAACAATAACAAAATTTGTGTATTAAAGATGAGAGGCTAAAGGATGGGCACCACAGTTAAATTTCAGCTGGATAAACTTCCAAGCCCTCCGTGGAATCCACCCATTACCAGGGAGGAATACCACTGGAGCCGGCAAAGAGTTGTGGCAGCAAAAAACAAACAAACAAACAAAAATTCAGCTGGATAAACTTTCAGCCAAACGTGTTGTGAAAAAATGCAGGTGGGTGATAGCAGCAGATCTTGAAGACAGGCGCACGGGGGATTTGTAAGAAACCAAAAACATACAGATAAAGGTTGCAGTTGTATCAGTGGCGCAGGCTTCTGTTCTCATCGACCACTACTGTCTTACTGACCTCCAACACACTGGTACAAGTTGTACTGACCTGCCTGACGGCGTTTCCTGCCAACAGCGTTGGTAGACGCAGACCTAGAACTCATTGCCATGGCAGCGAACAGCATACGTGTCACCAGCTTCTGTCTGCCACTGTTGTCCTCTGTCATGTCATCCATCATATCGGGAGTGTCCGGGGTGTCAGGAGTGTCGGGAGTGTCGAACGGCATGTCGGGAGCCTCGTTGGAGTCCTCTCGCCACAGTCCTTCCTCACGCCTCTCCTCCACACGCTCGTGGTGACGCTCAAGGCGCTTCTCGATGCTGGCGAAACTGGCCGCCAGTTCGTTCTGCACGCGTGACGACATACATTGAGCGTGGGATCAAGTACAGTGTTTGTTTGAGGGAACCCTCTTTTGCCAGTGTGCTAGTTTGTAGTGATTTTTGTGGTCAAGAACAAACGTGAAGTTTTTGATTTTTGTGTTTGGTAGGGCAAGGTGAATGCCAGGGGGTAGCTAGAGGAGGCTAATAGGGAATATATAGGCATTTTGAGGTTTCTTGCATTTGTATTGTTTGACCTGCAGCACGATGAGAAACGTAAGCACACCATGGAACGAGACATATGAAGAATGAAGTATGAAGAATGACACCCCCCCCCCCCCCCGTATCTCCCTATGTATCTGTGTCTAACCTAGTATGTCGCATGGTTACCACAGGAACTACGTTTCACAGATCCAGGGTCATACCTCGCACAAAGCCTCGATTGTGTCTTCTTTGGCGAACTGCAACAGTGGTCCAGCGTTGACCAGAACACTACTCTTGCACTCCCAGTCTCTACAATCAGATAGAAGCAGAAGTAACTGGATGTTAACTGTATTAGTATATTACGCGGAGGTAATGTAAAAACGAACGTTTCACTGTCTGTTGGCAATCCAGAACCCTCTGAAATAAGATAGAACCACGACTTGTAGACCTGGACAACTTGCACTCAAATTATATAAACGTATGCGTAAATTACACATAATGGGAAACAGCGTAGATATCTGTCATGGGGATTCTGAAACAGCCAAATGGAATATACTGGTGCTCTACGTTGATTCAACGTCAGATGGAAGCTTCTTAGGTAATCTGCCATACAGACACAAGCACTAGTAGAATACAAAATACACACATTAGACAACAACAACAACAACAACAACAACAACAACACCCTCCTCCCCCCCCCAAAAAAAAAAACAAAGAAAAAAAAAAAAACGAAAGAAAAGAAAAGAAAGTGCATACTTACGGCATAGCCTCCTCAATCTTGTCCAGAATGGCCTCCGCCTGTTTCCGTGTGAAAGGTAGAGTTCCCAGCGTTCCCATACTGCGCAGCACGGCCTGAGGGCTCAACTCGTCAATCTGGTCCGGCGTCAGACCCAGGGCAAACTGACCCATCTGACTCAACTTGCGGAAATCGTTGTCATCTTGACTCTCCTGTAGGGATGAAAGTGACACACATTCAGTATGATGCTCAGTAGTGTACTGGTGAACATTATTTACAGACTCGGAGAACCCTTTGCTTTAACAACAACACACATTACATCATCAAAAGACAAACTATGTAGATAATGTTGAGCATTCTGCTGAGCGTGGCATGTTTGTATGATGTGCTGCAAGTTCCTGCTCAGAGTACATCTTTTAAAATTAAAAAACAAATTCCACAGTTTACTGATGATAATGAATTGACTGTATAAACAATTGAAGACAAATTTACTTGCTTTTGACTTGTGTCTTTCATCTCATGGGATTGATTTTTTTATGCATGGTATGTGTAGCATCACTGTGTATTGCGACAGAGAGGAGGGGGAGGGGGGGGGATAATGAAAGTGGCGGTATAAATCAGGCTTCATGAAATGAATCCAAGTAACGGATTTCAACGCAAAGCAGAAAACACACACTAACAACCATGCAATACAGAAATATCCAAGGATCAGTTTAATGGTTAATATCTTAATTCTTAATTCCCAAACAAGCTCCACTTCCACAGGAAGCAAACGTTCCCCCTTACCCCTGGTACATCCTCCATCATGTCAGAAAGTTCCTCAGCCAGAAGCCTGAGCTGAGCGCGGGGCAGTTTTCTCACATCCATCTGAGACATCATGGCCACAAAAGCCTTCTTGCCGCCATCGTCAAACTCCAGTTTCTTGAACTGGCCAGGGGGTCTGCAGGCGTATGAACACAAATTAAGCGTGGGATCAAGTGCAGTGTTTGTTTGAAGTACCCTATTTTGCCAGTGTGCTAGTTTGTGGTGCTTTTGTATTTGGTAGGGCAAGGTGTATGCCAGGGGACAGCAAGAGGAGGCTAACTGCCAGTGAAACTGGAACTTTTTGTGCACGAGAGGCAAAGTTGACGTGAGTGGATTTCGGTGAAGTGGCTGTCTGGCCTAAATAGAAACTAGACTTGCGTTACTCCAGTGAGGCATGAGCGGAAAGGAAGGAAGACATTCATTTTTTAAACCCCTGTCAGATGCATGCGTGCGTGGTCTGTTCATGATAATTTTTAGATGATTTTTAGAAGGATTTTTAGAGGTGACTATGATGCCTGAGGCCAACAGAAAATATACAGGCATTTTGAGGCTTCGTGCATTGGTATTCTTTGATTCATGGATAAGACAGGCAGATAACGAAGAAGAAGAAGACGAAGAAGACAGTGGAACAGAAAAGGTACCAACAGAAACAAGTGCTCAAACATCACTTACAGGTAGGCCAGGAAGGCTCCTTTCTGTGCTACGTATTCAGCAGTGACCTTGATCTCGGGCTGGTCGTCGAAACGGTCAGCGTCTTCAATCTTCTCCAGGATCTTGTCAACCTG
This sequence comes from Batillaria attramentaria, assembly GCA_018292915.2. NCBI lineage: Eukaryota > Metazoa > Mollusca > Gastropoda > Batillariidae > Batillaria > Batillaria attramentaria. Next base: position 1,867,277 of record JACVVK020000026.1, on the reverse strand, counting down.
CACACAAATTAGTCAGTGTAAAGGGGGAAAATCCCAAACAATGGAAAACTGGTTTGCTTAACTGAGTAAGCTTTTCTATTTGTTCATAATGAATAAAAACTGTTTAAACCAACTGAGTAAGCTTTGCGATATACCTGCTGGACACAGCGTTTCCAGCAGACTGGTATTGGAGGGGACAGATCATTTGAATCTTAAAGGGACAGTTAACGAAGGTACACTGTCAGGAAAGGGAAGTAATCTGCTAACATTCAATCCATTAAATCATGCAATCCTAGGAACTACGCAGCAAAACGGCAATACATGTACAATGGAAAACTAGAGTTGTTTAAAACGCTGCGAGACTTTCCGTACATCCGTCTGCACTTTGACAAAAAAAAAAAAATCAAAAAGAGGCCAGAGACATGTCCCTGAAAACTGCACCTTGAAGAGAGTTATCGCGTCCTGACCACTGTACATACCTGTGAGGACAAGAGATCATCCACCCGGTCACCGAGAATGTCAGCCACATCGTCAACATCCTCGTCCCGGTCGATCATGTCGTCAATGTCACGTGGGAGAAGGCCGCGCGCCAGGTTGCCCAGGCCAGGCAGGTCGGCGGGTCTCAGGGAGCGGGTTCCAAGGGACTGCTTTACTTTACTCATCAGACTGGCGGCCTGCACACAAGGAGCAACGATCTCACACATCTCACACTACTCTGTGAAACCGTGCATCTCTTTTGTGTGTGTGTGTGTGTGTGTGTGTGTGTGTGTGTGTGTGTGTGTGTGTGTGTGTGTGTGTGTGTGTGTGTGTGTGTGTGTGTGTGTGGAGGTGGTGGTGGTGGTGGTGGTGGTGTTATCGCAATGTCTGCACAGAAACCTTTTTTTAAACAATACAATACAATACAATACAATACAATACAATACAATACAATGTCTTTATTGTCTATTTTATGTTACATAAAACGGAAATTTCTCCTATGCAGTACAGTCTGACAGTGTATAAGACAATGTATAAAAGCATTCAACTCTCTCTCTCACACACACACACACACACACACACACACACACACACACACACACACACACACACGCACGCACGCACGCACGCACGCACGCACGCACGCACGCACGCACGCACATGAATATTAAGGAGTTAAAGTTTAAGAAACATTGTATACGAAACTATTCAAGAACAGCTGCTGATTTCATCACCGGAATGTCTTACCTGTGAGGCGCGCCAGTTGATTCTGGCGGAGACGTTCAGAGAGTTGATGACGTCATCATCAGTCAGATCGTCGATGTCGTCCACACTGACGGCACTAGCAAACCCGGGCAGTTTCAGCAGCTTCATCTTGCTGGCTGCCTGCCGTCTCGCCTAGCACACAGAACGAGGCATTTTGTGAAGTTCTCGGGAGGGGTGAGATATCAGGTGATATCGAGACTTGATCTAACAATATCGCATGCCGTTAAACAAATCAAACGACTTATGAAGTACTATGATGTATGCGAAGGTTTGATATCAACGAGAACAGTATAATGTGAACGCTCCGAGTCACCCTGGATTTACGGATATTTAGCTGGCCTACCTTGTCAGCAATCAGCCTCTTCTGGGCGTCGTTGAGATCGAGATCGTCCAGGTCATCGAGCAAGTCATCGACGATGTTATCGTTCAGTTCTTCAATGTCATCAGCGTCCAGACCCACCGCCAGGCGGCCAACGCTTCTCAGTTGTGCTGCAGTCAGATCCTTAGTCTGGATAAAGACAACGGTAGTTTTATAACTGTACATTTATAATGAATGGTGATATACACATAAAACAGCAATACTCACATGATACACCAATACACACATGCACGCATACATACATACATACATACATACATACATACATAGCACAACACAACACAACACAACACAACACAACACAACACAACACAACATAACATAACATAACATAACATAACATGACATAACATGACATGCATACGTTCATACAGTCTATCATACATCATTTCCAAAGATGATACGATGAGCATGATAACCAGCCTGACCCAAAGAAAATCACACACACACACACACACACACACACACACACACACACACACACACACACACACACACACACACACACACACACACAAAAGCGGTGACTGATCTATAAAATTGTAGGAAGAATATGACGTACCTCCACATCGAACATCTCCTCCAGAAGTTCCCGAGCCTGCAGACAGAAGATATAATAATAATTATGAACTTTACTTTTAGACGTTCAGCTTGCAGTATGGCGCTTACAATGGTGGAGTACAATGCAGAATGAGATTTGTTTGGCACCTACTTGGAACAGCTGCTCTTGCAAAAAAAACAACAACAAAACAAACAAACCAACAACAACAACAACAACAAAAACCAACACTTGTAATCACTTATGTCTTGACACATCCCCTCCCCCCCCCCCTCACACCACATACAATCTCCCATTTGCTGATCACCTGTGACTCCCCAAAGTCGAGATCCCTGAGGGCATCCATGGCCTGTCTGACAGCCTCACGAGGCAGCTGTTGAAGCTGGGACAGCCCCATGCCCGGCATCGCGGCCTTCACCTTCTGGATGTCGAGGGCGTTGAACTCCGCCAGCTTGGGGAACTTGGACGACTGGGAAACACGGCGGAACAAGTTGGCAGCCTGGACACAGAGGCAACGGATACTTTCGTGAACTGATTACACGTTCGCGACATTGAAGACATGAAGACACTGAAGACACGGATGCGTGTATTTACAATCACTTATCATCAAACACATTTTCTTGAGACAACAGCACTAATCTACAATGAAATGAGTCAGTAAATCACGTACATCATCGTCATCAAGGTCAAGGTCGGCCAGGTCACTGATGGATTCGAAAAGGTCATCAGGATCCACTGATTCCAAAAAGTCAAGGTCATCGTACAGGAAACGAGCCACCCTGAAAACAAAGACCAGTAATCACCATGATTAACACTGATACTCAAAACGTGACTGTCGTGTTATAACTGTATTGTATATCGTTTTATACCCGAAGTTTTGTTTTTCGATTAAAGTGCCAACTGGTCCTGATGCTCCAAGCAAAGTAACAGGGACACAAATCTTTCCCTGAGCAAAGAACTACAACATGATAGTCTTCAACCAGCTAACTGACGAATTTTCAAACGACAACAACACCAACAAAACAAACAACAGCAGCAACAACAACAACAACAACAAACATAATTATGTGTATCTAGATGCTTTGCAGCAGGGTGTCGCATCTGTGAGACGGCGCATACATGGGTCAAAGAGGCAGTGCAGTTCAGAACTAAGCCCGAAAAATCTAACTCTAACTTGAGGTGGCCTGCGTACAGTGCCTCAGAGAGCATGTGATTTTTCTGACGGGCTGAGTCCTGAACTGTGTGGAAAGGGTTCTACGTGACTTGTGCTATTACTGATTGCCTGTACTCACTTTCCTACTTGTCGTGCTCCGCTGAGTTGACCCTGTTTCATACGACGACCCAGAGCGAGGCGAAGTCCATCCTTGTCATCTTCATCGTCGTCGTCATCATCATCACTAGAATCATCATCATCGTCGTCGTCGAAAAGATCGTCGATGTCAGCATCCAATAGCTGCAAAATTAGACAATGTAAAAATTATATGTCGGTTTGGAAATGCAGCAATAGGGACACCTCTGTAAGTAGGAACATCACAACCCCATGCCCAATAACTAGACGTTTAACACAGTCATCTGATACATGGATATCAAACGAGTATGCAATCATCCAAATCAAATAACAAACCCCAAAAAACAACTAAGAAAGCCAAAACAACGAAACAAACACAGAAACCACCAACACCAATCACCCAACAAACGAACCAAGGGCCTTACCGCTTGAGGGTCAAGGTCATCGAGGTCATCACCAGAAAAGGCCAGCAATCCCTTGCCAAGTCCCTGGATGGCGCTGGCGTCAAGGGCACCAAGGTTACCTCCAGCAAGCACGCGACGCCTGAAGCCCAATCGCAGACCAGGGTTGGCACCGGGCCGTGACGCCACGTTGCCAAGCAACGACAGACTGAAATGGTCCGACAGAGGTAAACGTTTCATGAGAGGGAGGAAGGGAGAGAGTTTCACCGAAGCAACATCGAAACAACAACAACAACAACAACAACAACATAATAGGTATTATTCCGTGAACTGACATAAACACGCACGCTCACGTGTATCACACGCATTCTCTTACACATTAACACTCGTGTGGTACAAAACAAAAAGCCTTGATTTTGACTGGAATTGTAACTTAATAGTGGCCCAAACAATCTAAAAAGAACTGCAAAATTAGCAGTACTGATTAGTACATGTTATCTTTCTTTCTTCTCCCGTGTATTCATCGATTTATTCATTTGTGTATTTTCATAACTTCTCTTTCTATGTTGCTTTCTCAGTTGCTTTCTATGTTGCTTTCTTTCTGAACGCGTCAACATTCAGCTTGTGGGCAAACTCACTTATCGTCGATGAGTTGTTCCTGAAGGTCATCTAGAATGTCGTCGTCAAAGACGTCAGGAGCCAAGGTCAAGGCCTGCTGAAGGTCTTGAGACGTCCACGTGCTGGGAGGTTTGGACATCAGCTGAGTCAGCAGCGCCATCTGGTGAGCCTCGTCAAGATCCTGAACAAACGGGACGTCATGATTCAGTTGTTCTTATTTTCTCCCGTGTTTTCTCTCATAATAAAAATTCTGGGCGATTTTTGTGATTTATTTTCCTGAAAGTATTAGTGTAAATCTGCATTTGTTTTGATTAATATATTTGTACACGCCTCAGAAACTTTGCAACCACAAACAAGGATGTAGGGATACACAGTACATGTTGAAACTGTCTGTACACTTTTGTCATTCTTTGGAGCATGGTGCCTTGCCAAGGAATACATTGTGGCTGAAGACACAGACAGCTGAACACTACACGCTGACAGCTGATATCAAACACAATCCCAAAACACGAAAATATAACAGGAAAACTTCACAGTCTAGCTGCGTGATGGTGGTGATACAAAATGTCAAGCGGGTTATACAGTGTTATGCGGTTAGTGCGCGCTATGGAAATCCTGAACCACATTGACCGTCACGTGTGTGTGTGTGTGTGTGTGTGTGTGTGTGTGTGTGTGTGTGTGTGTGTGTGTGTGTGTGTGTGTGTGTGTGTGTGTGTGTGTGTGTGTGTGAGAGAGAGATCCAACCTTCGCCCTCGAAATAGCATTCTCTACTTCTCTACTCATTTCTTCAGATTACAGCCATCTAAAAACACCGAAGAAATTGCCATTCATCTATAGAAACAGGATACAGAAAGCTTTGACACTAAGTTCCCTTCATACGCCATCTACACTTCAAGCGTCACCACCGGATGGTGGTATGTTTCTTTTGGGGAAACACCGAGTCCATTGCAGCCACATGCATCCATTCTCCGGGAGAATCTCGAGCAGCAGAACGTACGGATGAAGCATAGGTTCTTCAACTGCCATTCTATGTACCGGACCACAACCAGTTGTAAGCGAAGGCCGAGGTTCGAATCTAAGCCACCTCCAAGGATTGAGTCTAGAACTACGTCTGTACCTCATGGTAATTGTTCAGGAGGTTGGCGTATATCTCCTCGAAGACATCATCAATATCATCAAATCTGTCATCTATGGTGTCAAACACCGTTCTTACATCCTTGCGGTCCTGCTGTTAGACGTAACAATGATGATCACATTCAACACACAACTGTCAGTAGTATTACCAGGGATAACTCATGAAAAGCCCATACAGAAATCACAATTTTACTTGAAATCTGCAGATCACCAGGAACCACTTCAAGCCACTATTATGCAATCTGCAACGGTCATGGGAATAGCGAGGAAGGTCCACGCTTTGTGTAATAGTGGCTTGAAGTGGCTCCTACTGTTGTGCAGGGGCTTGTTCTTTTTAACCTCTTATTGTATAGCAGGCATGTGGTGGTCGAGCTCGGGCTGTTAAGAGATAACCGGACTTTGACGCATTGTGCAAAGCAAGAGGTAGTCAGTGGTTTGAGTCACGTTTTGACGAGACTAAAGTCCTTGTGCGTCCTTATAACATCAAGGTGAAACCGCTAGTAGTGCGAGACTGCTACACAAGATACTGTGCCTCCTTTTCGTCGACCACAAAATGCGCGGTTATCCCTCGTGACAGTGCTTGCATTACAAAACATCAACAGACAACACTACACTACTACGTGCAAAGTATTATCAACAACAAACAGTTTAGGTGTACAACAATCATTGACTCTTACATGACAAACACATGACACACTTCATTGAACAAGTCTGCGGTCTAAATGCAAACAACACACACTTAGCTGATTGGTAATAGCTAACTGACCCTGCTACCGTCATCTGGAAAAGGACAGAAGTGCCCGTTAAATCCCAGGCGATTATGCCTTTTCCCCGGATGACTGTAGCCTGTCATTGTAATATATGTATACCCTTTTTTTAAAAAACAGACTGGGTATTTGTTTCACGGGCAATAGCGGTCGAATGAATAAGGCAGTTGATCGCAGTTGCCAGAGGAACAGAGAAATGTTATTTATAAGAGTGAAAGATGTGAGTGGATCAGGAAAACCAAAGGATGCGAAATAAGAGTGAAAGAGTGAATCGAACGAGAGATTCAGGAAACAAGCGACGTGGGATCCAGAGAGAAAGAGACAGGAGTCTGGTGACAATGTACACTCACATCGCTGTCCAGCACGTCTCCACAGTCAGCGCCGGTCTGCAGGAACATCTGGAACACTCGGGAAGACTGCTGAGACAACTGGCGGCACAGGACCTCCTCATCCTTGTCGTCAAAGAAGGCTGACACACACTCCATACTCTCCTCCTGTAAACACACAAATCACCACACGCAAATTCACGAGGAGACCGAATCAGGATTCAAGATATTTTACTGTTCACACGGAGATTCGCTTTTCGGCCTGTTGATAACAAATAAGGCGGGTGTCACAGGGGAGTGTTTTAAGTCCAAAGCAACAGCGAGCATGGCGTTCGACCGTGTATCTCTCGTGTGCCATGCGTCTAAAACATCATGCTTGCCTATGGCTTCATTTTCCGGAGTGTGTTTGGCGCTGTTTTCCGTGTTTGTACAAAAACGTCTCCCGTGTGACATGAGGCTAAGAGACAAGCTTAAGACTCATGTTATGTGATAAGGGTTATTTAGAATCGTGTACAACCGCGTAAGATTTTTAACTCAGTTTGCCTCCTGTGCATGCTTCTAAAATAACCAGTTTTGTTTTCTGCTTTCCTAATAGGACAGGCGGAACAGTACGCAGGGGAAATTTTGAAGTCAATATAACCTCCCCCCCCCCCCCCACAAACATTCCAAACACAACTTTCTTGTAACACCCCCCCCCCCCAAAAAAAAAGAAAAAAAAAAGAAAAAAGGAGGTGCAGTATATCACTGATAAGAAAGAGCTGAAGACGACAAAACAAAGACTTACGGAGAGTTCTTCCAAAATATCTTCCACGTCGATAGCGTCGAAATCGTTCTCCATGGACGACCTACCACCAACACCGTCGTCACCCACCAGAGGCGCCGCGAAAGCTTCAGCCACGTCCTCACTATCCAGTGTAGCGTCGTCAGTGGCGTCGGAGAACGGATCATCCAGTCCAGTGTCGTCCGTGTCGGTCGTCATGGCCCCCGTGTCGTCTGTCGGGCTGTCGTCCATTGGCGAGTCGTCCATCGGGTTGTCGTCCATGGGCGAGTCGTCGACGGTGTCGGGAGCGTCGGCGGTGTCGGAGGTGATGGAGTCGGTGTCGGAGATGTCCTCCAGCAGGTCCTGACGCAGTTCGCGCATAGCCTCGCGAAGATCCAGCATGAAGGCGCGAAGACGGTTAGGGTTCTTCAGGCAAGCGCTACTCTGTGCTGCTTGTTGGGCGGCTGTCAGTAACAGACAGGCAATGACACTGAACGTCATCTTCATCTTTAATTTCTAATGATACAAAGTTGCCGATCAGATAAACCCGTTTTTACACACACACACACACACACACACACACACACACACACACACACACACACACACACACACACACACACACACACACACACACACACACACACACACACTACTTTGGACATGTTCAGCCCACTAAAGATTAATGCAACTCCGAAATTCCGAAATTTAAATTGCTGAGCTGACCCTTCGCACCACGTGTTCGTAGTGTGTTCATGTCCAGTGTGTGAGAGAATGCGTGAGGTTCACGTGAGCGTGGGAGTGTGGTTCAGCTCGCGGCGCTTTGAGCCAGTCGAAGAAATTGGGTGAAGCACCTACACAACACTCAATTATTATTATTACGCACGCACGCACACACACGCCCCAGATTCCGAACCTACCCGGACGAGCCTGGCCCATGAAGTTGGTGATGTCGAAGCCGTCCAGGTCATCGGGCAGACGGTCTGCCATGTCATCCAGTCTCTCGAACAGACTCTTGAAGTCTCTGTCGTCGTCTCTGTCCCAAGGACGACCGCGCCCTTGCCCTTGTCCCTGTCCTCGGCCAGGAGTGTCGGGACGGTCTCTGTCCAGAAGATCCTTCAGCTCGTCTCCCAGCTCCGTCATGGTCAGCTGTGGGAGGGAGGAGGCGCCCGTGGGGGTGGGGCCGGGGAACTGTGACGTGGTGTCATCTTCTGTCAGGTCGTCTGTCTGACGGCGAAGGCGGCGCACGTGTGCAAGGTCTGTAGAGGGCACAGCGAAAAATTAATAATAATAATAAATTATTTATATAGCGCTTATAGTTGGCGAGTTCTAAGCGCTTAAAAATTTAAGAAAAATAAGATAAAATAAAATTAAATGACATGGAAATTACGTGAACATACACAATAAAAGACACATAATAAAAGATACAGCAATTGTGGCGCGCGCGCGCGCGCGCACACACACACACACACACGCGCGCGCGCGCGCGCGCGCACTGGATCCTGAGAAGTTGGAGTGTGACTGTTCATGTGTTTGGGTGCTCGAAAATTGACACACACGTAATCCTCTTTCCAAGGATGGCCATAGTAGTTTTCCTGAACACAGACGATGACTACGTGTGTCGAGAAAAAATTACACGGATGGCATTTAGACCCTCTCAGAGTTCTGAGCTATTGCCCGTAACTTTCTGCTCTAGTGGACTAACTCAGTGACTTTAACTCATAACCAGTAACCTACCAAATATTCAAAGCTAACTATCCTAAAACCCCACTCCACCCCTACCCTTGTCCCCTTCAGCTCCACGTTTATAGAAGCCGATTATGAATTATTAAACTATAGAGTGATACCTAGGTGATGTTTTCAGGTTCGCAGAGAGAGGCTCCCCATTACTGGAGGTGACCGCACTCAATTCGATAGATGCCATATAATGCACGAGCTGTTCCAAAGTTTGACGTTTACCACAACAGCTAACTAACATCGGTCAGCTATGAATACCTGAACACCTGCATTTTTGTTTTGGCAACACCCAACTCTACTGATGAAGGGTCAGTTGCACAACCTGGGTGTGCCACGGTGTACATCGTGGAACCGTCCATCAAAGTTTACTGACAATATTAGGACGATAGAGAGAGAGAGAGAGAGAGAGAGAGAGGTCGACATCGACTTCGACATTTTATTGATTAGGCCATGAGAGAGAGAGAGAGAGAGAGAGAGAGAGAGAGAGAGAGAGGTCGACATCGACTTCGACATTTTATTGATTAGGCCATGAGAGAGAGAGAGAGAGAGAGAGAGAGAGATGTCAACACTGGCGGTGACTATTCTCGAATCGAAACGTGTCAGGCACACGCTGTGCCAGGATCCGATGTACCAAACCGGTAACCATGCATCGATCAGCTGCGAACACCTGCAATACTTTTGCAACAACCTAAACAGTCAAGCATTGCACAATGTGGGTGTGACAGGGTGCACACCTAGAGACCGTCCATCTCACCTCATGACATGACTGGGATGTTTAGCGGACGCCGTCATGTCACCGGGTGTTCTAGAATGACGGATCGACCTGATGAGGTCTCTATGGACTTGTCTAGTGTCAACACACCGACAGGCATACGCCCTCAGGTGCTGTCCCCCCAAAACGCAAAAACAAGCACAGCCGTGTCATCTCCATAACCGCATCAATTTACCTGTCAGTTCAAAACGCAAGAATGCAGTTTGGGCCGCCATGTTGGCACATCAATAATATACAATCTTTACGCAGCCATTTTTCATTTTTTTTTCACATCTGATAAATTTATGTGGGTAAGTGTATTTTTTTTTTAAACCTTGGTTGACAGCTTCCTTCCGATTTGTGGAGATTAATCTCACAGGAAGAGAAACGAAACACACACACACACACACACACACACACACACACACACACACACACACACACACACACACACACACACACACACACACACAAAACCAAAAAGTAAGACTAAGAGACAGCTTGACTTCTGGCTGATTTAGGGTTTGAGAAAAGAGACTCAAAGTCTCAAGAAAAGCACTATAACGAAACAACTCCCCTCGCTTCCTGCCCCCATAAAGCAACAACAGCAACAAGTTTAAACACAAAGCCCCCCCCCCCCCCCTCCCCACCGCCCGCACACACGAAGAAAGAAAGAAAGAAACAAAAACACTGCACTTTAACTGTGTGGAGGCCGACGATTCAGGAAGTTGCTCAACCTTTCCTGATAACACACACGCGCGCGCGCGCGCGCGCACACACACACACACACACACACACACACACACACACACACACACACACACACACACACACACACACACACACACACACACACACGTACGTACGCACGCACAAGAAAAAAAACCCCAAAAAAACAACCACCCAACAAACTTGTCAGTTTTTGGCACGCGGACGTGCAGCTTGACACTACCGTCAGTCACTGCACCAACTGGTACAAGATCTCGTGCAGCTTTCGTCACGACACCAGGTGTCCCGCTACACAAGATCCGTCATTTTTTTGTTACCCCTTTTTGCTGTTTGTATATGAATTATGACCCAATTATAGTTCACACTGAGGCAACACGCTCGTCACAACATAATTTATTCAGTCAGTGTAGCTGATCTGTCATGACAAATAGGATCTGGGAGTGCACAGCACAAACGCCTCCAACTTGGCTCCGAGCCTTTATCGCATTCCCATTCTTTAAAAGAAACTAAATGCTATTTTGGTTATAAAACAAAGCACAGTGATTACTTATTCCACGCTTTTTGACGTCTAGTTTTCTCTCATACCAGGATTCCAAGTAAGATTAATTATTTCCTTCTAAAAGCCTTTCCTTGTTTTGCGTCATAAATGATGAAAGGGAGGCAACTCAAATAAATGGTTACTCTAGATGTAACATGACAAATGATTTATTTGTACGCCGGAGTTGTTGCATTTACACCCTCCCCGCTCTACTGCAATCGAACTGCATTTTTAGTTTTGTTCCATTTACTCATTTTTGTTAATTTGATAAGGAAATCTCACTATCGTTTGTGTTTTTTTTTTTTTTTTTTTTTTAAACACTTCATTTTCCATTTTCGGGAAATTCGGGCCGCTTCCCCCAGGGAAAAGCGCATCACCACAGTGTAGCGCCACCCAATACCTATCCTGTATTTCAATCTTGCTGGGGGAGGAAAGCCGGATAACCCGGAGAGAAACCCCCGATGAGCAGCCAGGAAAAACCGGTATCACATATCACAAGCACCATATCACCTGGGCTCGAACCCACGCTTCATCACCGTGACAGCGGTGACGGCCGTTCAGTAGCGCAGCGGCCAAGTCCGACGCGCTACCTGTTAGACCACCGTTGGTTTCGTTTGTTACAGAAGCATGGACATTGAAATCGTGACAATCGTGTTTTACTTCTTCATCAACATGAATATGAGTCCTCTCACTAAGATGTATTTATGTATGCATTATGTACATGAACCCTTGTCAACCACAGACCACAAGGGTCGCACTCGTGACTCTATCTGCAGCTCGCATAATCTCTATTAAATTAATGTATTCTTAATGTATTCTGTCATACAGACATGCGAGTCGATGGAGTTGCTCCCACATTGCTGCTGATAAATCTGTAGGGTAAGCTTATCAGCGTGCAGGTCAATCGTCATAACAATAAAAGACGATCATTGTGATGTGTGATTCAGACAAATGTTCCCTGTCTCCTGCTTACGTGAATATGTGGTCCCTTGCCTGTGTGCACTGCCTAATATCGTATGGTCACGCACTTCCTACACTACTGAGATAAAATATGAATTGTGAGGGCAGTAGAGACAGAAATGCTTCTTACAGAACAGTGATAATTTGTTTCTGTGAGAATTTGGTACTGGCGGGAAATTGCGTAGCTACACATACCAAAATTGTATGTGGATTATAAATTACATCATGAAATGCTCTCTCTCTCTCTCTCTCTCTCTCTGGGCAGACAGATCCCTGACCAACGAGGCGTGAAAACTACCACTGCACGATTACGTTCCTTGAGCAACACACCGTAATTGCTCACTTTGTCTTCTTAAACACAACGGAGCATTCGCCCACACATTTGACATGACCCAAAAACCGGAACAGCAGCCTTATAATAATTCTCACGATGCTTTCATGTTTCTCCGCGCACAAACACGACAACTACGACACAAACAAGCAGACAATGACATGACAAATTGTGACAGTGGAGGAAGAGCGGTGGCAGATTAACAGACAGGCCATATTTAGCGCCGACCCCTCCCCTCCCCTCCCCTCCCCTCCCATGCACGTTTCCTGGTTTCCCTGACCGAAGCATGTCGCGAGACAGGTCACACAGCGAGCTAGGATCACCTGGACAGGGTCACCAACCTGTGACGTGTCCAGCAGAGTTACGTCACAGTGGACGTTTGTTCCACGCCCACTACCGGTTTTCGCTGCGCCCTTGTTTTCTTCATGAGCCAGTCCAACTCGCTATTATTCTGCTGGCCACAGTTCATGCTTCAACCCGAAAACTCCAACTCAAACCTCAGGCTACAGTTCATACTTCAACACGAAAACTCCGACTCAAACCTGAGGTATCCTGCGTGTTGTCCCTGGCCCGTGCGGCTGTGCTCCAGACAGCACGTGTTTTTATCGGGCTGAACTGTAGACTGGGCCACACTACGGTTGCTAGTCAAGCCAAGCGGCAACATGTGCGGTATGGAGTCCAGTTACTACTCACCCATTCCATTATCTTTAGTACACACGTACAGTAGCAAATGGCTGTGAGACGCACACCGAGAACTGTATGAATGGAGCCTGTTTGTCTAACATGTCTGGCAGAGCGTTGAACTTCCAATGCTCGGGTCGTGAGTTCGTATTCCTATCCTGGCCAAATATTTGTGCTGGCTTTTTCATCGGTGCCCCGTCTTTGATATCACCCGTATATGGTGGAAAAGGACGTTAAACCCTCAAACACCCACCCACCATTCTCTAACATGTCAGTCACAGACAACGAAACCTCAACATTGTAGTACGGGCAACCTGGAAGTCCGTCTAGATTGATCAGTGTTTAGCTGAATCTGTCTCCCTCCCCCCCCCCCCCCACACACACACTTCCGCCTCCCCTCCCTTCATGCTCTTGTCACTGTAGGTCGATCTGTCCACCTACAAAAATAAACTGCACGTTAAAAGAAATGCGTTGTTTTGTATTCCGTCAAAGTTCTGTTAATCTGATAAAACAGCTATTGTTTTAGGAGGGTGGGGGTGGGTGTTTGGGGGTTTAACGTCATTTTCCGCCACATAGGGTGATATCAAAGACGGGGCAACGATGAAAAAGCCAGCAAAAATATTTGGCCCCAGCCGGGCTCGAACTCACGACCCGAGCACTATTGTTTTAGGAGCCACACAACTGGACTGCATAACGTGTGACTAATGATGCGACTATATATAACGAAACTGCTCTAAATCGGTCCATTACTGCCTGTCGAAACTTGTACTGGCCCTCTGGCAAAGTTTTGCCACAGAGGGCAACAGTACCCATGCAGCACAAAGAACAAACGCCCCAATTCATCACACAAAAAAACCTGATCACTGGCGGGTGTTGCGCTTGTCAACAGTTCCACTCCCTCCGACCAATATGAGTGATGTTATCACGGGGAAGGGTTTGACAACAGTTGTTATGAAACAGGAAACTGTTCACTGAAGCCGTAAGTTATGATGAGATAAAGCTGACAAAGATTGACTGCCTGATGAAGGTTTTGTCACGATTGTGCACGCCAGGATCATGTTCGAAGATATATGACGTGATTTTTTGACAGATGATTTTATCAAACTGGGACATCAACGCTGTCAACTCGTCAGAGTCCTGTAAAAAACTGTTTCTGAAGTTTACAATGTTGGAGTGGGTGGGTGGGTGTTTGGGGGTTTAACGTCCTTTTCTACCACATACGGGTGATATCAAAGACGGGGCAACGCTGATAAAGCTAGCACAAATATTTGGCCCCAGCCGGGATACGAACTCACGACCCGAGCATTAGAAGTCCAACGCTCTACCATTCGGCCACCCCGGCTCCCCTTACAATGTTGGAAGTAACCGCCTAGTCTCGTGATCTACCCCTAGACTCGTGATCTAGCCCTAGTCTCGTGATCTACCCTATTCTCACGATCTACCCCTTGTCTTGCGATTTACCCCTAGTCTCGTGATCTACCCATAGTCTCGTCTTCTACCCTAGTCTCGTGATTTACCCCTATTCTCGTGATCTACCCTGGTCTCGTGATCTACCCCTAGCCGGTCTTGCGATCTACCCTGGTATCGTGATCTACCTCTAGTCTCGTGATCTACCCCTAATCTCGTAATCTACTCCTAGTCTCGCGATCTACTCCTAGTCTCTACCCGTAGTCTCGTGATCTACCCACAGGCTCGCGATCTACCCATAGTCGTGTGATCTACCCATAGTCGTGTGATCTACCTATAGTCTCGCGATCTACTCTTAGTCTCGTGGTCTACTCATAGTCTCCTGATTAGGTCGTCCACATAGTGAATCTGAGAAAGGCGGATGGCATTCCAAATTCCTCACAATCTTGTGTTTGTTCTTTTCAATTTAATCTGTCATTCTAATAACTCGTAACACCCACGGCACAGAACACATTTCACCTTGAGAGGTCACTTCCGTTTGTTCTGACATCATCACGCCACTTCCTGTTAAAGTGAGCTCGAGATTTGCCCCATCCGACTTCAAAGACACTCTACCAAAGTTCGGTGGCGTTAAGACGGAAGAATGGCGGCCTAGTTAGTTCTGGCCTGATCTGGTTAGGACAGGACAAGCACACGACACGTATTGTGTGACACATATCAGTTTGTCTTTGGGGCAGTCACGTGAACCATGGGATGACGGGACATGGCCTAAAACTACGCAGTGCAGTCACACTACTTTCTTTCCATTAACTTCTCCCTTGATGGACAGCTTCCGGCATTGGTGACTTTCACTCACTTCAACTGTGTGTCGTGCTTGTCACCACCACACACTAATAGTTCTCTAGGGGTCTCGAGAACAACTGTACACATAACGTAAAGACAAAGAGGACACGTGACCAGAAGGTGCTGAACACGTTTCTAATTTGTGTGGGTGTTCTCTGTGATGAGTAGGACACTCCCCACGCAGTCTATGGTCCATTTCTTTATAATTCAAAGTATTGTTTTGTATGATCCACCCGTAATTTTGGAACGCCACCAAATATTGACTACTCACAGCGTTAGAAATTTCTTCTTTTTTTTCTCGCGAGATGCACCATCAGGAAGGAACAAACGCGAAAATATTTTATATAAATATGTCACTGGAAGTTATAGCGAAAAAGGCCTAATTGTCATCGTTTTGCTAATCACCCAGGCCTATTTTTCATACTTACAGAAATAATATCATACGTATGAGAAAAGTTATTCTAGTGTTTATGTAGACGCCTGCGTTGACAGTGAGTGAGTTTGTAAGTTTTTTGCATCGATAGTATTTTTTGCTGGTAGCTGATGAGGCCCTACATTATGAACAGTTCAATAATATTGCCACCTGTCGCAATAAATACATTCACTGACTGAGGACCACTCACGAAATGAACGAATAACGCAGACGTGAATACTGTTTGCAGTATTTGTCAATAGCACTGAGGATCGAGCTGTGCTCTGTTCACAAACATAACCTATGATTTTCATGATCAAATAACGACGACAAAGGTACGAGGTTAATTGACTAGTTATACCAGCTGACCTACTGATACAATTTCGTATTTCTCGCTGCGCGTATGATACAAACGATTAAACATAACCCCCAGAGGGGGTGAAAAAAGATATAGGGCAGCAACGGAGAACTCTGGTTTCATACGATGATTTTTTTTTATACCAAGAGGGCATTGTCAGAGACAAACTGAAGCATTGTCAGAGACAAACTGAAGCATTGTCAGAGACAAACTGAAGCATTGTCAGAGACAAACTGAAGCATTTTAGGACACTAAATTTCACATAAGTGCATGGCTTTGTCTCAGTTTAGATTCGCTGTCTATCGATAAAATCCTTGGTGTGTGTGTGTGTGTGTGTGTGTGTGTGTGTGTGTGTGTGTGTGTGTGTGTGTGTGTGTGTGTGTGTGTGAGAGAGAGAGAGAGAGGGTTTGTTGTTTTGTTCAGTATTTTACATACTTTTACAATTACACTTCTTTCAAGAACCTCCACCTCATGTATTCATCTGTACCGTGCGTCTGCATCACCGAAATGTCACAATACTCAATACACTGCACAGGTGCACCGCTACACCTGTAACTCAAGACACCTAAACAAGTAGCAGAAAGCAGGGGAGTGGCACAGTGGAGGTCGTTAATTAAGACGTCAGACGACCGTCAGCCCGGGGTCCCGGACACATCCGTCACACGACCGGTGACAGGCGTATCGGCCGTCCACAATTGTAGGGACCAGGGGACCGTGGTGTACGAACGCCGGCCCATACACAGGCGTATCGGCCGTCCACAACTGTAGGGACCAGGGGACCGTGGTGTACGAACGCCGGCCCATACACAGGCGTATCGGCCGTCCACAACTGTAGGGACCAGGGGACCGTGGTGTACGAACGCCGGCCTATACACAGGCGTATCGGCCGTCCACAACTGTAGGGACCAGGGGACCGTGGTGTACGAACGCCGCCCCATACACACTCTATGGTTAAGGGTCTGCAGCCTCAACAGAAAGCCGCAAAGAGCGTGTTAAAAAACAAAAAAACAAAAAAAAACAACAAAAAAACCTCTCCGACTGTGCAAAATACACAGTCAACTCTGTCACAGTTACTGAATTTTCAGCGTCCCTGAAACCCCTATAAAAGCCATGGGCAGCCTGATTTCACAACTCAATTGGCGTTTTGACATTGGGAGAGAAAGATAGAAGTTGCTAGTCTTCTCGTGCAGCACACAACACCGGCTATGTGTCTCGCATGTGTCTCGCTCACTGACAATGAAGTCACCACAAACTCACGCTCTGGTTTTATAAGGGTCTCCGAAGCGCTGAAAACTCTGCAACTGTGACAGAGTTGCCTGCATTATGCACAGTCGCAGGAGTCGCAGTTTAAAAAACAACAACACACAATGTTTGGGGCTTTTTGTTGAGACTGCAGACCATTAAATCCCCATCTTCCGAAATATCTTAGCACACAGATCATTCTCGTCTGTTCTCGTGATGTCTAACATCGCACCACAAATAGACGATTCCACTCGGCAAGCCCCAAGGCCAAAGCCCCACCCCTGTACTCTGACGTGTATCAGAAAAACTCAGTACGTCCATGACGTCATTTTATGGGAAAAAGGGTGATGTCAAGATGAAAGAGTTTGACATGATATTTCCTCAAATGACGTCAATGGACTTACTGCTTTCTTTCCATGTTTCAGACATATCGAACTGCATGTGCTTCCCTCGTTGTAGCGTCGGGCAAGACAGTTAGCCAGACAATGCCATGTGTTATGCTTATTATGCTGCAGGACGCGATTGGCTGAATTCTGGATGCTCGACCCTTTTGATTGACAGGCGTGGAGTCGTCCATTATTGATATGATATTGATATTGTTTTGTGCATGTTAGATACAGTAGGTTAGAAAACGAAACTGGTATAATTACGTATCATACTGTTCTCAACTGGTATAATCACGTATCATACTGTTCTCAACTGGTATAATCACGTATCATACTGTTCTCAACTGGTATAATCACGTATCATACTGTTCTCAACTGGTATAATCACGTATCATACTGTTCTCAACTGGTATAATCACGTATCATACTGTTCTCAACTGGTCTAATCACGTATCATACTGTTCTCAACTGGTCTAATCACGTATCATACTGTTCTCAACTGGTCTAATCACGTATCATACTGTTCTCAACTGGTCTAATCACGTATCATACTGTTCTCAACTGGTATAATCACGTATCATACTGTTCTCAACTGGTATAATCACGTATCATACTGTTCTCAACTGGTATAATCACATACTGTTTCATCAATAAGAATACATTTGTCAATGAATCCATTGCAGATCAGTAGGGCGGCACATGTGACTCGCCATCTTGCTTAATCTGTATTCATGTATTCTTTTGAACCGAGAGTCTGTCGAGTTGGTACAGCACCTCATTTGTCTTCTGACTACTCTGTATTGTGTCCGAATCTCGGCTGTGGCCAAACATTTGTGCAGACCTTTTTCTCGTTGCCCCGTCTTTGATATCGCCCATATATGGTGGAAAAAGACGTTTAACTCCCAAATCCCCCCCCCTCCCCCCTCTCTCTTTCTCTCTCTAGACATTTTGATGTTCACTGCTGAACAAACAAAATACAAAAAAAGGCGCGCGCAAAATCTGCACCGTACAGTCGCTGCCAAGAACATTTGCTAACCCCCGTCCACAAACCTAACAAAGTCGCTACACTGTGGGTACTCTATCATTCCCAGCGTCCAGTGGCAGGCTACTTGACCCAGACTTACGGCCTGGACACGTGAACGAGCACCCGACAGTCTTTCTTGTGCAAATATATGCAACTACGAGACTAGACCCGAGAGGGACCCGTCTGACTTCTCAAAGGTAGTTGGCTAACCCAGAGACCCCAAGGACACTAGGAGACATATTTACGAGACATACAGAGGTCGTTTTTCATCTTAATTACCACCGGCACCATTAAGCACGTGGCAGTGGAGTGTCATAGTTTGAGACAAAGGGTAGAAGCCTTGACTCTTACTGGAACATTCTAATTAGGTGAGTCATACGTGGCACTCTAGTTGAGCTACTCCGTACCTATAATCATTACTCTATAATCATACAGATTAACCCAGCGATTAATTTCATTAGATCTTCTAAGTATGTTATACCTTGGTCCCACTTTGATCTTTGCAGATACTTGGACAAAGAAATGTGACTCAGACTCACTCTTCTGTCTTTGTCATAAGACATTCTAAGCATACTACTACTTTGAAAGAACTAAAGATCTTTGCAGATACTTGGACAAAAAAAAGAACATGATGCATGTTAGACTCTCTCTTCTGTCTTTTAGTGTAGATATGTATTACAAGCCCGAAGTGGTTTCAGCTGATTTAGGTGCATCTATTACTTTTGCACTCATCGCATGCTCACACTTTTCTGAATCACGTGACCATATACAAACCAACTAGACCTAGAACCTAAACATGTCTTTCATCTGGAAAAAAGAGCCTATGCGCCTGTCAGATTCAGGCACTTAGGTCCTTTTCCTGGAGAAGATAGACGTCCACGTGACCAATATGTAGCTCATGCAACACAGCCACACACAAAAAAGCATACAATATTTCTCAGTCGTGCTTCAAGCCGCTATAAAACATAGAAAATAAACAGCCAAGCGGTTCGCTCCTGACTCGTAAAGTGAGTTTAATGATGTGAAGTGTGCCACACATGCAGAGATAAATCAGCTGAACTTTGCATCTCACTCTGCATCTCTCCTTATAATAGAAACTCGCCCCGAAGGTGAACTTACGGGTAAGGGAGGTAACTTCAGGACCTTTTTACTTCTCCATGAATAAATTGAAGGAAAGGTAAACGTACTGGGGGCAGTTCTAGGGTTAGAGGTTTGAAGTTACAGAGAAGGAAGGGTGGGTGAGTGTTGGGGGGGGGGGGGTGTTAACGTCCTGTTCCACCATATACGGGCGATATCAAAGACGGGGCAACGATGAAGAAGCCAGCACAAATATTTGGCCCCAACCGGGCAAGTTACAGAGAACGCCGTGTGAGTTTTCAGACCTATCTGCACATGCACTTTGAATTCTACAGGAAGGGAAAGTGAGCTAGACTGTGGACGGTAGAAGCCGCAATCTTGACACCTTTAATACTCCTACAGCATACCCGGGGAGCCGGGACAACAGAATGGTAGAGAGCGTTGGGACTTTCGATGGTCGGGTCGTGAGTTCGAATCCCGGCTGGGACCAACTACAGTATTTGTGCTGGCCTTTTCCTAGTTGCCTCGTCTTTGTTATCACCCATGCGTGGTGGAAAAGGACGTTAAACTTCCAAACACCCGACCACCCCATACAGTATACCCACAAACGAAGAATTTATAGTAGTTCATATACAAACTTTAGTATCACACAACAGAACGAAATGACAGGAAATCTAACGAGCAGTTCAAAGCACTAACGTGAGCGTTTCTCATTTGTTGTTAGATAGTAGAGAAATATGCATCTGACTTGTATTCAGTTATGTATTATGATGCTACAGTTTCGTGCAGCTTAAAAAAGGCCGTTTAAAGCTAGTGTGCCTGTCTTGTCTTCCCCATTAAATGAAAATACTTGGCAGCCACAAAATTATCTTTGGAATTAATGTCTGATTCACGATTCCTAATTATTCATTTATTCAAACCCAGATTCTTTGAAGCAGTTCACGTCAAGAATAAACTTTGTATCTTGTCATCTTGAAAGAAACACGAGTAAATTTGCACTGCATTTAGCTTGTTAAAAATCCGCAAGCAGCTCCACCTTTTCCCTGGATCTGCAGGGTTTTTTGTGTTCATCTTCGAAGTTGTATCTTTCTTACCGCTATTTTCTCATAATGATGATAAAGAAAGTACTTATACAGCACTGTAACCTATTAATAAATAGTAGTTCTAAGCGCTTAAAGATACAATAAAGTAAAAATTGAAAAGAAGAAATGTATTTAAAAAAAGTATACAGAACTATAAGGGCCTAGGCGCAAGGACACGTGCATACACACATCCACATAGTGCAAACTGATAAATGGTGTTCACATGGGTTTTAAGTTTTTTTCCTGAAAGTTTCAAGGGAGGGTGACTGGCGGAAGGCAAAAGGCTAAAGGACTACATGGACTACATCTGCACTCTATACGTGGACATTGGATTGGACTGGATTGCGTGGGGTTGAACCGGACTGGATTGGGTTGGACTTGCAGCTGAGCTAAGCATATACAGACATAATCCCGACTTAAGCCTAAGCGATGTCCCGGGTCGGTACTTACATCCAGACATACGCCACTACCTTCCCGCCACCCACTCATCAGAGCAGCGTCCGTGACACACCCTAGTCTGTCACACGACGCGTGACATTTCCATCATGGTGGCCCGTGTGGTCGTGACTGACAGTACAGAGCATGGTAGTAGCTACATCACGTGATACTAGTGGGAGGCGAAGGTTGGAGATTAATGCAGCATCTTTATCTACATGACAAGGCCTGATAAAACATGGGCTTGCTTTGTCTGGAGAGGGCGGGACGATGTGAGGATGGAGAAATTCAGCAAGAACAAAACAAACGACATGCCAAAGCAAAGATTAGCACAAGCCAGTCCAGTGTCCACGTTTTAAAGCGCAGAGGTTTTCAACGAGAGAGGGTCATGTTCGCTGCACGTAAAACTTTAAAATTGCATAAAAAAAGGGAGAAAAGAGCAGTTCTAGAGGAATAAGAAAGTTTTCTGTGGTTGGCATCGTTAGTCACTCAAGAAGAAAAGATTGGTGTTAAGTGCTTTTCTGATTGACTGGATGCTTTGGGCTTTCCAAAGCTCTGGCAGTGAGTGCCACAGAGTGGGAGCAGAATTCCTGAAGGGTTTAGCACCAGAACGATAGCACAGTGCCATAACTACACGACTTTTACAGAAGAAGCCAGATGTCGGAAGTGAATTTCCAAGGAATCTATAGAAAGCATATACAGAGTTTAACTCAGAAGAAGTTGTGGTTCATGAACGCATGTAATACAGGTTGCCATTGGAAATGTACGGCCATCTCTGCAAATTTCTCGCATACACAGAAGAAGACACAAAAAGAAAACAACAAACAAACGGACAAAAAGAAACGGCATCAAAACAAACAACAACATAAAAGAAATAGATAAAAGAAATGAATGCCTAAACTGGTTATTTCGGAAAAAAAAAATTATGGTATCCACTACACGGTATTGTGTAGCGCAAGAGACTAAATAAAACAGGGCTTGTTCACAAGATCGTAAACAGAGGAAACAAACTTCAAAAGCATGCCGCCGGTACTTACCTATCGAAAAAACAGGTGTAGCAAGTAGGAGACAAAGTCCGTACAGTAAACGTGTGTGCGCCATGTTGGTAGTTTGAAGATGAATAGTTTCAAGCTCGTTACACCTGTAGGATGCGTCGCCCAGCAAGGAAGCCGACGTTTATATACTCACGAACTTCCAGCCCCTCCCATCCTCTCTCTGCCTTTCCCCCACCGTCCCTCCCCGGCCGTCACGCGTGGTCGCGTCTTGTCATCCCGAGCGGGACTGCGTCACTGTGTGTGAGCAAAAGAACAGCAAGAGTCCGATCAGTCATACAGAAAGCCTGTCACACGCCCGGCCTTCTGATGAGTGTTTTCCCTGTGACTGTACGGACAGAACATTTATTTTGCTACACGGGTCCCGGTCAGCGCTCGCAATCCATTTCATGAAACAAAAGCTTGAGATACAGTCCGTGTTTCCAGCCATTGGCAGCCTAACGTGGATTGACAGATATTCTGATGTTCTGCTTTTATATCCCATAATACAGTAACTAGATCCGTCCGTTCCTGTGATACGACAGCTCTTCTGAATGTTTTACATTTTGTGTTTTATCATTACCTGAAGGTTGTAATTTGTATATGTATGATTGATCGTTTGTGTGTGTGTGTGTGTGTGTGTGTGTGTGTGTGTGTGTGTGTGTGTGTGTGTGTGTGTGTGTGTGTGTGCGCGCGCGCGCTGGTTCGGCTCAATGCTTGTAATTGTACTGATTTTTTTT
Source organism: Batillaria attramentaria (assembly GCA_018292915.2). Taxonomy (NCBI): domain Eukaryota; kingdom Metazoa; phylum Mollusca; class Gastropoda; family Batillariidae; genus Batillaria; species Batillaria attramentaria. The sequence goes on along the minus strand of JACVVK020000026.1, from coordinate 1,844,060 downwards.
ATTGTCAGTTTCTTCTGAGCAGACAGTGCAATTTCCCTTCGAGGGACGAATAAAGTGATATCTTATCTTATCTTATCTTTTTGCACTTTCCTTTGTTTCACCAGCTGCATCAGAATGGGAATATCATGAATTTTATTTATCATACGAACAATCAAACTTGCTTTTAAAAGGACACCTTGCTACGTACTAGTAAAGCAAACCCATAACTGTAGCGTCTGGTACTTGTTTTGTTGTTTCCATTTTATGTTCTTGTTTTATTCTATATGATTATACGAAAATACACATGTATAACATGTATTCGACCCAAATCGGGAATGTGTATTTTATGATCGAGAAGGAAGAAATAAGTAAATACAGGAATAAATAGTAATTAAGGGGGATCAGTAAGAACAATGTCTTAATTATCACACACACACAATTAAACTGGTGCTGAATGTGCATGTATGCTTCTAATTCTTGCTTATCGTCCCCAACACCCAATAATCTGCAGAAATCATTTTCCCTTGAGTTAATGTCAGAGAGAGATTTGGCTGTACATGTGCAGCTTCCGGCGGGTGAGGATTTCTGTAAAACTGCTGACGAGCCCGGACGCTGAAGACAGAGACCTGATAGTATGCTGCAAGTGACAGGCCAGGAAGACAAAGGCGTCAGAGACGAAACACCGGGCCAAAGACGCCTTCAGTCAGTTGAGCACGACGGCCGGATTTGCCTTTAGTCTAACCCTGAAGTATCTTTCCCACAGTTAGTGACGTGAAGGTGCAGGCGACAGGGGCACATCACTAGGTCATGTCACCCCCCAGCATCCGTGTTGTCTCCCCATTGAGTGCCAGAAATAGACTAAGATGGCGGGTTCGCCTGCACGATTCGAGAAGTGGCGGCAGGTTTGGCGTGTCAGACACGCCTTAGATATAGACAAAAGTAAATGAGTGTGATGAAGAGAGTTATGAGTTTACCTGGTGCTGAACGCAGGAGAACTGATTTCGTCACGTGCCTCATTCGGGAAATGACTCATCAAAACAACGCTTATCGTGACTGGTGGTAATAGAACTTCTGATATGGATCAGAAGTTCTTAGACTGTCAGAACAAACAAACAAACAAACAAACAATAACAACAATAACAACAACATCAGTAAGAAGATTCCAACCGACCAGCTCTTTAAACTACAACAACAACATGCAAACAGCACTGCACGATTTTAAAGTAAAGCTAATTCATGCGTATAAGGCAAGAGGAAATTGACCGCGAGACGACACTGGCCTAAGAACCACCACCACCACCACCACCACCACCACTACCGTCGCCTCAACCATCATCATCAACAAACAAAACAAAAGAAAACAACAAGCGAAAAACACACAAAACCCCCACCACTATCACCATCCAAAAACAACAACAGTAACAAGAAGAAAAGAAAGACCCTGTGCTGTTTTTCTGTCCATCGTCAAACTAGATACAGAACTCTGACCACAGTTCTGAACTTGCCGTGCGTTATGCGCTGTCATTATATACAGGCAGATATCATACCTGGCTTCATATCCATAGCAATTATAGTAGGACGTATATACTGGCTGGCCCTAAAAGTTTAGGGGATTTGTCCGGCCGAAATATTGTCCACTGTAGCGCAGGAATGACACGGCATTCGTCCACCTTCGCCCTGTGGCCCATGTCCAATGCGGATATAAAGCTCTGGATAGATTCATTCCCAAAAATCCCTCCCGTGCGGTGTTCATGTCGTTTGTATCTAGTGTTTGAAGTTAGGTGAAACAGCTGGCGCCAAAACAGACTGCCACTGGAGCGTAGATACACCACTATCGCCCGAGGTGTAATGATTTAAATGCACACACCCGTTTTTTTTTTGTTTTTTTTTTACATGGCCCCGAGCAGTTTTTTTTTTAAATGCGTTCTTTCCCGACGACAGATTACAGACTATCGTCATAGTGTTTATACGATAATGTACATATACATGCAATGCTGCGATGATTGGTAATGTAATATGTTTGGACTGTGATTGTGTGAGATGGACGTGCTGTGAGTTTGTTAAGTTACTGCACATGCCAAACTAACTTTATGGTTATACTGACATATTGTAAACTAACTTTATGGTTATACTGACATATTGTAAACTAACTTTATGGTTATACTGACATATTGTAAACTAACTTTATGGTTATACTGACATATTGTAAACAAACTTTATGGTTATACTGACATATTGTAAACAAACTTTATGGTTATACTGACATATTGTAAACAAACTTTATGGTTATACTGACATATTGTAAACTAACTTTATGGTTATACTGACATATTGTAAACTAACTTTATGGTTATACTGACATATTGTAAACTAACTTTATGGTTATACTGACATATTGTAAACTAACTTTATGGTTATACTGACATATTGTCTTAATTTTCACTCTTACTTTAGTTGAGCCGTGGGTGCATAGACGATTTTCCATGTTATTTAATAGACAAAACAATATTTTTGAATTTGAATATGAATTTGAATAGCTAATGCTACAGACGACACGAAGCCGCAGTTATGAAGAATAATGTTTACGCGTGAAAATGAATCAATCCCTTTTTTGTACAACACACACGTTGATTCAATATCGAACTCGTAGGGATGTCGAAATATTGTTTTCCAGTAGCAGACGCTAAACCACGTAGAAGGAATACACTCTTCCGTAGCGGCCCATTGTAATTCAATATTCACATTACGCATTTACGTGCATTAAATTCTAGGTCATTACCGAGACAAATTCTCGGCTTTATTCCGCAACGAGCTAGCAATTAAGAAAGAGGGCGGCGGCAAGCCGTGGAATGCGGTAAACGCTGACCTCATTAACTCGTGTGTCTTAGTGTGCTGCAGGTGAAAGTAAATCATCCGACGTTGAGTGATGTTATTTACATTCGGCAAATCACGCGGTGCAAACTCTTGCCTGACTGGTTGTGTTGGTTGTGTACATAGTTTTAGTACGCGCCGCGATGTTTGCGAGATAAACTCATCAGTTTGGGGCTTGATGTGGTTTACGACGCCAGTTCACAACACAAAGGCAATCAATGCACACATTCATTTTGAGATTTACACCAATAAACCCCCAGTATTTTGACGGGTTTGGTTTACGACGCGTATTCACAATACAAAGGCAGTCAATGCACATCTTTATTTTGAGACTTCAGCCGGTAAACATCAAATGATTCTGAACACGTCAAACACGAAAATATGGGTTACTAATGTTCCATGGAAACACCCAGTGCACTCAGCCACCCAGCCAACCAGAACTGGATCCAGCAAATCACAACTAATTCTTGATGAAAGAGATAAACGTTTTCAACGAAAAGAAAGTTGTTCCTACTCGGAGTTTGATCTTTCTACCCTTCAGAACCAACGTCTTCCCAGTACCCACTGTTTCAGGCCTCACCACTACTGGTACTTATGTTTGAGGTGCGGGTTATTGAGGGTACTGGTTGATGTGACTCCTGCTCTCTGGTATTTCCGATCGTCTGATTTCCTAGACATCTTCTCTTGCAAAACAGCTCTTTAAACGTTTCTCTGTACCTCGACCCCATTTTGTAATAGATAAAGAAGTTGAAGGATGAATTGATGTAAGCCACCACATCAAGGACCCAAAAGGCAGTGAGGTACGTGTTGTGGTAGCGGCGGCCGCTGTTGAGTTCAGGAACGAAGAACCGGACCCAGCGAAAGAAGGAGATCGGGAAAACACAAACGATAAATAAAATAGAGTTGCAAATGAGCATTCTCGTAATAGCCACCTCGCGTGCGGAGATCTTGGACGATGACATGTCGGCTCTTTTCGCTACGACCTGACGCAGTTTGACGGCGGTGACTATTGTGGTGAGTGTCACCGTCACCAGGGCGGCCCCAGGAATGGTGATTCCGTACACGACAGAGTCCAAGTAGTCGATGAACTTCTGGTGCTGGAAATAAAACTCGCTACTCCCTATCGCATCGGTGACTGCACCCGAGATAGGGTCGTACACGCACATCACTCTGTATCTGGTGGCGACGACGAAACACAGGCCGACGACGACGATGAAGCATGTGGCGATGAAGATGGCGGTGGTGCGTGTCTTGAGGACAGTCTGTGAGTGAAGGGGACTCACGATACAGAAACATCTCTCGCTGGCGATGATGGCCGAGATGATCTGGGACACCCACGTGAAGCCCACGAATCCGAGCAGGTTGTTGTTGATCACGAACTGAGCCAACGGCCCGTACCTGCTGGAAAGGTAAGACTGAGCTACTGGCAGGAACGGGTATTACATTACCTTTTCATCTGACTGAGTCGTACTGATAAGCAGAACACGCAAAGCTGTGTTTTGGATAGGCATACTATTGCATATGCAACACCAAAAATTTGGACAGGCCGCTTAGATATTTGTATCAAACAGTGGTACAATTTTCTTTATCAACAAACAAACAAACAAACAAACAAAGAAACAAACAAACAAACTTACTTTCCGGTGGTGAACTGTGTGTATATTTGTTCTCCGTCGAGCAGCATGTTGCGAATCATATAAAGTTCGTCAGCCAGAGAGAGGGAGAAAAGACAAACGTTGATTCTTTCCTTCAGACCCAGCTTGTAAAACACCACCATGTTCATCACATTCGTCGGTCCGCCGATCAGGAAAATCATGGGCAAAACCCACCCTGTGACCACTCGGTGGAAAAACTGTTCAAACTCAGCGCTGATAAGGTTGTCCTGGTTGTCCCACGGGATGAAGTCTTCAAACTGCAGGACCACACATCCTTCTGGCAACGTGAAGTTCTGGGAGCTGGGTGCTGCCGTGGACGTCACGTTCTCTGGCCAAGGTTTGGTGGTGTTCCCTCGGCCAGTGACAAATCCTGGAGAATGGCTGTTGAGGTTGATGTCCTGCTCTTTATTGTCCTCCGCCATTCGTAACGTAAGTTGTAACAGCGTGCTGTGTATATCTGCGACCTATTGAACGATACTTTAAGAAGGTATCTTTTCTTCCTTCAGATGTGCGTCTCACCTTCGTGTGCTTTGAAGGCAGCAGGTAGGGAAACAGTTTTAGCGACTTGAAGAGGTTTTAGATGGTAATCGTGGTGCCAGAGGAGTGCCAGTCACCTGGTCTGAATACAACAGATGGGGAAACAATTTGAGCGTTCACGTCTTCGATTTATCTTTCTTGTTTCAGATGAATCATTTTCCTGCAATGTCAGAGCAGACGATGGGCAAACAATTCAATCAGCTGATACTGTTATATATTTTTATAACTGTTTCAGGCAGTCACCGATTAACACAAGCACACGCTGTGTAACACAAAAAAGATCCTTACCTTCTTCAAGGTGTTGTCTTCGCCTGTCAAGTGACAACATGGACTACTGCTCAAAACAGTTTAATCGGTACTACGCCAGCAAATCACATTCTCTCTCTGTTTTGTTGTCCCTCTCTCCCTTTGGAGAAAACCGTTTTTCTTCCAGCGCTTTATATAGTGGCATGTTTAGTTTGGCTTTCTCCAGCAAATCACGTGACCCCAATTATCTTTTTGTGGTCAGACATATTATGGCACGACAAACACACAATCACAATGCTTTGCGCTTTCATTTACAGTAATTAGTGTCGGGGTAAAAGTCTGTCTGGCTAAATGTCAAATCTATTACCGACGAAAGATGTTAAATATTGTAAAGCAATGGATTTCTCCCAAATTACCGTAAAACATCAGAGAGAGAGAGAGAGAGAGAGAGAGAGAGAGAGAGAGAGAGAGAGAGAGAGAGTCTTTTTCACGAACGATGGATAAAATCCAAACAAATTAACAGAACAGAAACACACATTGCAGGCAAATACTTTAATTGATCGCATCTGTTGATGTGTCATTATCGAGTAAATACCACGTTCAAATGGGCTTCATTCTCCGAGTAATTACCGGCGGAAAATACGGTAGTTTGATATTGTCAGTATTTACAAAGCACTTTTTTGGAATTAAGTTTGCAAAAACTGTCAATAAGTACCGTTCTCCATTTTCAACATAAAAAACCCGTTCCTTCGTAAGTTGGATTTTCCTGTAAATACCCATTATCGTCAGTCGCCAGTTAACGAGGATTTTATTCAACACTGTTTTATATTTAGCCAACATGAGGCGAATGACTTGCTTTTATTGATTTAGGGTCGACGAATTGTACTTCTGTAAAAGCGCCCATTCCGGTACACTTCTAGAACAACATAATTATAGGTCGATCAGTGTCACCACAATAGTTTCAGACGCCATAATTAGCGGCGTGACCCAAGTGATGCACGGATTAAGCGTGTTCGATGAAAAGTGTTCCCCACGCTGCTGTATGGCTGTCATTCGTATGACAATGATATGTAGAACTCTGCATGCAATACATCGACGTGAACTGGCCGAGCGGACTTAAAATGAAACCGCCCCGAAGCTGTGCCAGTATATCATTGACACTACCATTGTCACTACCACTGTCACAAACGCCTCACTTTTGCCATCGCCGAGTGGTAGAGCGTTGGGCTTTCGTTGGGCCGTGAGTTGTGAGAGATGTGAGCCAAATATTTGTACTGGCTTTTTCCTCGTCCCGTCTTTCATATCACCCGCTTGCCGTGGAAAAGGACGTTGACCCCTCCCCCCCCCCCAATAACCAATTAGTAACCAATTCAATCGTCATTAGCTTTCTTCTGGCTCAGTGCCAGCTTGTGAGATGGTGTAACTGTGCAGGCGCGAGGACACAAACTGAACGTGGAGTCAAGTTCGGTGTTTGTTTAAAGTAGCCTGTTTTGCCAGCGCGCTAGCTTGTAGTGATTTTTGTTGCCATGGAAACGCGTGATTTTCGTACTTGGTAGGGCAAGATGCATGCCAGGGGGTAGCAAGAGGAGGCTAGCTGACAGGGAAGCTGGCACTTGTTGCGCATAAGAGAGGCAAAGGTGACGTGAGTGGATTTGGGTCAAGTGGCTTTCTGGCTTATTAACAGAAAGCAGACTGGCATGAGGGTGAGCACTGCTCAGTGATCGAGACAGGTCGTCCTTCACGAAGCTCTGTTAATTATGGCGTTTATTCGCTAATTAACTACAGTTTGGTGTGATCAAGAACCACCATGTGAAGTAATACTCTTGTCTCAACCTTGTGCCGAAAAATGGACTGACCTTATGTGAACTTGTGGGAGATATCGGCGTTTCATTTGTGTCATGACTACAATGCAGCGGTCAGTGCGGCAACATGCCCCGTTCAGGATCATCGAAACGGAAAAAAGGTCAGTCGCCTGACTCCAGTCAAGACTTTAGCGGTGCGACCAGTGAAAAAAAGAAAAAGTGTGTGCGTCGGGATAAAGTGGAGAAAAGCAAGCAAGTCAGGGTCAGCCTCGAGACGCGACCACTTTGCTCCTGTTGACAAGAACACTGAAAGTGTGGCAGATATGGCGGAAGCGGGTGGGCAGAATAGCAACTCAACGGAGTGTGACGGGGAAAGGGTTTCTCACAGTGACTTGTGGAGAAAGCTTTCTGTTGTCATCGACAAACTTGACGGTCTGAAAAGTAGATGAGGTGTCGGGTGTGATATTCGAACTTCGTCAAGAAAAAGACGCCTTAAAACAAGAACTGACAGGTTGCAAGAAGCGGATCGACGAGCTAGAGACAGTCGCTGCTGCAGCCAAGAACGAAGCGTCTGTTGCTCGGAAACACAGTGAGGAGGTCGAGCAATACACCCGCAGGAATAGCATTCGTATCTTCGGTCTTACTGAAGGTGAACGTGAGAGTGCAGGTGTATGTGACACCAAAGTGCTTCGGGTACTGAAGGACAAACTCGGGCTGAGAAACATTACGACTAATGAGGCTGTACATTGAGTTGGCAGGAAAACCCAGCCCAGAGGCGATCGACGTAGGGACGACAGAGGGACTAACAAGCCGACCCCCAGAACAATTATTGTTCGCTTCTTGTCAAGGAGGACTCTCCAGGCAGTCAGTGTTCAAGAACCGAAAGAAACTGAAAGGCAGCGGCATTGTTATTGCCGAGGATCCGAACGATCGCCAGGTACTCCCTTCTCACGAAGTGTAGGGGTCATCCAGCTGTAGAACAGGCGTGGTCTAAAAACGGCAAAATCTTTGTCAAGAGTGGGCGTGACCATGAAATCAGCGATATTACGTTGCCAGCAGACCTGGAGAAACTACCTAGGCTGACATCAGGGATGGGGAACACATCAACGCCAGTTCAACACATCGGACAGTCCGACCGTGACTCTGTCATGCCGAGAAGCGATCTTAGAGACCGTCTCCACAGACTCGACAACCCGCAGAATTCAATAAGTGAGATAGATCCGGTGAGTGAGGAGACCGAAGGAACACACTTATAGAACAAAGAAAGAAAGAAAAACCAACCACGAACTTTCGCTGTCCGTGACGAACTTGCTTCACTGATGTGTAATCTTCATGACTGTGAGTTTAACATCTACGATTGTTCATATCAGCATTTTGATACGTAAATACCGTAACCAATTGTATTTCACTGTTCACAAACGCTTTGTTTACATTCCCATGTGTACCATCAACCTTTGAACCCTGATCTTCGATGGCCTCGACCGTGAACCAGTGGACGTCACTGCGACGATCACAATGGCACTCTCTGGGGCACAGAGTCTTTCAGTGGAAAGTACCTCTGTGCACGGTGGGGAAATGGCGCTCACTGCGCTAACATGACGGGCCTAAATTGTCTCGGTGCTCTCAAACACAAGGTCGCGCACTATGTCATCCTTGACCAGCTTTGAACCCAGAGGGATCCTCAATGGCGCAAGTGATGGCAGGCTGTTTTCAGGGTGAAAGTAGGCGTGTTTCTGAATCAGAGACATACATAACATGTCTCTGTCTGAATGGACAGATCTATTTTTACATTCAGTCCTAGAGCACGGGTGTGTATGCTTTTGTAATCGTCTCTAATTCCACCACAAGGCAGGTACGTGATCGTCTGCACCGTGCAATAATACTTGCCTGTAGAGTGCAACACCTTGGCCTGTCAGAGTGCAACCCCCTTGCCGTTTACTCACATCCTGTTGGATCAGTGTACCACGTAAACAGTGCCATCAAAGCGCAACAATAATTGTCCGCTGGAAAAGATTTTGTCCAAACGAAAAGTGGTCGGATATTCAAGACTTCGTTTCAAATCGATTCATATGACACACAAGTCTTCGCTTTTCTAAAAAAAAATTCGCCATTTTTGAAAATGGCGCTGGCTGTAAGCAGTCACATTTTGACGCCCCACCGAAAAGGGACTGCACTCTGGAGTCTATCACAATGGCAGACGGGGTCGCCTGTTGTGTGGGCTTTACACCTTCATGGTTGCCTTTCCTCTCCCAGTTAAGTCGTCTTGACATATTTTGGCAGTTAATTAGAGCTTCATCGATGCGGCAGCAACCGGCGGCCCAGTCTTGCAATTGTCACAATTTCATTTCCATTTTTTTCTGATGGATAATCAAGTGTTCGCGCCTGTTGGATTGCGGCCTTATGTTTCGGAGCCTGCGATTCGTCAGTCCCTTTCTCGGTACTGGATTGAGCGGTATGCTTACAAGTATAACTTTTTTGTTTGTGTTGATGTGTGTCTTTATGTCTTGTGCTTTATTTATCTGCATTACGTGTGTTTTCTCTCAGTTGTGCCTTGTGTCTCTGTCCAACTTGACAGCAGTTTACAGTCTACGTGTACCTAATCAACCCCCAGCTGTCTCACTGAGGGGTGGGGAAGTAACAGTGAACTTGCTACAGTCTGTACATACGTATGTTTGCTAAAATGTCTCAGATAAACCCTGTGAAGATTTGCACCCTGAATGCAAATGGACTAGGCCAGTACCAGAAAAGGAAAGATGTGTTTGAGTTTTTAAGACAGCAAAAGGCAAGCATGTATTGTTTACAAGAAACTCATTTATTATCTAAAGATGAGGATTTGATAAGAGCCGCTTGAAGCTATTGTCAATGGAGACAGTACCAATAGTAAAGGCGTGGCCATCTTGTTCAACAACAATTTTGATTATAAAATACATAGAATAGTTAAAGGAAATAATGGTACTTTTATTGTCATTGATATTGAATTTGCTGGAAAACGCATGTCATTAGCCAACATCTATGGACCTAGCAACACTGACTCACCTGCATACTTTGAAACACTCATGACTGAGATTGATAAGTTAGATAATGATTATGTTCTGATCGGAGGTGACTGGAATGTTGTACTGGATATTAAAAAAAGATACCTATAGGTATAGAAACATTAACCGGCCACGTGCCATGAAATGCCTACATCAGTGATATTATGGTCAAATATGATCTCGTTGACATTTGGAGAGAGTTAAATCCAGATAAACGTCGCTACTCTTGGAGGCGTTTTAACACCGTGCAGCAAGGTAGGCTAGATTACTTTCGTCTCTCAGAGTGTTTATCATCAGATATTAGTTGTGCCAAAATTGAATCTGGCTACCGTACAGACCATTCGCTTGTCTCGCTCCAGGTTGGTGTTAGAACCCAGTGCCGACCTAGAGTACTTTGGAAGTTTAACAACTCTCTACTGAAAGACAAAGAGTATGTTACTAAAGTGAAAGATGCTATACTTATGCTTAAAAAACAATATAGTTGTTTAGTGTATAATATGGATAACATTGGCAAGATTAGTGATGATGAAATTCAGTTTGTTATTAATGACCAGCTTTTCTTGGAAATGGTTTTATTAGAAGTAAGGGGTCTCACTATATCATATGCTAGTTACAAAAAAAAGTGTGAAACATGCAAGGAAGAAGAACTGAAAAAGACATTGCTGATCGTGAAACCAGTACCCTGCCAGATGATCTATCAGAACTAAACAAGAAAAAAGAGGAACTCTTAGAAATTAGGAAAAATCAGTCATCTTTTGAGCGCAGAAGACGTTTTTGAGGAGGAGCAATAATTACTGGCTTGGAGCATGATATACCGCTAGTATGCATGTTCTGCTCGATGCAAAACGGAGACGTAAGGCACCATTACGTACTCACTTTGACCACTCCTTCCCCACAAACACGCACGACATATCCCTGAATGACTGGCGACCACGGCCCGGTGCAATTAGCTCAAATTATTTTCGTATACTATTCTGCACAATTACAAGTTGGGACAGAAGGTCTCCATCCACCCGCAAATTCATTTTAAGCCATTTCTTAGTTCCACTTCAACGAAGCCTTCGGTGGGCGCCGCCATCTTTGTTTACATAGAAACTGACCACGTGACCTTTTGCTCGCGGCAAACTAGCTTCAGACTTCGCGCGCGGGCGCTTTTTCCGCCCGCCGCGGGCAAGGTGCCTATAGACGGTTTCATAGGAAAGCGCCCCGGAACGTTTCGAAGCGCCCGCCTTAAGAAACGCGGCCCTGGCTCTGATGGGTACAGTGTTGAATTTTTAAAATTCTTCTGGGCAGATATTATAGGTGCCTTTATAGTCAGGTCAGTTAACTATGGTATTATCAGTTAGACAGCGACAAGGCGTCATTACATGTATCCCCAAAGAAGGTAAAAGTAAGAAATATTTTTAAAATTGGAGGCCAATTACTTTGCTAAACACTATATACAAACTGGCATCTTCATGTATTTCACAGCGCCTAAAACGTGTCCTACCCAAAATTATACATAGTGACCAAAAAGGTTTCTTAAAAGGGAGATACATTGGTGAAAATATTCGACTATTATATGATGTACTTGTATGCACACACGTTAATAAGATTCCTGGTATGCTCCTTCTAATGGACTTTGAGAAAGCGTTCGACAGTGTGGCCTGGTCATTCATAGAAAAATGTCTCGAATTCTTTCAGTTTGGTCCAAATATTAAACAGTGGATTAAAACTTTTTACACTAACATAACAGCATGCACTTTTGTCAGTGGTCAGTATTCTAGTTGGTTCAGTATAGAAAGGGGCTGTAGACAAGGGGACCCCTGCTCGTCATATATCTACTTAATCTGTGCAGAAATACTCTCCTCAGTAATTCGCCAAAACAAAGAAATTAAAGGTCTGAAAATACAGGACATAGACATTCTCTTGTCTCAATTTGCTGACGACACTTCCATGTTTCTGGATGGTAGCGAACAGTCGTTTGTTCATAGCATACGTACTTTGAAATTATTTGCTTCAATGTCAGGACTCAAGATCAACCATGATAAAACACAGGTTATTTGATTAGGATCTAAGAAAGACTCACAAACTCGATACATGCGTGACTCAAACTTTATTTGGAATCCAGGTGTATTTACAGTACTGGGTAATAAGTTTTCAACAGAAATAGATCAAATAGTCAACATTAATTATGAAAATAAACTGGAAAACATCCAGCATATACTTAACGTATGGTCTAGACGACAGTTAACATCCTTTGGAAAGATCACAGTTATCAAGACACTAGCATTATCCAAGATTGTCCATTTGTTCATCAATCTTCCTGATCCGCCTCCCCACTTCATGGGTGAACGGCATAGAATGTTTTTTTGCGTTCCTATTGAACAAAAAGAAAGGAAAGGTTAACAGAATGGTTGCCTGTTCACCATACGAATTAGGAGGGTTGCGTATGTTGAATGTACACTCATTTCTCACCTCAATAAAAGTACAGTGGTTGCGGCGGGTATTTTGTGCGGACTCATTATTTAAGGATCTACTTTTTGCAACCACTCCAGAATATAGTACTTTACAATTATATGGTGGTGAATATGCAAACGTGGTGATGCTGCATTGTAAAAACAGGTTTTGGATTGATGTTGCCAAACACTACAAAAGCCTCTGTTGTAACTGTACACCTGATTGTTATGGTGAATTTCTTTGTGAGAGTCTATACTACAATATCAATATTACAAGGGACAAAAATACTTTACACATGGACAAATGGAAAAACAATGGGATTTTTATTGTTGGGCACTTGATTGACAACAATGGTGAGTTTTTTTTACATATGATAGATTCTGTGAATCCTATCCAAGTGTACCTATAAACTTCCTGGTGTACTCTGGTATACTAAATGCTGTGAGAAAATACAAAAGAAGGCTTGGATTGGAAACAGATAGGAACTGTACTATTTATGATTATTCTAAAGTGTGGAATTTGATCCTGAATGGAGGATGTAGAGCTATTTATTCCTTTCTTGTGAAACCCAGGTCTAATCCTCCATGTGTCTGTAAGGTCTAATCCTCCATGTGTCTGTAAGGTCTAATCCTCCATGTGTCTGTAAGGTCTAATCCTCCATGTGTCTGTAAGGTCTAATCCTCCATGTGTCTGTAAGGTCTAATCCTCCATGTGTCTGTAAGGTCTAATCCTCCATGTGTCTGTAAGGTCTAATCCTCCATGTGTCTGTAAGGTCTAATCCTCCATGTGTCTGTAAGGTCTAATCCTCCATGTGTCTGTAAGGTCTAATCCTCCATGTGTCTGTAAGGTCTAATCCTCCATGTGTCTGTAAGGTCTAATCCTCCATGTGTCTGTAAGGTCTAATCCTCCATGTGTCTGTAAGGTCTAATCCTCCATGTGTCTGTAAGGTCTAATCCTCCATGTGTCTGTAAGGTCTAATCCTCCATGTGTCTGTAAGGTCTAATCCTCCATGTGTCTGTAAGGTCTAATCCTCCATGTGTCTGTAAGGTCTAATCCTCCATGTGTCTGTAAGGTCTAATCCTCCATGTGTCTGTAAGGTCTAATCCTCCATGTGTCTGTAAGGTCTAATCCTCCATGTGTCTGTAAGGTCTAATCCTCCATGTGTCTGTAAGGTCTAATCCTCCATGTGTCTGTAAGGTCTAATCCTCCATGTGTCTGTAAGGTCTAATCCTCCATGTGTCTGTAAGGTCTAATCCTCCATGTGTCTGTAAGGTCTAATCCTCCATGTGTCTGTAAGGTCTAATCCTCCATGTGTCTGTAAGGTCTAATCCTCCATGTGTCTGTAAGGTCTAATCCTCCATGTGTCTGTAAGGTCTAATCCTCCATGTGTCTGTAAGGTCTAATCCTCCATGTGTCTCTAAGTGGGAACAACATTTTGACTCACTGCCTGAGTGGAAGTTGATTTTTCTCAAACCTTTCAAAACAACCCCAGATACCCAACTAAGATGGTTCCAGGTCAGATTAATACACCGTTTACTTCCAACAACTAGAGGGGCAAAGCCTCCTTGGCTCACTTGTGAGATGGGTCAAGGTCATTCAAAAGAGTATGTTTGTAAAGTTATCACTGTCTGTCCTGAAGTAAGATGTCTCTTGTGTTCATAGTTCCTAAGAAAATGGTTAATGGCAACATAACAATTTTCCAAGGACAGCTTGTATCACCTTGACTTTGGGTCAAGGTCATTCAAATGAGATCTGTAAGTGAAGAGCTTATCAATGACTATCTTTATGCCATGTTTGATAGCTCTGGTTTTTGCAGCTTCTGTACAAAAATGGTAATGTAAAATTCACAACAGACAGCTGTATTGACCTTGACCTTGAGTCAAGGTCATTCAAAAGGCTATGTCTGCATAGGTCTCATTGCTGCCTATCATTGTGCCTTGTTTGGTGCCTCTGCTATTTGTTGTTTCCGGGAAAATGCTAACGCTAAGGTCTCCGCAAAACAATTTGAGTGGCCTTGACCTTGACTCAAGGAAATTGAATGCAAGTATGCCAGTACAGGTTTTGTCAATGTCTATCATCATGCAAAGTTTGATGCCTCCAGTGTCCCTAGATTTTGAGAAAATAGCAATTGTAAATTTCCAGTGAGACAGATTTAGTGACCTTGACTGAAGGTCAAGGTCATTCAAACGGTATGTCTTGGAAGGTCTTACTGCTGTCTATCAGCAAACCAGGTTTGATGCTTCTACCATTTATTGTTTCTGAGAAAATGCCAATGTTAAGGTTTTGGAAGCATTTCCGCAAACAGCTTGTATGGCCTTGACCTTGACTCAAAGTCACTGAATACAGGTATGTCAGTAAAGTTGTTGTCAATGTCTATCATCATGCAAAGTTTGATGTCTCTGGCTTTTCTAGATTCTGAGAAAATGCCAATGTAAAATTTCCAAACAGACAGCTTTGGTGACCTTGACCTTGGATCAAGGTCAGTCAATATGGTATGTTTTGAAAGGTCTTATGGCTGTCTATCAGCATGCCAAGTTAGGTGCCTCTGCTATTCATTGTTTCTGAGAAAATGCCAATGTTAAGGTTTTGGAAGGTTTCCGCTAAAGAGCTTTTATGGCCTTGACCTTGACTCAAAGTCACTGAATACACGTATGTCAGTAAAGGTGTTGTCAATGTCTATCATCATGCAAAGTTTGACATCTCTGGCTTTTCTAGATTCTGAGAAAATGCCAATGAAAACTAGCAGACAGACAGCTTTAGTGGCCTTGACCTTGGGTCAAGGTCAATCAATATGGTATGTTTTGAAAGGTCTTATGGCTGTCTATCAGCAGGCCAAGTTTGGTGCCTCTGCTATTTGTAGATTCTGAGAAAAAGCCAATGTTAAGGTTTACTGTGGACAGACAGACAGACAGACAGACAGACAGACAGACACACACACACGCACACACACACACACACACACACACACACAGACGACGGAGGGCTATTACATAGACTCACTTTGTTACACAAGTGAGCCAAAAAGATTTTTACTTTTGCGCAAGCTATCTGATTCTGCCTCATGTACATTCTGTGGTTCAGAAGAGGAAACATTAACCCATCTGTTCTGGGGTTGTAGCTATGTTCAGAACTTTTGGAAAACTGTCCAGACCTTGATGTGTGAAAACTGTGATCACTGTACACCACCCATTTTCTCTGAACATTTAGTAATCATTGGTATTGACTTAAACTTTAGAACAGACAGTACATTTGACTTGATAATCTTACTGGCTAAATTCCATATCTATAAATGTAGACTGCAAAACTCGCTGCCTGACTGTGATACTTTTACCAGACTCTTAAAACACCGATTTGAAATAGAACCTTGTAGACATGGTATTACTGGACAGATGTCTAAATTCGCATGTAAATTGTTTCCATACCGCCTGTGACTACAGTAGCACCCTATGACGTATTTCACTCAAGTTTGATCGACATTGTCCCAAGGTACTGCTGAGATTGTATGTGTACTCCGTCTTTCATTCCCCTTCTATCCTCTCTCCTTTTTTTTTTCTCTCTCTCTCCCCCCCCCCCCCCCCCTGTTTTTTCCTGTCTTGCTTGTGTATTGTGTTCTTAGTTTTGTTTTGCTTTGTGGGAAACCACTTATCCTAGTCCGCTTGCTTATTTGTCTACTTCTCTATATATGTGTGCCAACATTGTAAAATGCTAAAAACAGAATTTAAAAAAATGAAAAGAAAGTAGACTGATGAGGCCTGAGCGGAAAAGAGACATTCATTTAAAAAAAAAAAAAAAAAAAACTCCTGTCAGGTACGTGCCGTTGCATGGTAATCAGTTTTCTTTCTAGATTAAAGCATTTTTAGCGGGGAATGATGCCAGAGTCTAAAAGGGAATATATAGACATTTTTGAGGCCTCGTGCATTTGTATTCTTTGACCTACAGGCGTTTGAGTGTTGCGATGTTAGACATCATCAAAAGAGCTATGAACGACCCGTGAGTATAGAGACATTGTAAGATGGGTTTTATAATGGGACTGGGAGTTGTAAAGAGACAGGCGTTTGGTCGCCCAATCTTATGAAGAGGAGCATTTTGCTGATGACGGTGTCGGGCAGCCTCGTTGGAGACAATCTCATTGTCAAACGGCCGTCTTTTCTCAACCCTTTCTATGGTGAAGTATGTGAGCTATCGGGAACTCTAGATCTAGGATTGCATCCCTTGGCCATGCTAGCGGAAAAGCCGTACCGGCGGCCGGTGGTTCAGCCTTAAGTTTGGTTTAAAAAAGTTTATTGCAATACGGTTTGTTCAAAGTAAATAATTTCTGAGCATGAACAAGCTGGGCTTATAATAATGCTCAGGAGTCAACAAACAAGTGCATATTAACGGTATTGCAATGGCGGTAATTATAGTATATTAGAGCTGAGAGAGAGAGAGAGAAAAAAATTGAAATTGAAATAACTTTATTTGCAAACGGTGGAAGTTTTGGTCTTGCAACCAATTTTCAAACTTGCCGTTTTGAAGAACAAATAACAAAACCAAACAGGCCGAATGATCGAACATACTTAAACCTGGAAGAAGAAACTTCACACACACACACACACACACACACAATTACCGCATGCATGAACTAGTTTGTCCATATTTACGTAAACGTGTGGTACCTATTTTTTTTTAAGATAATTTGTTATTTGTTGGCTAATAGATATTTGAAGAGGCTGTTTTTAAACGATGAGGCTGACCGACTGTGCCTAACATGGACAGGGAAAGAATTCCACAATGAAGTTCCGGAAAATGCGAAACTACTTTTAAACATGTCAATGCGGGGACGGGGAATTTTAAAAGTTAGTCCCAACCTAGAGTCTGTGGATGTGGATTCTGAGAGAGTACATGAAAGATATTCCGGAACTAACTTTTTGCGGAGTTTGTACATAAACATTCCTTTGTGAAATTGAAAGTGGCACTGTAGGGGAAGAATTTCTAACACTTTAAGTTTTTGATCTGTTGAGAGGGTTGGTAGTTCTAATATTAATTTTGCAGCTCTCCTGTGTAAAGAATTCAGCCTCTTTAATTGAACTTCACTCGAACCATCCCATACTGTTGACACATAGTCTATGTGAGACTTGATATGGGCATTGTAGAATAACTTACGCGTGTCAGCATCTGTTATGAACCGCAACTTTGACAGCATGTACAAATTTCGAGAGACACTTTTACAAACATTATTGATGTGGGGTTCCCACTGAAGCTGGCAATCAATAGTAAGACCAAGCAGTCGGTGCTGTGTGACCTGTTTTATAGTGCTGTCATTGAGGGACAAATGGAGAGTCAAAGGTGCAAGTTGATGCTTTTGGCGTGTAGCTATCACCATACATTCAGTTTTGGTTGGGTTAAGCACCATAGCGTTTAAGTCGCACCAGTCAGAGACATCTTGCAGTCCCTTCTGGAGACGCTTGCTAATGACTGTGATATTTTTGTCGGGTGTGTGGAGTGTTGTGTCATCAGCAAACATATCGCATATGACGTCTTCGCTCAAGTGGAGATGTAAATATACAGAATAGTAGTGGCCCAAGGACAGAGCCCTGAGGCACACCATGTTTTACTAAACCTTGGAAGGAATATGATCCATTAAGAAGCACTTTTTGTCTTTTATCGCGTAGGTACGATTCGAAAAACGTAACAGAATCGGAATTACACAGATACGGTTGGATTTTTTTTTAAAAGGATGGTATGATTCACTAAATCGAATGCTTTTTTTAAAATCGAGAAAAACAGTGCCGGTTTGTTGTGAATGATCCATCGAAGTGAGCCACGTGTCGACCAGTCTGGTCAGCGCTGTGTGTGTGTGTGTGTGTGTGAGAGAGAGAGAGAGAGAGAAGGGGGTATGTCGAAGTGTACTAAAATCTCCGCTGGGCTGCGCTAGGCTCTGCCAAGAAAGTAACGTATAACTAAAACCTGGCTCTGCCAAGAAAGTAACGTTTAACTAAAACCTAAAAACGTGCTGCACGAATTATAAAGTCCTGAACATTAAAGAAGATAGTGCAGTTTTCTTGAGCAGACAGACGACAGTTACCGTGAAGGAGTGTGTGTATGTCGGAATGTTGAGGAGGTAGTGTGTAGATAGTAAGCCGACGTATATCAGAATAATGGGGACAGTGGAGCAGGAAGTGTTCGGCTGTCTCTGTGGAGGCGCCGCAACTACACGTTGCGTCATTAGAAAGATGTCTGGTTACAAGGTCGTGCTGGAGATTACTGATATTTAATCGGAGCCTGCAGTGAATTACTTGAGCTGAACGGTCGCCTTGGTAGTAGTATGGAGGTATACTGGCATTGTATTGGGCAAGATGTCGTTTGAATTCACCAATAGAATCACTACGTTGGATGCTATCTGGCAAATTAAGCCTTAAGTTTCTGTCTAGGGTTCATTGCTACAAGTACTTATGTTTGTGGTGCTGATCATAGAGGGTATTGACTGATGTGACTCCTGCTCTCTGGTATTTCTTAGACATCTTCTCTTGCAAAACAGCTCTTTACACGTTTGTCGGTATCTCGATCCCATGCTGTAATAGATAAAGAAATTGAAGGATGAATTGATGTAAGCCACCACGTCAAGGACCCACAAGGCAGTGAGGAACGTGTTGTGGTGGCGGCGGCCGCTGTACCCACTGTTTCAAGCCTCACCACTACTGGTACTTATGTTTTAGGTGCGGGTTATGGAGGGTACTGGTTGATGTAACTCCTGCTCTCTGCTATTTCCGATCGTCTGATTTCTTAGACATCTTCTCTTGCAAAACAGCTCTTTAAACGTTTCTCTGTACCTCGACCCCATTTTGTAATAGATAAAGAAATTGAAGGATGAATTGATGTAAGCCACCACATCAAGGACCCACAAGACAGTGAGGAACGTGTTGTGGTAGCGCCGACCGCTGTTGAGTTCTGGGACGAAGAACAGGATCAAGCGAAAGAAGAAGATCGGGAAAACACAAACGATAAATAAAATAGAGTTGCAAATGAGCATTCTGGTGACAGCCACCTCGCGTGCGGAGATCTTAGACGATGACATGTCGGCTCTTTTCGCTACGACCTGACGCAGTTTGACGGCGGTGACTATTGTGGTGAGTGTCACCGTCACCAGGGCGGCCCCAGGAATGGTGACCCCGTACACGACAGAGTCCAAGTAGTCGATGAACTTCTGGTGCTGGAAATAAAACTCGCTACTCCCTACCGCATCGGTGACTGCACCCGAGAGAGGGTCGTACACGCACATCACTCTGTATCTGGTGGCGACGACGAAACACAGGCCGACGACGACGATGAAGCATGTGGCAATGAAGATGGCGGTGGTGCGTGTCTTGAGGACAGTCTGTGAGTGAAGGGGACTCACGATACAGAAACATCTCTCGCTGGCGATGATGGCCGAGATGATCTGGGACACCCACGTGAAGCCCACGAATCCGATCAGGTTGTTGTTGATCACGAACTGAGCCAACGGTCCGTCCCTGCTGGAAAGGTAAGACTGAGCTACTGGCAGGAACGGGTATTACATTACCTTTTCATCTGACTGAGCCGTACTGATAAGCAGAACATGCAAAGCTGTGTTTTGGATAGACATACTATTGCATATGCGACACCAAAAATTTGGACAGGCCGCTTAGATATTTGTATCAAACAGTGGTACAATTTTCTTTATCAACAAACAAACAAACAAAAAAACCTTACTTTCCAGTGGTGAACTGTGTGTATATGCGTTCTCCGTCGAGCAGCATGTTCCGAATCATGTAAAGTTCGTCAGCCAGAGAGAGGGAGAAAAGACACACGTTGATTCTCTCCTTCAGACCCAGCTTGTAAAACACCACCATGTTCATCACATTCGTCGGTCCGCCGATCAGGAAAATCATGGGCAAAACCCACCCTGTGACCACTCGGTGGAAAAACTGTTCAAACTCAGCGCTGATAAGGTTGTCTTCGTTGTCCCACGGGATGAAGTCTTCAAACTGCAGGACCACACATCCTTCTGGCAACGTGAAGTTCTGGGAGCTGGGTGCTGCCGTTGACGTCAAGTTCTCTGGCCAGGGTTCGGTGGTGTTCCCTCGGCCAGTGACAAATCCTGGAGACTGGCTGTTGAGGTTGATGTCCTCCTCTTTATTGTCCTCCGCCATTTGTAACGTAAGTTGTAACAGCGTGCTGTGTATTTCTGCGACCTATTGAACGATACTTAAGAAGGTATCTTTTCTTCCTTCAGATGTGCGTCTCACCTTCGTGTGGTTTGAAGGCAGCAGGTAGGGAAACAGTTTTAGCGACTTGAAGAGGTTTTAGATGGTAATCGTAGTATCTTGTCTTGTGCCAGAGGGCTGCCTTTCGCCTGGTCTGAATACAACAGATGGGGAAACAATTTGAGCTTTCACGTCTTCGATTTATCTTTCTTGTTTCAGATGAATCATTTTCCTGCACTGTCAGAGCGGACGATGGGCAAACAATTCAATCAGCTGATACTGTTATATATTTTTATAACTGTTTCAGGCAGTCACCGATTAACACAAGCACACACTGTGTAACACAAAAAGATCCTTACCTTCTTCAAGGTGTTGTCTTCGCCTTTCAAGCGACAACATGGACTACTGCTCAAAACAGTTTAATCGGTACTACGCCAGCAAATCACATTCTCTCTCTATTTTTTTTTGTCCTTCTCTCCCTTCGGAGAAAACAGTTTTTCTTCCAGCGCTTTATACAGTGGCATGTTTAGTTTGGCTTTCTCGCAAATCACGTGACCCCAATTATCTGTTTGTGGTCAGACATATTATGGCACGACAAACACACAATCACAATGCTTTGCGCTTTCATTTACAGTAATTAGTATCGGGGTAAAAGTCTGTCTGGCTAAATGTCAAATCTATTACCGAAAGATGTCAAATATTGTAAAGCAATGGATTTCTCCCAAATTACCGTAAAACATCAGAGAGAGAGAGAGAGAGAGAGAGAGAGAGAGAGAGAGAGAGAGTCTTGTTCACGAACGATGGATAAAATCCAAACAAATTAACAGAACAGAAACACACATTGCAGGCAAATACTTTAATTGATCACATGTATTGATGCGATGTCATTATCGAGTAAATACCACGTTCAAATTGGCTTCATTCTCCGAGTAATTACCGGCGGAAAATACGGTAGTTGGACATCGTCAGTTTGTACAAAGCACTTTTTTTGGAATTAAGTTAATTAGTTTGCAAAAACTGTCAATACGTACCGTTCCCCATTTTCCACATAAAAACTCGTTCCTTCGTAAGATGGATTTTCCTGTAAATACCCATTATCGTCAGTCGCCAATTAACGAGGATTTTATTCAACACTGTTTTATATTTAGCCAACATGAGGCGGATGATTTGCTTTTATTGATTTAGGGCCGACGAATTGTACTTCTGTAAAAGCGCCCATTCCGGTACACTTCTAGAGCAACATAATTATAGGTCGATCAGTGTCACCACAATAGTTTCAGACGCCATAATTAGCGGCGTGACCCGAGTGATGCACGGATTAAGCGTGTTCGATGAAAAGTGTTCCCCACGCTGCTGTATGGCTGTCATTCGTATGACAAATGTCAATGATATGTAGAACTCTGCATGCAGGCGTATTGCGTCGATTCGACCATTCCTTTCACAAAGTGCCTGCACAAAATTAGTTACTGCTGTTATAACCTCACGCCTCGACTGGGGAGCCGGGGTGGTCCAATGGTAGAGCGTTGGACTTCTAATGCTCGGGTCGTGAGTTCGATCCCGGCTGGGGCCAAATATTTGTACTGGCTTTTTCATCGTTGCCCCGTCTTTGATATCACCCTATGTGGTGGAAAAGGACGTTAAACCCCCAAACACCCACCCACCTCACGCCTCGACTACTGGGGGAGCCGGGGTGGTCGAATGGTAGAGCGTTGGACTTCTAATGCTCGGGTCGTGAGTTCGATCCCGGCTGGGGCCAAATATTGTGCTGGCTTTTTCATCGTTGCCCCGTCTTTTGTATCACCGTATGTGGTGGAAAAGGACGCTAAACCCCTGAACAAACGACTACTGCAACTCAGCACTGGCTGGCCTTCCAGCAGAACAGTTAGGCCGCCTTCAAAGAGTTCAGAACAGCGCTGCGCGATTAGTGCTGGGCAAACGGAAGCGAGAGCACGTAACACCACTTCTAAGAGAGCTCCACTGGCTACCAGTTCATTTCCGTCTTCACTACAAAATATCTGTTCTGGCATTTCGTCACTTTGATGGCACTCTCCCACCTTACCTTTCAGCTTCACTTGTCACCTATGTACCGTCGCGAACCCTCCGGTCGTCGTCCGAGAGGCTTCTCAAAATCCCCAAGCGCAACCTGAAATCTTTCGGTGAGCGCTCTTTCAGTTTTGCCGCTCCAGCCGTTTGGAACTCTCTGCCTGCAGATCTGAGAAATGCGCCCACGCTGTCTCTTTTCAAGAGCAGTCTGAAAACGTTCCTCTTCCGCAAAGCCTATCAGTAATTTCCTCAGCCGCATGCTGGTCCTTGTTGCTTGGGCGGCATGAGGCCACAAACTACTAACACCAGTTATTTTAACTAGTC
This sequence comes from Batillaria attramentaria, assembly GCA_018292915.2. Taxonomy (NCBI): domain Eukaryota; kingdom Metazoa; phylum Mollusca; class Gastropoda; family Batillariidae; genus Batillaria; species Batillaria attramentaria. The sequence goes on along the minus strand of JACVVK020000026.1, from coordinate 1,820,925 downwards.
AGTTTCACCAGTGTATGTCTGTTCATCGTTGTATGATGTGCGTGAGTGTGAGTGAGTACCATTAATTATTAATAAATCGACGTGAACTGGCCGAGCGGACTTAAAATGAAACCGCCCCGAAGCTGTGCCAGCATATCACTGTCACTACCACTGTCACTACCACTGTCACTACCACTGTCACAAACGCCTCACTTTTGCCATCGCCGAGTGGTAGAGCGTTGGGCTTTCGTTGGGCCGTGAGTTGTGAGAGGTGTAAGCCAAATATTTGCACTGGCTTTTTCCTGGTCCCGTCTTTCATATCACCCGCTTGCCGTGGAAAAGGATGTTGACCTCCCCCCCCCCCCCAAAAAAAAAAAAACACACACACAAAAAAAACAATTAGCAACCAATCCAATCGTCATTAGCTTTCTTTTGGCTCAGTGCCAGCTTGTGAGATGCTGTAACTGTGCAGGCGTAAGGCCCGATGCACACGAGCGTCAGCGTCAGCACCATGAAGCAAGCAGCGAAGGCTGTCTCGCATCATACGCCTCGCGTGAGCGCGCGGTGTGCGCCGTTTGCATGCACACTTGGCTTCGGCGTCATTCGCCTGCACGGCCTGTTCGCTGACCCACACTGCACGCGCTGACCCACACTGCTTTCTGATTGGCTGAAACCAAGTCTGCAGCGCGGCGTCAGCAGCAGAAATAGGACATGTTCTAGGATTCCGCCGCCTGGCACCATTGATGCCGTTGCCTGACGCCAGGCGCCGATGTCATGCACACGTGGCAGCGCCTTGAAACTGCCGCCGGGAGTGAGATCCGCCGCGCGGCATCATGACGCTGACGCTCGTGTGCATCGGGCCTAAGAAGACAAACTGCGCGTGGAGTCAAGTACAGTGCCGGTTTGTTTGAAGAACCCTGTTTTGCCAGTGTGCAAGTTTGTAGCCATCTTCATTGTCACTGACAAGCGTGATTTTCCTGATTTTGTAGTAGGTGGGGCAAGGTGCATGCCAGGGGGTAGCAAGAGGAGGCAAGCTGCCAGCGAAACTGGCACTTTTTGCGCACAAGAGAGGCAAAGGTGATGTGAGTGTATTTGGGAGAAGTGGCTTTCTGGCTTAAAACAGAAAGTAGACTAGCATTACTCCAGTGAGGCCTGAGCGGAAAAGAGACAATCATTTTTTTAGAACTCCTGTCAGGTACGTGCCGTTGCATGGTAATCAGATTAAAGCATTTTTAGCGGTGAGTGATGCCAGAGTCTAAAAGGGAATATATAGACATTTTTGAGGCCTCGTGCATTTGTATTCTTTGACCTGCAGGCGTTTGAGTGTTGCGATGTTAGACATCATCAAAAGAGCTTTGAACGACCCGTGAGTATAGAGACATTGTAAGATGGGTTTTATAATGGGACTGGGTTGTGTAAAGAGACAGGCGTTTGGTCGCCCAATCTGATGAAGAGGAGCATTTTGCTGATGACAGTGTCGGGCAGCCTCGTTGGAGACAATCTCATTGTCAAACGGCCGTCTTTTCTCAACCCTTTCTATGGTGAAGTATGTGAGCTATCGGGAGCTCTAGATCTAGGATTGCGTCCCTTGGCCATGCTAGCGGAAAAGCCGGCGGCCGATGGTTCAGCCTGCTGTCAGAATTAAGTTTCTGTCTAGGGTTCATTGCTACAAGTACTTATGTTTGTGGTGCTGATCAGAGAGGGTATTGACTGATGTGACTCCTGCTCTCTGGTATTTCTTAGACATCTTCTCTTGCAAAACAGCTCTTTACACGTTTGTCGGTATCTCGATCCCATGCTGTAATAGATAAAGAAATTGAAGGATGAATTGATGTAAGCCACCACATCAAGGACCCACAAGGCAGTGAGGAACGTGTTGTGGTAGCGGCGGCCCTTCAGAACCAACGCCTTCCCAGTACCCACTGTTTCAAGCCTCACCACTACTGGTACTTATGTTTGAGGTACGGGATATTGAGGGTACTGATTGATGTGACTCCTGCTCTCTGGTATTTCCGATCGTCAGTTGAGGACAGTCTGTGAGTGAAGGGGACTCACGATACAGAAACATCTCTCGCTGGCGATGATGGCCGAGATGATCTGGGACACCCACGTGAAGCCCACGAATCCGATCAGGTTGTTGTTTGCAATGAAACGACTCAGTGGTCCGTACCTGTTGGAAAGGTAAGACTGAGTTGGCTACTGGCAGACACGGGAATTAGTTTTCCTTTTCATCTGACTGAGCCGTACGTCTAAGCAAAATACGCCAGGCTATGTTTTTAACGACATAAATAATTATGTGTGTGTGTGTGTGTGTGTGTGTGTGTGTGTGTGTGTGTGTGTGTGTGTGTGTGTGTGTGTGTGTGTTCAACACGAAACTTTTGGAAGGCCACTTAGATATTTGCGTCAAACAGTGCCGGGGCGGTCGGTGGTGTAGTGGTTAAGACTTCGCCTCCAGTGCGGAAGGTCAGATTCGCGTCCCACTCAGGGGAAAGAATTTTTCCCTCTCGTACGTGGCACTGGTTCTCTCCGGGTACTCCGGCTTCCTCCCCCTCTGTAATCTGCTTTGGAAATGTTAACTTACACCCACAAACTTAGAAAAGAAAAGAAATGCAGTTCTAAATTCCGAACTTTAAAATTGCTGAGATGACCATTCGCACCACGTGATCGTAATGTGTCCAGTGTGTGAGAGAAAGCGTGTGATTCACTTGAGCGTGCGTGCTGGGTTCAGTTTGGTTTGCTTTGAGCCGTTTAATAAAACTGGATAAAGCTTCTACACAATACACAATTATTATTATCATCATTATTATGAAACAAAGAAAGAAAGAAAGAAAGAAACAACACAACCTTACCCTGCGATAGTGGACTGTGTGAAAATGCGTTCTCCGTACAGGAACATGTTGCGAATCATGTAAAGTTCGTCAGCCAGAGAGAGGGAGAAAAGACAAACGTTAATTCACTCCTTCAGACCCAGCTTGTAAAACACCACCATGTTCATCACATTCGTCGATCCGCCGATCAGGAAAATCATGGGCAAAACCCACCCTGTGACCAGTCGGTGGAAAAACTGTTCAAACTCAGCGCTGATAAGGTTGTCCTGGTTGTCCCATGGGATGAAGTCTTCAAACTGCAGGACCACACATCCTTCTGGCAACGTGAAGTTCAGGGAGCTGGGTGCTGCCGTGGACGTCACGTTGTCTGGCCAAGGTTTGGTGGTGTTCCATCGGCCAGTGACAAATCCTGGAGAATGGTTGTTGATTTCATTATTGCCCTCAGCCATGTTTGTGTGTTTGTCCCTGTGAACCGCTGAACGATAGGGAAGTTTCAGAAGGTAGATCTTTCGTTCAGATGTACGCCTCAGTTTCTTGTGATGTGAAGGTATTAGGCAGAGAAACAATTTGAGGACGTCTACCGAAAACGGACCTATACACCATGGATTCCATAGGCTACTACACCCTTTTCCCAGATAAAGGTTGGCGTTCTAAGCTTATGGTATCTATTTTTGGCATCAGTTGTGTGTCTTTTTCGTGGTCTGAATGCAACAGGCACAGAAACAGTTTGAGCAGTTAAAAAGTCTTTTCTTTCTACAGAGTTGTGTCTCAGTTTTTCGTGGGTTGAAGACAAAGCTATGGAAACAATTTTCGCGAATTGAAGATGTTAGATAGCCTTAGATGGTATTTCGGATGTGCACGTTTCTCGTGAGTTGAATACAACCGATGGGGAAACAATTAAATTTTGAGCGTTTGCAAAGTCGTAGATATGTTTCTCTTGTTTCAGATGAGCAATTTTTCGGTGATTTCAAAGCAAGGGAATCGTTGAGTTGAATATTTTCACAGAATACTATTAAATACATTCAGAATTGGAATCGTGTTTCTCTCAGGCGAACATAGACAATTCCCCAGCAATGGGATGAACTGAGTTATGAATATTCAACTTTAAACCCAGGCAGTGTAACAGAAAAAGACCTCAGATTCTTGAAGGCCGGGTTTGTCCTTGTTTCAAGTGAGAAAATCATCTCCTGCTCCCCTCATTTTAATCGTCATTTCTTCCGCAAATCACGCTTTCTAGTAAGTTTGTCGTTCTCTTCCTCCTGTGGGGAATACTACTGCTTTCATCACTTTATATGTAGTGGCAATTTTACAGCATTTTCTGTTTGCCTTTCAAATTTCTTTCTCCAGCAAATCACGTTCTCTAATTATGTTGTTGTCCTTTTCTCCCCTAAGGAAAAAGAACTACTTCTTTCGTCACTTGAATAAAATCAACGTTTTATAACAGTTTTTGTCTGGCAAATCAGGTTTTCCCAATTATCCCAACAGTGGTCAAGCACATGACAAACACACTAGATACTCCTAGCCTAAGAGCACTCAAACTTTTCCTGGCTAAAGAGCTCTTGGTTTGTTTTATAAATGTCAAATGAAATTTTTACATTAAGAAAAAAGTATTTTACTCCTGTAAAGTACCGAGTTTGCCCCAATTATCAATAGTACCCAAAAGACCCTCTCTTTATACTCAAATGCTGTTAATTGATCAAACTTTCTGACGGTGCAAATCCAATACTCCAGGTAAATGCCAGCGGAAAACGTACAACCGACACTGAAGTTTGTGTATTTGCACAACCATCTGTGTGGAAACTCAGAGTTAATCGGCTAATGTACCAGTCAATACTGCCCAACCCGACTTTTTCCACTCAAAAACCCCCTTTCATTCATATTGGTGTTGAAGAATTTCCTGTGGATGTCTAGTATCGCCATCTGTCAGTTTAACAAGGTTTTGTATTTAACACAGTTTGACATTTAGCAAGTTACATAAGTGGATAATTTGTTTGTGCTGAAGTCAAGTTCTACCCAAGGGTAAACAGTGCAATGCACTGAGGAACAAGAAAGTTCCAAAAGGAACCCAGCACAACGAAACTGTGCAGTTGTCTCGAAAGTGGTACAATGTTAGATAGGTTTTTCACTCTGAAAATCCCATGAAAAAATCGCAGTTTTACTTCTTTAGCTGACTAGAAGCCACTTCGTCATTATTGCGCAATCTGTAGCGCTCTCAGGCCCAGCGGGGAAGGCCCACGCCTTACGTAATAGTGGCTTGTAGTGGCTGGTGTGCAGTGGCTTGTTCTTCTTAACCAGTTGTTATCATATATTTTATTATATTTTAGCGGGCAGGGTTGGTCAGGCCAGAGGCTCTTAACAGTTAAAGTACTCATGCACTCCAGGTAACCGCCTCTCCTTTCCCCCCTTCCAACCCCCCCTCCTCCTCCTCCCCCTCCCCCCCACACACACACTAAAAAAAAGAAAAGAAGACGAAGAAACAAAAAGCCGTGACTTTTATGCACACTACCAATACGTCCTGACGTCTGTCACGGCTATATAGTGTCCGCTACCAAGTACATGTTTTTGTACGTAGCTGTGACACATTTCTGACAAGTCAGTCACGAGTTCTATAACTGATCATGGTTTCGGTGTCGAGACGGATGACTTGCTTGAAAAAAAAAAAAAGAAGAAGAAGAAAAACACTCCCCTTCTTGTGAACACTCACGATATCATGCATAAAACCATTTCAACAATACAGATACTTCAACGATTAGACAAATTTGCAAACAAAGATGAAAGTCGTAGCTGAGAAAGACGCGGGTTGGGGGAGGGGAGGGGGGGGGGAGCTGCGGTCGGTGTTGGGGTCAGGTGGTGGTTGGTTTATGGTGGTTACGGTGTCGAGGGGGAAAAAAGTAGGATAATATGCTTTTTTCCCCCGGCCGCTACGGATCCTGAGGCGCAGGTTGGAATCCCCGGTAGGCAGGAATTGGGTGGGCCGTCATTGTCCTTGGGATAAACTCTCCACACACCCCCCATCTTCTGTGCACCAACAATGGTGTTGTACCCACTGGTATCCTCAGCGGCCGCACACACTTCACGGGTTGTGTAATGCACGTCATCCGCTGTAGGTAGGTCACGACACGTCACAAATACCGGGGAAACACCCCTTGAGCGTCAGTTGTCCTCGTGCTCCATGAAGTGTTAAGGGTGAGTACACCAAATGTACACAAAAATGTAAGAAATATGGTGATATATGTGGAAAAAATTCCAAAATATGAACGTCACTAGATTCCTCGTCTGCTAGCTGACGTGTCTGCAAAGTCTTGTGATAATAATCCCAGTAAATCCACCAAAAACGAGAAAGAAAACGAGCCACCAAACAAGCGTGGCCGTCACCTCAGACAGCCGACCGGAAGAGGGATTTGGGTGGGATTTTTCAAATCGAGTCAAAGTCAAGTGCTGACTCGTTTACGGTGCCTGCCTCTCATTCCGGTGCCGCCGCGGAATGGAAGTACACATCATGCATGCAGGGGGAAAACAAACAAACAAACAAACAAACAAACAAACAAACAAACAAACAAACAAACAAGCACAACAACAACAACAAGGCAAAAAAGCCAAAGGAAAAACAAATCATATTATTTGCAAAAGCGACCCTGTGACCATTCAAGTCTGAGACTGTATGGTGTAGCAATTACCAATCACCTGAACTGTTCTTGCAGTACCTCGGAATACCAGTTTTTATCCTCAGTTATCCTCGTTATTATTATTGATGTGGTTATATCATTGATGATGATGATGACGATTATTATGATGATGATGATGACGACGACGATGATGATGATGATTAATGTCATTTTATTTCTAGAGTGTTGGTCATTGTAATTATGTAAAACATTATCGGCATAACTTGCCGCATGTCGCCATTCTTTCCACTGTTACAAAATATATGACTGACGAGTTACGCAAGTCACCAATTAGCTGCCCCGTGTGTTACTGGTAGTCATTCCTGGGACATAACATTTCTTATGACACCTTCTGCCGGTCGCCAACACCGCATGTCCACATTACGCGTAGGCAAGAGTGACATACAGATGACTTACCTGTATGTCACTTCTGGCGTAGGCGGCTGCAGGCCCACACGCTATTAATTATCTGATTTCCAGACTGCGGGACCAAAACATAGCTGGCCAGTTCTATCTATACACTTCCTGGTATGTACTGACATCACACCAACAATTACGTTCCAGGAACTATAGCCAACAGAAGCGTGAATACCACCGGTATAGGCGCATTGTGGAACGTTTCCCCAAACCCACGCGTATCGTAGCGCGTGACAGGCGTCCTCAAGTGATGGAACAGCCTGTCGCCCGGTGCTGGGCAACGTCGTTGCGTCTCCGGCCAATGAATCACAGGCATCTGTCTCGCTGACGAGATGAGGGGAGGAGACGGCCCTGAAATGACGGCAAACTACGTCAGAGGGCCCCAATTTCATCGCGCGTGATTTTAGTAAGACGGACTTGTCAGTGACAGGTGTCTATTATTAGACGTGACTTTCTAATTGCGGGACTAGATATATCGTAAAAAAATACACGGAATTCAGTGACTGTTTCGAGGCCGAAAGAAGCCGAGAGAGAGAGAGCCGCCCATCATGAAAAATGTTGACGATTACTCACTGGCCTCGCAAGGCCGTTAGCTGTAAGGTCATCTAGCTTAATGAGAGGTCATTAACTGGTGATCGACATACCATGGTGTAATTTGATGCGACATGAACCCGCGCTACACGTGCTGAGTTCTGGTCCACAACACTGACCAAACTGTTTGCGTGTCTGTTCCGTTGAACACAACCAAAACTGACCTTATCCAAAAACATAACAACAACAGCCAAAACCCAATCAACAATAACAAAAACAAGGAAACAAACAAACAAACAAACAAGAAAACAACCCTCAAAAATCCACCCAACAACAACAACACCAACAAAAAAATCCCCCTCCCAAAAAAACAAAACAAAACAAACAACAACAACAACAACAACAACAACAACAACAAAACAACAAACAAACAAAAACAACAAAAACCCCATAAAAACAAGACAAACCAACAACAAAAAACAAACAACAACAAAAAATAAAAAAACAAACAAACCAAAACAAAATAACAACAACAACAACAAAACCAAGCAAAAGCAAAAAATAAACAACAACAAAAGACCAACCAAACCAACACACGAAAACCAAAAACAAAAGACAAAAATCAACAATAAACAAACAAAAACTGAAAACAAGTACAAACACAACCAATTAACCAAACAACACCAAGAACACCTAGCCAACCAGCTAGCCAACCAACCAACCAATCATGACAAGAAGAAGAGGAGGAGGAGCAACTATGAATGTTGTCCTCGCCTGAATTTTCTGAAGGCATTGTATAAAGGGACTTGCGTCATTTCCACTACTCCAGTATATTCTTAGTCACCATCAGTCTCTTACTATGCATGAGTCAACACGACAAAGAAGGCCGGCCCGGCCTCCAACGCTTGCAGAGACCCGTCAGTGTTTTGATGTCTTTGTGTCATTTACAACCACGTCACGTCAGTCAGCTGGTTGCTGTATGGGCATATCCGCTTTTGCTTACACGTAATAAATAATACCAACCTGATAGGTTTGGTTGTTAAAAAAAAAAATGTTGAAAATTGCCGCATACGTAATCCTCTTTCCAAGGAACACAAACGATGACTACGTGTGTCGAGAAAGATTTACACGGATGACCTTTCAGCACCCTGTGAAAGTTCTGAGCTGGTGCCGGCCGTAACTTGTGGCCTAACCCACTAACTGTAACTCATAACCAGTAACCTTACCCTGCATTCAAAAATAACCACCCTCCTTAACCCCATCCCAACCCACACACACCCGGCCTTACCCATGAGGCCATGACCCCTTCAACTCCATCCACGCAGAAGTCGATTAGAATTATGAAACTATAGCCGGGCCATTTCCAGGTGATGTTTTGAGGAGAGAGAGAGAGAGCCGGCTGAGAGTCATCCTTTCTAGCAAGTTCTCACTAGTGTCGTCAAGCTGAACGAATCTAAAATCTTGCTGATACTTGTGCTTTTAAAATCAAGACAAAGCAGGCTGTCCATCGCTCCACAAATAGGTAATGACCATGGGCGATGAGAAATTAAGCATCCCTGCATCGTTCGCAAGTGAAAACGCGAAACTATATTGCACTGGCAACCAAAATGGTCACAGTACAAGTATGTTTTTTTTTGTTTTTGTTTTTGAAGTGCGGGGACAGTGACTGTTTTAGTTTCCATTAAGCCTTAAAAACAACAACAACAACAACAACAAAACAAAACAACCAAAAAAACCAAACAAACAAACAACTGAACACAAACAAGTAAACACACATTTTAGCAAAGTCGGTGTCAGTCGCATTTGTTCATCAGTGGTCGGATGACGGCCGGCCGGTTTCTGTACCAGTTTCTTTAAAAGAAAAGACAAGCATAGCCTGGTTTTACAATTTGTTTTTAGTTTTCCACACATTTTACAATAAATTCACACATTTTATGTAATCAGTTTCAGGACATTATCTTTATGTCATTCAAGTTATTTTTATTTTTTACCATTTTTCATTTCAGTTATACTTTTTAAATTTTGCAAAAGGTCAGACGTAATGAAATTTCTGTTGGACCAATAAAGAAAAGTGAATTGGGTTGAACTGACGTGAATTGAATTGAAATGAAATAACACATTCCCCCCCCCCCCCCCCCCATCCCCCCGCGGAGAATTTCAGCGCAAGGGAGACAACACGCCCGTTAGTTTCAACAATGGTTGCCTCCCTTGCAGAAGGCGCTACCGGAAACAGCATGGCGTCGTTCGAGACGAAGATGCCAGTCTGGTCGACTCATCTTCTATTCCTGTCCAGATCCACGTGTACTTTAAGGGGGATCTCGAAAGAAATGGATAAATTATAGCATTTGCCAATCACCCATCAACGCTTATGTCTGCTGAGGTAAAGTATGAGGCAGACACCATCACGTCATAACATTCAGGCCACAAGAACACACTGACGTTGCAACTGCTTTTTCATCGAACTATCCAAAACAGACAACAGCATTCGATATAGAGTGTCAGCACCAGTAGATAGCCGCATTCAGTGTCCATTAATAAGGGCTAAGGCTCACTGCCCGTTCGCTTTGCTGTGTTTCAGATGGAATCGGTTTCCGCCGTGGGCCTGCTTAGTATGTTGTCTGTTTTGGGTATATTGATTTTACTGACGCGGCTGTACCGTCAGTATCGCCTGCGTCATTACGAGGTGCCTGTGCATGACTTCCACAAGGGACACCGTTTCTACATGGTTGACCTGTTCGGCACCCCCACCTACTGCAACGTGGATCACAGTCATATAATTCATGGGGCACAGTGTGATTCCTGTGGAATCTGTGTGGATGACCACAACATGAGAGAAGCAAATCAGAAGTAAGTTCACAATCATTACTCACAACCAGATCAGTCTGTAGAACAGGGTGACCGACTGTTTCTTTACAAGCATACAGTGTGTGTGTGTGTGTGTGTGTGTGTGTGATAACAAGAGAGAGAAAGAGAGAATATAGTTTTAGTTTAGTTTAGTTTAGTCCTCTTTATTCCCTGGGGAACATAGGGCTGCAACCACACTCCGCCAGCGCACTCAGTTCTGGGACGCCCTCTTTAGTTCAGCCCACGTCGTTCCGGCGGCCTTGGCTTCAGCGTCCGTACTCCTCCGCCAGGTCTGCTTCGGTCGGCCCACTTTGCGCTTTCCCTGGGGGTTCCAATCAAGGGACTGCCTGGTGACATTTGATGTTGGCTTTCGCAAAGTGTGTCCGATCCATCCCCATTTCCTTTTCTTGATCTCCTGCTTGATGGGGACCTGTCTTGTTCGCTCCCAGAGGTCTTGGTTGGTGATCACCAGTGGGTATCTGATGTTGAGAATGTTGCGGAGGCATCTGTTGATGAAGGTTTGCAGCCTGTGGGAGCCTGTCTTGGTGGTGCGCCATGTCTCCGAGCCATAGAGTAGGACCGACTTCACATTTGAGTTGAAGATCCGGATCTTGTTTCGCAGGGATAGGGCTGTGGATCTCCAGATGGGGCGCAGAGTGCGAAAGGCATGTCTGGCTTTGTTGGTGCGGCTCTTGATGTCTTCATCCGTTCCTCCATCCTTGCTGACAACGCTGCCGAGGTAGATGAACTTGTCCACCTCTTTGATGTCTTCCTGGTGCAGCTGGATGGGGTCGTGCTGTTTGTGGCTGACTCTCATGACTTCGGTCTTGCTGATGTTGATCTTGAGGCCGGTCTTCTCAGCTTCTTCGGCGACTCTGTTCAGCTTCTCCTGCGCATCTTGTTGCTTGTGGGAGAGGAGGGCGATGTCGTCCGCGAAATCCAGGTCCTCGAGCTGTTTGCTGAAGGTCCACTGGATCCCTGTCCTCTTACCGTCGGTGGCTTGCCTCATGACCCAGTCGACCACCATCAGGAAGATTGTGGGTGAGAGGATGCAGCCTTGACGAACGCCGGCCCGTACTGTGAATGGCTCTGTCAGTTTCCCGTCGTGGATTACCTGGCAGGTGGCATCTTCGTACAGCTGTCGGATGATGTTGACAAACTTTGGTGGAAAACCGTAGTGAGACATCAGCTTCCAGATGACCTCCCTGTCAACACTGTCGAACGCCTTCTGGAAGTCAACGAAGGTGCTGTACAGGGGGGTCTGCCACTCCAGGGACTGCTCGATGATGATCCTCATCGTGGCTATGTGATCAGTGCAGGATCGGTCGTTGCGGAATCCTGCCTGTTCCTCCCGGAGTGTCTTGTCCAGCGCGGTCTTCAGCCTCTCCAGGATGATCCTGGTGAGAACCTTCCCTGGTATGGACAGGAGCATGATGCCTCGCCAGTTGCTACAGGATGAGAGGTCCCCTTTCTTTGGCAGCTTTACCAGGTGTCCCTTCTTCCAGTCTTGTGGCACGCTCTCGCTCTCCCAGATCTTCCTCAGGAGCGGGTGCAGCATGTCGGTGGAGGTCTGGATGTCGGCCTTGAGGGCTTCTGGTGGTATGCCGTCGGGGCCTGCTGCTTTGCCAGACTTGAGGGACTTGATGGCTTTGATGATCTCGGTCTTGGTAGGGGAGTTGGTGCTGATGTCGAGTAGCTGGGCTGCCGGTGGTATGTCTGGTGGGACTGGTGGTGGAGGCCTGTTGAGCGTTTGCTTAAAGTGTTCAGCCCACCTTGTCCTTTGGTCTTCCTCTTTGGTGATGATTTGTCCGTTCTTGTCTTTGACTGGTCTGGTGGGGTTGTTATTTTTCCCAGAGAGTGTCCTTGTTATTTCGTAGAGCCGTTTCATGTTCCGTTGTCCTGCTGCTGTTTCTGCTTCTTCTGTGAGGTCGTTGATGAAGTTCCTCTTGTCGTTCCTTGCGCTCCTCTTGACCTGCCGGTTGACGTCCCAGTATTGAGCCTGCAGGTCGCGCTTGTGGTCTTGGTCGTCAGTGTGGTTGATCAGGTCTTTCAGGCGTTTCCTCTCTGTGATGAGGTCCCAGGTGTCAGATGTAAGCCACTCTTTGTGTTGTCTTGTCTTCTTTCCCAGCACTTCCCTGCATGTTGCTGTCCAGGTTTCTCGCAGGTCGTGCCAGTGCTCCTCGATTGTCTCTTCAGGTAGTGTGTCGAGAGCGCTGAATCTGTTCCTCAGCTCACATCTGAAGGCGTTGGTCTTGACGCTCTCCTTCAGACTGTGCACGTTGTACTTGTGGGATGGTCTGTCCGCCTGGTCTCTGTAGGCCTTCAGCTTGATCTTGATCGCTGCAATGACGAGGTGATGGTCTGAGGCTGCATCAGCTCCCCGCTTTGCTCGGACGTCCAGCAAGCTTCTTCGCCACTTCCTGCCGATGGTGATGTGGTCGATCTGGTTTACAGTTCTTCCGTCCGGTGATGTCCAGGTGGTTTTGTGGATGGTCTTGTGGGGGAATATGGTGCCTCCGATGACCAGGTCGTTGGTGGTGCAGAATTCTGTGAAGAGCTCTCCGTTCTCGTTCTGTGTCCCTGTTCCGTGTTTGCCCATGATGAGTTCTCTGTCTGTGTTGTCGGTGCCCACTTTGGCGTTGAGGTCTCCCATGAGGATCTTCAGGTCTCTTCTCGGTGCTTTGTCGAGGACGGCTTGGAGCTGCTCGTAAAAGTTCTCCTTTTCTTCCTCATCCGCCATGTTGGTGGGAGCGTAGCACTGGAGGATGGTGACTTTCCTGCCCTTCGAGTTGAATCTGGCGCTCAGGGTCCTTGGTGACACTGGTTCCCAGGACCATAGTGCTTGTGTTGCTTCAGGTGTCATCAGCAACGCTACTCCGTGCATGTGTGGTTGGCCGTCTTCGTGTCCGGAGTAGAGGATGGTGTCTCCGGAGGTGAGTCGAGTGCGTCCTGTTCCTGTCCATCTTGTCTCACATAGGCCGAGCAGCTTCAGATTGTATCTATGCATTTCTTGACTCACTTGTGCTGTCTTTCCTGTTTCGTATAGGGTTCGGATGTTCCAGGTCCCTATCCTGGCTTTGGTCTTGGCCGTCAGAAGAGTAGTCGGCGCACTGGCTTCCCGAGGGCTTTCACCAGCTCGCGTCATGGGCTCTACTAGAGAGGACTCTTCCTGGACCAAGTTGCGTTGTAGATCTGTGGTTGTAGTTTCTGTAACAGGTTTTCTTTTTAAAGAGTTGGGTTGTTAGCCCTACTCAAACCCCCAACCTGGAGGACCAGTGAGTGCGCTTCGTCTGGCCTCTACCCTTCGACCTGTCCAGCATGGGTGGCCCTACCAGGAGACGAATCTCCCGCCGGCATAGCTCTCGGGGTCATGGAGACACGCAAGCCCCATCTCCAACGGCAAGGATGCACTCATCGATGGGGAAAGAGAGAATATGGCTCTAACCTATTCCTACATCTGTATGACACGCACGTGTGTGTGTGTGCGCGCGCACACACACACACACACACACAGAGAATCGGCAGCCTATGTGTGACCATAAATGACCAGTTGAACAGACCATACACATTCGGACATTACTAGTACTCCATGTTATAGAACACAGGCCAAAGAGAGAGAGAGAGAGAGAGTATGGCTCTAATCTATTCATACATCTGTATGACGCACAAATGAACAGACAGGCAATATAGCCATGAAAACGACAAACAAATAAGCAGACATTTTTGTTCTGTTTCCCTCTGTGTGGTATGCCAGATAACGTGAAGAAAAACTTTTGCTTCCTTTTGTTTACGATTCATAGTTGTTTTGTTTTCAACAGGATCCAGTGCAAAGCAGCATCTACCAGAGAATCCAGGGTGAAACACCACTGGGTGCGGGGTAATCTGCCCTTGTGTAGCAAATGCCAGGTGTGCGGGGAAGATTGTAATGTGCGCCCAGAGTTGTCCGACCTTAGATGCTGTTGGTGTCGTCGCACTGTGCACGACGACTGTGCTGCCAGACTTGATGTGTGTGATCTGGGCAGGTGAGAAGTACATCGACTGCACAGTACATCTTGTACAAGATTGTTGCCGTTGCATTGCTGTCATGTCAGGACACTGCTTCTTAGCTTTGGTTAAAGGCTGTTGTATACTGAGGTGGGTTTCTGCGGCAAATGGAAATCTGCTATTCCTGTCTCTGGACTGTAATGTCAGTTTGACTCAGAAAACTGTCACGACGCTGTTCCGAGAAGCGATGCCAGCCTGGTGGCCTTTAATGTGTTGCATATTACTTATTTGATTCAATATTTGCTCCACTGAGCTATGTTTTCCTTTCAATCCCACAGTGTTTGAGAATTTCATGTAGTTCATCTGTTGACGTGTCTTAGAAGTGAAACCAAGTTGCATGGTTATGTCAAACTGAGAACTTCATTCCTTATTTGAACCCAACATTCTCTCTGTTTTTGTTGTTTTTTTGTCAGATATCGCCGATTGATTGTGCCACCAAACTGTGTTGAACTGACGTGGGTGGGGCTAAAGGGAACCAGACAGCGCCATCTGGTGGTGAAAAAAGTGCGACACCCGGACATTGAACACTGGACTCCACTCATCGTCATAGGCAACCGCAAAAGTGGCAATAATGATGGAGAGCTACTTCTGCGGCACTTCCGTGCCATACTCAACACACCACAGGTGATAAATTTAACAAAAGAAATCACTGTTGACTTCATTTAACAGAAAACGTTTGGTGTACTAAGATGTCTTTGTTGATTCTGAGCAGTTTACATACATACATGTACAAGTGAGAATAGGCAGGTTTTTGTTTCTTGCAGGACTAGTTAAGAATTTGAAGCTAGACATTTTTATCAGGCAAGGGATAATGTTAAAGATTGAAATAGGCTTCTCCTGTCTTCACACTGCACTCAATTTTGTTTCAGGTTATAGATGTGCATGACATCTCACCAGAAAACGGCTTGGAGTGGTGCCACTTACTGCCAGATGTGACTTTCCGTGTCCTGGTGTGTGGTGGCGACGGAACTATTGGATGGGTGCTGAATGCCATTGAGAATCTGGGTCTTAAAGTAAGTGTCTGAGCAGTGGGCACTCATCATTTTGACAACAGGGACTGTACATTACATCATTATAATAATTAATTATTGTTACATAATTATAATTATAGTTTGTAACATGTAACATGAATCAATTTTTTTTTTTGTTCATTGTTATAAATTAATTGACGTAGAATGCAAAGCCTTGTTGTTCAAGATATTGGTGATCTTCCCTGTCAAGGGGGGGCTTGCTATCAGACACCCTTCGCACCGCACAACGCGTCTGCTTTGTAGATGCGTGCTTGTGGCTTTGCCACTACGTCACTAAATGCTACGCGCTTTTCCTTCATTTGGATCATAGACTATTTTAATCCCCGTGACTTACTTTTGAACAAGCCTCCAAGACAGTACTTGGGAAACTACTAAGAGATGACTTGGGATGTGTATTGCCCGTACCTTCACCGAGCGTAGATTTTCCATCGTAACTTGAACTGAACTGGTTCATTAACAGACAATTAACAGAGAAATAATCTCAGAGTTGCTGTCAGTGTGAGTAATGTTGTAATTTCAGGTCCATGAAAATGTAAAATATTTGTTTATTTCAGAATTCTCCAAGGGTGTGTATTCTCCCACTGGGCACAGGAAATGACCTGTCTCGTGTGCTGGGTTGGGGTGAGGGTTATGCTGGGGACGTGGAGGTCACGGACATTCTGGACAATGTTTTGAAAGCCAAGCCAGTGAACCTTGACAGGTAATGTGTGTGTTTTCTCTGTTGTGCCTCATCTGATTACCTAAAATGCTTAAAATCTCTATGTTCATAATGAGTTCTTAGGCAAAGAACTGCTGCTTACAAGACTGTCTGCCAAATGAATAAATGTTTCTTATGTCCATTGCGACCATTTTCATGACTTTGCGGCATCTGTTAGTAGAGAAAAATGTGACTTTTTCTTGGCCTGACGCTTCTATTTCTGTACTACACGTTGATACAACCAAGTTGCTAAAAATAGCCACCAATCAGCACTGTCTAGTCGGTCCTCAGTCCGTAACCAAATAACGTTGCCTGCTCCGTGCTTGCTATGCTTTTACATATGTAGAACAACATAATATATATATTCCAACCCAAGTCACCACCATGATTTCAGATGCCTCATGCTGTATTGTGTCCCACGTGACTTATTCTGATGCAGAATCAATGAGAAGTTTTCCACAGCGTCGTCGTTTGCATGTTAATCTGTGCTGTTGTCCATTTGTTAAAATTTGTGTTGGTGTGCTGAATGTTGTGACATATGCAGAGTGGCTGTTTGGTGTACAGTTTATCAGTTTATAATGTGTTTCAACATGTCTTTTTGTATTTTTGTTTTCAGATGGACTGTGAAGATACGACACACAAAGCACTTTGGATTTGCTAGGCCTGGCAGGGTGTGTATGATACGTGTACCTTGTTATTAATCGTAACACTGGTAGGCGCCATATTTGTCTCGCAGGATGTAAAGGACTGACTGAGTTGCCTGCTAGCTTGTGACTAAAAGGCAGGGTCAGTTCCTTGGCCAAAGGGAGAGTAGTCAGTCCACACTTTAAAATTTCTTGAATGGGGTTATTTCCCTTTTTTGCAACACATGATTGATTATTAGCAGCAGGGAGAGTGTAGAGACAGTAGTACGGTGGATACCTATATAAGAGTTAACATTCCTATGTACTTACCTTGCATTAGTATGACGAACGCACAGGCATACATACATATTTATTTTTTTCAAGAGTCTTGCATAGACGATGTTCTCACAACCTTTCTCTGACATTTGACATATTTTGTATTGTATTTCTCTGGTCCTTGTTTATGTAGTTCATCATACGTGTTGAAAAAGGACGTTAAACTCCTGAACCCACCCATCCTCATATAGTTCATCAGATCCCTCAGTGGTGGCACCGCATAAGATCTGAACTTCTGACTTCATCATATTTTGTTCATCTTGCAATTTTAGTTGCTATTTTTAATTTATACGTTTGTATTTGAGCACTTAGATCAATAGGATACAGCATGGTTGTACAAATACCGTTAATAGGATATGTGTTATTACTGTCCTTATTATTACATGTATTATTGTCATTATTTCAGGAGGTGGTGATGAACAACTATGCATCATTGGGAGTGGACGCCCTGGTCACGCTGAACTTCCACAAGCAGCGGGAAAACTGGCCCACTCTCTTTGCCAACCGCATCATCAACAAGGTATCAGTCTTGCCTCTGCTGGGTGGACTTGTTTTGGGGGGGGTGTGTGTGTGTGTGTGTGTGTGTGCACGTGCGTGCGTGTGACTGTGTGTAAGAGAGCACTTTTGTGATGCTGTCCTTCCATGGTGAGCACGGTATTGGGACAACAAGGTATACAAACACAAATACGGTACCATTCTCTGAATGATTCAACCTGGAAAACAATGAGAGAAAGCAATGGAAAGTATCTGTGGTTGAGTTTCTCTACGCCACCCTGGTCAGGGGCAGTAATCGGCGGTACACGTGAGAACCATTTTGTCTTTTCTTTGGTTGCTTCCCCTATCACAGTCAACTTTGTGGAGACCCTCCATACCCCAAAACACCCAAACCAAACCAAACCAAACCAAAACAAACCAAACCAAAACAAAACAAACCAAACCAAACCAAAACAAACAACAAAAAACAAAAAACATTAAGGACTCCCCCCCAAACAACAACAACAACCACCCCCCCCCCCCAAAAAAAAAAGAAAAAGAAAAAAAAAAGCAAACAACCACCCCCCCCCCCCCCCCCCCCCCCCCCCAAAAAAAAAAACCCAAAAAAACACAAAAAACCCAAAACAACAACAAAAAAACAAGCAAAGTAAACAAAACAACAACAACAACAACAACAACCAAAACCAAAAACGGTAGAAAAAAGACACACACAAAAAAAGGGGGGGGGGGGGGACAGTTTAAAGAACCTGTGAAATCCTGTCTGTTACTGTTAGAAATCACACTTACGAAATTACTTACTTAGGAAATTGTACCTGTTTGTTTTACAGAATCACTGACATTTTCAAAGGAAGAGGCCTTAAAGATGCTTAGTATATGTACTGAGAACTAAGACCTTTTCCAGTAAAAGCTGAATTTAGAAATCTGCGTGCATGTGTCTAGCAGAAGCAATGTAGATAACACACTGTCATTTACTAAACAATACAGACACTTACTAAGTGTTTAGTTATACAGATTTTTCTTTCAGAGACCTTATGGAGGCTTCTACTTAGGACACAGTGTAACCGAACACCAGCTCTTTCACTTCACGGCATCCATGGTTGAGAGAAAATGAAAAGAAAGATGTCATGACTCAGGCACTTGCTAGTGAGGGGTTTACATGCTTTTTTGTTGAACATTTTGTGAGTTTTCCCTGGCTGGCTTAGGGCTCGGCTGGTGGTAGGACTTAAAGGTTTTCAGTTCTTTGCCAAAGCTGACTTCCCAAGTGAGTCATTGTACAGTGGCAAGAATTACAAGATGTGTCTGGGTTCTCCTGCATAAGCTGTTCTGTGTGTGTGTGTGTGTGTGTGTGTGTGTGTGTGTGTGTGTGTGTGTGTGGCAACGATCCCAGGAATGGTTTCAGTTTCATGTTAGTAACAGACACCTGACCTCTGTGTGTGTGTGTGTGTGTGTGTGTGTGTGTGTGTGTGTGTGTGTGTGTGTGTGTGTGTGTGTGTTCGCACAAAAGCTGCTGTCTACTGTTGTTCAGCAGAACTAGACTGGCTAAGCTATACATAGAGCTTGTTGGTGTAAACTTATCCTTTTGCAACTGTTTCATTTGTTTATGTCAGTGTATATGTACGGAAGGAGTGTTTAAAAAAAAAAAAGAAGTGGGGAACCGTTGGCATTGTTCATGGCTGGAGGCCAGTTTCCTTGTCATGTGCAGGCCACGTGATAGTGAATGTTCCGATTGTCAGAAAAAAAATCCAACCTTCACGCAAGTGGCAGAGAGCATTTTGACATGTCAGCAGTTACACTATTGTAGACAAAACAGATAAGGCTACACTGTCAGTATTGGCAGTACTTACTCAAACCCCCCTCCCCCCCCCCTCAAAAAAAGGGGGGGGGGGCAGCTGAAAATGAATCCAGCCGATCGTATCAACCTGTGAGAAACGTTGCAAAATGTTGGGTGGCACGTGAACCGTGCAGTGCACTGTGTTTGGGGTGGACTGAGACAAATGAATCTGCCATAAGATTAGGGACACCACAATAAAGCCTTCTTCACGCTCGGCTGATCGCGAAGCATGCAGTTTCACCCAGGACTCGAAAACGATAAAGTCTGGTGCACCAAGTATGAGTACATAAGTCAGCTAAAGTGTACAAGGTCAGGAGCGAAACGTTTCTACATATGACGATTTCGGAGAAAGAACAAGGAAGAAACATTAGTTATTTCCGCAGAGTCTCGCGTTCTGGTCGAACCGGCGGCTTTGCTTTTCACAGTTTGGTCACTTTTATTTTTAAGTGTCTCGCGTTCTGGTCGAATTTGCGTTTTACTAGTCACTTTTATTTTTAACAGCATATTCCGTCGTGAAAGACCCGAGGTTTCCCCAAAACTAGTGTCGAAACATCTAGTGTTTCTCTCTGAAGAAAAAGACAGCCCCTCCCTCTCTCTCAAAATACACACACACACACACACACACACACACACACGTATGTGGCTGCGTGTTGCCCAGTTTATCTTTATGGTGTATGTTTTGAAGAGATAGGTGTATCTAGAGCAGCGACTACAGCTGCCTCCCTCAAAGCGATAAACCAAACGAGGCGTAAACTCCTCCGTCTTGCTTCACATCGGAAACGCGTGTCACCGCCATGAGCAGGCACCGCTCTTGATAAAAGGGCAGCACGTGAGACTCGTTACCTGTAGACAGGGCAGGATAACTAATTCACCTCTAAACCATGTCACGGTAAGGACAGGTGGCAGGGCTCGTAGCAAGTGCGGCAAACGACTCTACGGAAAGCAGCTGTAAATGTTTGGCCCACGTGTGATTAGTCTTTGCGTGTGTGTGTGTGTGTGTGTGTGTGTGTGTGTGTGTGTGTGTGTGTGTGTGTGTGTGTGTGTGTGGCTCAGCATGACACATCATCTTCGAGAGTGTATGATGTAGTGAGGTTGTGTGGTGTTAGGACGACGGACAGGGTTTGGTCTCATCAGTAAACAGTCTAGAAATATTGGCATTTTGCTGTGGTTGGTTGAAAATTTGGAAGTGTAGTAGCCAAGTTATGGTTCTAATGTTCACTGTGTGTCAGTTAATGTCCATCAGTCAGCCGGAAGTAAAACGTTTTCTTTTTTTTCGCTGTGCTTTTGAATCCCCGGACGTGCACGTAGAATGGCAAAGCCACTTGGTACAGTGACAGTCACACAGTTTGCGTTTGAGGCTGTGACGCTGCTTTTTCTACAGATACACTGATGTCAGCAAAGACAGTACAAGAGGCAGGAGCTCTCTATAGTGTCGTCTATCCCTTCGTACTTCTGAAAAACCCGGTCCCTGTACTTCAAAGCTGAATGGCGCACGACTGATAGACCTTATCCCCGGTAAAGATGTACTTATCTCTCACAGCCACATCTCATGCTGATTAATGCTCTGTTGCAACACGTTTTCAAGTGTAGGCAACGGCTCATGCGGTGCAACCCTGCACCTCGTCTGCTCCTAAGCCACTTTGCCAGCTTGGAGAGCCCTTCTTTCAGTTGATAATATGTCTGGGAGTTCCCCCCAAGCTTCCTATTAAATGTCTACCACCTGCAGTCTCTTCCGTAATACGGAAACCAAACGACCAACAACACAAGGGCACTGACTGTGTGCAGTACTGTAGACTGTCAGTAAATATTGAAGTGTAACGTGTCACAAAAGTTACCTACTGCCTGCCTCTTTGCCTGTAGCGCGGCCATTACTGATAGAAGTGCTTATTCTGCACTTCACTTCCTAGCGTGGACTCAAGATTTTCACACGGGACCATAATTTTGTATTGCTTTGTAGCAACTTGTATTTCGACAGATGGTATTAGTCAGTCTAGGCGTTCCACTCTATGGGGCTTATCGCTCCGTTTCGTTTACATAATTAATTTAATCAGACCACAACAGTCGTAGACCCGTGAGAAGTCTTGTGGTGTTGTGATGAATCAGCCTGTAACAGACAGGCCTGCCAACAAAAAGTCAGTTACCACTCGGAGAATTCCTCAGTTTTTGGTCACAGTTTTGTTATTTCATGCGTGGTTATACACAGGCAGACACATGGAATATGGCCTTCAAACCATATTTTCATTAACATTTAAAAACAAATTCCCCCAAAACAAAAACAACCACAAAACGAACAGCAACAGCAGAACAGAAGAACAAAAACAAAAACAAAACACCCAAATAGGCTAGCTTATTACCGAGCGAACATGAGTTTCACCACTCCCCCATTCGACAAAGCTCATAGACTATTTCGAACACAACAAGAAACATCAAACAAACAAACAAACAAACAAACAAACAAACAAACAGAATAAAAACAGATTGTGTGTGTGTGTGTGTGTGTGTGTGTGTGTGAGAGAGAGAGAGAGAGAGAGAGAGAGAGAGAGAGAGATATGTTGGGTTATTTCACACACTCCGTGTCTGTCTGGGGTCAAGGGAGGTCAGGCTAGATCTCTCCACAGCTGGAGAGTAGTCTTATCATGGACAATCAGGTGACGCCGCTTTGGCAAATATCAGCTGGGTCTGTGTGTGTGTGTGTGTGTGTGTGTGTGTGTGTGTGTGTGTGTGTGTGTGTGAGAGAGAGAGAGAGATGTTGGGTTATTTCACACACTCCGTGTCTGTCTGGGGTCAAGGGAGGTCAGGCTAGATCTCTCCACAGCTGGAGAGTAGTCTTATCATGGACAATCAGGTGACGCCGCTTTGGCAAATATCAGCTGGGTCTGTGTGTGTGTGTGTGTGTGTGTGTGTGTGTGTGTGTGTGTGTGTGTGTGAGAGAGAGAGAGAGAGAGAGAGAGAGAGAGAGAGAGATGTTGGGTTATTTCACACACTCCGTGTCTGTCTGGGGTCAAGGGAGGTCAGGCTAGATCTCTCCACAGCTGGAGAGTAGTCTTATCATGGACAATCAGGTGACGCCGCTTTGGCAAATATCAGCTGGGTCTGTGTGTGTGTGTGTGTGTGTGTGTGTGTGTGTGTGTGTGTGTGTGTGTGTGTGTGAGAGAGAGAGAGAGAGAGAGAGAGAGAGATGTTGGGTTATTTCACACACTCCGTGTCTGTCTGGGGTCAAGGGAGGTCAGGCTAGATCTCTCCACAGCTGGAGAGTAGTCTTATCATGGACAATCAGGTGACGCCGCTTTGGCAAATATCAGCTGGGTCTGTGTGTGTGTGTGTGTGTGTGTGTGTGTGTGTGTGTGTGTGTGTGTGTGTGTGTGTGTGTGTGTGTGTGAGAGAGAGAGAGAGAGATGCTGGGTTATTTCACACACTCCGTGTCTGTCTGGGGTCAAGGGAGGTCAGGCTAGATCTCTCCACAGCTGGAGAGTAGTCTTATCATGGACAATCAGGTGACGCCGCTTTGGCAAATATCAGCTGGGTCTGTGTGTGTGTGTGTGTGTGTGTGTGTGCGTGCGTGCGTGCCGGTGTGTGTGTGTGTGTGTGTGTGTGTGTGTGTGTGTGTGTGTGTGACGGTTATGTGAGAGAGCAGACATCAGACCGCTCACCTAGTCTGTGCGAACACATTCGAAGTCCGTCTGAATGTAGCTGCAGCCGGTTTTGTCGTAACCTCCTATAGAGAGTTCTATACGGTGTAATATGCCGATATCATTGTATTTCGCTGGCTCTTGGGACTAGAATGACAGATGTCAGTACTAGCACCCTATAGAGAGTTCTGTACGGTGTAATATGCCGATATCATTGTATTTCGCTGGCTCTTGGGACTAGAATGACAGATGTCAGTACTAGCACCCTATAGAGAGTTCTGTACGGTGTAATATGCCGATATCATTGTATTTCGCTGGCTCTTGGGACTAGAATGACAGATGTCAGTACTAGCACCCTATAGAGAGTTCTGTACGGTGTAATATGCCGATATCATTGTATTTCGCTGGCTCTTGGGACTAGAATGACAGATGTCAGTACTAGCACCCTATAGAGAGTTCTGTACGGTGTAATATGCCGATATCATTGTATTTCGCTGGCTCTTGGGACTAGAATGACAGATGTCAGTACTAGCACCCTATAGAGAGTTCTATACGGTGTAATATGCCGATATCATTGTATTTCGCTGGCTCTTGGGACTAGAATGACAGATGTCAGTACTAGCACCCTATAGAGAGTTCTATACGGTGTAATATGCCGATATCATTGTATTTCGCTGGCTCTTGGGACTAGAATGACAGATGTCAGTACTAGCACCCTATAGAGAGTTCTATACGGTGTAATATGCCGATATCATTGTATTTCGCTGGCTCTTGGGACTAGAATGACAGATGTCAGTACTAGCACCCTATAGAGAGTTCTATACGGTGTAATATGCCGATATCATTGTATTTCGCTGGCTCTTGGGACTAGAATGACAGATGTCAGTACTAGCACCCTATAGAGAGTTCTATACGGTGTAATATGCCGATATCATTGTATTTCGCTGGCTCTTGGGACTAGAATGACAGATGTCAGTACTAGCACCCTATAGAGAGTTCTATACGGTGTAATATGCCGATATCATTGTATTTCGCTGGCTCTTGGGACTAGAATGACAGATGTCAGTACTAGCACCCTATAGAGAGTTCTATACGGTGTAATATGCCGATATCATTGTATTTCGCTGGCTCTTGGGACTAGAATGACAGATGTCAGTACTAGCACCCTTCACTTCATTCAGCCCTTTTTGTTTTTTTCCCGGTCATTTGCCAAGAACTCCGTGTGATTATACTACGACTGTCCATCAGAATAATGCTGACGGGACAAAATCCATTTTTTGTCCGCATAAATACGTTGCTGTAAAATTGTCACCAGTAATTATAAAGGCTAAGTCGTTTTCACCAGTGATAACGAAGACTAGGTCGTTTTCACCAGTGATTATGAAGGCTAAGTCGTTTTCACCAGTGCTATTATGAAGGCTAAGTTGTTTTCACCAGTGATTACGAAGACCAGGTCGTTTTCACCAGTGATAATGAAGGCTAAGTCGTTTTCACCAGTGATAATGAAGGCTAAGTCGTTTTCACCAGTGATAATGAAGGCTAAGTCGTTTTCACCAGTGATAATGAAGGCTAAGTCGTTTTCACCAGTGATGATGAAGGCAACGTCAAGTTGTTGAAAAAGTAGTAGTGGTCATGGGGTGCATCACAGGAAGTAAAGTTGTGCCGACGTTTTCAACCAGTTGGGACTGCGATGCCTGTCACTGTCAGTGTGTTCTCAGTGACACGTCTGGTGTTTGACGTGTGCCAATTGTCGGGGGCAATATGCAGGCAGCGTTTTTGACAAGGGCGCGTGCTTCTCACGTCTTTTGCCCCAGGATCGGCGCTCAAACTCTGGCAGCCTGTCCCGTTTGTCACAACCTCTCTCTCTCTCTCGCTCGCTCTCTCTTTCTCTTTGGGGTGTACTTTCGATTCCTAAACATGGGACAAAACCGTCATTGTGGTTTTTGTCGAATGTCAAGTCTTCTTCTCTCGCTTTGGAGAGGCTACGCGCAAGAGATCACTGCCAAAGATTGATACAAGATATTCATTTCAACGTGATGGAATACGCGTACTTTGTCGATGTCGCGAAGGTGGATAGGAGGAGTTGGGGGGGGGGGGGGGGGGGGGGATAGGCGGGTTGGGGATGATGTGGGGCGTGCTCGTGGATGTGAGGAAACGGGCATGTCAAGTTTACAGTGTACACCAAAAGGTGTACCTCCGTTTCCTGCGTCTGTCGTCGCTGATTCGCTTCACTGGCGAAGTGGACGTCATTTTCAAATCTCGCGAGAAAATTCGAAGCGAGATGCAAACCGGCTTCATCTTTGTGTGGTTAGGATCCGAAAACTTGCCAGTCGACCTGACAGGCATGTTGGTGCAGAGTCTGGCACCGTAGCACTGCGGGACCGCCGACAACAAAACCGATTCTTATCGTGCAGGCGGCTTTCAGCGTTGCCGTTCTTACGGTTACCACGTGATTCTGTTGACACGTGATGGAGAGAAACTAGAGCCGAGTATTGTTTGGGAATGTATTAACTGGCGTTGTGGAGTATGGAGAAAAAACACGATGGAGAGAGAGAGAGAGAGAGAGAGAGAGAGAGAGAGAGAGAGAGAGAGAGAGAGAGAGAGAGAGAGTACGAAAACTGAAAAAACAAACAAAACTAAAACCTGACAGTCGGAAAGGGAGATGACATCTTTGAGGACCTGTAGATTACAAACTCTTACTTGACTCTTTTGCTGAACGAGGAGGGATTTGGATGGGATTGTGAAAAATTGCTCTTTGTATTACATTGCCAAGAAAAACAAGCAAGCATAAAAAGGCTGATCCCCCCTCACCCAAACAACAACAACAACCCCCCCAAAAAAAAACAACAACAAACAAACAAACAAACAAAAAACAACAACAGCAACAAAAAACGACAACAAAAAACCCCAACAAAACCAAAACAAAAACAAATAAAAAACCCTCACCCCTCTCCCCCAAAAAACCCAAACAAACAAACAAAAAAACAAACCAAACAAACAAGACCACACACACACACACACACACACACACACACACACACACACACACACACACACAACAACAACAACAACAACAACAACAACAACAACAACAACAACAACAATAAAACAGAGACAAGAAAAACAAAAGATAAAAAAAGAAACAATAAAAAGGAAAAGAGCGTTGTTTGTTTTTCAATTCAAATAGATTTTTAAAAAAAACTTTCTTTTGCTGCTTTTACTGTATATGTTTTATCTCTTCTCGTTCTGCTGGTACTTGTACGGACGAGGGAAGGATAAGTGTGTATAATCTTCCTATTGCTCTCTACTTGTCGCTTTCATTAGTATGATGTTTCATCTGGTATTTCATGCGATGTTTCAGCTCACCTACTTCACCTACGGCACCAAAGACGTTCTGGAGAGAGAGTGCAAGAACCTACATCTGAAATTAAAGGTAAGTGGGTCAGAGAAGCTGCATAGATACACTAATGCTGCCTGACAGAATCGAGAGTTGAGGCACTCCATCTTTTACTGTGGGAAACTGAGGCTCGGGGGTTTGGGACTGGGCATTGGGATGCAAGGGGAGGAGGGGGGGGGGGGAGGAGGAGGAGAGGGGATGGAGTGGTGATGTCGTCAAATGATAGATCCTCGCAATCTGCTGTCTGCCCTCAGCATCTTGTTATCGCTTCACCCCAAAACATAAACTCGTCTCGAGATAATTACTTTCATTTAAATCAAAAGCACGTGCAGCCAAATAATGGCCCCGGGTTTATGCCGAGAGGAAGAAATGGTGTACACAGCTCAAGAGGAGGGTGGGAGAGGGATGGGTATACGCAGCTCAAGAGAGGGGGGGGGAGGGGGAGTGGGAAAGGGAGGGTTCCTATAAAGAGAAGAGGAGACGGGGGATTTAATAGAAATGGTGGAAACATCAAAAGAGGGGCTCTTCACTCCTGTTTACTTGTGCACTTGATAGAGCACTGCCCTCACTTCTTGTACACACACCAAGGTAAACAGTTTTTTCCTTTTTTTCCCGAGTGGGGAAAAGCCGTTCGCTGTTCGAATGTCTTTGTTATAAAAGAGAGTTTGCTTATGGGGAAGACGTGGAATACTGCCGTTATAACCAATGATAAATAAATCATGCGTGTTTATGATGCGTTGTGGGTGGCACGAATAGCGCGCGGAGAGCAACGCATCACTCATACTGTCCGTGTGCGTTTCACTCAGGACTGTTTATACGATCACAGACAGAAGCAATGGGGGTCTAATAAGTTCTGATGTCAGCAGCTCTGGTTACTCTTTGAGCTGGTATAGTGCGTGTTGTATGCAGTATTACTGTGAATCATGTCTGAACACCGGAGAGACCTTTTGTCGATTTGCCGGCTTATATAGGTCAAGCAGATACGGCACTTACTGCAGGCTGCGTTATTGACCCAGATGTCCCGGCAGTTTGGCATCTCCGCCACGAGAAAAGCTGTAACCTGGGTGGTTGGTTTGTGACTTTCTTGTATAAAAAGCGAGATGAAGCTTGAACTTTCTTCTGGCTGCGCCGCTGTCCAGTGTTGGCTGTGACCTTCGCCTTGTTGAGGTCACGCTGAAACTGTTGCCTTCTGCTGACTGTACAGGTGGAGCTGGACGGGCGGCTGATACAACTGCCGGAGATCGAAGGGCTGGTAATCCTGAACATCAGCAGCTGGGGAGGAGGTTGTCGCCCCTGGGAACTGGGCAAAGAGGACGGCGACCATTTCCTGCCAGCAAGGTGAACATTTTCATAGGAAACGTCACGGTCACTGGGGTTGGTTGGTTGTCTGGTAGGTTGGTTGGCTGGTTGGTCGTTTGGTTGTCAGTTCTGGTGTGTGCTGTGGATACTCTTGTAAATATTGTTTGAATGGTCAGGAGGCAGTGCTTTTGCTGTTGCAAAAAGTGAACACCGTCACAGCTGTTTTGTAGGAAAAACTTATCACTTGACTGTGTGTGTGTGTGTGTGTGTGTGTGTGTGTGTGTGTGTGTTTCTTTGAGCTGTGACTTCTTTCTGTCTTCTGTTCTCGGCTGTTGTGGAACTCGGAGAAGAGGGCTAGACAAGTATGATGTGAGGCTTCCAGGTTTTGAAAGCCAGTGGGTTGTGTGTGTGTGTGTGTGTGTGTGTGTGCGTGTGCGTGTGTGAGTGTGTGTGTGTGTGTGTGTGTGTGTGTGAGAGAGAGAGAGAGAGAGAGAGAGAGAGAGGTTTGTCGTGCTCAGGAAGAGGTTTGATCCGTCACAATCCACTAATTGGTAGGATCGCACTGCGACACAAACAAACCGCCAACATACGACCTCCGACAAAAAAACAATCACAGAAATTGCGGCCCGCTTTAGGCGTCCCCTCCTACCCAGTGCTTGAGTTTCAAACGGCAACGCTGGCAGACTCCTCTTCTGCCTTAGAGGTTGAAGTGAGCACAAACGAAGGGGGATAGAGAGGGCCTCAGCAGGGATCATTGGGTGATTGTTTATTGAGATATA